>CM075173.1:4338733-4938733 GCA_037576465.1 Parascaris univalens
ACTAAAATATCTCTCAACCAAAAACCACTAAAATATCTCTCTAACCAAAAGTACCACTAAAATATCTCTCTACCAAAAGTACCACTAAAATATCTCTCTGCCAAAAGTACCACTAAAATATCTCTCTACCAAAAGTACCACTAAAATATCTCTCTACTAGTACCAAAAGTACCACTAAAATATCTCTCTACCAAAAGTACCACTAAAATATCTCTCTACCAAAAGTACCACAAAAATATCTCTCTCTACCAAAAGTACCACTAAAATATCTCTCTCTACCAAAAGTACCACTAAAATATCTCTCTACCAAAAGTATACCACTAAAATAATCTCTCTACCAAAAGTACCACTAAAATATCTCTCTACCAAAAGTACCACTAAAATATCTCTCTACCACCACTAAGTACCACTAAAATATCTCTCTACCAAAAGTACCACTAAAATATCTCTCTACCAAAAGTACCACTAAAATATCTCTCTCTACCAAAAGTAACCACTAAAATATCTCTCTACCAAAAGTACCACAAAAATATCTCTCTACCAAAAGTAACCAACTAAAAATATCTCTCTCTACCAAAAGTACCACTAAAAATCTCTCTAACCAAAAGTACCCAAATAAAATATCTCTCTACCAAAAGTACCACTAAAATATCTCTCTACCAAAAAGTACCACTAAAATATCTCTCTACCAAAAGTACCACTAAAATATCTCTCTATACCAAAAGTACCACTAAAATATCTCTCTACTAAAAGTTACCACTAAAATATCTCTCTACCAAAAGTACCACTAAACATCTCTCTACCAAAAGTACCACTAAAATATCTCTCTACCAAAAGTACCACTAAAATATCTCTCATACCAAAAGTACCAACTAAAAAAACTCACTACCAAAAGTACCTACTAAAATATCTCTCTACCAAAAGTACCACTAAAATATCTCTCTACCAAAAGTACCACTCAAATATCTCTCTACCAAAAGTACCACTAAAATATCTCTCTACCAAAAGTACTCACTAAAATATCTCACTAAAATATCTCTCTACCAAAAGTACCACTAGAATATCTCTCTACCAAAAGTACCACTAAAATATCTCTCTACCAAAAGTACCACTAAAATATCTCTCTACCAAAAGTACCACTAAAATATCTCTCTACCAAAAGTACCACTAAAATATCTCTCTACCAAAAGTACCACTAAAATATCTCTCTACCAAAATTACCACAAAACTATCATGGCAAGAGAAGTTACACAACTGCTACAGTAGCACTTACGCCTAATCGCAAGCAAATACTCAGTTATCCCTTCCGTCGACCCTTTTGCCTGAGCTGCTCTCGCAATGAGAAGCAGAGATGCACAAAATGACTGTGAAAATAATTCGGGCGTATACTGCTTCAATGATGACCGAAGAGGGAACGCCTTTGAAGATCTGAACGCTTTGTGGAATATGCCGAGCGAAACTTCACCACTATACGAAAAGAGAGCCGAAGTGGAAGGCGAAGCAAACTGTTTGAATTTCAAGAAAAAGGATGATCAACTTTTATAACGGAATGAGAAAGCACTCGGCGACTCAAACTAGGTCTGAATTTCAATGGTGTGCCCTTTCTGGAAAAGTCGCCGTTCCCTTTTATTCCTCCATCCAAACGCGTCCCTAAATATTTTCAACATTTCCAGCATTCCTCTAAACCTCTTTCCAATAAAATATGAGCAATTTGATGAGATAAAGAGTGAGAAATCTTGAAAACCCAATAGATTTCCCCATCACAGATTGGTGTTACGGCTGATGTGATCAGATGAATCGCCTAAATTTCTACATTTCTCCCTCAAGATGGGCACGACGAGTGCCAAAAAGAAAGCGAACTATGAAAGGTTAAAGGCAACCTCAACTGAATTTCGGCATTTAACACTTGGCAATATCGCTTCGGTCCTTTCCCATGTAGCAACTCGGAAGTGAATATTCGGATTCGGATTCTTCTCATGCTGTGAATGTGTTCTGAAGTTTGAATCATAAATTAATTAACCACTGATATAAAAATGTCACTACAATCGGAATAAGTTAGCATCATCCGGAGATCATTTCAACGATCGGATGCAACGGTTGCACGCTGCAGATATGATCAACGATGATACATGAAATTCCGAGTATATAGTTCGCACTGAATGTATGGTTCCCACATAACGTATCTGCAATGCACAATGGTGGAAGATCGACGATGATCCCGCATATCGCCCACATTATCGATTCATTAGCACAAAAAATATATGTAGGCCATTGGGCTTTTATAAAGCTTGTTCGTTTCATTTCAAAGGAGTAGACAAAGGCTATTAGGAGAGACGATAAAATTGGAGAGGGAAAGAATGGAAATTTGAAAACGAAATCTCACTGTAAGCCATTGGATGAATATATATATCTGTACGCATAAAGAGGTGAATCGCATCTGCAACGCCCTCATTTTAGAGTACTTCTGAAATGAGCATTTTCTGCTTGAACGAATTTTCCAACTAATATTTTCCAACTAATTTGGATTTCGATAGCAAAGAGAAGAGGCAAAGAAAATACCCACTCCGCGCTCATTCGATCTGCAAAACCACCAAGATGACCACTTTATAAGAGTGCTTACCGTTGAATTTATCGAATGGAATGAGCGAAGGGTTTAGTCGGTCTTTGCACAACAACGATCCCTATATGATATTATAAAAAAATGCGAATCTACTCATAGCTTTTCTTTTCTCAATCCTAAAAGATGAACAATAAGAACGAAACCCACTGAATGAAGAATTTCACCCATTCGCCATTGACAAGATCTTCACCATTGGAGCAAACGCCCTCTCCCAATGATGGCGTCCAGATAAAAGCCGAATTTGCGCTTCTGCTCACCACAACACCGAAGAGTGCACCAGACTGTGTACTTCCCTAAAATGATTCAAACTCACGATGAAACAACTCAGTCGAATTTAACGCTAAGTTGGCTCTTCAAATAGTACTGAAACCCTTTACAGAAGGGAGAAAGCAATTAAATTTTGGTAGGAGGTGAATTGAACGGTTTCGGAATTTCCGATCACAACACCGTCGACTCTCAGTGGATTGCACGGGTGATCCGTGGAGGTTTCCCTGCTACTTGAGCTGTCATTGCTCAAATGATATGAATGAAAAGTTGGTTAAAGCGATCCACCTTAAGCTGTAGCGACAACCAAAGGACAGTTATTCATTTCGGTGATATCGTTCACGGTAAAGACCGACGTGTTCAGTCAGATTTAAGCCGCCCACTGTATGGCACATACAAAACTGGGTAGTGATATAGTATACCTTTCACCATTGTATCATTTGTGGCTAATCGTACGATCCTGTGCAGATTGGTATGACGATACAATCCGGCAAACGGAGGTTAAATGAGTTTGTACTAAATAAGAATTAATTAGTTACCCGCATATATGGAACACATGAGCCGTGCGAGACGGTTTGTCGGGGAATAAACCAGCTCAATGCCATATCGGTGACATTCGTCGGTATTCTAGAAAAATAACGACATCTTTATAATTGCCTTATCACTGACGATATGCATAGTAGACAGCGGAGTGATTAGATCTCTTCTAGGGAAATCGGTGGAATTTTGACCGCAGAAATGAATGAATCGCCACATATTTCGCTTATCGTTTCAAGTCTACTTTCAATAAGTAATTCTAATACAACAACCTCCCCCATTTAGAGATTTCATTCTCGTTGAACATCTCAAACTCTCTCCTCAAATATCACTTCAGCTATTTGACGAAAGGAAATTCATTAAAGGAGCAAATATTTAGTCGATGCAAGAGAAAATGTAAACTGCTCGTTCCTATTCGTTTACTCGTTCTTCGTTAATGATTCAAATTCGGAAATTAGACGTCTCATTAATCTGATTGAGAGATTATGCAGACGACGTTGAATGCTAGTAGTTACGATGTGAATATGGGATGCTAAATGCAATACACTGAAGTTCTCTCTGTCTCTCTCCTCTTTTCCACATCTACAACGTCTCCTTGAACGCATCAGAAACCTTTCAACGAAGACCTCGTACGGCACACCCGGTATAGTGTCGTCGAAAGAAACGAATGCGGCCACCTGTCCAAAATAACGCGAATGAACGATGAAACCACCGTGCCGAATTGGCTTCTTTCGATTCGGTGCATCGAAAACAGCAGTCGTTCGCACCTAAATCATATTATCCCATTGCATTAACTTCTAAATTGCAATAACATTAAAGAAAGAATGAAAGCTTTGCTAGAAAGCTCGGATCATCCACTAATCCGTCTTCTTGGACACTATCCTTTTCAGCCGATACCTCAACGTAGTCAAAAACTCGTTGTATTCGCATCGATACATCGTGATCGTCGAGCCACGATAATCATGACGCTAAGTAAAGATAAACCAAGCAAATAAAAGATCAACTTCGGAGGAAAATATGAAATATGAAAAAAAAGCATTATCATGCTAATCCACCAAGTGAACATCAATACCTGAACCGTGTCGTCTTCAAGAACCTCCGTAGGAAGAAGTGGATCGATCTTCGTGAAACGATTGCAACCAGATGAATCCTTCGAAAGCGATACGAAGATCCATTCACCGCATTTAAGGGAACCTCTCTCGACTCGTATGACTGTTTCTTCTGCTTCAAAGAGAAGCCAAACACGAAGGACGAGTAGCTTCTGAGATCATCCTTCAGCATACTAATTACGACGCCTCCTTTTCCGGATCGATCCATGAAGCTTTGTGCAGTTGATGAAACACCAAAAAAATGCAGCTAATTATGTAATGAAATTCATTCTTCGTAAGTGAATTATACGAATTATTTCCCCCACTTTAAACTTCGATCTTTCATAAGTGCTAAATCGTTGGAAAACTTCAAAGCCATACGAGGAATATTAGTAATTAAAACTATATTTCCCTATAAGGACAAATTTATATTTTTCTTCCTAACACTGAGGGGTTCACTACGAAATATTGCGATCAATGAGCCGCTTTTACAATCTCATCAACGTATAGACGCTAGCTATCAGGTTGATTAATTCGGCACTCTAGATAGGAGGATCACTCTTTGAAGCAACGTTGCTGTGCTCATACTTCCTTTGACATGAAATAAGCAATCTCGATCGCTAAATGCTCTCTCTACCTGCGAGAGTCATTCAGATCGAACCTACAACGGGCTGCTGCCAATCCCACATCATTTGAAAGCTTCGAGCTGATGTCGTCTAACATAGTCACTTGGAAGCTTCCGTCCAAAAGTGAATCTCTGACTTCCGCCTCTTTAGGCGTCTTTGAAATTAAACGCTAACAACCGCTAAACTATAATGCTCTTGACACTTCAGTTTAGTTTTACGTATGCGGAAGTAGGGTGGCAATTACTCTAATTTCTTCATCTCACTAATTAGCAATTAAAAAAGAGAAATAATAGGTGGCGGACGATGACGAGCATTTCTTTTAATTGTTGTCACTTCACTTGAAACCTTTTATTCACAACATCGGAGAAAGCAAACAACAAATTCACATCATCATCGGCAAGATGCAATCTTGAAAGTCACCCATTCGAATGAAATCCCCCATATATGAAATACTCAACGACTACACATGCCCTCCGGAGCTGTATTAGAGCTCCTAAGACCTCTTCCTCTCCCATTCTCTCCTTTAATACCTCTTTAATAGCTCTTCTCTTCTCTCCAATATGCGATAAAATCTGAGGGGGACAAATTTCTTGCCCTATACACACATTAAAGAAGGTTGGTGATATATATAGACTGTAAAATGCTCCAAGCAAGAAAATATTACTTTACGATTGCAATACAGATGAGTTCGAGTAATCGGCAGGACGACATGAGACTATCAGTTTGCAGGAAACACTTCGATCGATGTTTTTTACAAGTAACTCATAAATGCTAGCCATATATTTCCCACAGAAAAGAAGGAAAACAACTGTCGTACCTCACGAGGTTATTCAATTAGAGCCAAAGTAAACGTCGAGATTTAAGTCTGCTTCAGATACGTTCGGTGCCGATCTCAAGCTACACTTGAAGACTGACCTCTTTCTAACGATAATACGGCAAATATAATAAGAGCCACGATATGGATCATCACATGTAAATCGCACATCTCAATAAAGCAATTCCTTCTCCGATTATGAAGTAAAAGTGAGCAGCATAACCAAAGAAGCAGTTAAATATGAGCAGAAGACTTGAGCAAAACACCGATAAGCATCGAAAGGTAAATGAAGGAAGAAGATGAGCACGGCAATTAGTGCACAATTCGAACGTACTTACCTAAGTATAAGGATACGTCTTATTCCATGGAATTCGCCCACAAGTTCAACTTACACATGTCGTGAATGTATCGAGATCAAATTCAATGTCTCGAACGCCTAGTGCAATTGCGAACGGCTCGAGCTAAATCTACTTGCAGCCCGACCGCAAGCTCAAGAAACACAGACCCAACACTATGATCGCGTTTGAATAATGAAAGGAAGGAAGTTCCACTTCTCGATGACCGATAACTTCGTCGATTCCAATTCATTTTCGAATCCTCAAAAACTTATCCGATTTCGTTGTTTATTGTGCAAATCGCCAAAACAATCTGATTACTTTCATATTTCCAAGAAGAAAGGACAAAGAGAATTCATTAAATGATACAAGAGGCAATAAAATGAACACAGCTATCACTCTACGAGAGAATGAATCAAATATGGTGGACGAAGAAGTGAAAGAATACCCTAAAGAATCTTCAATTCAGTGTTCGTAACTTACTCAGAATCAACATATAACGATCGTCACTGAATAAGCGGACCACTCTCGCTAACGTCAATCGAAGCATATGCAAAGTTGCTTCCATCGAAGAATTAAATCCGTGAAAATCACTCCGTCTATCTGAAATGAATCGCCGTAAAATGAACTGTACAAGGCGAGCTTCCTATACTAATAATTTAAAGAATCGAAGATTTGAACAAATATATCCCAAAATGGCTAAGAGAAGAGAATGAGAAGAAAAGAACATGTCTTACAAGAGATCCTCCGGAGACTGCACGACGCTCAATCATAAATTATGGTACATCTGAAAGTGCTGCGCGCACCAAACCGGTGTTGTAGATAGGGAAAAAAGCATGCAATCTGTAGTCCTCTGCCTTGACACAAATGTGGATCGTGTACTATCTTCTCAGATCTCGAGCACGTTAGAGTGGAAAATTTTATCCACTTGCAAGTTGAAGTGTTTCTTACCTTACACCCTTACCTTACCAACCTTAATCTAAAAGAGGGATTACTTAAATGCTTCAGCGATATTCAACAAAAACGAAATAATTCGAATGAAGCAAACTTCAAAACACTTCTATGGCCGAAGATATTGTAAAAGAATGCGAGAATAAGGCGAATCAGTCGAAAGAGAAACACAGTTCGCAATCGCCTTCTTCGTGAACTCGGGAACATAGCGGCACATCAACTCACAAATTGCGATACCCAATTTCGTATGCGAATCGTATTCGGAGTATTTTCGCTGAAAATTTGTCCTTCATTAAAAGTATCACTTAAAGAAACCTATGATGAGAATGGCTAAATTCTATTCATAAATCCGTATAGAGAAAGGATTATATCGATGTAAAGTCGCATATTATAAGGCAAATAAGTACACAAATATGCAGGAAAAGATAACATTCGCCACCTTTTCCCAATTCGACAGCAGTGTAAATTAATCACCTCACTTCACATATTTACTCTCATATCGCGCAATCGTCATTCACATTCACTCACAAACCTGTAGTTTCGCTCGAAGAGACAGTTTATTTGAAATTCGGGGTGATATGAAACGGTTTTTTTGAGTTCAAGGATCGCTCTAACACGACGGCTGCAAGGCAACACTAACTCATATCAGCCAAAGAGGAGTTCACTGACATATGGATATGACTGCGATATTCACAAGGCTTACAAATTCTCCACCACAGAACCGTTTCTTCCTCTCTCCCAGCCCATCTTCTTTCCTCGAGTGAAGGAAAATCAGCAGAAAAAACAAACATGGTAATTGCTGTGAAAGATGGATTCACGTGTGATATCCATAAACTCGGAGAGATCATCGAGCGATACCAGAAGGCCACAGAGGTAATCACTTGTCACCGCTAACAGATATGATCCTTCAAATAATAACTCTAATTAAACAGAACAAAAACGAATTCATTCACCACTTCTGAACTGAAGAAATATTTCGATGATTTCAGTCCGCTTTGCCGTTATGAGTTCCGTCTCTCCAATCGAGATATTAGATACTATTTGCAGGAAATCATAGACCTATGGAAGAGATCTATTTATTTGTAAAACGAAGAAAGGAATAGGTCGATTAGGAGAGATGAAATACTCCTCGGAAGAGGCAACGAAAATAAAGAGGAGTGGAATGAGAAGCGGGAGCGATATCGGGATGGATTATATGGATATATCATTCCTATCATACAGAGAGAAAATTCAAAGTAAAACTAAAACAACTGAAACAGGAAACAGGCGAATGAGATCAACTGAACCACTTATACGTGAGCTAAGCAACCTATACAAATTCCCCGCTCGAAATTGCCAAGTCGCAGACTCGTCTTCATTCTGCCACCACTATATGCATCCTTGCATGCTTGTTAAAGTGAAGCTTCACTTAATTCCCGATCACATTCTCCATGCGTCAATTAAAAGATACAATTACAGAAGACAATGTAGGGTAAACCTCTTTGTGCGCTCACAATGTGATAGGCCATATCAGCGCAAATAATCAGCTCGGTTAAAAATTCCCTCAGCGCTGTCTTTAGTGCATCTTCCTGAAAATAATAACATTGAAGCAACTAAAGCTTCATCTCTTCCAACGGATATTCCAATCCCTTTCCTCCC
Organism: Parascaris univalens; assembly: GCA_037576465.1. Classification (NCBI taxonomy): domain Eukaryota; kingdom Metazoa; phylum Nematoda; class Chromadorea; order Rhabditida; family Ascarididae; genus Parascaris; species Parascaris univalens. The sequence continues at coordinate 4,347,607 of CM075173.1, forward strand.
TTTCACTTCCAGGCTATAGCCGTCTTGAATAACTTCGGCTGGTTTAGAACATTTTTTACTCCAGGTGAGGATCCTTCGCCGTTCTTTTCCGTTATTTCATTTGACAGGAACACATTCAAGAAAGTATGTAGTCTCCACAGATATATGACCAGTAACTGCCCTTCAGTACATCAGCCCACTCCCTTCCCTCCTGCAACGAGAAAATAACCAACATCGCAACACTCCCTCAAGCAACCCTATCAGCGAAATACAACGAACGGATGAACAACCTGTTTCATATGCGAAATACAACGAACGGATGAACAACCTGTTTCATATGAACTGAAGAAAGGAAGATAAGTGTATTTAATGGAAATGCATCTGCCTATTATCGTTGGAACTAACCGTTGCTGTTATTGATGAGGGCAATTGCTCACGACGATTCGTCACCGAAGAATTACTATCACCGAGTGTGACTGATGGACTCGAGTTTGGATGAGTGCGGAAGGTCGATGAAGCGGTACTTGGAGCCTGCATTTGAAACTTAAATATATAATTGTGCCAGTTCATATACTTTATAGTTGGCAGGATGCTTTGCTTTGAAAACATCCCTTTTCACAGATTTTCTTAGATCATAAAGTATCTATGATTGCGCGTGCACTTTTAATAATCTCTTCTAAAATTAACTGACATAACTAGTGACCTGGTGAAACAATTACTTAATATTAACCATGGCTTACTGACAAAACACTCTAAAGTCAAATATACTCAGCTGATCACTCATTTAATCGTCCAGTGAACTACTCAACGCAAAAATATATCCACATATAGAATTCAAGAGTTGGTTGAAAGCCAACAGTTTCGTCTGAATTCGACCGATAAATGGTTAAAAGTGATGTAAACTTCAAACAAACCTCAGCAATAGGTCCCTTCTCGTCACCTTTATAGGCGTCTAATAAACCGAGCAGCATACGATCGACCTCTCTTCAACAATGAAACAAAAGGTCACTTCAGTGAAACCGACGATAATATTTCAACTACATTTTGAGTGGCCCGCAAAATTTGTTCATCACATTAGCTAATATTCTTTGAGAATAATCTGATGGGACAATGATCTCTAAAAAAATGCTAAATACTATTAGTTGTTGTAATATATGAAAATTAAAAATGAAGCGGTCCAAACCCGAAACCGTTTTCGATATTGATTTCAGCCTTTTCATTGGAGAAAATATTCTGCTCATTAAAAGAATCGGAAAGAAGACACTGATACGATCGACGGCCGAAGCAATATGAGGGCAGGGCGACGAATCTGCACGAATTCTTCCACCTATTCACCAAATGATCACTTCATTTCCAACTTTACTGAGTTCAGCATCATCTGCCTTCAGTTTCAGACTCCGTTCTCTCGTGTTTTACTTCAGCTGCTTAGCGACACTTTATAAAATGAATGTGAGTCGCCATATATCAACGCCAAAAACAGAGATCAACGTTTTTAAATGCAATAAAAGAAGCGCATCACTATCCAATAAATAAATAAACATACAAATACACACAAATGCTTCCGATAATCTACTTTACTCCCAATTTTTACCGTCTAAAATTGCTAAAATGTGTTGATAAGCAATATTCGATTCATATAAGACTAAAATACGCAAAAAAATGGAGGAAAAACGAAATCAAAACGAAAAAATTACACAATTTGCTCATCGAGTCTCTTCTTCGCTTTCATCCATTCAGACGATACCTCAGCGTCTTCATTTTCTTCTTTATTCATCGACTAGAAGTGATATATCATTCATTAAATAACAGCAATGGTTTCATCGCTTCATGTGAAAGCAAAAATGCAGTCGTTTTTGTGGAAAGATGACTTGAGGACATCACATAGTGCTAAATAGATGACAGAGGAAAAAAATATGTAAAAGACCATCAATTTCGCAAGATTTGAGATTAAGGGCGCAAGAACTACGAGCAAATCCCTTCCTTAACAACCCATAATTCTTCGTTCACATCACACGCTTCTAACGGTATTTATCATAAAATTATTGCTTAATAGGAGTGGCTCAGTTATTCACACTCTTCGGCAACGTTATCAAACATAGCAGTAGAGAGAAATATCCTGAAATACCTCGTCCTCAGTTTTTTGCGGCTTTTCGGCTATCGTTCCTTCAGTTTCTGTGGGCGAATCGGCATCCAACTGCTCCTCATTACAGTGGTCCATCTCATGCAAATCTCTGCTTTCACTAGATAACTCTTCCACATCCTTCAACAGCAAATCGTAAACGTCAGCATCAGTTATCTATGAAATTATCATAATCCTACGGACTAAACTATACCCGAACCTCACTGGATAAAACAAAAGAGAGAACGCAATTCTCACATATAGTTATCACATATGAAAGCAATATATCGTTGTAACAATCTCGATGCTCTCTCTGTGAAATCATAATCTCCAAGCATCTGCAACATTCTCAAACCTCAAGAAATTCGAAATGAAGAGCACTTTTCCGCTTCATTAGAACTATTCTCCTCGCCAAAAAGGGAAACGGATGATGCAACAAAAAAGACCACAGAACCATCTCGCTAACAGCAATTCCATCGACCTCTACCGAAATATTCCCATCAGCTTTCCCTTCCAACAACTAAACCGAAAATCGCTTCATACAGACAGCAAGGTAATTAAGGCTCATCTGACCATCTATCACTCTCACCTCTCCTACAATATGTTTATTTTGTTTCGTTCAGCCGGAACGCTCTCATCGTTATTCCGTTACCATGTAGAAACTCCTCCTTGATTTTGCTTCACTACTCAGTGTCTATGTGTACTGCCAAAAGCTAATCTGAGAGTGAATGCTCCTATTAAATACGCACATAAACAAATATGCTCTCTATACCTGATTAATGATTAATGTACAAAATACTCAAAAATCTAAATTATTGAAACAAAACCCTTAAATAGTACTTCGATTTCAACGGACTCCACTAGCTCCTCGATTTCTTTTGCCTCCTTGTCCTCGGACTCTTCCAAGCCCGGCTGCTCTTCATTCCAAGTTTTATTCTCGTTCGATCCTTGATCACCAGTATGGAACTCTTCGATACATTCCTGCAAGCGAACAGCTCAGTAAATATCGATGCAATTCATCAACACCAACGGTCTCTGCAATAAAACCTAAATACAGAGCTTGGTAACGTCTCTCCCCCTCTTTCATTTTGACTTGGAACACCTATAACATGCCCTTCGAAAGACCACCAGTAAGAATATTTACTCAACGAAAGCCTTGACCTTGCTATTAAAATCCCTTTCCTGCAACATTTCTACAAATTTCACCTTTAGGTTACTCCTTTAAAAATCTTATAAAAGCGAAATAATACCTCATACATAGAAGATTCCGTTGATCCGTTGACCTCGTTCTTTTCAACTGGACGTTCCAAATACAAGTTTTCCTCGACACACGATTTCGTACAAGACTCGTCATCTCCGGCATCCAATCCCTCGGAGCCATTCTACAAGAAACTTGTATATTAGCATCGTTATATGGAAATGTAACACCTTACTCCTACTACTATCTTTTTTTTGAACTCAAACTGATCGTCTGTAACTCGAACTCGTTGGTAGCTTTTTAGAGCATATCACATTCCACCTCTAACCCCTCTCATTCGAGCAGTTCTTAGAGGGACTCACAATAATTTTATTCTGAACGATCGGTAGTGATCCATAAAATGTCACAGTGACTTCAATTCAACCTCAGATCTTCCTCGGTTATTTAACATTCGTTCTAGATGGAGAATAAAAACCGTTAAATGAATACATTATTCTCGGCAGCTTCCGACAATTCGGCAGCGACGTTTCCCTCGTTCTCGGTGAAGCGTCCCAAACATGACTGTCGTCCATCTATGAGATCGTCTTGCAATTCCTCCCTCTCAGTACGACATCCAACAACATTCTTCTATAACCATTCAGAATTCTTCCATTAGTGGAGTGAAAATTCCCCTTCAATCACTACTCAGAAATCCAAAACTGTGAGCAATCAGACCGATCAGCAGTTGAGAAAGAAGTCAATAGGACAACATTCACTGAGATATGTGCTATGCAATAATGGAAAAACTCAGCAATCGAATGACTCAAATTCGCCCCTTCAATGAGCGATAAAATGGATGCGACGATTTTCTACTTCTTCCCGAGTTCGCACACTCTATTCAAATATTATATTAGCAAAACAATTATGGCCGATTCTTCCAAGTGAAAGAAATTGCTAGCCAGTGGTTATTCCCTCACAACCCGAACCCACGACCGAGTATACCAGAGTAAACTATAGAGTTCCCTAGTCCACGGTAGACTAAACCAAACATCCCAACAACGAAACTATGCAGACTACAACAGAAAACAAGTTATATTTGCACCCTTTTCTCTGGTTAACTTAGCCGCACCTCAACTTCAGTAATAAGCCGCACGACGGTTCCTTTAGCTTCCTCTTCCTCTCAACTGCATCACTGTGTTTGCTGACCACCTTTCAAAGTCGACAGAAATTAGCCAGCTAAGCGCAAACGAGTATAAAACAGAAAAAAAAACTCTGATGTTATACCCCGTGATGAGGGAAATTTATAGATTCTTCCATAACCATTTCTCTGGAGCATTCCGAATTCGACCTTCGCCCATCTGAACGTTCCTCTTGATTTGATTCGTCATTCCGAACATGATATTCATTAAGGCTCTCCTGTAAGACCATATGAGCTCTAAAGTATGCTAGCTAAGGCGTTGCCAACACAACAAAATAAACTAACATCACCCATAGGAAAACCGTAGTAATGTCTTTTGATCCACGATTTGTATATTGGTGGGCTCTCAAATGCTCGATAACCCAACTTTAGGCACTTGCTCAAATGCCTTTGCTTATGAAAGCTGTCACTTGCCTTACGCTCCTTTCACGAGATTTTCAGACAGCGAAAATGGGTGAAGAACCGGGCCACATCCCTCATATGCACCAGTGATTGCGCTTCGTGTTGCACACTGGTTAAGACCACATACAATCGTAACTACATTCCTTAAAGCTCTCGCCTCTCTGATAGCCGAAAGAATCGTTAACCTTAAACTGAACAACGAATGGTATATATAAAACGCCTCGGTACATAGCCGAAATAATAAATAAGAACGTCGAAATATCTATTACCTCATATAGGCCAATTCTGATCGCCTCACTCATCGTTTCCGTTCCCCCATCGGAGCACTCTGAATGCATTTCACATTCACTCCGAGATTCTCCAAAGTATGACGTCTCACCTTTTGCACAACATTCCTCTGCATCCCTCTGTAACAAGTCATGTTCAGCTTACAGATACTAATCACCAAGGCTCTATACTTGCCAAAAAATATCAAAACGAGAGAAATCATTCATTCAGTCAACGTCAAAAGAGCCGACCGTACAGTGAAACCCCCGATCCAAGCAAGATTAAAGAAATCAAATAAACAATGTCATGTTGGAAAGCACAAAACTTCTTCAACTCGCCTACCAGATTCGGATGCTTTTTTTTTCGAAGATATAAGAGCGTTAGTGTTTCCTTACTCTTCTCTTCGTCCCTACGGAAATGATCATATAAAATATACTCGCGTTACTCGGCGAATAAAACGACTATTCAAAGAAGCTGGGAGGAAATATTCATAGAGATTCGACGCATTCGAGACTTCCATAATGAGAATAAAAATTAAGAATCTAATCACATAATCTCGTCTCTAATTTAAATTATTCAAGTAAAGCGAAGTATCTGACCTCATTTTTGAGCATTTCTTCTTTGTATTCCTTCAGAAAATCCTCGTCGAATAACTCGGAATCGAGATCGTCACTAAGTTCTGCATAGCCACGACTTCTATTCTCCTATGAGAATGCTAGGAGTTGTTTATAAAATGAAATAAAATTCCTATCGCCATCGAGCATCAACTCGAAAAATTACTCATCTATTTATTCAAAAAATCTAAAGCATAAAAGAATTTAACTGCTTGAATGCAGCAATGAAGCAACCAATAATTGCTCTTTAGATATGTCGACCACCGAACGAAGAATGTCTATCATTACGGATTACCTCATCCTCTTTTCCTTATAGAACAATCGAAATAAGGAAATTAATCCGAAACACTCGGTCCGTCCCTCCCCGAATCTATCTTTTAGAGGTAACTAAAGACGGTTTCACCAATCCCCCCTTGTCTTCAGAACAAAGGGACAGAGATGCGAAGTACATCTCTCATTTTTCGAGCTTTTTTCAACTACGCCCCATAATGCGCCAAATAAGGCTGACGCTGAAATATTATTAAAAGTTAGCCGCTGTATTGACATCTAGGACGCTCATCCTTCCCAATCGATAATCCCGTTTCCCTCTCATTCTTCCTCTTCAAATTCCCTAAGAGAGCGTCCAAAAGCCGTTTTAACTAAATATAAGGAATTTTGGGCTCACTACAATGAAGGCTGCAATTCCAAGCACGCTTGTTGCCAACAAAAATCGCTATCTGAGAACGTAAATAATGAAAACTTTGCATAAAATACTGAAGAGAACAAATAAAACCTCACCCCACCCGATGATTCACTCCTCATTGGCAGCGATACTGCCACGCTATCATCGCCTTCAACAATATTTTCAGCCATATTCAATAGCAATCCTCCATCAGTGATATTCTCGTTTTCTATGCATCGACTCAATTCTGCGACCGAGTTACCATCGTCCGTTGAGGTCAGATTTTGCGACTCCGCTATTAGAATCGCCGACTTATGTGACAATCCTTCATTAGCTGGAGCTGTTGCTGTTGTTTTCGGGGTTTCCTCTTCAGACACTAAGTGCTTCTCTTCAGCTGACACCTCCAGTTCACTTATAACTACTTCATAGACCATCGCAGCTTCCTCTCTTACGTTGCCCACATCTTCAGAATCAGGCCCCTCATCGACGATTTCTGCTTTACCCATCCCTTGCTCAGACTTCTCATTGTCCACTGTTTCATTCAAATTCGTCTCTTCACCACGGCTCGACGTTTCAGCGACCGTCGGCTGAAGAATCAATAAAATAGCCTAACCTATTGTCGCGGCGTACCTAAAAATATAAAACAATCCGTCTTATGAGTGCATCACCTTACTAACATATTACAAGCACTAAAGAGCTGCTGTGATGTGGCACGTCGACTTTGAAGAAGCGTCGACAAATGAGGGAAATGTCTAAATTCCCCCCTCAAATCCGCAAGAGTATCACTTCAATTAATGGGGACATCCTACTTTCTCACGAGGATCACATATCAAATACTTTACTTATTATGATAACCGCTTGAAATCGAGCCGACTTCTTTTATAAGAACTTCTCTGCTTAACCAAATACTCACTGATACCTCGGAAATGACTTTTGCGCATATAAGGTGACAAAATATTCCACCTGCTCGAAGTGCTCCTCATCTGTGAATCGAAATATAAGCGATGAAGGACTATCGTTGCCTAAAAGAAACAATCTTCTGAGATATGACATAGTCAGACGTTGAAAAAAGTCCTTAAGAGACTAAAGTAGAACCCATTGGTGACCGCATAGCCGCAGGGCTGCAAATGACCTCAACGAAAAAAATAACTTTCACTGCCCATTTTAATCTCCCAGTTCCGACAAACTGTTACTGCAATGTCGTTCTGATGGACTCTTCAATCATCATCTTGTGTCCACGCTCTTCTCTCTCCTCTCCCCCCATTTTCTCCCTCTTTGCAGTGAACTTCCTATTGAAGGGAAACAAAAATGCAAACGGATCGGCATTCTCGCTCGTGAAAAAGTTCTATTGCTAGAGACCAATCGAGGACCTTACCTGCAAGAAAACAGTGTTTGAGATTATCATTGAAAGCATTCGTTCTATCGGGTTAGTTTCTTAATGAACTATTTGAGCGGAGTGACGATCTCCAACAGTTAAAGAAGTGACGTCCTTCACAACAGCAAAATCCCTAACTCGTTGATTTTAGACTTCAGTGACATCTTTCAAGTTTAATATAGTACCTTCAATAACCGTATTCATCGAATAAATAAATAAAATAACGAAGCATTACCTTCAATTAACTCATTAGCATGGTACACCTGCTGCACACGAGCGCAGTGCCGTCTTGTCGAAAATGCGCCATCATCCTAGAAATTGCTAACGAAGTAAACAAAAGAGAGATAGGATATCGCCGAACATAAAGCTTAGCAGTCCGCCTCCTCAGTTAGGGCATGTAACTCATCGCTTTTCAGTTTCCTCCCTCTTCCCTTCCTCACTTTTACTTAAGGGAATGTTGTTACTGAATGAATACAATAGATTTTCTTTAAGACAATACAACTTGTTTGACGTTAAAATTCCCAAGTGGTCGAAGGAATAATGGAAAACGTATGTATAATATTGAAATTTGCACTAGTGCAGATGTCAGAGAAGAGATCTGCGACGCAATAAAATATTCCATATCGGCGAGAAACGAGACGTGAGAAAGAGGCGATAATATTCCGCCACTATATATCCTCGAGGAAAGAGATGAACATTGGAAACATTTGCCTGCAGCAAGCACAAAAATGCCAATCTTTGCATACTTCTATAGAGATCAAGAGGTGATGCTTACGAGTTCACTGAATATAAGCAATTCAGCATGCGAGCTTAAATAAACGGCAATATTCTTCTCTCTTCACGAATCTTCGTTCACTACTACTTATTTACGCACATCTATTTCTATCATACTTCTTGCTCCTCTATATTTCTCGAGCTCTAAACTGCAGAAAATCATCTCCGAAGTGCTCCATCATGTGCATGCGTGTAATTTTGGTTATCCTCCATTATTGGCCGAAAAAGATCTTATCCATGGTTCCATATGCAGGAAATTTCGATCCCACCCAAGGTCAGTCGCGGTGATACTGAAAGTAAAGTTAAATAAACACAAATACGTATCAATTTTGCAGTGGAGAAGCTTTAGCATACACGTCATGATCCATCAGTACGGATCGACGATCGAACTTTACAGACCGCCAAATCAATTGTTCACATCGATCCTTGAAAAATTCCAGAAAAAGGACCGACAACGCCTCAAAAAGAAAGCGATCTAATCGGCGTGATGTATTGCGCTTTTCGATAGAGAAGGAATGCATGAAGATAACTTACTGCAGTTATAGACGGAAAAGCAAAAATGGAGGAGGAGGGAAGAGGAAAGGGAGAAAGAAAAACGTGGGATAAAGAATGCCTCAATAATCATAGTGAGAGGCCAAAATTCGCCTCATTCCACATAAATAAATCAAAGAAAGAGTCAAAAAGTCAATTAGAACCAAGCATCATAGGCATTAGTCAACTTACAAGGCCTTCCACAAGATGTCGATCTTGTGTCAGAAACAATGAAACGAATTCATCGGCACTAGGCCTGTGCTCTTCATAATAAAGCAGCGACGCCTCACTCCCAACAGGCAACAATTCAGCAAAACGCATGAATCGATCCTCCACACGTCGATCGTCTATTAGAGTCACTCTGCTCTTCCCTTCAAAAGCCATAGTCGGCGATTAATCTCAAATGAAAGCTTACGAAACGATGGAAAAGTTGTTGAACATCTCCAATGCTAATAATTATTTTAGTTAACAATAAACGGCGAACTTTTCTGAACTTAACCTCTTTAGTGAAGAGCCAAATTCATTCCTCCTCTCTTGTTCCTCCCGTCCAAGAGCTTATCTTTCCGAGAAACTACTTGTGCCTTTTCAATCACTGGCTAGAAAGACCTTAAAAAGTGATTTCAGATGTGAGGACGATTGTTCTAAATCTATCCCATCAAATTCGCCTTCAGAGAACTATAAAATCTGTCATGTTTGAAGGATGGAAAGGAAAGGAGAGAAACGAAAGAATAAAGCGAAACAATAACCGTGAAAATGTAAGACTTAATAGCGGTGACCCTGAATAAGAGGGTGACGGAAATGAAGTTCTCTGAGCATTCCCAACCACTCACTCAATAAGCGAGGCTGATGTAACTGCTTCCACTGCGGCGCTTAAGCTGCCATCGACTTTCATCTCTGCGGAATTTCGAGAATATGGAGAACGATGATTTTCAAAGAAGAGCAATAGAAACAACAGATAAAATGCTCTTTCCAAAGTCGTTTCATTCCATCTCACCTTTCTGACGGATATTTTCAACTACAGTTGACTATTTCTTCGTTAAAGCAGTAACCCTGGCCTACGGGGTGAACTTCATATTGAAAACGCCGCAAATGGGTGATAACCTTGTTTAAGACCCGTCCACACTATCATGCAAAATGTTTCAACGCCCACTCTGCTGATGCCAATGACACAGCCACTCTCGTCGATGATCCCTCAAAAAATGAGAATCCCCAGATCCATCGCTTTCGACATTTGTGGAGCCCAACACTTCATAGTTGTTCTAGCCACTCGTATTATATTTTCAAGCAAAGCAATGCCACCTTATGATAGGCATCCACCTAAGCAGAAAAACAGGGCAAAGATGGCAGGCGGAGTGCTTGCAATGCTCGAGCATCTTGAAGACTCGACTTCAACAGACTGCTTTTCAAAGCAGATTAATACCGAGAGTGGGCGATTAAAGAGCCGCAACAATTTGAACAGGAAAAGGGAGAAGAGCAAATAAAGATGCATGTCGATCGCAGAAATCCAACTCAACTCTCTTAAAAAAAGTGCAATAAACTCCATGAAGATGAGATCAAACTGGTCTATATGCACAAAAAAATACCATCAGAAAGCAGTAGCGAATACCTTAAGCGAGATATGACCCCCACTAACCCTCTCTCTTTTTCTAAAGAATTAAGTCTTCCGACATCTCAGACAATCCTTACGTCATTCTCCTCAACCAATCGATATCCAGAGCGAGGAAAAAAGTTATAGACAAACGAACCATCAATACGTGCAATTCCATTTTCTTCAATGATCACTGACTTCTTAAGGCGAAGAATCTCAGACTGGAACGTTGTATCTTCCTTCACCGATATGCTTTCTGCCTGAAACATCAAAAAACCTGCTTGGGTGACGTCGTCATTACATGCCTGTGAGGTTTATTGAAAGCAATATTGAAGTATACGAAATGTACCATTTCCACTAGAGGTACCAAGACAAGAGATAATACCCTCAACAATCACCTAAATTGAGAGAGAAAGGCTTAGCCGCAGCAATCATGCTTCCCAGAATTATTCAATCGTACTCATACAACTTAACCTTTACATAAAATATTTTAATTCATCGATAAAAGAACAAACGGGCTGCACCTAAATGAGATCGAACTCATCGTATCAGCCACTAGCAGAATCTCTTATCGACGTATCAATTCTTTAACGATTACATTGTGAAGAGAAGAGATAACCGAACAAATGAAACGACTCTCCAATGGAGCTCCACTTCTTCCAGCAAGAATTGGGCATCCTCCTTCTCTGGGAACTTCCCGTGCATTGCTTCATTTCCCACAATTTCATTCGACGCTATCGCAAGTAATTTTTAACTAATCACCTTAAATTTTTCCTCCATAGATACGGAGTGATGGATGTACAACAGGCTAATGAAAGATAAACGCCTATCCTTGCTGAGAGTGGAGAGGAATATGTCCGTTTTCGGAAAAGAAATAACGGTGACAAGATGGCTGGCCAAAAAATAATTAAAAACGAACTAATAGATAACGAAATTGCACCTGATAGCCGACTGATGGTTCCTCAAACGAACACTTAATAGCTCTAAATTGTACGCATGTGAAATTCTTCAAATCCTTAATAAGCTCTTTGTTGACTAGAATTCGTCCAAGAACATCACTCCATAGCCATCCAATATTCTCGTACACTCCACACACCACAGCGATACCTTCGAAACTAATTTCCTCTTAGCGAAGAGTGCATTCTTCAGCATAATTCAACTCGGTCATAAATGGAAATAATTGCATTAAAATGAACAATAGTGGCAATAAGATAACCGGGATATTCGAACTTTTCGATTCAACAGAAACTAGTTCTCATTTTAGAAACAATAAGCAGCAATATGACGACCCGGTTGAGGAACAAAACAATAAAGTACAATCGAAGAATCGACTATGTGAACGTAAAGTCATTGAAAAGCTATAGGAATTTAATAAAGGCAAGTAATATGCGAGAAATTGCGCGTATACATTATCAGCTTATCACGAACATGACCTATTATATCGATCGGTCTTTCGATGTATAGATTGGAAAATAAGATCAGGAAATGTGACAATGTACAACTCTGTTTGCTCCTTTTTCAGCGACGATTCTAAAATCGCTTGCGGAATGATCTTTGCTAGTGAAAATTCAACTTTTACTTTAGAAACCTCCCAACGTAGAAAAGTTTCAAGGACAACCTTTGAGGACACAATATTCCCGTTTGCGTTCAATCGGCAAAGGTGCGGACGGTAACACCGTGATTGTCCTCGCATACCAAGCTCCATCCTGTATATTACGTCAGATACAACTAAGAAACCAATAACAGCTCTTTCAGCTCAACTTCCATCTTGCGAGGATTGAGAAGTTCTTTCACTAGGTTGCATCGTCTTCTATCATATTCCTCTACCGATCGTTCTTAACGTTTAGTTCTGAAATGCTCGAAGAAATGTTGAACGATCTCCGCACCTTGCAATATGGGCTAAATTTGCACGATCTGCCTTCGCTGGCACGAATGCGCTTATCGATCAGCTTCCTCTCATCTTCGACGATAATTTTACCAAATTGAGGTGAGAAGATCGAAGCGATTTTCGCATCTTTAGTGCATGCATATATAATAGCATCGAAGTGTTTCCGCATGAATAACTCGTCGCCGCTCCGATGCGAATATTGCATTGCAGTGTGAATTGAACGACTTCAAGTGGCGTTCGATATACTGCAAAATATATTTCCAAAGAAGAACGCTTTTTGCAGGAAGTACAAGCGACCTTGCCGAAACGAATTCGACAACAAAATCCTCAGCAGACGACAGGATACTTCGACTATGGACCAGGTCATGCCGACGGTCTCTATCACAAATCCGCTAAAGAGGTGAAAAAAACGGCAGCATACGTCCATGGCGTGTTTGGCATATATGAACTACCTCATTCTCTCGTCCAAAATGGCCTGCATTATTTCGAGCATGGCCTCATGCCTTCCTCACCAAAGCCTAATAAATACTACCTATGAACTGCAGCCTCGACCACGAATCACCACATTGGAGACAGACTTGGCGGGGAAGGGATATCACATTCGTGTCCAACGTTATGAGCATCCCCTCCCCCCTTACTATAAAGTTTTAGTCGCATTCGTAAGTTAACAAAGCCCGACGATGGCACAATCTCTCGTAAAGAACGAACGAGCAGCTGCTTTCTCGATCCTCCTTCACGATTGCTAGATATCCATGCTTAAAGCAGTACCATCCAAGAACACATTTAGAAGCTTGAAGGAACCACCCCTCAACCATCCCTAAACAAACTTGACCGTCGAAAGTTTCCGCAACATTCAAGCAATCTAGACGATTCACGCTCTATCAAGGTGCAATTATTCGCTAGCAACACTTTGCACTTGTTTTCGTTGCGAAGTGGGACCCAATTCAAAACGTTTAAATCAGCTCCTCGGCTCAGCCCGCTTCTACATCACTAATCCATATACCCTATTTATAACCGTTAAAGACAGATGTAACCAATTGTAACTAACAAAAGCACAAAGGTGGCTAGAGAAGCAGCTTTATCTTCCATGATAAGCTGGACTCGAAACTGCTCACCGTTGAAAGCATTTCTAAAAAAGTCGTTAGTTGACGAGTCTGATCGCGATAAGCCAGGACAAGTATCCGTTCAACTACAACCATTCACTGGTAGACTAAACCCATGGAAGCGATCCCTTTTGAAATCATCGGATGCAAGTTGTAAATATTATGTCCACTCAAGACAATGCCCGATATGGGGACTGAATTTGGTGGAGCAATTGTTTAGAACCCGCGGTTCTGCGAAAACGTTATTGGCCATTACGCTTCGCACTGCTTCATTTATTGCGCCGATGACGTTGCCGGAGGATTGTCAAGCAGATCTGAGTCATTCACCTTCAACAACACAGATGTCTTGAAGACTCGGGATTGGGTATTTAAGCTGATGACCATCACCGAATATCTCCGTTGCCAAATGATCCAAAGTTATCGGTTTATAGAAACATATCTCAGCCTTTTATAAGCTATAGCTTGGCCTATGATGTAGTGTCCGGTTACGGAGATCACAGCTGACACATTTAATCAGTTCAATTTCACTGTTTCCGGTGTTAACACAATCGACGAGACGATACACATATCTCATACTGTAGCAACTTGTAGCGGCAGTGCACTTTGCAAGAGCAATCCTGCAAAGGATTTGCAGTAATTGCTGTAAGCTGCTGTTCGTCTTTTTAATTTCAAACCTCATAGAACCCGTTTGAATGCTTCAGGTGACTAAAACGTGAAAAAGATAATGGATAGGCATCTGATGACTTTATCATTTGCAGTTAACCTCAGGCAACAACATATTTTTTATGAGTTATGTGGCTGAGTTCGAGGAAATACAATTACAGAGGGTTCTTTGATGCTCCCGCACTGCCCACAGTTGTTTTGGCGTAGTTGACGAACACACAAATAGCGTTGACAACACAGTATCCATCATTTTGAGTAGGTCTCCTGTTCGAGAAAGCCGCAGTCACCCCGATCGACCAAATCCGCTGTCCAGACATCTTATTCAATTCAATCCAGTAAGGGCCTGCCGAACTAGCGAGTGTCAGGCCTGCAAGACAGGTGGATAATACCTAACCAGACCCTGCTGCGTTAAAGCTTTCCCTTCAATGCATCTAAATAAAAATCTGTATAGGTGAAAGCAAATTGCTTACCGTTTTTACAAAGTTGAGTTCTTTCCTGAAAAGTGTCACGTTGCTTGAAATGAACAAACAACCGCTGGACTCAGTGAGGCGCAAAGGTCACTGGCCCTGTTGAACATCCACTGTCCGGAAACGGCGAGGTAACAGGAACCGTTGAAGGCGATCCATCCAGTTGGGCAAGAAGTAGTTGCTGCTGGAGAGGTTGCTGTCGTAGGTGACGGAGTCGCAAATGAGGAAAGAAGGCTGCTCAAAATGAGTTTAATCATGAATCAGTTAGAAGTACTACCAGATGCGGCTATGGTGACCACAGCAGATTAACGCAGTTGGGCAGTATACAGAAGTGATTCACGGCACGGGGAATCTGGCAACGTGAAAATAGCAACAAATTAACTTCACAGTATCAAACAGCTGTGTGCCTACAATTTATTCGTGCTTACCAGCGTTCTTGGATAGGCCGACGCCGCTCTGGCATATCTCAGAAACGCTGCAATCAGCGCTCGTCGTGCATCTTGCAAGTAATGGACTGTCAATGCAGCTAGAGCCGATCATCGGCAGTCTCAAATGCATTTCCTTTTTTTATACGGTCTAAGCAGATTGTTTCAAAAAGCTGAAATAGCTGTGCAAATGCGGAACTAAAGTGGCATGGAATATTTTCCACTCGCAACCTCATGCTTATTTTTGAATTTGCATAAACTCGCAGTATTTCTGAGAATACGATGGCGCAGCAGTTGAGGGATTCATTTTCATACCATAGTGCCTGAAATTAAGAGAGCGAATATGGGGTGAAAATCAAAGCGATCATAGTGAAACGAACCCTTTCCCCTTCTTGAAAATTATGACAGAATATGATGGAAATTGCGACCTCAATTTGATCAATAGTGGTGTTTTGCGCTTCGCTTAGTTTAATTCAACGTTCTCACGGATCGTTTCATTTTCCAATAGCGTTGAATATCCAAAATTTGCAAAATCCATGCGAACTTCAAAAGCAGCATTCCTGACATGAACAAGTATCTGAGAATTGAATCACGTGACCACCTTTAGTATCTATTGCGGGTCAATGCATCCGGACTATTTATCTTAGCTTTAAACTTCCTTGCCAATCTTACTGTCTCTCTCGTCGCGTCTGTCCGGACTCGGACTGTTCCAAAAATACTTCTTCGTTTATAAATTTCCCACTCATAATGTGACATCAATAACTTCAGACTGTGCACAATCTTTGAAAATCTCAGATGGCTTCCACCGCCAGAAAGAAATGTTTCAGATAAATGTGATAGCTGGTTAGTTGGCTGGATATGTGTCTAGCGTAATGAGCGATACTTAGCAGCCAGTTGAGTGCTGAGAATCTTCAACACTGTATTGTAGCCTTATCAATAAAAAGAGACAAAGATGACTGACCCCATTTAGTGCGTTCTTTGGTTTTGTTGCACCCGTCGGCATCCATTTGCATTCGGCTACATCCGGAACCGATGATGCTGATGCACAAGACCTCGAGTCCGCATCTTCAAATGAAGTGGTTGGCAGTATAATTGACCCACTCTACAGATTAGGCTTCTATTAGCCGTTGATAATGTGCGCAGTATTAGCTTACTTTATTGCATGATTGAGTTGCTTTATTTAAGAGGCACATGACTGTCATCAGAGATGAAGCCAATCTAAGATGTTGTTTAGTGGAGTAATCAATACTTCTTCATCATTGCGCAGAGTAGAACTGTTCTAAGCTGATCCTAGCGCAACATCTAAGTGCAGCTGTCATTTTTAGTTGTTTAATTCCATTAAATAAGGCAGGACAAACTTCACCGGTTTGAAGATAAGTGGAAAAGCGCATCAGGAGGAGTGGCACTATATGTGCTCTTGCATCTCAGCCCACCAGGCTCATCACATCATCCGTTGTCCCAAAAAAACGATAACAAAACACCCACCAATGTTTTTCTCAGATGGGCGTGTGGTCTTATGCAAACTCTCCAGAAGGCTTCTTCATACGGTGGCTAAATTCAACTCTCAGCATTGTTCCGCCCATCTTTATATAATTTCGCAAGGAAAACCCGAAAACCGCTTTCCCATAATATCTCAACAGTATACAGATCGCAGTGATACAATTCATCTTATTTGCATATTTCCTATCGAAGCACCAATAACGGAATGAGAAGCTTCTAAGCAGCTCGTTAAACAAGTTGAAGAAAAGGAACTGTAATATATTTCATCTTTTAATGTGCATGGCACATGTAACTTATATCTCGAGCAGACCTCAAAAATGCGCACTTTAGTGGTTGAAATTCTATGCGATGACTTAATGTCATTTGGAAATAGGTATAGATTTTTTCATTGTGGTCGCGAAAGTTGTGTTCGGAACTTTCGTCTGGGACCCTAATTCTTTCGGTACCTGCCCATTTCCTCTCGAAGATGCAGTAAAAGAACTGAATTTGATGAATTTCTCACATTTAACCGCAACAGATCCTTCCAATAAATCTAAGATTGCTGTGTGGTGAGTACTTATCATTTTCAGTCAGTGCGAAACCGTTGTTCTCTAAATAATATTTTGAAACCACTTTTCCTTGGCTATTTCTTGGCGATCTGCCGTTGCACGCACCATATCAATTTTCCTGAAAAGTTTCAACGATAAGAAAACAATATATCTGGCGACTAGAGTTGAATAGAGATAGATTCTGTCAATGGCGTTGAAACAGCATATCATTCCAACGTGTTCCAAGGGTCACCATAAGTGATATGGCAGTGACTTTGAAAGCTGAAAATTAAAATTTGCAAATGCCATAAAGCGCCCTTTCATCAAGAAATAATCAATAGAAGCGATAATCGTGTGGGTCAACTACTGAAACTCCTTAACCTCTTTAACTTCCGCAAAGTCATATTTGAGGTGGTGAATGTACGTGGATGTCGAGTTTCTTCCTTCAGTACCTTCAGCCTCTATGTCATCGAGGTCGAAGCAACGAACTCACATGATATGCGCTTCTGCATTTCAACCCACAAATACACCCGGCTGTCCAAACATCCGAAAAGAACGACAAAACGCGTAGTAACCAATGTCTCGTTAAAAACTACTGCATGCATAAAGGAGAACAAGGATTTAGATTTGGTGACGTGGTGGCCATTTCTGGCCGTAAATCTCCAACGGTGGCAGATCACAAATCATGTGATGGCAGATTTGAATGCCCATTAAAATGAACGATTCAACATCGAGACGTGTACATTTTTTATGTCTGTTGATAATTTCTACATTTCGTTTCTCTATGACGCCTATTCAATTCTTCTGTCTTTATATACAGCTTGTGTTGTTCATCACCCGTTGCTCTTTCTCTGTTTCACGCAGTTTCTCGTCCTCTTCTTGCCAGCCACTTATTTTGTGCTCATCTCTTTGTTTGTCTGCATATTTCTCTATCGATTCATTCAATCGTTTAGTCGATCATCAAATATATATATATATATATATATATATATATTTATTTATTTATTTGTTCACTTATCGACACCTAAAGTTTTTCTCCACTATGTCATCAGTTTAATGTGCCTAATAATGTGAGATATGTATTTGTTTCAGGTAGATGGAGAGGAAAGGGGAAGAGACACATGCAGCCACAAAAACAAATGTGCATAGACGTGAAGGGAATTCGCTTCTGCAAAACAACCTTCCAAACCGTATGTGAGCATCACCATGATTTATGCAGGCGTGATGGCGTACGAGGCCGGTCAACTGGACAAATTCTCGGCCGGAAGTCCGCACTTCCGCGAGCGGCACTTGCCAATCAGCAGTTAGAGGAAGTTCTTTTTTTCGATCGGAAGTAATTCAAAAATCATTTATGCTCCAAGCAGGGTGCCCGTGAAAAAGCTAAGTTTTCTGAACTGAATTAAAACATCGACATTCATGAATGGCAAATAGTGCTATAGAAAATCTGATTCAAAAGTGCACGCACAGACCTTGCATTGAGGAGTCCGTAGTGAAAAAACTGAGACAGCGATGTGAGAGAAGGTCGACCTTAGTGGAACATCGAGTCAATGTTTTCATTAGATTTTATTACATTTTGCAACCGGAAACGGAAATTCGACGTAGCAATGATCGTTTTCGTCCTCATTACACTCAATCTTTCTACTTCCATTTCAAAGGTTAGGCGTATTCAATCAGGAAAGCAGAAAAATACTGTTTCTAATAGTCCACGCAGGATTCACTGAATCAAAAATCCTATCCCTCTCACCTCCTTGAACGTTTCCGCCTCCGTCTCTACTCCTCATCTCTTCATCTCCCACATCTCGATCATCACACTCTCACATCTTTCCTCACTCGTAAGGCAGCATCGAATGCGTCTATTAGTAACTTCGATTTGGCCATTTGAAGAAAAAAGTAAAAAGTAATGTTTACGCACCGACAACGTCATCAGTTTCCGTATCGTCGTTCATAATATTCCGTGAAGTACGCCTAAGCTTGCGCATTTTATCTTTACATTGGAGCATTTTTTGAAGGATTTCTTGGGAAGTCTGACAAAACATTCTCGAGAATTTGAAAACACTGAAGTAAGTTTGAGGTCGCGAATTTAAAATATTCCATGTGACTTAAGTTCAGCATTTTGCACTATTTCCACTTTTTGAAGCAATCTGCTCTGCCCATATAAAAAAGGGAAATGCATTTGAGATTGCCGATGATCGGTTCTCACTGCATTCTTTACTTGCATGAGGCACGACGACCGCCGATTGCAGTGCTTTTGAAATATGCCAGAACGGTGTCGGCCTATCCAAGGGAGCTGGTAAGCACGAATGCATTATAAGCACACAGCTATTTGGTACCGTGATCTTATTTTGTTGCTATTTTCACGTTGCCCGATTCCCTATGGGGCAAATCAGGTCTGTATACCTCCCAACTGTGTTAATCTGCGCACTGCTGTGGTCACCATAGCCTCGTAGTGCTTCTAACTGATTCATGATTAAACTCATTTTGAGCAGCCTTCTTTCCTCATTTGCGACTCCGTCACCTACGACAGCAACCTCTCCAGCAGCAACTAGTTCTTGCCCAACTGGATGGATCGCCTTCAACGGTTACGGTTACCCCGCCATTTCCGGACAATGGATGTTCAACGGGGCCAGTGACTTTTGCGCTTCAGTGAGTTCGGCGGTTGTTTGTTCATTTCAGGCAGCGTGACACTATTCAGGAAAGAACTCAACTTTGTAAAAACAGTAAGCGATTTGGTTTCACCTATATGGATTTTTATTTAGTTGCATTCAAGGGAAAGCTTTAACGCAGCAGGGTCTTATTATCCACTAGCCTTGCAAGCCTGGCACTCGCTTAAAATATGTTGTTGCCTGAGGTTAACTGCAAATGATAAAGTCATCAGATGCCTATCCATTATCTTTTTCACGTTTTAGTCACCTGAAGCATTCAAACGGGCTCTATGAGGTTTGAAATTAAAAAGACGAACAGCAGCTTACAGCAATTATTGAAAATCCTTTGCAGGATTGCTCTTGCAAAGTGCACTGCCGCTACAAGTTGCTACAGTATGAGATATGTGTATCGTCTCGTCGATTGTGTTAACACCGGAAACAGTGAAATTGAACTGATTAAATGTGTCAGCTGTGATCTCCGTAACCGGACACTACATCATAGGCCAAGCTTATAGCTTTATAAAAAGGCTGAGATATGTTTCTATAAACCGATAACTTTGGATCATTTGGCAACGGAGATATTCGGTGATGGTCATCAGCTTAAATACCCAATCCCGAGTCTTCAAGACATCTGTGTTGTTGAAGGTGTTAGTGAATGACTCAGATTTGTTTGACAATCGGCTGACAACGACATCGGTGCGATAAAACAACAGCATGGCGCTTTATTGCCAAATATGTTTCTCTGTACTGAAGATATCAATAAACGTGATATTTTAAATATTCGTGTCAAGAGACAAGAAGAGCTTCTGATAAGACGGCACGAGAGGAGCGAAAACCACTCAGCAAATTAACGAACGCCATAAGAGGATGTCTCTCTATAGGGGATGAGCCAGTGAAAGGACACTAGGCACTCAACGCACGGTGCACATGAAGTGACCGGCGACCGAACGTATTGTCTCGTTGTTTTGGATGGTGGATACCGCCGGAAAGTAGATAGCTTCTGGGTCGTGAGGAGTGCCATGTCGAGAAAAAGAGAGAAATGGCTGCACTCTGGCAAATAGCAGCGGGTGTTCGTTTTTTTGGCTCCGAAACAATCAAGCGGACGTCCCATCAACAATTCATTAATGCCTTCATGTAATGGCCAGTTGCTGAGGGAATGCGACATTTCTCATCGAAGAGAATGCCGAATGCGTGAAGACACCGAATCGTTTATGCCGACACGAATTGTACTTGAAGAAAATAAAATATGTGTATGAATACATCCAATTTAACTCGAATTAAAAAATTACGCCTATATAATTATACTCAAAGGAACGACTAAAAATTAAACAGACGGATAATTAAGTGAATGACAATTGGATAGATGCAACAGTGGTTGTAGAAATTTGCTTGTTGCCCAACTTGAACGATTGAATCAGCGATTCTGAGTGCCTGTAGAAAATACGAAATCTTTCACAATAGAGGTAAAAATGATTTGAGCAGGTGAACAATAACTCATACGCACTTCCAAAAAGACGGATTCGGTGCACACACCAGGAAGTTTCAGCAATTCTGACCGAGAGAGCAGATCCTGCAACCTGTTAAAGGCGTATTTAGACGTATAAGAGAGCAGTAACAGAAATAAAGTCATGGAGATGGCAATATTCCTCAGAAACATATGTAGCTTGATGAAAAGTCTTCGAATGATTAAATGTGTTTGTGCTGTTTGCGGTATGATGTCTACTTTCCCGACGACAGAGAGTGAAATTCGAATCAACTAAACTGAGTAGTGCTGCAATGGTGCAATGATAATTGCCAGAAAAACAAACATATTTTTTATGCTTCCGAAGACGACGATCCTCAACGAAGTCGGTGGACGAACGGTATAAGACAGTGCAAGCACCTAACCCTCAAAATTCATCGCGGTCTCTTTTTACAGATCTTATCTGTAGCGACGCACTTCCACCCATTGTTTGCTGCTCATATTACGCAATTCATTCAATTCTCAGTGTGCAGTGTGCACACTCAAGCAATTAAACGCCCATTCATCGTTGTTTGTCATTTGTTGTGCACCTAATTGTCTCGCACTCTCGATTTGGAGGTCCTAGCACGATTCATGTCCACTTTTACAGCACCACTTCCAATGCAAACTAAACATGAGTTACCACTTCAATGCGACCATCTATTTCGGTTGTCTAAGTTGGAAGCGGCGGTTAATCGCTCACGTCTCATTACTAGTACTCTGTTACAACAGCCGACATAAAAATCAGTCCTTCATACGGAAAGGAGAGAGGAGAATTTCTGTAGACTAATAGGAAACTTACATTGTTCAGCATGAATCACTGAATCACCAACACAGCCTGTAAGACCCGGTAGCAGCCGCGTTGAATCCATACGGGCCAACCAGGCATATTCAAAATAAGCTTTCGCTCATTGATTATATCTGCCATAAAGATTCTTATCCATGACGATGCACTTCCACGGATTTCCAGCAAGGCTGCAGTGAGCCGTGATTCTCCGAAAAAGCATGCATAATTCCAAACACAGGCTGATGTTCATTTTCCACCCTTGATTGTATGGAGATCTCCAGTTGAATGCTTTTTGTACACCTGATGAGACGAGCTGAGGAGAAATTCGAAGAAAAATTAGAAAGAATGAATCTGCCCCAGGGGACGAACGATAGCCAAATACAGGAAAGAAATAGTCCCGCAACCGATCTTTGGTCTATTAAGCTGTTGTTCCACTAAGCATCCAAATTTTTTAACAAATGCAAGAGGTGCATAGTATGATTAGAAGTGGTGAACTCGTGACATCACAATCGTCTTTCACCTCTCATTTGGTTGGTAATGGGTCAGTCTCTCTTAAAGAGTAACAGAGTCGTGTTGAATTTGATAGATTGCTTCAAGCCGCTAGCATTATCGACTCATTATGACCATTAGGGAAGAGCGGAGACAATTTGTCTCTTTATGAAACACTCCATTACAGAGCAAATCGCGATAAGCAGTGAGACGATTTGTTATGTTAAAAGCAGTGATGCATAACGCGCTGATGTTCGCTAATGTGCTGGTGGCACCTGCGAAACGGATTACTGGGGATGAACCGATGGCAAAGCGTCTCATTATGCAACGATGAGGCGTCACACATGTTGTCGTTTTTAGTAGCATAAAGCGACTGTCCTTTCAGTATGAAAGTCGAAACGTCACAGCACCTGGATTACCGAATTTTCAGGGCTGGTAAATGTGGAAAAAAAAAATTTTTCAGGGCTCACCTCGAAATCAGGTATTTAACCATCTACAGCCACCTTGAGGTGTAAGTGGGAGAGAGTTTATTCACTTAAAAACCAACAATGTGAATACACAAAAATTCGATGTGACATATTGAGGTGTTTGTGTGCTGATAACGAGGTGAATAAATTTGAAGTATCGTTGAGAGATGGCAACGTGAAGGTCGTGATAACAGGTAGGTGCAGAAAATGATTTAAAGATACGCATATCGTAAGGGACAAGGCCGAATTTGATACACCAATCACACTTCGTTATGATATATTACCAAAACAGTATGGCGACCTATCACTACATAGGCACTCTTTTCTGGACAGCAATAACGAAGCGAGGAAAAAAGATGCCGTTCTTGTTGAAACACGTGATGCTTAAATCAACATCACTCCATATTTACTTGACTCCATATGCCACTTAGCATCACTTAACTGAATATTATCTAAACTAATGTGTGGAGTGTCGACACCCAACAGCATTGAACAACATCGTGAGGATGCTCGGTGGATCACCTAGACTGTAGCCATCATCCGAAAGCGTTTGCATTTGCCTTCACTTCGTTCCTCTCACCGAGAGCAATCCATTTTATGCGAACAAAGACACTTAAAATACCAAAAAAAGTTTCTAGATTTTGCTAACGGCTGTTCGTGTCTTCTGCAATCGTGTGTGTGAGATGTAGCAGTTTGAGTTCGCTGTCTGCATCAATCTCTAAACTATGCACGCTTCGATCTCCCCTCTTCGCCCATTTTGGCCACCGTTTCTCGTTTTTCATTCATGATCGGCTGTGCTATACACGTGAACACCAATATAATTTAGGACTCTCCATTTATCATGTCATAATACCAGTGTGCTGTTTATCAAACAATGATATGTTCTTGCCTGTTCCTCTCGGTATGAAATGTACCTTGGGGGAAGCTTCTGACGTTTTAAAGCTGATCAAACATACCCTGCAACTCTGTACATTCGCACGTCATTTTTGAATAACAAAATGCTTGAAAACATTCATGAAAACAATATGTGCGAATATGTGATGAGTGAATAATTACAAGTGCAGGTGGCATATCCTGATATCGCACTCGAAGAAATCATTCTCTTCGTTGTGGGGTCGGAAAATTGGCGACCGGCCGATAGATAGAATGATGAACAGCACTGATGAAATGTGAGCACTAGGCAGTTGTCTGATTCATGTATATTCCCAAAGAGTATTGCACGAAAGATAACTGAATTGCATCCGCACAAATCAACTGAATAATCATGAATAACTCGGGAACGATATTGTTTTCATTCTCAGTTTAAAAGAGCTTAACTGAGAAACCATTCACAATGGACGCATTTGTCCAATAATATGCTCTTAGAAATATTCTGCTCAAGGCCTAACTCTATGAGATTTAAAGAAAATGGAAAATTGATATGGACGCGCATTGACACTTAACAAAACGCACTTTCACCAGATGACTGCTGAATCCACTGTTCCATCTGCTATCATCAACCAGAGGGCCGATGGACAATCTAGAGTATGGACGAAATGACACATGGAAAATGGATCAAGTGAAAATTTTCTGGGTACCACTACCAGATGAACGTGGTGACCAAGAGATGTTGTCTTCACAGTAATTTTGAACTGCGCATCCTGCACTGTGCGGTTTCATGTCGAAATTCCCAGGTAATATATAACGCTTGGTCAAATTCACAGAGGTATTGAAATGGCTGAGCCTTATGGAACAAATCCTAACCGATGACTAGGTAGTCAGCAGATTTAGATGACAGTGATAAGTTGATAATAATCAAAGTGTTAATTAAATTAGTGCGAACGGTGATGCAAGTGACGTGCGGGCAAATTGCGATAAAAAGCTGTCAGCAAGGCATAATTGAATTCGTGATGATGTGACCGTGGCAACCTTCTAAACTAATACGAGTTGTTTCCGGCTCTTTCATCTCTTCATTTTTCGGTTGGAGTAAACCCTCATTTAGAGCTCTACTAGACTTTTACTCTCACCGTAGCTTAAGTTTCAAGAGGAAAGAGAAATCTAGCTTGCCGAAATTGATAATGACGATAATAATTAACATTACCCACTTCAACAGGCTCTATGGCGAAATATTCGTAATCGGTAACCAAATTAATCACGCCGTTTCTCTCATACGAAATTTCCACTGATAAGGAAGAGAAGGATGGTGAAAAATGAAGGGTTCATATTTAGTTGTCTCGTCGTATCTTCAACGACAGTGGTTTTGCTCAGTGAGGCTGTCACGAAGTGGAGTTGAGCATATACGTCCTTGTCGAAGCTGTGTGTCACTTAGGAGAGTTGGACTGAATCTTAGCGGCACGCGGCAGCATTATACACTCATTCATTAATGGTAAGCCGCCGAGATGAAATCCTATAAAAACGTTCGTTGCAGAAACGTATCAGCCGCAAGGATCAGCTGCTGAATGCGCCATTCACTGCTCGACGACGCCTCACAAAACGAGTTCACCTCTTTGCTATCGCTACAACATCGCAAATCATTTTACCTTATGCCCCTTTCTTCGCTACATTGATTCCGCCCAATTTGCAAGACTGTTTGTTAGGGAATTTCAGACAAGTGAATAAATGTTGAAAAAACATGCTAAAAATCAAACGCAACTTATTTAAAAAACGATAGAAATAGAGGAAAGTGAAGAATGCATAAGGTTTGCGGCCATGTTGCGCTTTGACATTCGCAACTATGATTGATCGCAAATGACTGTTCCACAGGGCTGTTTCATACAGAAATTCGTGACGGTCTTTAGAGTATGGAGGACGTTAGGGTTCATTGTCGAACAAAAATAACTATTCATATTCGCTTTGTTGACAACCGTTATTGCTATCGAATTGCTTGAGAGTATAGAAAATTGAAGTCAATATTCCTTGTCTGAGCAGCATTTTGAACTTGTTCTTTTTACGGTGACAGGATAGCTTCAAATTCTAGGGTGCTTCCTCAGCACGTAGCGTCTCCACCACTGTTAGTACTTCTCTTCACTGCCACCCGAATTGAAGCCACCAAGTAGACAAACAATCACAGACGCATATGCATCGGGTGAGAAACTTATACTGCCCATAATCAGATCGAATGTTTCAAAAGTGTCTAAAAGAAATGAGACAAAATTGGGCCTTTTAAGCTCGACGCGGCTTACTGTAAAATGTCGTGTTACTTTTTATTCAAATGGTAATGACTCAAATAATTTGCTGACGTCCTCATATATGCTTCGAGGCAATAGGGTTACCAATACAAAGAAACTTCACTGAACGGCCAGCTGATGTTGTTTCGTTTCTTACCAACATTTTCTTTGCATAAGTGATTCTCTGCCGACTTTGCAGCGTGATGCATCGCTGAAAAGGTTCTACACCCTATGTTCAACGTCGGATTATTATTGTAATAGTCTGCGTCGCCACTCGTATTTTTGTTAACACATGTGAGTCAATTCCGTAATCCCGTTGACCTTGGAGAGCCCTCGTGAACCAACAAGAACATACGGGATGAATGCTCTCTTCCGCCACGGTCGACGAACGGCAGCTGAAAGGAACAGCATAGCCGGCGATTCGAAAGCAAATCGACGAGTGACGCGAGAACATCGATTTAACGATCAACGAGAACATCATTGCACACTCTCGAGTGTCACCCTTTCATCGTACCGCCGAATCGCTTCTCTATGACGAGCCACCGGTTAGCCGAATGAGCTTATGCTAGCTCGGAAATGTTTTTATTATCAACTCGATGAGTCGTAAAGTCAAGTCGCTCTTTGAACCTCTAATAGGAGTAGCCATTTCAGACATTTGGATTAGCAGTTTTCGTAAGAAAAGGTGAAAAATTCATCGAAAGGAATTGTTTACAAATAGAAGGAGTACACTGAAAGAAATCCCATGTGAGAGGCTCGTAAAGGAAAAGGGCTCTAACACTTCTCTCTGTTCTCCTCGCCCTCTTAGGCGAAAAACATAAACGACTATTAGCAACATATGTTGCAACATTCACCGATTGAGTTCGCGCCTGAATGGACTATGCGACAAGCAACGAACGAATTTAATGCATCATCTGTATTTGCCTGCTCTTATCTACCGTGCGATGTAAATACTGCAACGTAAAACATATGGCATTGAATCAGTAAATTGGTAGGCGATCATCCGAATGAATATACGCGAAGAGAATCCCATTATATATAAAAATATAAATGTCAATATAAATAAAAAAATATATATATATATATTTACAAAGTGAGCGCGCTCTTGGGTCCATCAAAGGTTTGAAGGATCATTGATTCCACGTTGGATTTGCGGCGACCTATGCCATGGAGGAGGCAGGTGTTATCATGGCACTTATAGATTTGCTGCGAAAAAGTGAGGAAAAGGAGCGGAACCAGTGCACTCAAAAACACCTTTTCACAGCGATTCTATCAACGCGTAACGCCTTTCAATCATACCTTATCTCGATTACTATATGCCTGATGTCGCCGCCAACTCGGAGGACAGGCTTGGGACTGTTCTCTTAGACGTGCCGTATCAGATGATATTTGGTATTTTCACAGCGCATGGAAATATGCGGGGAATTTATTACAATTATAAACGACCTGATAAATGTCAAGTTTTATTCCACTAGTTTGAAACAAAGAGCATTTGAATGACAAAGTCTGTTAAAAGGTGAATGCTTTCAATTTGAAAGTAGTGAGTGAGATAAGCAAATCGAATCTCATCTCGGGCACACATTTCCGTTTCTATATCTTCTGCCAGGAAGGAATTTTTGCTGAGAGAAAATCTATATAAGGTTTCTGTTGTTACTGTAATACTCATCAGCACTCGAGAATGTAACCATCAACACGAAGGTCATCATTGCATAATGAGACGTTAGTGGTGCACCTAGGTGATAATCGCCGCATTTGCAGCAATTAGCGACGAAATTGTTGAAATTTGAGAATGTTTTCCTCAGCTCTACGTCGTCGATGGTTTTATTCCGCACTTGCCACATCGTTATTCGAAACTTCGCAGAGCACTCCAATTAAATTCAACGAAAACAACCAGCGATGTGTTGAAAATGTTGGTAAGCACTCATACGAAAACGACATAAGACTGCGAAACATTAGACGTCATCCAGGTAATGAAAACGACGTAAGTCGAGCACTGAGGGTCATTTACAAACACTGACCACTCATGAAAGAAAAACCTTGACAAAAATGCATTCCATCTATGCGTCATGACATCATCGCGTCTGCCCTGTATTTGTTTTGTCCCTCTTGAATAGCTTCAAATCGTTAGCCACTGTAGCTGGAGCTGGCAGGCTTGAGGGCACAGTGCGAGCATATATTAATTCCTTGTAGCAACATTAAAGTTGATCCCACAAAAATCACGACTTAGTACAACATACATCTCGCCAGCGGTCGGTTTCTACATTCAGATCGCTTTTTAATGATTAACTATCGGACTCGCTAAAAAATGGATGCATTAGAAAATGATATTCATTTTTGATTGAAAGTTAACAAAAGTGCTGAAGTGGACTGTCCAATATATGGAACTGCAAATGCGTGGTGTGCTCGTTTCGACGCACTGTTCTTTGATCGATACACCTGTAGCGGTTGCTCTGAATGTTTCGGAGGAGCACTGCAAGGTAAGTTTATTCATTTAACGAATTTAGGTGGTTTCGAGTTTCGGAATTTCTCATGACAAACCTACTGAGGGAAACGGTCTAATAAGGAGGTCTTTTGCTGGGGATTTCATTGGACAAATGTACAAACATAAAAAATTTAAATCAAGAGACTTGACCAACAAAACTCTCCTGAAAAATAAGAGAATGGAATATTAAATCGAATCTCTGATTGAAACCGGAGATGACTTTGATAAAAAGACCGACATTATTGAAAATTTAAGGACGAAGAATTCAACGAGAGCATTAAAAGTAATGAACACCGAATGAAAAGGAGAAATCTCAACGGATTCGTTGCAACTAAATATTTGAAGAGCTCCTGTAGGCGTTTTTGCAGTAATATCTTATAGAATATTTGCAGTAATATCTTGCTTTTCGGCCGAAAGTTTCTATGTTATCAACTCCCGTTCGAGAAAATCGCAGTCATCCCATTCTATCAAACCCACTGTCAGACATCTTATTCAGTTCAACCCAGTAAGGGCCTGCCGAACTAGCGAGTGCCAGGCCTGCCAAATAAGCGAATAATAAGACCCTGCTGTGTTGAAGCTTTCCCTTCAATGCAACCAAGTAGAAATCCGTATATGTGAAAGCAAATTGCTTACTCTTGCTGTCATTGCTGCACGAATACATCGAGCACCACCGTGAGGCCTTTGCAACATACTGTTGCCCTTTTATTAAGAATTGCTCACAAGTTCAGTCATCTTGCTTAGCTTGTGACATCAAATGTCTTGGAAACGTCCAAAAGTATTTCTCCTATACTGCCTTCAACAAAGCATTCCCCGGTCCTTTTAAACCCGACTGCACTGCGCACCTTAACATCTTCCAGCTTGCGAATTCAGAATATAGAAGAGTAATGCTTTATTCATTTCTCAAATGAGGGAAGAAGGCTGCTCAAAATGAGTTTAATCATGAATCAGTTAGAAGTACTACCAGATGCGGCTATGGTGACCACAGCAGATTAACGCAGTTGGGCAGTATACAGAAGTGATTCACGGCACGGGAATCTGGCAACGTGAAAATAGCAACAAATTAACTTCACAGTATCAAACAGCTGTGTGCCTACAATTTATTCGTGCTTACCAGCGTTCTTGGATTGGCCGACGCCGCTCTGGCATACCTCAGAAACGCTGCAATCAGCGCTCGTCGTGCATCGTGCAAGTAAGGGACTGTCAATGCAGCTAGAGCCGATCATCGGCAGTCTCAAATGCATTTCCTTTTTTTATACGGTCTAAGCAGATTGTTTCAAAAAGCTGAAATAGCTGTGCAAATGCTGAACTAAAGTGGCATGGAATATTTTCCACTCGCAACCTCATGCTTATTTTTGAACATCAAATGGCTGTTGAACAACTGGATTTACGACTTTCGACGGTTACCGTTATGGTGGTAGCGACATTTGCGCTTCAGTGAGTTTAGCGATTGTCTGTTCACTTCAAGCAACCGTTTCCCTCAGTAGGTTTGTCATGAGAAATTCCGAAACTCGAAACCACCTAAATTCGTTAAATGAATAAACTTACCTTGCAGTGCTCCTCCGAAACATTCAGAGCAACCGCTACAGGTGTATCGATCAAAGAACAGTGCGTCGAAACGAGCACACCACGCATTTGCAGTTCCATATATTGGACAGTCCACTTCAGCACTTTTGTTAACTTTCAATCAAAAATGAATATCATTTTCTAATGCATCCATTTTTTAGCGAGTCCGATAGTTAATCATTAAAAAGCGATCTGAATGTAGAAACCGACCGCTGGCGAGATGTATGTTGTACTAAGTCGTGATTTTTGTGGGATCAACTTTAATGTTGCTACAAGGAATTAATATATGCTCGCACTGTGCCCTCAAGCCTGCCAGCTCCAGCTACAGTGGCTAACGATTTGAAGCTATTCAAGAGGGACAAAACAAATACAGGGCAGACGCGATGATGTCATGACGCATAGATGGAATGCATTTTTGTCAAGGTTTTTCTTTCATGAGTGGTCAGTGTTTGTAAATGACCCTCAGTGCTCGACTTACGTCGTTTTCATTACCTGGATGACGTCTAATGTTTCGCAGTCTTATGTCGTTTTCGTATGAGTGCTTACCAACATTTTCAACACATCGCTGGTTGTTTTCGTTGAATTTAATTGGAGTGCTCTGCGAAGTTTCGAATAACGATGTGGCAAGTGCGGAATAAAACCATCGACGACGTAGAGCTGAGGAAAACATTCTCAAATTTCAACAATTTCGTCGCTAATTGCTGCAAATGCGGCGATTATCACCTAGGTGCACCACTAACGTCTCATTATGCAATGATGACCTTCGTGTTGATGGTTACATTCTCGAGTGCTGATGAGTATTACAGTAACAACAGAAACCTTATATAGATTTTCTCTCAGCAAAAATTCCTTCCTGGCAGAAGATATAGAAACGGAAATGTGTGCCCGAGATGAGATTCGATTTGCTTATCTCACTCACTACTTTCAAATTGAAAGCATTCACCTTTTAACAGACTTTGTCATTCAAATGCTCTTTGTTTCAAACTAGTGGAATAAAACTTGACATTTATCAGGTCGTTTATAATTGTAATAAATTCCCCGCATATTTCCATGCGCTGTGAAAATACCAAATATCATCTGATACGGCACGTCTAAGAGAACAGTCTCAAGCCTGTCCTCCGAGTTGGCGGCGACATCAGGCATATAGTAATCGAGATAAGGTATGATTGAAAGGCGTTACGCGTTGATAGAATCGCTGTGAAAAGGTGTTTTTGAGTGCACTGGTTCCGCTCCTTTTCCTCACTTTTTCGCAGCAAATCTATAAGTGCCATGATAACACCTGCCTCCTCCATGGCATAGGTCGCCGCAAATCCAACGTGGAATCAATGATCCTTCAAACCTTTGATGGACCCAAGAGCGCGCTCACTTTGTAAATATATATATATATATATTTTTATTTATATTGACATTTATATTTTTATATATAATGGGATTCTCTTCGCGTATATTCATTCGGATGATCGCCTACCAATTTACTGATTCAATGCCATATGTTTTACGTTGCAGTATTTACATCGCACGGTAGATAAGAGCAGGCAAATACAGATGATGCATTAAATTCGTTCGTTGCTTGTCGCATAGTCCATTCAGGCGCGAACTCAATCGGTGAATGTTGCAACATATGTTGCTAATAGTCGTTTATGTTTTTCGCCTAAGAGGGCGAGGAGAACAGAGAGAAGTGTTAGAGCCCTTTTCCTTTACGAGCCTCTCACATGGGATTTCTTTCAGTGTACTCCTTCTATTTGTAAACAATTCCTTTCGATGAATTTTTCACCTTTTCTTACGAAAACTGCTAATCCAAATGTCTGAAATGGCTACTCCTATTAGAGGTTCAAAGAGCGACTTGACTTTACGACTCATCGAGTTGATAATAAAAACATTTCCGAGCTAGCATAAGCTCATTCGGCTAACCGGTGGCTCGTCATAGAGAAGCGATTCGGCGGTACGATGAAAGGGTGACACTCGAGAGTGTGCAATGATGTTCTCGTTGATCGTTAAATCGATGTTCTCGCGTCACTCGTCGATTTGCTTTCGAATCGCCGGCTATGCTGTTCCTTTCAGCTGCCGTTCGTCGACCGTGGCGGAAGAGAGCATTCATCCCGTATGTTCTTGTTGGTTCACGAGGGCTCTCCAAGGTCAACGGGATTACGGAATTGACTCACATGTGTTAACAAAAATACGAGTGGCGACGCAGACTATTACAATAATAATCCGACGTTGAACATAGGGTGTAGAACCTTTTCAGCGATGCATCACGCTGCAAAGTCGGCAGAGAATCACTTATGCAAAGAAAATGTTGGTAAGAAACGAAACAACATCAGCTGGCCGTTCAGTGAAGTTTCTTTGTATTGGTAACCCTATTGCCTCGAAGCATATATGAGGACGTCAGCAAATTATTTGAGTCATTACCATTTGAATAAAAAGTAACACGACATTTTACAGTAAGCCGCGTCGAGCTTAAAAGGCCCAATTTTGTCTCATTTCTTTTAGACACTTTTGAAACATTCGATCTGATTATGGGCAGTATAAGTTTCTCACCCGATGCATATGCGTCTGTGATTGTTTGTCTACTTGGTGGCTTCAATTCGGGTGGCAGTGAAGAGAAGTACTAACAGTGGTGGAGACGCTACGTGCTGAGGAAGCACCCTAGAATTTGAAGCTATCCTGTCACCGTAAAAAGAACAAGTTCAAAATGCTGCTCAGACAAGGAATATTGACTTCAATTTTCTATACTCTCAAGCAATTCGATAGCAATAACGGTTGTCAACAAAGCGAATATGAATAGTTATTTTTGTTCGACAATGAACCCTAACGTCCTCCATACTCTAAAGACCGTCACGAATTTCTGTATGAAACAGCCCTGTGGAACAGTCATTTGCGATCAATCATAGTTGCGAATGTCAAAGCGCAACATGGCCGCAAACCTTATGCATTCTTCACTTTCCTCTATTTCTATCGTTTTTTAAATAAGTTGCGTTTGATTTTTAGCATGTTTTTTCAACATTTATTCACTTGTCTGAAATTCCCTAACAAACAGTCTTGCAAATTGGGCGGAATCAATGTAGCGAAGAAAGGGGCATAAGGTAAAATGATTTGCGATGTTGTAGCGATAGCAAAGAGGTGAACTCGTTTTGTGAGGCGTCGTCGAGCAGTGAATGGCGCATTCAGCAGCTGATCCTTGCGGCTGATACGTTTCTGCAACGAACGTTTTTATAGGATTTCATCTCGGCGGCTTACCATTAATGAATGAGTGTATAATGCTGCCGCGTGCCGCTAAGATTCAGTCCAACTCTCCTAAGTGACACACAGCTTCGACAAGGACGTATATGCTCAACTCCACTTCGTGACAGCCTCACTGAGCAAAACCACTGTCGTTGAAGATACGACGAGACAACTAAATATGAACCCTTCATTTTTCACCATCCTTCTCTTCCTTATCAGTGGAAATTTCGTATGAGAGAAACGGCGTGATTAATTTGGTTACCGATTACGAATATTTCGCCATAGAGCCTGTTGAAGTGGGTAATGTTAATTATTATCGTCATTATCAATTTCGGCAAGCTAGATTTCTCTTTCCTCTTGAAACTTAAGCTACGGTGAGAGTAAAAGTCTAGTAGAGCTCTAAATGAGGGTTTACTCCAACCGAAAAATGAAGAGATGAAAGAGCCGGAAACAACTCGTATTAGTTTAGAAGGTTGCCACGGTCACATCATCACGAATTCAATTATGCCTTGCTGACAGCTTTTTATCGCAATTTGCCCGCACGTCACTTGCATCACCGTTCGCACTAATTTAATTAACACTTTGATTATTATCAACTTATCACTGTCATCTAAATCTGCTGACTACCTAGTCATCGGTTAGGATTTGTTCCATAAGGCTCAGCCATTTCAATACCTCTGTGAATTTGACCAAGCGTTATATATTACCTGGGAATTTCGACATGAAACCGCACAGTGCAGGATGCGCAGTTCAAAATTACTGTGAAGACAACATCTCTTGGTCACCACGTTCATCTGGTAGTGGTACCCAGAAAATTTTCACTTGATCCATTTTCCATGTGTCATTTCGTCCATACTCTAGATTGTCCATCGGCCCTCTGGTTGATGATAGCAGATGGAACAGTGGATTCAGCAGTCATCTGGTGAAAGTGCGTTTTGTTAAGTGTCAATGCGCGTCCATATCAATTTTCCATTTTCTTTAAATCTCATAGAGTTAGGCCTTGAGCAGAATATTTCTAAGAGCATATTATTGGACAAATGCGTCCATTGTGAATGGTTTCTCAGTTAAGCTCTTTTAAACTGAGAATGAAAACAATATCGTTCCCGAGTTATTCATGATTATTCAGTTGATTTGTGCGGATGCAATTCAGTTATCTTTCGTGCAATACTCTTTGGGAATATACATGAATCAGACAACTGCCTAGTGCTCACATTTCATCAGTGCTGTTCATCATTCTATCTATCGACCGGTCGCCAATTTTCCGACCCCACAACGAAGAGAATGATTTCTTCGAGTGCGATATCAGGATATGCCACCTGCACTTGTAATTATTCACTCATCACATATTCGCACATATTGTTTTCATGAATGTTTTCAAGCATTTTGTTATTCAAAAATGACGTGCGAATGTACAGAGTTGCAGGGTATGTTTGATCAGCTTTAAAACGTCAGAAGCTTCCCCCAAGGTACATTTCATACCGAGAGGAACAGGCAAGAACATATCATTGTTTGATAAACAGCACACTGGTATTATGACATGATAAATGGAGAGTCCTAAATTATATTGGTGTTCACGTGTATAGCACAGCCGATCATGAATGAAAAACGAGAAACGGTGGCCAAAATGGGCGAAGAGGGGAGATCGAAGCGTGCATAGTTTAGAGATTGATGCAGACAGCGAACTCAAACTGCTACATCTCACACACACGATTGCAGAAGACACGAACAGCCGTTAGCAAAATCTAGAAACTTTTTTTGGTATTTTAAGTGTCTTTGTTCGCATAAAATGGATTGCTCTCGGTGAGAGGAACGAAGTGAAGGCAAATGCAAACGCTTTCGGATGATGGCTACAGTCTAGGTGATCCACCGAGCATCCTCACGATGTTGTTCAATGCTGTTGGGTGTCGACACTCCACACATTAGTTTAGATAATATTCAGTTAAGTGATGCTAAGTGGCATATGGAGTCAAGTAAATATGGAGTGATGTTGATTTAAGCATCACGTGTTTCAACAAGAACGGCATCTTTTTTCCTCGCTTCGTTATTGCTGTCCAGAAAAGAGTGCCTATGTAGTGATAGGTCGCCATACTGTTTTGGTAATATATCATAACGAAGTGTGATTGGTGTATCAAATTCGGCCTTGTCCCTTACGATATGCGTATCTTTAAATCATTTTCTGCACCTACCTGTTATCACGACCTTCACGTTGCCATCTCTCAACGATACTTCAAATTTATTCACCTCGTTATCAGCACACAAACACCTCAATATGTCACATCGAATTTTTGTGTATTCACATTGTTGGTTTTTAAGTGAATAAACTCTCTCCCACTTACACCTCAAGGTGGCTGTAGATGGTTAAATACCTGATTTCGAGGTGAGCCCTGAAAAATTTTTTTTTTCCACATTTACCAGCCCTGAAAATTCGGTAATCCAGGTGCTGTGACGTTTCGACTTTCATACTGAAAGGACAGTCGCTTTATGCTACTAAAAACGACAACATGTGTGACGCCTCATCGTTGCATAATGAGACGCTTTGCCATCGGTTCATCCCCAGTAATCCGTTTCGCAGGTGCCACCAGCACATTAGCGAACATCAGCGCGTTATGCATCACTGCTTTTAACATAACAAATCGTCTCACTGCTTATCGCGATTTGCTCTGTAATGGAGTGTTTCATAAAGAGACAAATTGTCTCCGCTCTTCCCTAATGGTCATAATGAGTCGATAATGCTAGCGGCTTGAAGCAATCTATCAAATTCAACACGACTCTGTTACTCTTTAAGAGAGACTGACCCATTACCAACCAAATGAGAGGTGAAAGACGATTGTGATGTCACGAGTTCACCACTTCTAATCATACTATGCACCTCTTGCATTTGTTAAAAAATTTGGATGCTTAGTGGAACAACAGCTTAATAGACCAAAGATCGGTTGCGGGACTATTTCTTTCCTGTATTTGGCTATCGTTCGTCCCCTGGGGCAGATTCATTCTTTCTAATTTTTCTTCGAATTTCTCCTCAGCTCGTCTCATCAGGTGTACAAAAAGCATTCAACTGGAGATCTCCATACAATCAAGGGTGGAAAATGAACATCAGCCTGTGTTTGGAATTATGCATGCTTTTTCGGAGAATCACGGCTCACTGCAGCCTTGCTGGAAATCCGTGGAAGTGCATCGTCATGGATAAGAATCTTTATGGCAGATATAATCAATGAGCGAAAGCTTATTTTGAATATGCCTGGTTGGCCCGTATGGATTCAACGCGGCTGCTACCGGGTCTTACAGGCTGTGTTGGTGATTCAGTGATTCATGCTGAACAATGTAAGTTTCCTATTAGTCTACAGAAATTCTCCTCTCTCCTTTCCGTATGAAGGACTGATTTTTATGTCGGCTGTTGTAACAGAGTACTAGTAATGAGACGTGAGCGATTAACCGCCGCTTCCAACTTAGACAACCGAAATAGATGGTCGCATTGAAGTGGTAACTCATGTTTAGTTTGCATTGGAAGTGGTGCTGTAAAAGTGGACATGAATCGTGCTAGGACCTCCAAATCGAGAGTGCGAGACAATTAGGTGCACAACAAATGACAAACAACGATGAATGGGCGTTTAATTGCTTGAGTGTGCACACTGCACACTGAGAATTGAATGAATTGCGTAATATGAGCAGCAAACAATGGGTGGAAGTGCGTCGCTACAGATAAGATCTGTAAAAAGAGACCGCGATGAATTTTGAGGGTTAGGTGCTTGCACTGTCTTATACCGTTCGTCCACCGACTTCGTTGAGGATCGTCGTCTTCGGAAGCATAAAAAATATGTTTGTTTTTCTGGCAATTATCATTGCACCATTGCAGCACTACTCAGTTTAGTTGATTCGAATTTCACTCTCTGTCGTCGGGAAAGTAGACATCATACCGCAAACAGCACAAACACATTTAATCATTCGAAGACTTTTCATCAAGCTACATATGTTTCTGAGGAATATTGCCATCTCCATGACTTTATTTCTGTTACTGCTCTCTTATACGTCTAAATACGCCTTTAACAGGTTGCAGGATCTGCTCTCTCGGTCAGAATTGCTGAAACTTCCTGGTGTGTGCACCGAATCCGTCTTTTTGGAAGTGCGTATGAGTTATTGTTCACCTGCTCAAATCATTTTTACCTCTATTGTGAAAGATTTCGTATTTTCTACAGGCACTCAGAATCGCTGATTCAATCGTTCAAGTTGGGCAACAAGCAAATTTCTACAACCACTGTTGCATCTATCCAATTGTCATTCACTTAATTATCCGTCTGTTTAATTTTTAGTCGTTCCTTTGAGTATAATTATATAGGCGTAATTTTTTAATTCGAGTTAAATTGGATGTATTCATACACATATTTTATTTTCTTCAAGTACAATTCGTGTCGGCATAAACGATTCGGTGTCTTCACGCATTCGGCATTCTCTTCGATGAGAAATGTCGCATTCCCTCAGCAACTGGCCATTACATGAAGGCATTAATGAATTGTTGATGGGACGTCCGCTTGATTGTTTCGGAGCCAAAAAAACGAACACCCGCTGCTATTTGCCAGAGTGCAGCCATTTCTCTCTTTTTCTCGACATGGCACTCCTCACGACCCAGAAGCTATCTACTTTCCGGCGGTATCCACCATCCAAAACAACGAGACAATACGTTCGGTCGCCGGTCACTTCATGTGCACCGTGCGTTGAGTGCCTAGTGTCCTTTCACTGGCTCATCCCCTATAGAGAGACATCCTCTTATGGCGTTCGTTAATTTGCTGAGTGGTTTTCGCTCCTCTCGTGCCGTCTTATCAGAAGCTCTTCTTGCCTCTTGACACGAATAACATTACAATGGTAATTTCATAAAGAGGAAATGAAAAATTGCTCGTCGAAAAAGATTTGCTGATCTGATCTCTTTCAGCCAAGCGCTTCGTTAGGCTACAATGTAATGCAGTTGCTCTATTTGTTCTAATGCAATTTGAAATGTTTTCGTTTATATATGTATATTTGTTAGTTTGTGGATTCACATGTTTTTTGCGATGACGCTCTTGACTAAAGGTGAACAACGTGTAGGAAAGGCTGTCATGAAGTAGGCATTTGCATCGGAACTCGGAGACACCTGCTCGCGCAGTGCCTATGCATAATTATTAAGCATAATATCAGCTGATTCGGCTACCCGTTCGATTGTTGTTCGCACAAACTTTCATTGAAAAGATGCAATATGCGAACATTGTGTCCATGTAAAGATATGCATTGGGTTATCTGTCAGTCTATCTGTTCGATAACTTCAGCTAGGAACCGCCAAAATTGGAGTGAGGAAGTTTGGAGTGTTCAATATGCGCTAAGCGATTGGTGCATGCAGTCCTTTTCTCACCGATCCATCTGTTCCTACAGTTATTTACAAATGCGAAAAATTTTTGGTCACCTAACTGTCGTCGGTTTTTCATCGTACATCGGCTGGATTTCAGAAAAAAGAGTCTTCTGCAGAGTATTTGCTTGCAAAGAAGAGCTGTTCAGTTATAGCATAAATGTATTTTCTTACAAACTGTTTTTATTTCTGATAAAGTTATGAAAACTTGTGGATAACATTTGATGATGAATTATGAAACCGTTTGGTTTCTCAAGCCAGATGCAGAAGCTTATCTCATCTGAGTTCCTTTGGCACGTTTCCCCATTTAAATTAAAATATTTCGTGATTTCCTCACTCGATCGGCTGCAAAATGCCACCTAAAGTACCGATAGGCATGTAATTTTTTTAGAAGTTAATAGCGGAATGAATTTAGCAGCGTGGATCTTCATTTACTGTAGATTATGTAAGAAATTCCATTGTGACACTTTCAATTTTCAAACAGTAAAGGCAGCTCAGCAGTCACGCCGCCGTCGTATACATATAAAATGCACTCAGCAAGTGCGCTATTATGTCGAACAGCCTCTTGCAAGAATGCATAAAAAGGGATTTATTTAGGAGAATATTCATACACACCTGTTAAACGACCTAAACATAAATGCGTTATTGAACATCTTCTGTTAGTTGTCGGCAAAAATTATAGGAGGGTATGTCCTGTCAGCTACTCTTTATGGCTTCTTGAATTGGTAAAGGATTGCCAAATTCCGATTGAGATTCATCTTTCATTATAAATCTTCCCTTTTTTTGAATCATCGTGGATTATCTCCAAAATCTTAGTGATGCTCGCCCTGCATACAACCTTTCCCACACGTCGGGATCGCATGATTACAAAATTTTTTGGTTATCGTATATATTAAAGGTTGATCTAGCCAATCATATTTCACTTTGATCCACTCACCGATGTTGGAAACAAGGTCAGTTAAAGATGGAGGGATCGTTTATTATTCACTTGCAAAATGTTTACTCAGCGGGTAAGATATAAGTGCACCTCTCATGCGAACTCTGACACATATCTCCACTTGCTGAAAGTTATAGGAGTTAATACTGTTGCGCTATTAAAAAGGAGAATAAATGGTGAAGGATCGATGCCGTAAGTTGTTAGTGACCCAAATTGTCGTTATGGAATAGAAGCTTAAAATAGCGCAATCGCTAGCAGCGACAGGGAAAAAATGTTGACGAATATTAGCAATACCATCTGCGCTCGTTTCCGATCGAATCGTAGGCATCAAAAAAAGCGATCCGAAGGCGCCGACTTGTCCAATTGCTTTTATATGCTTCGAAACGACTTGATACTTCGTTCACTGGCAACAAATTTTGGCCACTCATATCCGCTTTTTGATGATTAGCGCGCAATTCAATGCAATATTTCTCGAGATCAACTTCGCATTCCTCTGTCTTCTCGATAAGTGATTCCGATGTTTAATTTATTGAACTGTTTATTGTCGGCAGCAATAAAAGCTTGACAATAGCGTTTTTTCTGATTATAGGCGAAAAAATTTAATAAAATCGCCATATCAACGTTATAGGTTATATGCAAAGAAATTGAAGCGACTAATCAGTCGCTTCAAAAATGTAATTTTATTGGGAACGCCTTCTTTGGAAATATTCAGAAATTTCCTTCGCCTCATGAAGAGTCAGTATCCCCTTTTTTCAACTCAGCAGAACTGAGAGATACATGTTAATTGTTGATTTTGATGAAAGTTATTAAGGATGTATGAGGAACGCGGGGATGAACTAAGTTAAAGAAGCTCATTTCACATGTCGAATTCTAGCAAGACTTTAGCTTGTATATAATTGAATCACTTTCGTATATGATTTCAACAGATTTTTCTTCCTAAACATGTAAGATCTAATTAAAAAAGATGTAGATAATTGGGAAAGGATGGAGTATATTTAATAGGTGTGGTCGAATGCAGAATACTAACCCAAGGTTGTAGAGCAATTCATTTGGTACATTGTTTTAAAGACGAACCGGCATTGCGTGTACGGAATGGCAAGTGGAAGATCGATGCGCGCACAAATGTTCTACTGGTATGAATATTTAAAGGGTATGTGGAGCAGCCCACTTGTCCAACATTTGCATCCGAATGAATAAAGCGACCTCTATTGTCATAAATAGTGTTGCGGTCACTACAACCATTTTATTATCTTGCACATCCGGTACAAAGGTAATTTCGATGGCGTTTATGAGATAATATTCTCCTATCACACTTTTGCAAGAAGCATTTGTTTATATCTCTTTTGCTCACATTGTAAATTCAATTTCTTGCAATTTTGCACCTACAATTTTTGTGTAGAGATTCTTTTTCTGAATTTTTCAGATGTTGTATGAATAGAATTGCATTAGGACGTAACAAAATGAGCCCAAGTACTGCGATTTCCTCGAATAATACTAAATAATTGTGAACATATTTCGAAATTTGAATCATTCGTTGGTTTTTTATCGTTGAAGTGTGAAGACGCATTTGAAAGGCCATCATTGGACACTTTATCGCCAAAGGGTGTGGAATGAACTCTGCTGCACCCTTGATTGGTGTCGGAATAAGGATCGCACAACAGTGATCATCCAACAATTGTGGGACGTTTATATGTGCATCATAGAGATCTATCTATAAGCATTGCAGATTGCTAATAGATAGATCAGTTGGACATATCCGTCGTGAATTCGATAAGCATCAAATGTCTTTGAGAAAG
Source organism: Parascaris univalens (assembly GCA_037576465.1). Taxonomy (NCBI): domain Eukaryota; kingdom Metazoa; phylum Nematoda; class Chromadorea; order Rhabditida; family Ascarididae; genus Parascaris; species Parascaris univalens. The sequence continues at coordinate 4,389,265 of CM075173.1, forward strand.
CCGCAAGCTTTAAAGATCGGAAATCTTCAATCGAATCAGTCAACATGTTGCATGAAGAAGAGAGCCATTATGCATCAAGCGCAAAAGCATTTGATCCATGAACTCATTTGTGGTGATTCACATAAATATCTTCACTTATATTAATGCGTAACTAAACTGTTGTTTCAGTAGTAAACAATAACCGCATGCAACCACGCTTTTATTTCCCTCTCTTTGCTCGTCCCTCCCTATATTTATCCAACTTCCGCCGAAATAGTTGTTAGTGCCTCTAGAAATAAGCACTACTTCGATTTGTTTACATGTACTGCAGAACAAGGTGGCAGTTGTTGATAGAAGTGAGAGCAACCGAAATTCAGAGATATCGGTTTGTGCAAAAATTAAAAAAAAGGCTTCCAAATGACGGTAAAATATCTCTGCTTGCACAAAAATCGAGTCAGAATGTTATTACATCGGAGGTGCAGTATTGTAGTAGCAGATATGATGTTCGAAGAACGATGCATCATTTGCGTTGCTGTAGAACGACAGCTGCATTTGGTGCCTAAATGACCAACAAGCAGCACTTCGATGACCTTTTCGGCGTCCTTCTTGTGTATTCGGCACGAACTTCCGCTCTCAGTCGAGTATTCCTTTAATAGACAAAGTTGAAATCCAACAGCAGGAAATAAGGATAACATTTATAGTGAGGTAATTTCAGAATAACTTTTCCGCTGATTTGAACAAAGTTTCTATGAAAGCAATCATACGCGAGAAAAGAATGGATTTTTTCCAAGGCATTGAAAAAGTCGGCAATATTCTTCTTAAAAGGGTTTTAAAACTATGCAAACCTTAGGTGCTTTCTTAAATTCACGTTGTAGACCTACTCTTCCAATGAAATTTTCAACAAGCATTGCAAAACAATTTGCTGACGAGAGCGAACCGCGTTTTGCATCAATAAATATAATCATGTTAATGAACTTCGTAATCGAAATTTTCAGTCGCACTAACTTTCATACTTTCATTGCACTACTGACGGCATATGCATGGGAGAGATTTAAAATATTTTAGGGAGTGAGACATCAAAGAGATCATCAACACTCAATAAGGTGGTGCCATTCGAGTCAGTAAGTAGCTGATAAATTAGGCAAATCTTCGAATTGCAAATTTATTCACTTAGTGTGTGCAAATAAACTGCCAGTTGTTTTCTGTTTTTGAAAGCAATGTTCGTAGATTTCACTACCGAACTTGTTACCGTGGTCTTCGTATTAGCAACTTGATAATGCTCTCTAATATAAAGTAATTTTCGACAATAATTTTCGCACTGTTCAATTTCCGTAAAAGTTGGTTATGAGTGGTTATATCTGCGCGTGTTTGCCATGATTAGTTTTCAAAATTATAAATCTATTTATTAAAGAATTTTGTACTAAATGATGAATTATGAAATTTTCGAATATCTCTTACTATAATTTCCGTTCATGTCATTTATGAGGCGACGCACTAAGAGAAGACGACGCGCTCCGTCTTGTTCCACTTTGATTCATACTTTCTGGAGCAGTATAAATAGGCTGAAAAAAGAATTCGCGCAACAGGATAGAGGTGGAGTTGATAAAAATTGGTGATCGATTTGTGCACATAAAAGGGAATCGTTGTGCATAAATCGTCCAATTTGTCAGGAGCAATATTTCTGAGGGACACAACAGGTCAAGGATGAGCACACAAAACAAGTCCATCAATGTGAATTTTATGATCACTTCTTCAATTTGGTAATAAATTTTTGTTTTATTGCTTCAGCGAATTGTTTTTTTAAACATTTTCTTTGCCCACCCACAACGCATTTCCACATTTGTAGTGCTGCACTACGTTCGGTAACGTTTCACTCATTCTTCGAGCGTTATACTGAACCGTTCGAAGTGTTCAAAGACGTCTGGCGGTCGATAAGCACGCATGCCATGTGTTTGTGGCTCGAACTATCTGAGCGCTTTCAATTTCTCTTGCCCTAAGAGTTAACTCACCATCACTCAACGATCGGAATTTCGCCTCCAAGAGTCTCAAGGAAAGGTAAGCGCTATATTTTAATGACGATTAATTAAGAAGTTCAGTAAATTTGCACAGATAATGTTTTGCTGATATAAGGCAAGTAATAAAATTAAATTCGTACGTTTTTAACGCAGATATGTTCAATTTGCAAATATTTTCTCTGGAACCACGGTTATTTTCTGTTGTTTTCAACCCTTTTAGGTCTCAATCAATGTTAAAGATTTCTAACATCTCCACGTTTCTTGTTTTGCCTTTGTGTTTCGTTTATCTTTTTTTTATTGCAAAATAAAACCAAATCGAGCAATCTTAGTCGTTGATGAAAAAGCGATAATTTCATAGAGCGTATTTGCAGCTGCAGTGATCTTATTGCATGTTGCGAATATGTGATACGATTTTTCATTTACTTCTTTTGCTGATATACGGTTGCAGAATGAGCATTTGAACACTGTATATGCAACGTCTAACAAGAGTGCTGTGTGCACAAATTATAGCAGTACCGTAGGCCGACAATTACTGTAGAGCGTGTCTTGAAAATGAAAGGATGCACATCGGATTATCGCACTCATTGGAATGGCTGCCTTCAGTTAGCGATTGGAAGCTGCGAATGCACTTCGAGAGACAATGTATTGATCATTGCTTGGTTTTGATTGTCTTTTTTGAAGGCGAACTTGCCTTAATTTCATCGATTAAGAAACATTCCTGCTCACCACATGATTGAATACCCGATCTTTCTTGCTTTCTGTTGATCAACGCGCTCTCTGCCAATGAAAAGCAAAAATCCTCACGTAAGCTCCACAGGTACCATTCTTGCATTTCTTATGCGTTTACCACATCGTTCGCAGATGCCTAATTCAATCAGTTATTGAGCTGAAACCAATTCTAAGATAAAATTCGATGGCCTCAAGATGCGCGATAAAAATGCGATTCTTCATTCCAACTTTTCATTATAGAGTCAGGTGCTTTGTTTCAAGATGATAGATCGCAACGAGAAGCGATAAGTGCTTCAATGATTGTAAACGTATAAATCAGAAATCATCTCCTCATAAGCACCGTAAAGATTTGGCGCGTCGTGCACAACGTGTTAATCTCTCATTGCTCACCTGTGCCGTACGATGGATACGTGAAGCGAGTTCATTAATTCATTCGGTCGGTTGTTCTTATGTGGGCATATGAGTGACGCGGCGTCGGCTTTATGGAGTAGTATTGTTGCTGTTGGCATCACTGAACGGTCATTTGTTATGCGCTTTGCAAAGGCAGCCGAATTGGAGCCGCCAAGGTGAAAAGAGGCACACCTCGCTCTACTCAACGCAATAACTCCTACTACTGAAATTTTAATGGGCGATGAAGCATTGGAATGATATCGTATACATATATTATATATATATATATATATATATATATATATATATATATATATATATATAATATATATATAATACATATGCATATATATATATATATATATATATATATATATATATATATATATATATATATATATATATATATATATATATATATGCATCTATATATAATTCTTTTGCACCGAATGCCGTTTACTAAAATGGCCAAGTGTTGGACTGCAGGTATTGCTTGAAAATGCACCAGTACACCCTAATAATGCAGTTGACGGGTGAAACAGTGAAAAGAGGGTCTATTCCTTGTCATATTGGCAGTCGTGCGCTCCCGTTAATGTGCGCACGGATTATTTCCTCTCGTTCATTTTTGGGCACGAGTCGATCGAGCATTAATAATTTGAGCGATGCGTGCATAATGAATGACTACAAGGAAACTTGCTGATGGCGCAAACTCCGTCGATGTTTCCCATAAGAACTTGCTGCGTCTGTTTTCACGCGCCACGCACTTCTTTTATTACTTCGTTTTAAATTAAGTAAATCGAAAATGCTGCCTGAACAATTAGCGTCGAACATTTTCCGGTATATTTAGTATCTATACTCCATAGTACTTATAGTATCTGCATAAACATTCGATAGTACTTCGGTATAGTAAAGAATTAAAAACTTTTTTCAAGCCAATTTCTTCGCCAATGTAAGAATTTCATGATCATAAACACCATTTTGGAATATAATGAAATACTAATGCAGATATCTGCAATGATCTCAGTTCAACTGAAGTCGAGTGGTGAGCGATAAACATTGTATGAATTCAAATATGAAAAATAACTTTATAAGTACTCTGTGATCATAGATAAGCAAAGAAATGAGCACGCGATCGGACGCTTTTATTTGCCGAATGCTTTAATAACGCAGCATTCAATTATTTCCATTTTTATTGTTGCGGAATATGTCGATGGCATAGAAATTGCACAGCTTCAAAGGACACCATTCACTGTTGTCTTTATGAACCGGTTCCACGCTACTGTATGACTATTAATTCGAGATTCAATTCAGCTTGCAAAACTCATTACGCAAAACCCAAATGATTCGTCTGTTCCTGCTATCCAGTTATATGAAAATTTGTGAAATTTGTGTAAGGATATGATACTATTAATCAATTGAAGTTTCCACATACGTGATTAGATTATCAGCACTCGAAGTTTTATTTTTGAGTTTCTCAAAGTTTGAGACTTTTCAACATAATATTTCGAATATTACTAGGTAGCTAGTAATAATGACTATGTCATCCAGCTATTTCAAAGTTTCACCAAATAAATTTCAACGGGCGGTATTTCTTGGATTGTTTCTGCAGCAAATAAATACATTATCCAGTAAATGCATCTGAAGCAATAATGATAGCGAAGCGGACTTTCGATATGATACCCTTTAATGAGGGAATTGTCAACGTATTCACCTATCCAAAATAAAAAAGAACCTTGAGAAGCCATTTGCAGGGGACTTGTGCATGGGAAAATGCTCACTGAGTGATAAGCAAGTGAAATAAAAGTGTGAACAAGTATAACTGGCAGACCAATATTTGAAAAAGTCCAGCTAACTGCATTGAAATTAATTACTGAAATTTGGCATTCATTCTGTCACTGAAACTCATTGGAAAGAAAACTATTGAAAAGTATGAAATGACGACAAAACTTAGAAAGTTAACCTGCAGATATTGAGTTTCAACCGGAAGCGCACCGCAAGAATGAAAAAAGTTTTAGAAAATCCAAAACCGCGTAATTAGCACTGTTTCATATTTGCTTCTACTTGAATTCATAAACCAACGTTCGTTAGGCGTATGAGAATCGCAGCATTGTAACGATGCATGTTTGGGTATGTTTTTCATTCCGGTAATTTCAACTTGGAGGACAATGAAATTAGAGTCAGGAAATTTATGCGCATAATGTACATCGTTAGACCTCATAAACTATCATTCACGCCGACACATCAAGATCGAAAAAAGTTTGGGCAATCGCTGAAAGGCGCTAAGAATTAGCCCTCAGTTTTACACCCGATGTGATTTTCATTTTGCAGCGACCGTTAGATTAAAAAAAAAGAGGCATTTTAAGAAAACTTTGAAATAGCATCGCTTCTGCTCAAATATGAATGCATCGGCTTGTTTTATTTTTCTTGATAAATAGCGAGATCAGGCTAGCAGTATGGTAAAAGCACATGTGGCTCCATTTGTTTTAGCTGCATTGATATAGCATAATGAATGTGATTCATAGCAATCATTTAATATAGAATTTGAAAGAAAATAACCGAATGCATGGAATATGATAGAATTCAGTGCAATTTTTATTGAAAGTGTCGTTCTAGGAGGCAATATAATTTCCGGATGACAACGATCCCAGATGAGCGTCACAGAGCTTCAATGCGGATGAAAGGCGTTTTCAGCGTGCTGGCTGCCAGTGACTCCTCGGTTGGTTGATCTGAACATCGCAATGTCTTGTAAGATCGACACATCGCTGACTTTGCTTTACGCATCGCAACGCTGCTTCGCGTTCACCACACAAACATACCGCTTTCTATTTGCACGTCTCTCCGAATAGTAGGCTGCAATTTGTTTGAAAAAATTCCATTTATAGTGAATCCATTCTTTTCTGATCTGAATGAATTTGCACCGATATTTGAAGCGCGTAATCCTTATCATATATCATATTTTAGTCATTAATAAATTATTGATGTTTGTTTCCTTTCCTATTAAACGACACATTCCCGTTTCTTTGGTGGCCAATTTGTAATTTTTCAAATTAGCATTCTGTCATTATGTAAATATATAATATTCTCATAAAATAGCATTATTAATGCTTAAAACGTGGATGTTACCGCTACTAATAGTAAAATTGTGACAATATATTTATGTAGGCGGTGCTTTTAGTGATTCGGTCGATTTACGGCTTATAATTGAAAACACCACAATTATTAACACATTGTATGCTCAAGTGATGAAATAAAAAGTACGCTATGAAATCGCAATTTGCATCTTTTATTTTGAAACGTTTTTTAACGAATCGATTGTTGTTCTGCTCTTTGGAGAATGTAATATTATCTTTTACCCATATCAGTTAACCATGTGATACAAAGTTTCCAATGTTTGCAGAAATGCCTCCATGAGGGTTATTCATACGGTTGACAAAAAAACAGTTCTGAGTGGAATTTCCCTCCTCGTTCGCAGTTTTGTAAGGATTTCTAGGCGGCACTTCATTGATATCTCAAAGAGTTTATGAACGAACAATGTTATTTTAGAGAAGAGAAATTCTTTAAAGTTAATGACAGCCATCGGTTGCAGCTAATGACGTCTTGTACAGTTCTTATCTTCTGTACCGAAAAAAGCACGCGATGAAGTCTGCCGAATGTTCCGTTGCAGTTTACAAGTTTGTAGGAAGCCCAGACATGCAACTAATGAAAAATTCTCGAGGGGTGACAAAAGGTGATGAAAACTGTTTCTGAGGGAGAGGGTAGGCAAGGGAGCATTCGCACCAAAGGATCATGAAGACAGAGCAAGAAGGTGTGAAAAAAACGCAACGCGCCTTTGTGAATTTGAAAAGAAAGTCTACCCAACCGGACAAAAATGTTTGATTCATGTAGAAAAAAGTGTGTTGGCAGGTGACCTACATTCCGGAAGCCATTTTAATGGCCATTCTGATGGTCGAAAAGTATATCCCGATGACCATTTCCTCCAGCTTTCCGCTGCCCCCATCTCTTCCCCTTCCCTTTCCTAAATGGAAGTCATGTGCTTCCTGACGTTTCTATCATTCGCAGGCAAATATGCCATTGGACGATGTTTTTTTTTGGTACTTTCATAGGGGTACGCTTGTGTAAGTTGCAATCGGCCGCTGAAGCTTGCTATTCGCAACAAAAGGCTATCGATTAGCATATTGCGTTCATTTTCACCACCTCATGCATATAACGCTCTTTGCATCACCTTTACAGCCATCTGCACTCATCTCTTCTACAAATCATAGTCACACATTACTACCCTTACCGTGCTTTATTACGATCTTACGGTATCACTTACGTTTTTTGCATTGTAATATCTGCTAGTAAACATTTATGGAACACCTTAGACGAAATATCTCGTTTTGAGAGGTCATTGTTATTATCGTTGAAGTGAGGTTGAAGATGGAAAAATGAGTGCGCCGTTTCTTCACTGAAGTTATTTCAACGGAAAGCGCTTTGTTAATAGTGACGTTTTATTTATTGCATTAGGAATATTCGCGACCAATTCAATTCCTATAAAGCCGTGAGGCTGATTTCCTATTCCTGTGATATTCGCGCAGAACAAGCTCTCTGTTAAGTAGATATTGTTTGTGTGATCGAAGAACAAGAGCAGCACTGAATGTCTTTGATGAAAGAGTTTTCGAAAGCAGCTGTAGTTGAAAAAGCGCCATTATCGACGGACGAATGGTCGCCTCATTGACAAGTGGGAATAGCGAGGACTCGAAAGACGTTTTAATTAGAAGTTAACGATGCTGTTAGCGTCAGGTGCTTCCACTACTCCTTTCAGTCACAGTAGCAAAACATATTTTGCCTTTGGGAAATTGCGTCATTGTGCAGTCCCCTGGCGCCATCCCTACCCCTTTCCCCTTCAGTTATTTTCTCATGCATCTACGGTGAAAATGGGGAGCAAATCCTTTATTAAAGCGTTTCAGTTTTACAAAATATGTAATCGAAAGAACTGCTGAGAGGAGAAGGAAAAAGTTTACACGAAAATGTGAAAACGAATATAAGAAACATAATAGCTCATTCGCCAATATATTTATGCCCTGTAAAAAATTCTGGAAAACTGCGGATTTTTAGCGGCCGAAAGCAGCTGTCACGTATCTGTTTCCGCATGTAGCATAGAGCCTGCTGTATAACGCTTATGGCCGCTCCATAAATCGTTGCTCATATTTGATGTATTTCAGCGATATAAACATGTGTGGCGATAGTGTACCTCTACCTGCAAAAATTCTAGACATGCAACGTTAAGATGCTGAAAAAAGCTACGTTACAATTTGCTAGGAAAATATGAAAGTGAATTTTGATAATCTAGTATAGTTACGACATTTTTAGCTTAATCTCGAGCTAAAGGAAAAATTTCGAGGTGATGCTTGAGGGAAGATGTCGAGTGGAATTTACTTTTCCATAGTTTTCCGAAGACGTGTGTTGTTTAGGAAGGTGAGAATGTGCACACATACGCGAACAATTTATGCTTGCTTGCTCGCTATGAGGCGACAAAACAGCATTCGGCACACGTTCTCTTTATGCATTCGGCGCCAACGCAAATGCGGTCGATTCATGCAACGGAGGCAAATTTCAGTCCGACAAACGCAGACATGTCGTTTTGTTGGTGAGCGCCGCCGACAAATTGCATGAGCGAACGCCTCTCCCTCGACGACCATTCACTTTGACCACTGCGGTGCTCTCGTTGCTTTATAATTTTCTCTCTCTCCTTACTTTCGATGAGGATGAGTACACACATTCGTTCACACATCTCTCTCGTTGAATCATCCAGTGAACTATTTCTTTCTCGTTGAATTTCTCCTCTCTCTCGTCGATAATATTTTGCAGTCTATTCTCTCGTTATTCTTTCGTCGTCCGTTACACAAAAAAATGTGCACTTTCACACATCTCTTACAAATATGTCTCTTTAAATGTTCCACATTGGTCATCATTCCTTTAGTTTGCGCACTTCTGCGATCAGATAAAATTGAAGATCGATGTTTTCGTGTGCGCTTAAAGATCGATGTGATTTTGCGTTGCGATATGGCGCACACAAATTTGCATATGAAGCATTGCCTGCTATAACGATACTAGAGACAGCTAATCCAAATTTCTAGTCGATTGCCCGCCCGCATAAAAATCGTTTCAGGAAACGTCCGATTTACACTGCAGTCTTTTCAGGAAACGTCCGATCTACACTACAATCTTTTCAGGAAACGTCCGATTTACGCTACAATTCCAACGTTTTTCGATAAATCCACGCAAAGAGTTTAACGACGTGTATCACTTTAAATTTCCACTTCATGATCACTTTGGTATCCCATAGAATCTGCTAGATCTTCGATCATCACATACACGGAGAATTTACAAAGGTTACGCCGATTTTATGCTTTACTGGAAAGTTGAAATATGTCTGTATGAGACTATGTTTTGCCACCTTATGTGCAACGAATTCTGAAATAATATTGTTGTTTAATTAAATTCAGTAGAAAATTAACTATGTCCAGCAAATAGACAACAAGGTTTGATATGCGGATAGATGTTTCATTAGACAATTAGCTATATTTGGGATAGCGTCTACAGACATCTTCTAGCATGTCATTTGCACTGAGCCCCAAGAAATTGTTTTAAAGCGATATAGACGTGAATTTTATATAAAGAATTTTATGATCAGAAAGGTTTTCTCAAAAATATAAAAAAAGTAAGCGTTCAATAAAATTATAATAGTCAGTAACGAAAGAGTCTTTGAAAGACTGTCGTTTCTCGAGTACCATCTTGCAAAAAATTCTCTTTTGTGCACAGTCTTCTTTCGTCCGAGTACGGCTAGATCCAACGCTCACAGGTGTATGCATCTTCGATCCAAACCCATAGATGCCGTCCGTGCTCGTAACCGATTGCAAATTTCACAGACATCATTTTATTTCACATCCGAATTGCAGCACTGCGAATCTTTTGCATTTTCGCCTTCCAGTTCACCAATTTTTGTGTTTTCGGGAGCTATGACGGTGAAGTAAATAAATAAATGAGTAAATGAACCGCTGATAGCAAAAAATCAAAGCAGTTTACGGGATTTTGTTCAGAATCCCTCACTGTTTAAACTATTTGCACTCACCTGTTATGATTCTTTGTTTACTTCAGCATTGCTCGTAAATTGTTAAAAATTGGTGATTTTCAACTGCTTTTATCTGAGAGTCTCATTTAAAATACCGTTCTTATAGTTATTCGTGTTGTGATACTTTGAATAGACTTTTGTTCTGTTTTAAGAAAAAAATGGCGTCGATCCGATAGAATACTTTGGAACGACTGGTCAATTTCCTATTCGTATCGATGTGGCATATGTTGATGTTGAGTTTTAGGAAACAACAGCGGTGGGTTAACGTAGAGTTACCCTGCGACTTAAATTGTAGCTTATAGTCAAGATTGGAGGATGGTGATGAAGCTACTATACTGGTCGTATTTTATAGATCATCGAGAGGGTCTCTCCCTTTTTTTCATAATATATTTCCATGCTTAATTCGTCAAAGCTTCGTATGTTAATGCTGTCATGATCGCTTCACTAAAGCTGATCGCATTGGTTAATTCAACTCAGTTCTAATGAACATTTTATTTTATGAGGAAGTTCGTTACTTCCGTCACTAATGGATTTCAGCGTAAAATATATGAGCAATTAAGATGATATTATTATATTGGCAGAGAGGAATAATAGATCACTACTCCGTTTTTTGATGATCTAAACTTAAGTGCATTTCGAGCTGAGATGGTTCACAATCTTACGAGTATTTTTACACAATTCGAAGGCACTCACCATCGGCAACATTTTTTATTGCGCTATTGTGCTGCTGCAAAGAAGTTTTTAGCTGCTAAAGAGCAGCCGTCTGTAAACAGAGAGCATTTGCCCCACTGCATTCTATTGTTGTGGAAGGCTCTCAATCACCATGTCGATTTTTTACCCTCCTTTGCGGTTGATCTTTTCTTTTATTAATTCCCCTTCGTCCTTCGTACACTACGTGGCCAAACTGTTTGTTGGTCATGCAGTTCTGTGGAGATTGCTTTGTCCTGAAGTTCTGCCTTTGTTGTGCACGTGTCTCTCTGCTTTAGTTTCATCTGGAAAGTGATCGAAGCTGACGTCATGGGATTTGTTGATATGCGTTATATTTTTTTCACCCCACTCCACAATTAAAATTGACCCATCACTTTCAAAAACAACAAAGGTGGTAGGAACGATGCGCACTTCTCGGATCGATCGGATTTTTATCTTACATCGGTGGATTCGTAGGAAATGAGTGATCAGAAAATTCGAAACCTGAGGCTATCGTTCTGTTTTTCGGCAGCTTGTAAAGCTTGCTGACGAAATGTATCGCTACAGTGACGTCTACAAGGTCAACTTTTCACTTTCGTTTTTATTCATGAATGAAGCTGAAATAGTAATCTGAACTCTACGATGCGGCTAGTAGAGGTGGAAGAAATTTTTGGCACGCCGGCTGTTTGACGTGAATCACTAAATGAAGGCAGTGTCATTTTTTGTGCCGTGGTTTCACTTTCAGATTATCAAGAAATATTAAGTGCGCCAAGTCGAGCTCAGACTTTATAGTCCCTCGCTCAAATTTTAGAGGCGGATATGTACTTCATTCCAGTGCTATTTTGAAAATATTTTCTTTTCAGCGTTTACTGTAAAAAATTGTTTATTTCGATGATGATCCATTGATCCTCACAAGTGATAGATAGCATGAAAGCACAGTAAATATCCGTGAAAATCTCGTGCAAAATACGGGTTAGTGAAGCAATAGTTGGTGAGACGCAATAGTCTTCTCGATTAGTAGCACATTTTTTCTGTTCTATTATTCTCAGCTTATGAGAGGTGGCCTCGAAGCGAACTTCCAGGAACACCTGTCATTGACACGTCTCGCATACCTTAACCGGTATTTTATGTCACAGGGATCGCAGATCTAATTGTTTGGTGGCACAGTATTCCATAATGAAGCGGTCACTCTAACCGTGATCGAGTGCACGTCCGGCGGTCAAATTTCAATTGGCGATGGGCTGTTCGAAAATCATTCGACGCCACTTAATCCGTTGATAATCCTTGTTGGAGGTTGTCGTTCGTTCCATGCTGAGTGATGACCATAGCGTGACGATGACGACCTGATGGACCGCCCCGTATCGACTAGCCAATCAACGTCGATGTGGGTGTTGCCGTGCAGTCGATGCGCGCTCGCGAGTGTGTGTGTGCGTGTGTGAACAAGTTGTCAGAAGCTCTCGAATGAAACGCCTCCTCACTCCTCGTTGATGCCCCCCACCATTGAACGTTGAAAAGCTCGAGCTGGATGAGTGCCCCTCACCTGCTGATTCATAGCGTTACCAAAGTTGTTTAGTTATTCTTCTATGGTTTCCTCGCTCTATGCAATGTTTGCTTTAGTCGTCACTTTATTGTGAGTGTTCAGCGGTAGAGCAATCGTTAGCTCGTGCTCATCTCATCTCCTACAGTACCCTAACGTCCATAATCGTTCCCTCATCATCTCTTCTGCTCCATTCTTGCAAGCAAACATAAACATTTTTTCTGAACGGAGAACGACATCATATTGGTATTGTCATGTTAAATTATATCGATTGAGCTTAGTTTATACAATAGAATGCTTTAAAGCCATTGTTCTCATCGTTTATTTGCATTTTTTCGTTTTCTATTCTTCGTTCGATTTGCCAGACCGATTTGCCAGATTTGCCAGACCGTTCATTGTTGCTATTCCAGAGGCAAACGTGGTGTGTTGATGGAAAAGACCACTCTTGTGCCATTAGACTGTTTTGTCACGCCACTAATGTAGATGCGCTGTCTTTGCTGCATTCTGCGCCATTTTTGGCATTCATCATGCTAAACAATTCCGTAACACTCTTTCATCTAATCTCTTTGCCCTAAATTTCTTATAGGGGAGGTGTTCTCCGCCTGTTGCTTTGTTGAGAAATAAAATAAATAGTCTACGCAAAAGAATTACCGTCTGTTTACAGGGAGCACGTCACAAGCCAGGTTATAAGGGAGTAGGTCACACTGTAATTTTAGTATCTCTTCGTTGTTCTGTCACCAAAGAAACCAAAGGTTGGCTTCCTAACTTTGTTTCATGGCTGCGTGATTCGCTAGCACATGCACATAATGCTGGAATGATACGCAAGTTTATCGCCGGTGCTGTAGTGTTGGGATATGCTGTTATCTGCTAAATCCTAATATGGCATCTGGTAACTTCTTGTCAGTCTGCCGCCACAGCAGTCAACTTCACTGTGGAGTTTCGGTTGCACATATGCGCATTTTTGCGAGTTTCCCTTGCAAAACGCATTATGTATGCATGTATACGTTTACATGTTCATCAGTTTCGACAGGGGAATCGGTGATTTTGGAGTGGCGAATTTCCGCCGTTGGACGTAATGCTTTGTTTCTAGGTCAGTGTTCAAGATGATTCTTTGACGCTGAATGGAGCTATAATGATTTTTTGATTATCGAAAAATGTGCGTGAATTTTGTAAACGATCAGATTTGCAGTTTGTTTTGATTCGGTGGCGATCTTTTATAAAGGAATTATACGGACGATCGGATCACTTAAAATATGAGTGCTTCACAGCGCATATTATTTGACCTGTTGGTAGCTGATAAAACGGTCTGATTTTGGGAGTATAACCGTTGGTGAGCTTGTACACGTCTCGTGCAGTGTGCCGCTATACTTGTTAATATCAGTGAGTTTTCATGGCTGCGATGAGTACCGATTTTTGCAGCCAAACGCATCATTGAGGTATGTATGTCATCGTTTGTTGTTTAAATTTAACTAAACAATGCAGTCATTTTACTGCCTAAGACATCAGCGTGGATTATTCCGTTGCTTCCTAACTTGCTATGCTTTTTTGATGTTAAGAATGTTTCGCAGTATTTCGCACTAGTATAACTCTCAAAGTTCCGGCACTTCCTTCCTAGCAAGGTTGAAACACGACGATTGAGTTCTCTTTATTTACCGGACGATATTAGCGTTTATTAAAGGAAAGGTTAGATGATTAAGATATGAGAGAGTGGTGGCACAAACGAGCGATATGACCGAAAAGAGAAACTGAAATTTATTGAGGCAAAAAAAGCAGATTTGGGAAAGGGACCATATCTGTGGGGACTAAAAGTCATCATGCGTGATCAGTGGACCAAAGGAATTGTATCACCCAACATACACAGTATTATATCACCCAACATACACAGTATTATATCACCCAACATACATGTATTACGAGCATTTGCGACATATCCGCCGTTTCCTACTTCCTTGAGTTTGCCTTTCAGCAGTTTTCATTTGAACTCCATTTTTGTAGAACTGTCGAGCGTACGGTAGAGTTAATTTTCAGTGATTGTCTCATTTATCGAGCTAAGCGCATTGCTCATCCACCTTTACTCTAACTGAAGGTACTTTAGCGTTTTGTAAATATGCCATACGTGTATGGATGATTTTGAAATTAAAAGAAGTGAAATTATTCATTATCAGTCATGTCAATCGACATTTTAGAGTTGTGATAGAAACGATGGAATGCGGTATCGCGACACGTTTTTTTCCTCACCAAGTGCAGCCTGCAGATCAAATCAGCACACCAATTTTTTTCGTTCACTCTTAAAGGAGATTTATCGCCGAACATAAATTTCGAACCTTTGAAAACTTTCCGCTTCCCGATATTATGAGCGGATGTCACTTTGATCGTTTTTTGTGTTTGGTTGGTTATAACGTAAAGTTTCGAATAACCTCAAATGGGGTAGTCCCAATAATTCGCGTATTCACTGCAGCGATCTTAGTAGCTAGCTGAAGTACTATGTGGGTCATTAGTAATTTACTTCTTTTTTGAGAATTGCATAGAAGTGAACTGAATACGCAGCGTACAGTGTCAACGAAATAATAATATCCGTCACAATCTGCCACAATTCGCATTCGTCTTAATGTAATGTTGGAAAAGAATATCGATGAGTTTAGAGTATATTGGATGTTCGTAATTGTTATGTCCCGACGAAGAACGAGAGTGGTGGTATCTACAAGGGATAATAAGCAGTATGCGGTATAGAGGAAGAGGGGGGATTAACTTTTCTATTCCAGTTAGCGGATATGTGATTTAAGTGTGCTATGAGTTTATTTTGAAAGCAAATGGAAAATTAATGGATAACGCAAGAAGAGAGGTCAAAGGAATTGGTGAGGTTGTTTTTTGCAGTAGCGTTCTTCTAATCTACGGTTTCATAAATGAGCAAGCAGGTGCAATAATGCATTTTTTGTTCAAAGTGGTCCTGTGGCTTTCTCTTAGAGAGTACCTTAACTGTGTTGTGTCATTGTACGTACGCATATTGATCTATTGTCCATGTGCTTGATTGTTTCACGTGAGGTCATCGAAGTTGGAGTTATAAAATTTGATGGGTTCGATGTGAATCATTGACCGACCACTCAATATGTCTAAAATTTCGCACAGGATCGTCTAAAATCGATCAGACAAATTTTTCGTAGCAAATATTTAGGATCAGACTGTGATAGTGAGAGTCATCTGATTGCAGTTTATAAAGTTATTTTGTATCGCAAGCAGAACTGCAAAGCCGTTTATCGTGCAAACTTTCTTGATCCGCTTTTCCGCTTGATTGCAACCTAATCGGTGTAGGTTGTAATTCCACCAACGCAGAACATATTTCAGAACTTAGGCACTTTAAAGGGTAAAACTTCTTCGGTAGCCAAGCGATGAGCTTGCAGATTGGCGTGGACAAACGATTATAAAGCAATATCGACGCAGGGAAATAAGTGCATCCATGTTGTTGCTTAATCATGTGTAACAGCAACAGCAGCTGAAAGTTGTTCGTTGTATCTCGGTCCCCTAAGAAATCAGTTGAAATTGCAATATTGGACGGATGCTTCCAGTCCCTATGGTTGGATATATTTTAAGTTACAAATAGAACTGCTGTACAAGTATATCTGGGGACAGAAGATAGTAAGTAAGAAGTTATGAAACGGTGAAGAATAATTATCGTTCTGAGCAGCTGCTGACAAAACAGAATTCGGCTGTGAATGGTATTGTGTGGAAGTTTATTAACAACAACGGAAGTGTAGGAGATGCAGTTGTTTAATTATGAATGATATCTCTTTCATTGCTTTTATTTTTAGAAACACCTCCATTGTAGTTTATCTGCACCTGTGGTTGTTGTTTTACGCATTGTTATGTTGTGTGGCGCTCGTCGTATTTTTTGCATTGTCCATTTCTTTTTCTGCAACTTTTCTTCATTAGTTCGTCAATAATTCACATATAATTTTTTTAAATTAACTTATTTGTCTTGGTTCAGAATTTCTTGACTTATTTGCAGCCACATTAACCCTGGCTTCTCATTTGAACTGTGATAACGGAATGTGATTATATGTCTACTAGGCTCTTTCCAAGTCAAGTAACTAATACGAAAATAAGATTTCTCCGAACTTTTTGAAGATCTGTTTTAAAGCTTAGGCGTTGTTCAGTTCTGAGCAGTTAAAATGCATCGAACACCTGTCTACTGCAAATTGAGCAAAGAGGAACTCAGTGTATACTGTCCCTATCAGGAAAACCAAAATAGCCCATTTCACAACACTCCACACTAATTCCTTCCACTTTCGCGCCAAGGACAAAGTTTCAGCGCGACGAATGTGATCGCACCCACTGTAATTTTTGTGAATTATTGCCCCTGCAAGTGGATACGGTAACCTTAAAAAGTGTTCTCCGGTTATTGTTTGATGTGCTCTCGTAGTACGGTACTCTTGTGTGCTTTACATGATCGATTTTCAATTGCAGACGCGCACCACACATTTATTGGCAAAAGCGATGTGCCAACGAGGGACGCGCATGGCTGCCGATGTGTTATGCACCGAACAGGTCCCACCGTTTGTCTCACTTTGCTCTTATTGCTTCACAAAGTGTTTCTGTTTGTCCTGTTGGCGCCTCTATAAGCCCTTTCTGATGGGAGTACGAGGGGGCTTCGTCCGATGCAGCTATAGCAAGATTAGCCTCGGAAATTCTGCAATCTCACATCCAGTCGTTGCTTGTGATTTTAACAGTCAGTTTCATGTTTGTTTGAAACAGTGGGAAAAGTTATGAAGTGGATGAAGGTGACGCTGAGACGAGACGCCGACGTTCATGCAGAATGTTGTTGGCTTAACTGACTTACGAGTTGATGCATGGTCGTTGCGAAGCGTCATGGATTTGCGTCAATAGACATTAGCGTTGCAGCTTTTAAAGCTCATACGTCAACACCCATAAGCTAATTCGCTTAAAATAATGAAAATTGGCAGATGTCTTCTTGCAGTCTGGATTGGTTTTTGAGACATTAAACAAGTATGAACATTCATATCGAGATTAAAATACAACAAAGTTGTTGTCATTGATCGGTGTACATACAAATTGCACGCGCAATTCTTTTGCGCTGTAAAGGGCACTTTTCTCAGCAGCACTCATGCTGATCTGTCCAGTGGTTGCATTGAACATGCTTGAGTTCCTTCTGTAAGAAATTAAGGCTGTTGATGAAAAATTGAGGTGCACTTATTGCAAGCTTGAGCATATTCTATGCAACGAAATGTCATCATATGGTGGAAATGATTGCATGTTCCTGGGAGTGAATGACTGTACTGGATGCCCATTGCGCTATCTGTACGGATATTCTCGCATTTCAGTACCCATCGACTTCGTATGCGAGAGGCTCACCGCGATCATGTTACTCCAGCCAAGGGCACTCGCGAGCTATTAACAACCAGGTAGAGCTTCCGCACACGTTGCCTTATGCAAACATTGCCTGCTTTGGTCAACTCCGCACACAAATATACACAGTCACGCATACATGTTCATTCGCTTCCTCCCTCATATTCGTGACACGAATCAGCTACTCATCAACAACATCCACATACCCTCATTATGCATATTCCTAACAGCTGCCGATACTAGTGCAACTTATATAAATAAAAATTTATTTTATTTTTTGGCAGAATTCATGGGAAATAGCGCACATTTCTGGCAGATAGGAAGAAATGAAAGTCATTGAGCAAATGAATTTTATTTTTGCACTTCACCCGAGGAGTATTCGTTTTAGTGGAGTTAAATGAATATTCAAGTGGTTTCACGTCGTTTTCGGTGACGAACGAATGAAATGTTGCTTCGCTTCTCAAATATCCCACAAGTGTCATTCTACTGCGTTCGTTCACTCTCCAATTTGAGTTATTGCTAAATACAAAATGCGTTGATGCTGACAGCGTTTCACTCAGTTCACATACATATTTCAATGCTAAGCGTGCCTATTCCTACATAAATAAACCAACGACGAGATGAAATAGTCACTTAGAATTGTGAATAATAGAAAGCACTCTAATATCGGTCCATCAATGAAAATCCATTTCTGGAGAATGAGCCTCATTATTGGGTAACTTTTGTGGTCGGAAGAAATCTAAAGCGTGAAGAAATTTCCCCTATTTATTGTTGGACACCCTGCTCGAAAAACATCAGCCTATCTAATTTTCATTCTTATAACAGTTCAGCAGTGCTCTTAAACTTTGCTCCCAACAAATATTCCACTGAAAGTTGGAGCAGAAATGACAGATGGAGATTTTTATTTTCAGCCGCTAGCATATTTCCCCATCGGTGCTCTGCCAATGGAAATTCATCTTCGGATATTGCAATATTTGCCACGCTCCGATCTCGACAAATGTTCTCTGGTATGTAGACGCTGGGCGTCTGTAATTGACCGCAACGCACATGTACTGTCTAAGCATCGCATCAGTTCGCTGACGATCGAAGCTAATAAGTCCGCCTTCACGTTGACCATAAAGTAAGCATCTATCAAGGTTTTCTGTCACATTCGAGTTATACTACTGCAAAGCTCACACATAATATCCATCACCTGTGCTTTAATTAACTGTTAATCTGAGAGTACTCATTAACTTCCAAGTTATCTTGGAAAACGATCGAGGCTCAGGCTAAGGATTAATAGCAAGTCATACTGTCGTTTAATAATATAGACTCAAACTAAGAAACTTTATGCATAGGCTGATGATGATCCTATGGTGCGGTCGAAACACTGATAAATATTTATAGAACTCTTTGAAGCCTAGTAGGCTGCCACTAACGCAGTCTAACTTGATGTCCCGTTGTGACATTTATGATCCGTTTGCAAAACACACTCGGCTCTATAGGAGGTAGAGTATTGCTGGACTACATCGCTTCACTACCACACTTTTACAGAATCCAGTCCCTATCTTGATTCTTTTTAAAATGTTTCCTGGAAAATCAGCATTTCTAATTTTTCCTTCATGAAGTTACAGTTGTTGTTGCAGTAATAAACTATTGGGTTCTCTTGAGAAAATTACTCAGCAGTATAGATAGTGTGTCCGACGTACCTTAAGTGATTGTTGTAAATTTTTCTGACGAGCTATTGCGTTTTTATTAAATGTTAGTACTGTGCATAGTGGTAAAAATGTTCATGGCTTGCAAGGAACTATTGCAGTTCTTTAGGAAATTCATCGATCGGATCATTGGATGGGTTCGAATCACTCATGGGAAACCGAATACCATACTCGACTATATTGTTAATTCCGTTCGTAGAGGAGTGTTAGGCCAACATAAAAGAAGAATTACTTGCAGTTGTAAATTTTTTGTTCAAATCCATCATCTTTTTAACGCATTGCTATAGAATCTCAAAACCGATCATTTTCTTTTAGGAGCTCTGCTTTCGGGAATCAGTACGATCAGTGGCACTATGGTCACATGGACAACGTGAAGAGACTATTGCCGGGATGTAAACGCCGATGGAGCACTCGTGGGGAGGGTCCACCAGCGAAGTTATCGTCTGTGCTTTTCTACATTGATCCAGCACAGCCCACAGTCTCATCGCCATCCGCTTTACTCGTTCCTCTTTATATACCGCAATGTGAGAGCACCGATGAACGTTTGAAACGAAAGCATGAGATGCACACACCGCCTCAAGCACTCTTTCAACGTGTCGCCAAATGCTTCGAGCACGCCGAAGTTGGTACATTCCGGATCAGAGACCTCCGCCTTACAGATGAATTTGTCGAAAAACTTGCGAACGCATTCACAGACCGGCCGATAAAATGCGAAGCTTTAAAAATGAAGTTCTGCAAACTCAGTTACATTTCACCCAAAAAGTAAGTAACCGCCCAAATTCTCTTTCCAATTTTTTCCTTTTGTAAGATTGCCTTAAAAATCAGTTCTTCGATAAGTTTTTCCCTTCTGATTCCATTGATAGCGTTATTTTGAATGAAAAGTTTTGAGTAAAATCTAAATCAAGGAATGAAGTTTTCGTAGTATTCCACAGCTGTTTTTGATAACTTCCGATGGCATTCATTCAGTTTATTCGTTTATTAGCGTTTCGTTGTTTTGGAAACTTCGGTTTTACTTCAAAGAGATTGTTGCTTGGATGTTTAACGTCAAGTATGCAAAATGAAATATCCAGTTAATTTTGCATTTTGGGAAAATCGTTTTTAGTCGCCGCGATTAATAAATATTATTTTCGTCCTCTATAATAGTTCCGTTTTTTTTTCAGATTCATAGAATTCATACAATTATTTAATACCAATTGTGTGTCGATGGCATGGATACGTGGCAATAATGGTCATATTTCGATGCAAGAAGTCGTTGAATCAATGTGCAAGAAATGCAGAACGATCGATATTTGTTCGGTGACACCAGAAACTTCCGCTTATAACAATGAATTCTTTCTCTCATTCTTGAGGAATTCACATTCCGAAAAGATCCTTCGGCTTGACTATTGCTCCGTCAGCAGTACTGCCTTGCTGGATGCTGTAAAGGTGAGTAGTATTCGAAGGGGCCAAATGCCACATAAGATAGATGGCTTAGACTTTTATTTTATTAAGCCCGCGATGATGGCATGCTTATTTTAGGAGGCATGCTTACCTTCACTTTATCATATGGCAGGACCGTTTATTTACGCTATGTTCAGAGGCATGCAGGTCGGTTAAAAGCAGTGTAGTGATTTTGTCCCTTTTGAATGCTCTTTCAGCCAAAGAGAAACTGTAACCCAAATGATGCGCAGTAAGCGTCCAGATATGCCCATTTTTGAATGTTATTCAAATGGGATGGTGAAAATTTTTCGTTTGAAATGTTCCAATTGATACATAAACTGGTAAAGGAATAGTTATAGTTAATCTCGTAAGACAAGCCTCTGCTATATCGTTGTGCTGTAGGCCGCCTGCTTCTTTATTTTGTTGTCAGTTGCTGTACGTGATGGTGAAACGAGTTTAATTTACACATTTTCAGCATTGGAAGGCTTCACCAACGTTATTGTTCCAGAATATTTGTTTGTCATCAGATGCGATCGATTGGTCATTTATTGTCAACTCATTATTTCCGAACCCTGTAGCTCCAGATGGCTGCTATACTATAATGCACCCAACACTTGCGACTTGTTTGAAGTTGTGGCGTGATGATGAAGGCGTTCACCTTGTGAATACGGGTGTTAAGCAAGCGGCGTATCACTGTGCATAACTCGCTGCCAATAGAGTTGATTCCCATCTTTTGATAGCTACAGTTGCGAGAATGAAGTGCATTTTCACACATGAAGTATATTGATTTTAGCGTAACACAGTCGTTATTAATAACTGTTTTGTTTATTATATTGCTCAGAGCACATTTTCTGTATCGTTATCAATTCCCTCAGGATTTCCTCGCTTTTTTGAGAGAATGAGTTCTTCGTTTTGCCAGTAAGCATTGGGGTGTTTAAGATTTGATTACATTCTTGTGTAATGTCTTTTTTTGATGCAGTGCATATATTTTTGGCTTGACATTAGAGTGTGCTCAACGAATTTGAAGAAAAGCGTTGGACTTATTTTTTGAGAATTCTGGAGTGTATGAGACTGCTGCTGCTATCAAATATAGCTTAAAATGGAAGTGCTCCATGTTGGAATGGAATTGAATATTGATGAAGAAAATGTTGCCGGTCGCAATCCTCAGAACTGTTTTAAGGCTTTAATGGGTTGTTATGCGTGTACTGAAAGTCATAAAATTTCTTAATGTGGTTTCGATAAACATGACAAAAATTTTGTCTCACTTTATAAGCAAATCAAAACAACGCATCGTGAAACACTTTCGAGGGTATTATTGCAGTTTCCGCATATAAACATATTTGCTTCATCCGTTCGACCTTGTTTGCGTAGAGATCACAAAGGCAGGAACCTATATGTCATTAACGTTCCGTTTTAACCTCAATCGGTTGTGCAGGAATGTTTTATCATATTACTGATATAATCCCTAACAGGTCGGACGCATGGCATCATTTGGCATTGCTGCTTCATTCTTTTATTCATGGTACTAATATATCGCCTAAAAAGAATTCTTTGTGACTATCGTAGATTCAAATTCCAGTGATCTAATAAACAGAAAAATGTACATAAATGTTGTGGGTATGATGGCCTTCTACAACAGAGTATTTCTTCTTGGTACTTATATAATTTCTCTAATTCAGTAACTTTCCACATTAGTGGGATACAAGCGATTCTTTCAAGTTTTTGCTCCTACTTCAAAAGAATAAGTTCAGATTCTCGAAATTGCAGACATCTGATCACTTGAATCATGCAAACTAGAATACGAGAATATATTTTTGGAAACCCTCGTCAAAGTTTACATGGCCACAATAACCTCCGTTTCAAAGTGGCTGTGGCAGCCAAAGAAGGCAACTTGGGAAGCAAGCCGGCGTGGCTGCCATGTCATGCACTTTCGCGCCACACTGATCACACCGAACAATTCCACAATTTGTCAACAAAAGGTAAAATGCTCAAAACAGCGTGTCTGTATTGGCAGAACCGACCGCGCCCTAAACCTTTCATTAACGATTATTTTTTATATAGAGCAACTGCTGTCAAACAGTAATCCAATCCAACTGTTGTGGAGTGAAAATATAAGCTATAAAAAAGGTGCCTCTCGAGGTGAATGACTGTAACTCGTTCTTTGATTGATTGTACTTCCTTTCTAGGGGAACGGACCAAAATGCAGTATTTTAATAGAAGCAACTGTATTGCGTAGGTTATAACCATCAAATCCCATGACTCCTGCCTTTGAGGTTCCCCACAGACAAACCGGCGCACGCATATGCATAGGCACAGACATGACGTCGCCATAATGCACTTTTGCAAGAGCGATTTTGCAAAAAAATGCGTTATCACATTGGCAGCTTGCATCATATGGGTGTGAGGTGAGTTTTTCAGTTGCCGACAAGTGTCGTCCATACGATTTCGATAAGTATTTGGCTTTAAAAAATTATCGCGAGTAAAGTCTGAGTTTTCAAGTGGAATTTGTTAATTATTATTGTTAGTTTGAAGTACTGTTTTTTGTCGATGTTTAGTGTCGTATTTGTCACTGAACGGATAGGCACCAGTAGCTGAGTTTGTCCTTAGAAATTCGGATTTTTCACGGGGATTAGCATATCAAAATGAGCCAGCACGCAAGCAAATGCGGGAAAGTGATTTGTGATGCGTTTCCGAGCTTGTCATTTCCGGGCGATGTTCAGCAGCCTTGCGATATGGACTGGCACTGGTGCGACTGTGTCATTTGGGGCTGCGGCGTTCCGATGACGACGGTGCGTTGATACGCGAAATGTTTTTGTTGGATTTGGCCAATGATGAATGCTCGTTCTCCTTCATCCAACGTCATATATCATAGGCGCACAAGCGGCAGCCGGCCTGGCTACTTGGCTGGCCATAATGATTGGCGGCTGCTTGCCATTCACCGCTATCCACCTCTTTAAAGCTGTCTCGCTCATCGCCCTCAAACTAACGGGCAGCAGAACGACAAACAGTCTGTCTTGCAGGAGGCACACAGGCAAGCAGCCGGTAACGCTACTTAAGAGCGCTATGGAACACCGTACAAAACCACAAAGTTGCGTCGATGCGAACACAATGTGCTATCGAGCAGAAGTTATGGCGCATTCGTCGAATTCAACTCATTTTTTGTTCAAGTGATTACTTCAAACGAAGCAAGAAAGAGTTGCATTAAGCTGTGCGAGTACCCTTCTATCTCATCTTTATCCTACAAAACGCATAAAAGATGAACAGTAGATGCCACACCAATTAAATAGCAATTAATCCCACAGCGGCTGTTTCTCATCTGCCACCCCACGTTGCAACAACTCACGACTGCATATCATTGCGCAGTTAAATGAGGAGTTCATAGAGAAATTCAGAGGGATACCCATATTTGACGTGTACATTGATGCACTTCACCGAGCTCTGGACCGAGAGAGATTTCGCGTGATCTCGTCTTTAAAATGAAACCTTTAGTTGGAATATTGGAAAAATTAGAGTTGGAATTGAGGCTGCAATAAGCGAAGGATTTTGCATCGATATGTTCAAATCTCTAACGTCGTGTGATTGTCTGCGAGAATGCCACGAATATGCTAGACATTCACAACGTCTCGCAAGCGTCCGTTACCTCAGGTTTTTTTTTGTTGTTTGCTGTTTGAAAATTTTGACCATTTCCCACTTGTCCGTATTCTTTATACGGAGGCAGTATTTCTATGTGGAGCCAGAGGCAACAGAAAAACCACAGCCTCGCCTGCTACCCATGTTCTGCAATGTTGTACGGTACTCCCAGCAGTAACTCCACACCTTTCAAAAGAATTCATCCATCCAGCCAATTGTGACATTTTGACAACTGAGAAAGTTCTCAACGAAGGAATTTTGTCAGTCGGCTTGAATTAGCGTGATTTTCTGATATTACGGGACACTAGAGCTCAAATTCGATTGAAGGAAGTGTCCAATTGAGACAGAAGTCGAAGAGAATACACGGGCGATAACAGTGGTAATCTCCGATGAAATCAATCAAATCCTCACGTTTTCGTAACGGTCGTTGCCGTGATGCAGTGTGGCAGAAACTGGGGGCAAATTATAGCTGCTGATTTTGTGAAGGTCATTTACTGTTGTGGAGATCAAACTTATCGGAAACAGCAAATTTAATGCTAAAGCCTCAATTTTTGTTAGACTTGAAGTGTTTTTATGGATCTTTATATTAATATCTTCACTGTTGACTCCGATCTTTTCATCGAACTTCACGTACGTCATTTTCTTCTCATTACAATAGGTAGGTCTCCGCACATGCATTTCTATGTTCACATATCCGGAATGCTCGACTACCAAGTATGGAAAGCAGTCACGAACTTTGGCGCATGTGTAACATGTTTAAGCAGTTGATCGAAAAAACAAGTCAGGCAGGGTTCACCGTTTCTATATATATATATATATATACCAAAAGAGGTCTCCATCATTCTGAATGAATCACTCCTCCAGATTTCAACTGGATGTGCAAATTCCTCTCTCAGCTGACAGTAAACCGAAGCGCCATTTGCTTGAGAAAGAATAGAAGTTAGTTAATACGAAGGAGACGAATACTCTGATAAGCAGATCTCATTTTTCGATCGGTCAAGCGTATTGGACGTTTGCGCTTAAAGTGGGTGAGAGATTGTGATTTTTTCATGTACTCCTTACATTGTCATTTTCCTGGATGTGATATAAACTGGTCACTTTCCCCAGGCTGGGAAAATGCTAAAAATCTCCCTTCACTTATTTCGTCAACTTCAAAACTAGAGGTGATGAAAAGTTCCACTCGCACAGAGAACCAGATGGTTGTTTCCCAAAGATTTGAGAGATGCACCGAGAAAAGTCCTATTTAATGTGTTCAAAAAAAAGTACCCATAAATAAGAAGTATCCAACCACTGAAGAAAGCTCACTTGCAAACTGGCATTTGCTAGTGCTCGGTTCAGTGCACAAAAGAATAAGCAGCTGCTTTTTTTTCTAATCCTTTTTTCACATGTCTGTTCAATTTCGCTTCAGCGAACGCAAAGTCATTTCAATATGCCACCTGTTTTCGTTTGACAAATTTCTTCAATGATTAACTTCTTCAATCTTTCGAATGATGGCTTTGTATGGGTCTAGATCAAATATCGCCTCGATGCCAGCCCTATCCGAGGTTTCGACCAGAGCAAATACCGGAATCGGGTTCAGTCGATCCGTGTAATTTATCTCCTTCACAAAGCAGCTAACATTTGCAAGAGAAATAAACAGTCTTATATGGATCGTTATGGGTTGACCTATACCAGAGGAGTATAATCAATCGTTAGCTTCATTTGAATATTTAATTCGCTATCATCATGCCATAAGGCATGTTAAAAAATTGCTAAGCAACTGATGGAAACAGGTGATCAAATCTCGGTGAGGTACGCAGATGAATATTGTAAGGGATCTGATAGCAGTGATTCGTTAGTGCGATCAGATGAGTCACTAGCTAGCTTCTCACATTTGGTATGAAAATTACACTTCAAAATGAAGTTGGATAGTCATCTTATTGAAAAAGAGGAAGTAACTGCAGCAGTAAGTGCTGTTTTTCGAACAGTTAAATTCACGCTCAAGTAAAGTTGTTTCATTCAGCCGAAGTTTTTTGGTCTCTTTTGCATCTATTTTATTGTGACGATCTACTTTTGCTAATAGCTGTAAGTGCCTTATTGGGAATGAAATTTTATCTCCTATGTAGCGAAACTGATTCATTCACATAGCGAAATTTACTAATTTAAACATCGGGTTTTGTGTTGTGAAGTAGCGAAAGGACCCTGTCGATTAAAATAGCGAACTCTATGTGTAAAGATAACTTAACTGGCTGCTTGTGTTTCCACGTTATCTTTTTACTCTAGATCTGATCATGAATATTATATGAACTGCTATAGCAGGTCATTCACTATACTCTTTCCATGAAGCGTCGTTTTCGTATACTCATCATTCTCTCTTTTCTTCGCTAGCTAAAAACAGAATGACCGTTTCTATGAAAATATCATTTAATAGGATTAGGAAACGATATCAACAGTCTATATTGCTCCTTGCTGGTTGGCATAAGTGTTTTCTAATTTTTCAACGACTTATGAAGCTTTTGTGATTATTAAAGTTACTGACATATAAATCTGCTGGCATATAAATTTCCCATATTGTTGCACACTGTTCTCGTAAATTCCTCGCTAGATTTTAAGTTTCGCATTGGCTAACCCTAAATAATCAGTAGCTCACTGCTAACCAATAGTTAGCTCACTGCTTAATCGTTTGTTAGCCTTCCAAACAAATTCTTCATTGTGTTCGCATCAGCATTTTGTGCGATGAGCTGAGAAGTGCTTGCAAAGGCAACCAGACAGCGAGAATAATTATGAAAATTCCTATTATATGGAATTAATAACACTGTCGGTAGCTGTAGGGCGCATTTTTCGAACCTGTTGCTGAATCGTTTTCAACACAGGAGTCGGGAGCAAAAGGAGTTGAAGAATGGAAAGAGGGGAGGAAGGAAGGCAGATAGTTGAAACTGGGACGTCGGAAACGGTATTTTTCTTTTTTTCTCCCTGTGCATGAATAGAAGATGAATGATGGGAAACGAGAATCATATATTTCAGTGGCACTTGTTCTGCACCTAGACTGAGCAACAAGCATATTTTTAGCTAAAGGAACAGCAGTTTGTGAAAGTTTCTTCAAGTTGCTGAACGCAACTGTGACTTAGAGGTCGGGTTTGGCAGCTTCACTTTTGCGCTCTTGATAAGAAAATAAAAAGTATATCTTAATATGTGGACTGCTTTTTCCCGACAAGCAATGATCAGCATTCTTCTCGCATTTGCAGCCACGCATCAGTCACCCTCAACGGCGCGGTATTGTCGCTCTTTTTTTGTTCACAGCTGTTTCTCGAGAATTAGGGATTAGAACGAGCGGCTGTAAATTGAGGGATCCTAAAGATTTTTTCTCCAACTCTTACAGTATTACCCACTCCTACAGTAACCTGACCGCTTTAACAACGAAAAAATTAGTGTGAAATTTTGGGAGTAAAACCGATTTGAAGTGAAGTTTATTTTGCAAAAATAAATTAAAAGGCAGTTTATCGCCATCAGTTATCAATTTCCAAGATTTTAGAGCCATCTTTACTGAGTTTCCGAGGGAAAATTTTCTCGGGTTAGATTCACCCGCACAGTTTAAAGCTCTTTTCAGGCTCCAAGGTGAGGCAACACCTATCTGTAGATAGTAACGATAGTACCACTAGTTTTTGAACGTCAAGAAGCATGTGAGACAGCCACTATACTGATCGGGATTAGAGACACAACAAAAATTTTTTTGATGGATTCAGCAAGAAATTTTCTGCATTTTGAGGATCGGAGCGTTTGCCAGATGGATAATCAGAATTTAGTACGTATTCATTAGACAATTAATTGACAAGATCAAGGTCAGCCACTCTATTGTGAATAGATTAATTCACATAAAGATAGATGCTGTTTACTAAGTCGTAATTTTATTCTATGTTAAAAGTAGAGGATAAATATTTGCAAACAAGCGGAGATGCTAACCGAAGGAACTGGAATGATTTCAGCAGTTGCACTGAAATCATTGAAGCAATTAAATTAAAAGGTTCCCTGTAAGTAACAAAATAGCAAAATCGGATATTCGTATTTTGAGCAATCGGAAAGCCCGTGCTAATCCTTCCAATAAGATTCATTTTTGTTTGATCGATTGATGTGGACGGGAAAATCCGACCTGCAAAAACTGAATGCAAATTTTTTAGAGCCATTAAGCATTTACAACTTCTCCCAAATGTAGTTAATCAACACAGATTACGGAATAGGAGCTCATACTGCAGCGTAGGTCATGCATATTAGTTGTCGCAGCTCTAACCGAAATGTTTCTCGAGTTGAAAGTACTCGGCATACAATCGCAGATACATGCACGCCGGCATATGCGCGCATCAGTGGCATGCTCTTACAAAGCTAATGTGCAAAAGTATATTAAAAAGGAAATCTTTTTAGAAGACATGTGCCAGTAATCTGAGAAATTGCCATCTGAACGCATCTTCTGAAAAGGCAGTGAAAAGACTGTTAGCAGCGGATGCGATCCCTGACATTTTGTAGGTGCGGAAGACCGAAGGTCGAGGATTTGGCCACGTTTAAGGGCGATTTTGTTACTATTAAACAAACAGCAGTTACTAATTGAGTCTGAATCAGACAGAATTTGTAATAAATATGAACCGTTAAGCGCTTGTGTATAAAGCTATCATTGTTTTACTTACTTATTACTTACTGGTGAAAGATGAATTGGTGAAATAAGGAATATATAAAGGCCTCATGTCGTGTCATTTCTTCTAGCATCCGCTTATTTTATGCAATTCGAAAAACTCTAGAATGTGTGAGCCATTTTTACATAGCTGGTAACGACTTTCGAAGCTGATAGTTCGACTGAATGTAGATGTAAGAATTCATTTTGAATCCGACATTGGACCCACAAATTTCGGAACTCGAGTCTCAGCGGTTCCAGAGTCGCAGCTACAAGAGAGGGAAAAAAATGGTATGGTACTGTCATGATGGGCCTTGCTTACGCAAAATTCGAAGAATCCACTGACCCCCTATTTGATTAAGAAATATTAAAGATCGCATCAAAAAGATGTATTCAACTGGGCACATAGATGAGCCACTAGCATTAAAAGCCTGTGTAGAAAATGGCCTAAAATTAATAACGAAAAGAGCGTTAGCTGACCTAAAGCTCGAACCTTTTAGACTGAAATGACATAGCATTGATGTTATAGAAAAGGATTTTTGGAGAGCTATTCGCCTTTGTGCCCTTTATTGTGCAAATGTCTCAAAGTTGTTTTTTTGCCTTTCTTTGTCTGCTTACGTAACTAATGAGTTTGACGTTGCAACGCTTCATTGTTAATGGTAACCAATGAGGCTAGCTGGTGAAAATTCTCTCCAAAGTTTGCATATTTTGGGCTGAACTTTGCGAGCTAAATTTTAACCAATAATGATTAAATGAATCGTTGCAGTAGGCGAAGTTTTATTCATTTTTTGCAATTTTTCGAAGGTAATTATTAATGAATGAGATTTTTGTGAGATCTACAAAGATTAAAGAGCTATAAGGTTGCTTGCATCCGGATCTCTCATTTCTCCAGTCAGAAATGAAAAATTCTGCTTTGGCGTTTTTGTTGTAATGCTGTTGATGTTTTGATGGAGCATTCTTGTAGAGTGGTCATTGTCTTTATTCTATAACCTCCTTATTTCGCTATGGCACTAATATATGCAGAAAACTTCTAATGCGCAGGTTCTTCTTTGGAAACGTCGTTTTCTCTTTTCTTTTTTCTTCACCTTTTATCCTAGGCAATTGTTAAGAGAGGATATCCAATAGAGGAGAATCTTCCTTGCTCTGCCACTTCAGCGCTGTGAATTTTTGTCGCAAAACTGAAATCAGTTGAGCTGTGAAGGTAGTAAATCAACAAAAATTAATCAAATTTGAAAAAAAAATTAAAATGTTCAAAGAAAATCCGTTGTGCTCATTCATTAGTCGATGTTCAAACCGTAGACTTCACTTAATGATCAAATTGTTAGGTTTATTCGTTTCATCAAAATTCCGCCGAATTTCGATTTAAAAACATAGCGAGATCTGATCAACCAATGGTCATTATTATATGCTTAAGATGGTTGAAGTAAAATTAGTGCCACTGAAATGCACACTCGAGTACAGCAGTGGGTTACTGTAGATACGAGACAGAGACGGTAATTCAAACGTTGTTTCGAAACTTCGCTGCAACATTAGTCTGAAAAGGCAAAACGCATGCCGGTCAACCGACAATATCTTACTTAATGTTTAACAGTTGAACGTGCGACAAAAACGATTTGTTGATTTGTGTGCATGAGTTACCTTTGTGAAACATAGCAAGGCGCTAAATTTTGTTTCGGCATGTTTTCTTGACGGGTGCAGACGAGAGGAAACCCTTTCAATCCCCGAGGGTATTCTCGCTGCCCTCCAGCAATGAATCACGCCAATAAGGCCTTAAATCATCCATAGTAAATATGATGTGTGAACATAGCTCCACCGATGACAAATCACGCAATTGCTGTAAAACAGAAGAAATGATGTAATCGTTGTAAGGGAGTAGAAGCAATAACCACTGTACCAAAGAATGCATTAAAGGAAACGGCAAAGAGAAGAGTTACATTATCGGTGGCGTATTCCGTAAAATGTTGTAGCTGATAACATTATGTACTGTGTCCTAGCGATGGGAATTTTGACCAGCATAAATATATGTGGAACTTACAGTGACAAATAGAAGATGAATGGATTTGGATCACTTATCCCACTAAAAAATTCGATGAAAATATGAATTTAACAAGCGATCAGTAAGCACGACTCGTTTCATTGATTTTATCTTATCGATTGATTCTGTTTGCGCTAAAGCATAAACTAGTCTCAACATATGAAACAGTATGGATAATACGATCGCGAAACGATTCACAACGACGCCAACATAAAGCCTCCGTGAACAAATTGCGCATGACGCACTTAAGCTGTGCCCTCTATTCATGCGACCAGTTTTGTATAGATGCGACGGTGCGACAACTTTCGAGGGCCATTTTCGCATGAATGCCGCCGCTATACAGCAAACCTGAGGCTTTTGAACCCGCGAGACGAAGAACCCAACAATACAATGCATTGTTCGACTCCAAAGATAGCGAAGGCACTTAAATAGCGAGCATTGCAATGTTAGAGAATGGTGAGGGGGTGTATAGAAATATGACGGTGAAACTATAGAAATGTGGAAGGATAAGAAAGAATGCATGGCAAAGGTGGGGACGCGCTACCAGGAGCAATAAAAGTGAATTGCCATTGCATAGGCAATGCAAAGTTGCGTCGACAAGGGATCCACAAACTCCCATCTAGCGGCGTATATAAAGGTTACTTTTCTAGAGGAATACCAAGCGGGTGGAAAACACTGAAGCATCCATTTTGAAGGGATCTCATTACCTGTTGGAACGTTTGAATGGCAATGAGGAGCAAATTTTAGAAGCGTGTCCCTAAGATTTTTTTGCAGGAACGTTCTCCCACTTGCAAGAAGAGAGTGGGAAATGAGGAATGGAGGCGAGGTGATAGTCTCGCCTTTCATTCCTGCTCCGACTGCTTAGAAAAATGGAAACCCTATTTACAACTACGACTCGTTTGGTCACGGAGCGCTAGAGTGAATTTGCGCTATTCGCTTCAGTGAGCATAACTTAACCGTGCAATTGATTATTGAAATAACCCACAAAAATCACAGAAAACAAATTTTTATTCCATTTCTTTACATTGGACAGAAAATATAACAACGCTTCACTGAATAATAAATGTTTTCACATTGCAAAGTGATGAATTAGTTATGCACTTTTCTCAGGAACTACTGATCGGAACATTTTTTTGTTGTGCTGAATTCCCAAATTTGGTACGGCTAATGTTGCAGTAATTTGGCGGAATAGACACCAGGCAGTGGAAGCTTGCCAGTGCAATGATATGCCATTGCCCCTCGTTATCGTCTTCTTTTTTCTCATCTTTTTGCTAAACATTTAGGTGGGTAAGCGTCTCATCGACACTTCACATAATGCTCCTCACCTTCAGCATCAAACTTCCTAGTTTCACGTTTAAGTGACATATAGATACTCGCCTGATGATCAAAGAGACTCGTAGAGATCCTTCAGACCACAAAAATTATTAATTCTTCCATTTGTATTTTCCACTGTTATTTTTGTGAATTATTGCAATAGGCTTACTCTGCCCTAGCCATTTTTCCTCTCAGTATGGAAAAAATCATTTTCGAGGGCAACATTAGATCACTATAATTCCTCGCTTGCACAAAATGTATTGCGGAGCATCATTTCTGTTTAACTCATCCAATTTATAACGTTTCAAATATATTGGGAGAACAAATACAGCGGAAGCGATGGAGTTTCGAGACGCTGATATGGGATCTCTCATTGCTTAATTTTTGCACTGAACTTTTTCGCTGCCTTTTATCGATATCCTATATGACCACACCTTCTCTGTCGTTCTTTATGCCGTGATATGGTGGAATAAATAAAGGCCAGCAAAAATGCGTCGGCCTGAAAAGTCATTGTTGGCACCAAAACACTTACGCAAAATATTTAGCAAGAAATTTTTGCAAAAGTATTTCAGTGAATATTTGCGCAATGTAATATTGCCTCACACATGCGTCTTTTATTTAGTTGAGATGGAGTGATTTCAGGAAGCATATAGAAAGTATGAAATAAACTATTAAACGCCTCCAGTTTATGATCATTCCCGACTACTAATGAGTTTTCAGCACGACAGCAGTAATTAACTTCAATATGATCGCTTCCAGTAAACTTGTTTCATTCCTTACGCGTTTGATAAAAATAACGTTCGTAATCAATTCGTCATATATTTTCATTTGAGATCTTTCCTGAGTATTCCTGGCGACTATCAGTTCCTGGAATGTTAGTTTTTCAAGAATTTGCATCTCACATAAGAAATTTAGCAATAATTGATCGGTGCTATATTTAGGACCACGAGCACGAATAATGCTATATCGGGACATGATCGAGTGCAATGCGTTAGTCGTGGTCGAGAGCTGCATATTTTCACAGTCTCGTCTTATTATTGCAATTTCTTTCCATAAGGGATCTTCAAATACTGTCCAAACCTTTAATATGTTATCATCAAATGCACTGCTATTTTTTACTTCCAGAGAAGTGGGTGTGACCACGAGGTTAAATGCGACACAGCTGAAAACAGTGCTATTTACATTTATACATACGTTTCCAGAGGTGTGCACTATGGAAACTTTTTGGAATATTTTATGCGATATATTTTAGATGAAAATGTTTTTTTGTTGCGATTTTAGTTTAATATCAAAAGATCCACTCCACAGTTTCCGACAAAAAGGTTGTTGAGATAATAGCGAGCCGAAATCATGCAAACACTGGATGTATTTTATTGAGGTAAGCATTCCTACGAGCGCAGATCTGCGGTCTGTAGAATACTTTCTTTTTTAAGTGCGCAAGTCAAAGATCCTTTTTTATCTAATGTATTCATTCATTTACCAGTAATAATTAATACATACTCTTTGAATCGAATAGTCTTTTAACTTCATATCGCACTATGTCGTTAGTGCGATACGAAGTTAAAAGGCTATTCGATACGGTTTCGTTTTCTTTTTGCTATATATTTGAGACTGACACTCGAAAACACGGAACGAATACTTCGTTGCTTCAAACAACCTCCATTGACGCTTGTTTTTGCTGAACTGGATTATGACCTGGAACTATTTTTGGAGTACCATCTTTACGCATCCAATTTTCGTTGTGCCGTATTTACTCCCAACAAAAGCTACAAAGACATCCTATTCTTTCTGTTATTTGTCATGGGTACTCTTTTTTGGTGCTAAAATTACGAAATTTCAACTGTCTTAATAAGTAATAAAGTTGTAGTTTCTCCAACATAACAACTGCAACTAAAAGAAGTTTGTTTATAAGAAGAAAATTTTGCGAAGAGGACGGCGTTGATAGGTGGGATCTAACTTACCTGTGATCAGTGGTGAGCAGTCCCGAACTTTAATTGCTTAGCACAGTGGCGAAAGATGTTGTTTAATGCCTGATGAAAGTTCAACAGATACTAACAGTTTCTTCTACTACAAATAATTATGGCTGATAAGAAACGAAAACCACTGTAAGGAGCTTATCAATGATAAGGAATTTATTATCAATAATACTCCATTACCAACTCATTTTTTAAAGCTCAGAATTGTACAATGAAATCGGCATGAACAACCCAAATGCCTTATCAACCTATTTTGCTCGTTGTAATCGACTGCATATTTGTGGTCATCTTCACTCAACATCATAGCAGTGTGGCATTCAACGACGTGACGGCAGTGTTGACGACGGCAAATGGTCAAATTAAACGCAAACGTTCTGGCACCTGCTTTAACCTGTCTCGTAGCTGTTGTGTGCACATCCGCAATATGGATTGGGGCAAGTTTCGACAGAATTTCTCTTATCGGCTGAAACTGCGTTAATATTTTTCTTATAGGATTGCTATAAAATTGTCTGAAGTCTGAAAATATTGATATTAATTAGGCAAATTTAAAGTCGTTAATATTTAGCAGGTATGTTATAAATGTTTATGAGAATTGTAGTAATTTAAATGAAATAATCGGTGCAATATAAGAACGACAATTTGATGTGTCAAATAGAATAATTATAACGGACCGCTAGGTTTGTTTTCTGATATCGAAAATGCACCTCTGTGATTTGTTGTGTTCGTGAAGAAAGGAAAATGTCGTTGCTAGGAGAAACTCACAAATTTGTATCGTGCACCATTGGACTTTTGTTTAATTAGGTACTGAGAAAGGCTTAAATTATTTTTATGAAACTTTAATGAAATGAAGGAAAATTAAAGTAAGAAACACTAAACTTGTAAAAGTGTGTCTTAGAAATCTCTAAAGTAAAGCTTCACATATCAAACTATGTGTCGAAATTTATTTCTTTGATTAAAAGTGGATTCATGTATAGAATGCGTCGATTGAAGGCCTATTATATCGGCGTGAAAGACAACTCGGGACCGACAGAAATTGCTCAAGCGCAGACTACATCTTCGCCTATTGTGCTTACATCTCAAAGTCCACAAGTGCTGTGTAATGGGGCATGCGAGTAAGTCGATCACTAAACACATATTTAATCATTAAAACCGTCAAATGAATAAATCATTGACATATAGGAAGTAATTATGAGTCGTTAGCAATAAAAACGTTCTCAAGTCAAGAAATTAAGTCAAGAGAATAGTCAAATAAAATGAGGTAAATTATTTGAAAGATATTAGGAACAAATAAAGCAAAAGAAATTATTCCTCTTGGACGTCGGTTGTTATTTTCCTCTTGCTTTAAATAGAAGTCCTCTGCTCGCGATTTATATGTAACCATTTTCATAACGCTTCAAATTTCCATTTCAGTGTTAAAGTATAAATTATCACTGAAGAGGTGTGGAAAATGCAACGTCAATGCAAGATGTCAATAACTTTGCGTTGTTCTTAATGGGGAGGATGTTTTGCCGTAGATTTCATAAAATTTGTTGAATAAAAGATGCGCACTTGAGCTGTTATCCCCATGCTTGTTCAGGTTACAAAGAACAGCTTAGCTGCTCATTCGCTCTGCTAATGTTTGACAAGATGCCAACGCGGTTTAGAGGGGAGGGGGGAGGGGGGGAGGAGGGGAAGAAGAGCTTTCACCTTATGGACTAAAATTCCAGAGTTATTTTTCAAAATTTTCATATAATGTCCGTTTAGTTTTCGTTGCCTGCTAAAAGAAAGGCGGGTGCGAGGAGGAGGAGGGAGCGGGGTAAGGTCACTCGGATGGGAATGGTACATCTTTACACTGCAATAAGTAGAGCCAGAAGCCGAATTCGAAGCATGATGGATTTCGAGTGGTTTTAATAAGTTCTGGTAGGCTTAGTGAGGTTGCAAATATAATTAGGATCTGAGATGCAACTATACGATGCAAAAAGTGTTTCTTAGGTTCCACTTAGTGGAGTCAATCCCGGCTAATTTGACTTATGAGTCACCTTCGACATTCATGTCGACCACCGACTCATGGAAAAGATTAATTGCGAATGCGACAACACAAATCCGAATTGCTTCTTATTATTGGTCGCTTCTTCCTGAAACTTCTGGAGGGTATTTCGACGATACGTCGAGAGATGTAAGTGTTTCTTAATTGTTTGTTTTTATTTCCTAGGATCTCGATAATATTTGAAAGCAATAATTAAATAAATACAGTTTTAGAGCAATCTCGAACCATGCAACATTAATAGTCATATTGCTGACCAACACTACCAATAGTCAAATTCGCAAAAAGTCATTAATCGGCAAATGTGCACTGCATGAGCGCCGCAGCTATGTGCATTTTTAGGAAAAAAGAAAAGTTGAAAGAGTAAAAGGCAGTCGTCTAGGAGTCCGCCATATTTTTGCTAAGGTAGGTCACCAATGATTAACGAGTAAGTGAGGTGGAATGTAATTATTTTGAGGGTATGGAAATTTATACGGCATTAACTGATGCGGCAAAACGTGGAATCGCTATTGAAATCACACAAAATGCAGAGCCGAATAATGAAACAGACATTCTGGCACGTAATGGATGGGCAAAAGTTCGAAGTTTGAATTTCACTCGTTTCTTAGGTTCAGGTAAGTGTATTTCCTGCATAATTAAAATAAGAACGATAATATTACTTCGATCATCGTTGGTCTCTGATTACTCATTTTTTGTATTGTATTGCCTATAGCCGATATTTGCGTAGCACGATGACGTTCTTGATATCGATTGATAATACGGAACCGATGCAGAGAATGCGCCGACTTCTAGCATTTCCGACGGATTGCCATAAGGCAAAACACAGTGTGGACATTCACATTCAAAACTTCTCCAAATTTAAGAGCACGCGCTGCGCAATTCGTATGAGTTTTGCACATCAAAATGTTGTAAATCCATTTATTTAACAAGGCGTTATATCATTTGCCTCTCTGTGGATGAAGGCTAGAGTTCGTAGTACAGTCGAGAATTTTCTTCACAGGTAAATGAGCACAGTGAGACAACCCCTTTTTATGCCTTTCCAACAAGTAAAAGATATTCAGTGACGGAAATTGCTGAAAAATAAATGATATCGACTTCAGGGATAATGCATACGAAAGCGTGGCTAGTCGACGGTAAACATTTTTATATTGGCTCCGCTAATATCGATTGGCGCGCTCTAACACAGGTTAGACTGAAGTTTGACTGTACGCTAAACTTCAGAAACTACTTAATGTCAATAATAGAATGAATGCACTGTTGATAATTCCTCTACGAAGTTATTCAAATCACTTCATTTATCCATTATCAGGGACTCCGCTTTCTAGTTGGCAGGAAGCAGAAAAACATGAAGTGTTAAGAAAAGAGTCCTTAAGTGAGGAAGAAGGAGTGCACAAAATTAACTTAATAAATAAACATTTTTTCAGTCGTGGTGAATGGAGACGATGATAACCTCATGGCAGTTGTCTCGTCTTGTCACTTTTTCGAGCATTCAATCTTGAAAAAACTCCTCCGCGTTTTTGAAGCACTGTTGTCAAGATTAGTGCCGTTAGTTTAGAAAGAGTAAAACTAGTGTAGTATGTAGATGAAAGTCTTATGTGCTTCTTCCCTCATTTTGTTTACGGAGTCAATGATTAAGTCAGTCATCGCACAACATAAATTGTTGAGACCATAGAATGCAATATAATTCGTATCAGATGACACGTAGGGTGTTACAACGACATAATTTGCTCTCAGTTTAGTGCAAGGAACCACTATTTTCTTATCCTATGAGGGGCATAGTTTAAACAGCCTTATACAAGTTAGCAAAACAATGCCACACAAATAAATGTTCTAATATGTTTACAGTTGTCGTCATATTTACGCTTTATGATTGCCGCATAATGTTAGTTCTCAACAGGTGAAGGAGTTGGGCATTGCCGTATTCAATTGTCCATGTTTGGCAAGCGATGTGAGTAAGCTGTTCGATGTATACTGGCAAATGGGTGCCCCAAATAAAGAATTGCCTTCAAGTTGGCCGGACGATTTATCAACCTCTTATAATAGCAACAATCCAATGGATGTGACGTTAAATGACGAACACTCGGCAGTCTACTTTTCAGTATGTACTTAAGAAGTAAAGAAGAAACGTAATCAGCGACTGCACTGATAACATCCGAACTCTTGCAAAATGCACGAAGGTTTGCTAAATTCTGAGAAAGAACTTTTAATATTAGAGATGTAAATTTGTGGATTCAGAATGCAACTCTTTTTGTTCAAAAATGTACTGCTTACATTGAATACCTCACATCGAGAAATCGTCGGGAACGGAGAAACTTTAAGTTTAATCACTAAGTTGGACAAATACAGAGGATAATAAATTCATAAAACTGCTAACGTACTAAAAAAAGTCTCTTTTCTAAGAAAATCCTGCAAATTTTGTATAGTTGCTTGATGCAGTAACCACATTAATTACTAATAAGAGCTTAAAAAGGTTCTGCAGAACAAATCTCAATTAGTTATATGCAGGTGGAATACAAACAACAGTTACTAGCCACTTGTAGAATGAAGTGATTGAAATTGTTGGTTGAGGATATTGCTCAGCAACAGCATTTGCCCAGTAAAATCAATTAACGCTTAATTGGCAACGTGCTAAGAAAACGATTGAAGAAAATTGCTTGTGTTACTCATTATTAGGTGAAAAAGCTGGTTATCTGCAGTTATTGCTCTGATTATTGCAGATAATCATATATTTAAAAGCAGAGAATAAGATACTGCAGTGTTGGTTGTAATATAAGAAATCTAGATGACATAAATAAACTATAAATGTAACGAACAGCGATTATGAAATGTTATACGAAAACGAGATGTCGCTCATTATCCCGTTGTACTCTTCAGTCAGCACCACCGGAGCTCTGTCCGTTGGGACGCGAAAATGACATCGACGCTATTCTGAAAGTGATCAAAACAGCACGCGAGTTTATTCATATTTCAGTTATGGACTATATACCCGCATTGCTCTATTTGACAAACAATCCGTAAGTGATTTTTACGGATTATGCAAGAAACAAACTTCCAGTGGGAGATTTCGAAAATCACCGGTAAAAACGATTGCTAGGAAAACAGAATACTGCGCTAAAGAGGTTCCTGCATAAATGCTATATATATATATATATAAAGTTATAAAGTGTATATATAAAGTTTTTTCACTTTAACTCCTCTATTTCCAGTCAGAGGAACTTTTTAGTCAGCACTCATGCAGCAAAAGCAATGCTCACGAGTTTTTGCTTCCGATAGAAGTGAACATAAATCGAAGATCGAACTGAGCATAGGATATGAATGGAATAATTTTTCATTTATCACACCCTTAGGAAATTTTTAGGTGCATATTTAGATTTCACGCATTTTCGTGTCTTTTGTGGATAGCTACAGTGACCACGCGATCAAGTGATTAGGTAGTCAAAGCAACTGATAGTACCTCCGAGATATGTGCAGTTACCATAGCAAATTCTTCTACCAAGTTAGCTAACTGCTGTGAACTTTGTTCACCTTGCAGAATGCACCAACAGAATTCCAAACTGCTAGCAAAGGAGATATATTGAATAGGGTATTCAATTTCTCATATCGCTTGAAAGAACACATTTCAGACGGTGAAGTTGGAAGGAATGAGGAAAAAAGTGAGGAGAGCTGAGGGAGTATAGGACTGCATATTTTCCATTCTGCGTTTCTTAAACGAATATGTGAATATAAGTATATGAATACATTAAACATTATGTGAGTCGGATACTAATATACAAAACCATATGAATATATATGTATGGAAAACCATTAAAATATAATTTTGTAGCACGTATCAGGTGTGAGGCAGGTCTAAGCCGAACTTCCTATTTGTTGAACTGCTTGTAATACGGACATATTTCATTGGACTTGCTAACTGACTTGACTTAATTGCTGGCAGGTTTATTAATATTGAGTTCTATGCCACAGATTACTGATAGGATACTTCAATTTCAGATATTGGCCAGTTATCGATGATGCGTTACGCAGTGCAGCCTATAATCACGTACACGTGAAGCTAATGATGAGCCGATGGACGAGTACACGAAGGCAGCTCTATGCATTCCTTCACTCATTAGCCAATATTAACGTCTCACTGCCTTGTACTTATGCTTTCAACCCCAACAGTTAGTCTATTACTTTTCTGTTGTAACGGAACATTAGCAATTAATTTTTGCAGTTTCAGTTCTGAATTTGTGCTGAGAATATAAAAGATTTCACAGCTCGATGTTGCAAGTTCTCAACAGTGAGCGTTTCCTCCTCCTCTACATTGATCGATAGCAACGACCTCAAGTCTCCCAATTTAGAATTATATGAGAATTCCCCTTCCCTGTCGGACGACAACGAGGAAAGGAATGAAATGCAATTGCCGCGAATGAAATGTACGGTTCTAGAACGGAACAATACTGCTTGGGAACTCTTCTCGACGGCTGCAAAGAATTTTCTCGACCGCAGTCACAGTCTGACTTCTCTCTTCGAAGATTCAATTGATACTATCGAGAAGCAAATGAAGCATATGCTTTCAGTTGGGAGATATGTGCTCCTAGTGGAAAATAGAGCCTAGCATGCAATATATAAGCGATAAAAGCATAACTCTACCTTTGAGTACATTTTAAAATTGCATTAAGTCAGCAATCGACTAGGAAAATAGTCGTTCGTGTACTTCTAGCAAATACGCGATGAAGCAAAGGAAAGGAGAGCAGCTAATATTTGATTTTTTCGCGTTTTCAAATTAGGTGATAGGCACTTCTTTTGGAGCTAACAAGATCAATATGTGGGCCGAGTGTTTCTTCACTTTTGAACATAAACATTATCAAGCTACGGCCCAAATAGAAAGGAAAACGGTCTGAGGTGCACTTCGGTGACATTCTCCTTCCTAATCACAAGTCAGTAATGGAAGAACAAATGAGTACTTATTTCAGCCGGCAGAAAACAGTGTATTGCGAATTCGACCGGATCCATTGAAGTGCGTATTTTCGAAGTTCCTGCCTTCGGAAATCAATCTCAGATACCGTATTCAAGAGTTAACCACAACAAGTATATGGTGACTGACAACAGCGCATACATAGGTTTGTCGCTTATATATTTGTTGTCATCATCCAAAGATGTGCGCCGCTTATCTTAGCACACCCTCAGCTCTGCAAGTGGTGTGAGCTGCAGCTCTATGTAAGAGTAGAGGGCGCATTTATTCCTCACAGCTTAGTATTTGTCTTTTCATTCTGATGAGTTTTTGTAACGATCAACTCGGTAGAGTGTTAACCGGAAACCACACTACCAGAAACTGCACAACTGAAGTTGACACACTATGCATCAAGGTTCCATTATACGTGTGGGAACGCCTCATGCGCCACTGATTTCACCCTCCTCTAAGTATATGAATCCTATATATTAGCTAATTGATCTGCTTCCCTCCTCTCCTCCTCACATTTCCCAGTCGTCATAGAAGCGCGTCTGTACGTCTTAGACATACCCTAAACGGTACATCCTCTGCTCACCTGATCCTTAGCAAAGAAACCTCACTCAGTGAGCCTCATTTGAGAGTCCTAAGGCTTGTCCTCTTCAGCGTCTTAGCAATATCTTTTCCCATTTGGGTTTGCACAATACATGCTAGGTACCTCGGAAGAATGCAGAATGTTTACGGAGTACCTCATTACGCCACATAAATATCTCCTGAACGTCTTCGAAGCACATCGTAACAGCGTATCTAGTATCTCCTTCCTAACTATCTCCTTGCATCTGCAGAGTTTTTTCTCAGCAGCTCTAGCAGTATTTACGCATCTTCTGTACGCTTTCCAAGCAACGCTTAGTATGCCGTGAGTACTTTCTAAATATATTCATAAAGCACTTGCGCATCTCTCGGGCACGCTCTGTGCACTTTCTGAATGCATAACAAGCCCCTCTTAAACAGATCTTAAGCATCTTAAAATCAAATTTTAAGAGCAAGTAGTGTCACTGAACACCTCCTGACCACCTGATTAGTGCAACCTAGGTACTTAGGACCTCTGCTTCGATGAAACGACCCATCGATGACTGTGTTGATTGTGGACATGACATGACTTCAACTTCCGATGTTCTTCCAAGCAATAAGTGGTCAGGATATTAGTTGCCACACTTCTCGGCCCTTTTCACCATTTCTCCGTTTTTCTTTCTCTTTCCTTCCTTCCTTAAATTTTGCACTTCTCACATCTTTTTAGATCTTCCCCTTTACGTAAATATAATGGGATTATACACGTTTAGGTTCCTAAATTTCTCGAATTAACAGAACATCCGACGACAGTGGCATTGATGAAAGCTAATAAGGATGAACTGAAAAACCGTATAGAATATTATTTAACAATCATTTCTGATACTATGTGAAGGTAGACTGACAGAGTGCATCAAAAAAGGATAAAATTATGAATATCAGGTACATCGAATTGGTCTGGTGATTATTTCGTCTCGACGGCAGGTCTCGGTGTCGTTCTACAAAGTGACAACTTGATGCACGTGTCGAAAATTGTGACCGATCTCAATGAAAAGATTTTCATGCGTGACTGGAATTCACAATACGCTACACCTATCGATAAATTCAGCTTAACGGGGGAGCGGATACAACCAACTGTTGCTTCTTGATGCATTATTTTTTTTCCGTTCAGTACCTCTTTGTATTCTCCTTTA
This sequence comes from Parascaris univalens, assembly GCA_037576465.1. Taxonomy (NCBI): domain Eukaryota; kingdom Metazoa; phylum Nematoda; class Chromadorea; order Rhabditida; family Ascarididae; genus Parascaris; species Parascaris univalens. The sequence goes on from CM075173.1 coordinate 4,432,497, forward strand.
ATTTTATTGATTTTTGCAAGATCTGCCGATGTTCCTTCTAGTGACTGTGCTCTTTACCATAAAGCGCATCTATCCTAGTCCAAATCTCTACTGGTTCTAGCTCAAATCTGTATTGATCCTGTGGAAATCGCTAAAAATAAAAGTGCTGGATTCGTTGGGAGGCACTTGAAGCTCTCCTTGCAAAATCTTCTCGCTTCTTCTTTTTTCTACATTCTTCCTTCTTTTGCAACAGCGAACACACGACATGATGAACAGCACAATTGAGAGAACGTTTATTGCGAAACGCAATTGCAATGAGTGGCGATGAAAAGAGCGCTGATTGGGTGCATTCAGTGCGGCAAATTGCCTCGCAGATTGTTTCGTGTTTTTATGTGCGCGAGCCTTAAAGCATTTCCTATCCAAAGTCACCACACTTTCAGGGTGCTTAAATGTCGATCAATGGCCACATAGCATCAGCCTGGTGCTTACTGATGAAAAGACAGATAAACGGAAGCGAGCCACATTGACTGTAAATCTATCGTTCATCTCATTTAGCTCTCATTGAAGCTTGTGATGAAACGCACGCACTGTGAGGGCATAATGGACAAATTTTCACTCCTCTCTGAACATATCTTAATAGGGGACTTGGTAGGCTTTGTAACTAGAATGGCAGTTGTTGCTAGCGATGTATTCTTTAAAGTGGAGGGTGATTGGAGGTACATTTCCGAGCGTATTGTGGCTTCACTGATCCTGCAGATCAACACCCTTTCATGGTTGTCTTTCCGCCATCACATTGGCCGTTTCCTTGTTTCTCGCACTTTCCTAGTGTTGTTTTTACGTATTCGCCTAATTTATATCCGGTGAAATGGCAGAAAGGGGAGTAGAAGTTAGAGTTGTCAGTGGATTTGGGAAGGAAAGTTCAAGTGAAATGTGTTCATCTGTGGAATCAGTCACGCATGCACATGCATTCATTAGCGCATGTGAGGCATATCGACGCCTTAGGCGGAAGATGCAGTATAGGCGGCATGCGCATTGCCCTGGGAACACGGCAACTAGTTTTGAATACCTGCACATACATGCACACCTCCATGCTACAAGCCATCTATCAGCCTAGTCTGCAAGTTTACTTCACCAGATCAACCATATATTTTTTTAATTTCTGTTTGTTAATTTCTCGTACTTAACGCCTAGATTTTATGCTGCAAAAGAATTCCGATCCTAAGCCATGTACTACAAAAAAGTTCTAGGAATTGAACATCGAGACTTGCTCGTACCTAACATTTAAATTTTGCACTACAAAAGAATTCCAGCCCCAGTTCATGCCCTAAAAGGAGTCCTAAAAGCTGAACATCGGAATATGCATGAAGCAGTATTACGCTTGCAAACATCGCCCATCTTCTGCGGTTCGAGTCCGGCTGAGCATAGATGAACGATTCACAGTGGCTGCCGCTCCATTTAATGTTTTGTTTTGCCTAGATTTTATTGAGCCTGCAATGATCTTGAGCCAAAAGGTGCCTGTTTGTCGAACATTACAAGACATCGTGGAATATCGTCCGTTAATGATCTTATTACCTCCTTTCCTTGATTTTTCACCATTTTTTCACTATGTGAAATAATATATGGCCTAGTCGCAGTCTCGCTCGTGGTTCCTGCCCATCTCAGGGGAAGGAAGGAATTTACTTATATAATATACCAGAGAACTTTTCGCTTCTTTAATATTCAAATTTCGCTCGTTTATGAATGCTCAGAACGCCATATTTGAAATGTTTATGTCATGAGTGATGAATTCCGCGGTCTCCTTTAGATGATTTTTTGGCATATTTTTAGCAGTCGTCACCAGAATTCAATACAATCAACAGCAGAAGAAGAATAGGCAGAGACCAGTCAGCAGCGTTTGCATCGTTTTCTGAAAGCTGTCTTAAGCAAGTTGGGGTTTTTGTTATGAGACACTAGGAGTCGAGAATTTTTCATTCATTTATTGCTCTTTGTAAGATTATTTTCTTCGCCATTTTCAAGAGATTCTCATCTATAAAAACTATTATATGCATCCATTTTTCCAAATATCAATCCATGTTTCATAATTCGTATTGTCATCTAATTTGTGTGACAGGAAATCAGTTGCGATTGTTGGTTCTCAGCAAGTATGTCGAATGCAAATCTCTTTAAAATTAGTTAAACTGCTAACAACAACTGTTTACTAATTTCTAAAGGTAAGTACCTCGCAAGTTGACAGTTGATGTTCAGGGCTGAGGGTCGCGGATACAGATATCTGTCAAATGTGTCGAACTTGAAGAAAGCCCATCATTTCTCTTTTATTTTTCTTTGCAGTGTGTTTGTTCGTTCAGAAACAGTCGTTAAACAACATCCTTCTATCGAATCCCAGAGGAATACTTTCACCTTCGAAACATCCCCATCGAACTAGTTCGATTAATGAATATACAGTAATCCTCGTAGACTAAAGTTCCGCTTAAGTAGTTATCTTCATCTAAAGATCACTTTGTTGAACTAATGAAACGGAAATAGGGTTCGATGTGGCCGGAAAGTTTGATCAGACGTCGTTATCTCCATATCTCCATATCATTTCCTCACTTTTGGACTTAAAAAGTTTTGAGAGTGACAAAGTGAATGTGCTTCTGCGAGTGGGGAAGAGAGGGTGAATAAGAGAGAGAGTAAGAGAACGACCAATTTAAATATTCAGTTTTGCTTTGTGCAGTTAATTATTCGACTACCGTGAACACGGTTGCCAAATTTCTCTCATATTCGAATGTGTAGTTACACGTGGATGTAGACATTTGAAATAGCAAATTATCGGACCATGCTACGTAAAATCAAGCAGATATTTTTGCGACGAAATCCATTATATGTCAAGCGTTGAAATAAATTTCACTTTTTTATGCGAAAGATATAAGTTTTTCCAAGGATATAAACGTTTATTCCATGTCCTTCAAGAATCGAGTTTTGACTACTTGAGGTCGCTCTGCATTACTTACTTTTGGCATACAGTTTTTATATGCGGCAGTCGATAGAACTCGGAAATTATGCAAATATTCATTACAGTGGTATTTGTTCTTATGATCTGTACTTCCCCTAGCCGTCTGCCTCTCGAAAAGTTTCACTCAATGAGTTTGAAAGAGGAAAAAGACCGTAATGAAGAACTTCTTTGGCTGATGTCGCCCATGGTCCGTTCAGGAACATCGTTCAGGGACCTCATACTCTTGTGTAGGATGTTTTGTCGTTGATGTGATTACTCGTGTTATGTAGCTGCGGAAAGAATTCATGCCTGATGAGCTAAGATTTTGAATTTCGACCAATTATCTACAGAAAAATATCTACGCAAACTTAACCATTATACAGTAACCTATAATAGTGCTCCAGTGGAAAATACATCGAATAACGAGCTAACCCAACGCCAGTGTATATCAAACTGATTGTCCTCAAATATTTCAAATTTCAGCTAGAAATGAGGATCTTTCTGCACAAATTGAGTCCATCTTTTAAAAAGACATTGCCACGGTACATCGATCCTGTTAAGAAAATATGCCAAGGAGTCGATGTGCCAAAAGCATTTCTTATTACACAGTTTCCACTCGATGAATTTCTTAACTAAAAGAGATTCGACTCGTCTTCTTCCATCGCTTGATTGGTTTTTCCTTTTCTTCCTCCTCTCAGCTGTCATCACTTTCAAGTGCTGGGTAAGTTTTCAAGTCTCTAGTCTTACAACCATTATTTTTTCAAATTTCAAATGTATTCTCACGCTGTCTGACATGTAGCTTGTCCACTTAACTCGAAGTTTTTATTGTCCAATTCTTTCTTGCTACATTGCAAGGAATGTCCGTCTTGAAGATTTACGTCGCTACGAGAAAAAAAAATCTCTCATTTTGATGATGATTTCTTCAGTTTTTGTTTGCTCAATCAAAGCCTATTTATGTGACAGTGAATTGTTTAATAATAATAAATGCGATAGCTACAGAAACAAGCGTGGAACAGTGCCATGGAAGCTGAAGCGATAAGCCTTTTTGTACTTCGCCCACCTCACCAACCAGCTGCATAAATTAACAACAAATATGCAAAACTGTACCCTCTTATATTACTTAATGCAACTGTTCGCAACAACTTTTAAACTTCTGAAGAAGACCAGTTTTCATCGCAGTCCGACAGATGTAAAATGCCCTCGAAACTGTTTCTCATCTCTAACTAGCTGTAACTCCTTTCAACGTTGTTGAATTAATATACAAAATTACTCCGGAAAAACTCAGTATCCTCGGCGTTTTATTCAGCTTCGGTGCATCTCGAGCTCGGTTTACTCTGCAGACAAACAGACACATACACAGAAAGTGCTGTTGTGATATAAACTTATTGTTGTGCTGCATTTTTCGAGAATTCCAGCTTTTGTGTATTTTACTTGTTCAGTGTGAAGGCAGTTTCCGTATGTCCGCTCAAAGAGGGCTTTTTTCAGTTTGATGTCATCAGAAACCAATTGTCGGCAAAGCTCCGGAAAGCACCAATTCAATCGTTCGAAGACGATTACTAACCCATTCCATTGAATTATGACTTCCACCTGCATTTACCTCTTTTAATCAAGAGGCACCTTTATGAACGCTCTTTTTTCACATTTTCAGTTGCCACGTTCTATGCCTTTTTATTCCTATCTTATATCCTGGTTGCTTAAAGCTGATGTCACATATGGTCATATAAAAAAGACCACAATAAACGGGCAGAATTATTCAGTTGATATAGAGGAAAGTGGGGCAACAGATTTATGAAGTTCCCTGATAGGTAAATATTGAAATTTTGTTTTGGAATTATCTGATCTTAAATAAAGGAATCTTCGTTGAAAATTCACCAACTGGCGGACGTTTTCCTCTTTCACTGCAAACTCTTCGTTTTTTTAAACATAATTATCACATATTCCCCACCAATCTTCATTTTCAAGCCATCCGCTCCATAATGAAAGTTTTTGCTTTCATTTTGCAAAAAATCCATCGTTAGCTCGTACGATTTCTTTCTATATTCTATGAAAACTTAAATTTTTATGTGTGTGAGTTACGTAAGGATTATTTATGTGTTCAACGAAACAATACAGTTTGCAACAAAGGGAATTTCTTTCAGTTACAAAATGACTTGTAAACGTATGCTGGCCACACGTCTCGGTCTTGTTTGATCACCCTGAGGAGGTGAGGTGAACCTAGTCCATTTCTCTTTCCGATCGAGGTCAGACCAGAGAAAGGATTTAATCGAGACGCTATTATAGTGCTTTAATTTGAGGTATTGTATGAATAAGGTGAAGATTGAAGATTACCTACAAAGATTCATACGAGCGTGGATATGGTCTAGATTGTTGCCGCAGATGTGCTGAAGCGTTGCACGCACCGCGAATGAGACGATGCGCTGCACGCACCTCTCCAGGAAGTCAGGCAATTCTCGTTGTGTGTATCGGCAGCAATACATGAATGAATCGCCATTCGACCAATGGTTAGCAGCTGCTGAGAATTAAAAGAGATTAGTGTTGGGATGAATCGGCTGTTCGGAAACGCTACACGCGACTTAGTTGCTAGATAGATGCATCGCTAGCAAGCCATTGCCATGCTGCTTTCCTCTTCGAAACCATTCATGCACCACCTTATCGACTGCTTTCGCCTCTCCAAATACTGTAGGTTTTTAAGAATTTAAATCCTGGGACGATTTGAGCTTAAGTGAGAGGAGGGTAGGGGGAGTGAATAGGAAGGGCAGGAGAAAGAAAGCCCCCCTTCCTGTGAGGATCTGACTACATATATCAAGCTTAAGTTTGTGCTGGTGAAAATCATTTTTTCGACATGCTTCGTTTGAAGTAGAAGAATTTTATGTCTCCATAAAAGACGCTGGACTTCGTTCTATAATCGATGTAACTTAAAGATGACCTGATTTTCAAAGTCTTCGAAATGTTATTTGAATGGAGCTATCGCCACGACATTAAAACCTTTTTTTTCTGTTTTGGTGCTCATTGTGCAATTTACTTTCGCATTAATACGAATATCATTGAACTGCGAGCGGATTTCGAGCAACTGCTGATGTTTCATGTTGTGATCTCTTTTTAATATTTCATATTTTCCTCATTTCCAACAAGTGTTTTATTCCTCCCGAGATCATTTCGTAGATGCATCGAGGATGCTTTTATTTGACGATGCGAATGAAGAGCCGACAAATTAATACTTATTGTATTTTGTTCCTTTTTTTCCTACTAAGATGTTAACGATCATAGGTCTGTTTACAAATGTTTCGCCTATTTTTTAGATTATTCGCTTCCATTTATGCACCTATGGAATTTATGTGGATTTATTTTCGTTGTTAAAAGTGATATAATTTCATATCATTCATTGCGTTTTTTCATAACCTTCTATTGCTTACAATGAACTATTTAAAATCTTTGGTTAAATCAATGTAATTTTAATGGAGTATTTGTTTCCTTTTAACAGACTGCTGCTGAAATTAACTGTAATAGATAACTGTACTTAGTAGGAGATGGAATGCATGCATACTGATGTCAATCAGTGGAGTGTAGCCTTTAGCCAACTGGGTTGTCTGCACAGCGGACGATTACCAAGACGGGGCACTTTCGGCTTGCTGATGGCCAGTCAGGAAGGAGGCAGTCGGGAGCGCTTCACGCACGCACATCCATGTGCCACCCCCAATAGTCACCATCAATGTCTGCTTGTTTCTCGCAGTGCGCCTCGCATTAGTCCTTCCCTTTATTTACGCATATTCTACAGTCGCTATTCCTTGATATGAATAAGCTAACGTCATATGGAAGTACTGAAACGTTTTATTTCATCTTCTTGCTCATTTATATTGACCCTATTGATTTTATTACTTATTCAGTAGGCAGTTGTGGCTTATTATATATTAATGTAGTATGTAATTTTGTTTATTGATGCATCGCAAATGTTCGCCTTTTTTGACGACGAAGATTTAGTGCAGACACTGTGTGCTTGTTAACGCCCCAAAGGCGTCGTCAATTCGTTGCTGCGTTTCGTCGACGAAAAGTGAGCTTCGTCGAAGAGATGCTTGATCTATAAAGAGTTCTTCCGCCGCAGGAATAAGCACATCTCGCGATTAAAATAGCGACAATTGGTCTTTCGCTTAGTATCGACGTTTTCAACACCTGAAGACATATTCGACATGGCTACACTCAACGCCTATAGAATGTAAGTCATCCCTTTTAATGTTTTCTGTCGATGTTGTTCATTGTTCTCATTTATGATCATGAATCCATCATCAGCCATTCTGCGCAGTGTTTATATGGATAATATTCCATAATTGAGTTTCACAGATTTCCATTTGCTATGATATGAGATTTTACACCGACGTTTTGGAGCAGTTACTACTCAGTTTAATTCATTCGAACCGAAATAATCGATATAAAGTTTGGAAGCTTCGTGTCGTTTGGAATCGTCTTATTGGCAGAATTCCTTATTGCAAAAAATTTCTGATGTTATTTTAAAGTAAAGCTTTCTTGCTAAAAAAAACCATTGTAATGAATAGGCAAACACCGGTTTAAGATCAATCTGATTTCTTGGCCCGCAAAGCAAAGTATATAGAGGACTGCGTTAGATGACAGGAAATGGTTTTTTATAGATCACTTGAAAAGATCAAATAGGTTCGTAGGATATTAACAAATGAGGCTAATGCAAGTGGTGTATTCATTTTTTCATTAATCATTAGTCGCATATGCAAAATTCGTTTTTTTCTCACTACGGTTAATCCAAAGTTTGAACCAATCGGTTGCAGAATGAATGCTGATATTTTTTTGTAGCCCTAATTATCCATAACCATTTTTGAAGTTCATCTATAAATTCTCAAGAGCTCGAATACGAATGGCCTTGTGGTGCAAATTGTAATCGTCTATCAGCTTTCCAGTTTCATGCTGAGCTATCTTGATGTTCTAACAACCAGGCAGACAAACACACAGACGCAAGGCGACAACAAACAACTGTATGCATGCAGTCGCAATAATCTGTACTCGAAATGCGCAGTGAATGACAACGAAGTTTTTATTGGTCAACTACGGTGACAGAATCAGTGAATGATCATTTCAGAATATTTTAAGGTGCATCAGTGAAAAAGGTTTCATCACGGCAAGAAATATTCATCTCTCGCAGCGTCATCTTCCCTTGATATTAATATTTCAAGAGAAAGCAACCAATGCCGTTCGGAAATTCAAGTGGCATCACTCTTTAAGGGCCATTACCGTCTAATAGAGCATTGCCCGCTGACGAAAATGCGCTTCTCTGCAGCATTCATTTATATTTTTGGTGCAAATGTTCGCACGAGATCTGCAGTCTAAGTTGATATCTATGCTCTTCTGTCCGTATTCTTTATTATTTTCCATAAACTCGGCAAAGTGACTATTCGCTTTTTCATTTGTTTTCACCATAGATTATTTTTTCGGCTCTTTTTTCCAACATATTATGAAAATTGCTCGATTTCAACGATTGCACGGATATTGAAAATTAAGCCGCCGAAAGAATTCCGCTGAGAGATTTCGAATCAGTGCGTTTCATAGATTTTTACCCGAGCTTTGATCGTATATATTTTAAGCTTGCAGCAATGCTGATATGCGTTTTAAGGATTTTTCAATCAACAGTTTAAATTTTTGTTGATTCTTTCGTTTTTAGGTTCTTTTTGTTCTCTTTTTCGAACTTTTGAACTATTCCTTTAGAAAATGGGTGATCAAAAACAGTAAATATAGATATGAATGAGCGGCAGCAACTTAGAATTGTTGATTTATAGGTCTTAGGATAGAGCTTTTCGACTGCTATTTCGACGAACAAAGTTGAGTTTCACAGAAGTAATATTCTTCTCCATATTAAAAGATTTTTTATCGCAAAAATATCATCCAACACTTCCTTAATATCGTGGAATTTTGCTCACCGCCAGTAGCTTTTATTTAAGCCTTCCTGAAGGCCTAAAATAGACCTCATCCTGGAATATCTCAAGAAGTAGATGCCCACATCACTTCCTAAAATGACTTATGCTCAGGAATAATTGCAAATATGCGCAAAGAACTCTTCTAATGCTGATCACGTGTGAATATCTTTCTCTGTCTCTCTCAAAACAACGTTTCAATGAGACAAAATGGAAGACGTTTCTCCGCCTCCTATTGTCCTGAATTATGTTTTCAGCGGAAACAAAGGCGACAAATAGAGTTCCCCTTTGTTTTTTGGTAATGCTGAGATTTTTAGAGAATTATCTCCTAAAATTTGCACTTTTATTTAAGAAGTCTTTCGTTTTTTCCTTCAGAAATTACATAAAAACTCTCTTTTTCGTTTATAGTTCACATGTTAACTTTAGTGGAAATTTCCATCGCAAAATTCAATATGCAATTTTCTCCATTAATTCTCCTAAACCTTTCTCCTATTTTTTCCTATTTATGTTGAATTGATAACTTCAAGTTTTTCTCGCAACATATCAGTTTATGATTTCTCCATAAATATTCTGATTAATTATTTGCACCATCTGAGTAAACTCCCTAAGTGAAAATGATTGCAAGTATGCACTCCCGATGGAATTCATCAGTTAAATCCACTGGGATTGTAAGTATACGACAACTTTAGATGATTTTTTAGTGTAGGACATTTCCGCTTGTCGTGCTCTCATTTAATGGATTGGTTGCGTTGCTCGCATAGCGCACGAGCTTAATAGTGCTTTTTTATGGATCACCTCTGGATGCTTTTTCCGATTACTTCAATTTGAAGTAATTTTCTTTGAAGAATTGCTGCTATTTTGCAAAATTTGCTTGTTACTAATCGTTGTCTGTCGCAAATTCGTCACTTACTGAGTTTTGCAGTCGAATAACATATTTGTGAAAACTACTAAAATTTCTTAGAAGTTTTGAATCGGAAAGATATCGGAGGAATTTCTCGTAGAATTTTTTTCGCAGAACCGAACAGTCGACAGAAAGTATAAGCGTGGAGGATATTTTCGAGGAAAAGTATTCATTTACAATGAAAAGCGGAAAAAATTCCATATTTCCAATTCATTTTTTCAATACTTTCATCACAGTTCAGTGATTTATGTGCATATTTGAGATTTGCCTATTTCAATCTCTTGTTATTGAAATTTCCGCGATTGCTCACAACTCCTATTGAATCTCTGGGAAATTTTGAAAAATTTTAAATTCTATCTTTGCTAGTTGATTGCGATTTACTTCCGAAATTTGGAAACTTCCTGAATCTTCCTTCCTGTAAATTTTTGATCGACTTGACTTTATTTTAGGTCATCATAAAGGTTTAGTGAACATCGAATTCAGTGACAGTTCGAGGCGACTTTCATAAACTTCGCCTTTGTTGCTGGAATTTCTATTATGTTCATAAAAATATTCATTTCACTAATATATATTTCCATCATTCCGTGTAAGGTGTTGAAAAAATTGTTTTCCCTTTCTCAGATTTTTTTACCCTTTATTTTTTTTAACCTTCTTACCTTCTCAGATTTATTTTTTTAACCCTTTTTACCGCTCATATCTGCAAAATTGGAAAATCTGTTCAAAGCTTTGGAGAGTGCAATTTTTCGTCAAAGAACGTCGTTCGTTCCCCCTCTCCCTCTCCTTCCTCCGTCGTCTGCAATTTTTAGTTTCGGAGAAGGGCTTTTATGAATGTAATATCTGAAAACGACAGAAAGTCTCAGAGGTTCTCCCTCACACTGTTCATAAGGACCTAAAGCTACTGCTTCCTGAGGAAAATTGAAACGTGCTTGTGCATGTAAAAAACTTGATAATCTTTATATCCACTATAGCAGCGATGCTCTGGATTTTGTTCTTTTCTATGTCACTATTAATATCGTTTACTTCTTGCGTCACAAAAAATCGCTGGGATGGTGTGAGTGAAGTTTGTGTGCGGAAGACGTTCCGTGGTATGAATTTTTCTAGGATCAGCAAAAGGGTCTGCTGGCTGAGCGAGAAATCGATATATGGATGTACTGTGCAGCTGCATGGATGATGTCGTTGCGAAACGAATTTAATTAGGCATATTTGCGATGCGTTCGTATTTCCTTTTTCGTTCCACGACTGCAGCATCGAAATGAAGTTACTTCTCGCATCTGTCGATATATCGATCTCTTCTTTGACGTGGAAAAATTACGTCTGATCTTTTTACAGTATTTTTGCAATGATTCTCTCCAGGGAAATTGCGCATCAGATCACATATCCTGTTGTCTGTCAGCAACAAAATTGAAAATTATAGTCAAACGAGCAACGGAATCCGTAAATTGCATCGAACTTTGCGACTTCAAAGAGCAGCGTTAATGAACGTCAACAGGCGATAGCTTTCTTAAACGATCCTTATTTATCCTTATTTTATGGAATAAATGTAAAGAGGAATTTTATTTCATAAGACTGAAGTGATGGTTGCATATTCGTTGCAACTAGCGCTTCAAAAAATTGCGCATGCATACATAATGTATCATCAAGGTCAGTTGAGGAAACATCCCACAATTAGTAACCGAAATGTCTGAATACGAGTAAAAGCTGTTGATGAAGGGAGAAACCTGTCTAAGCATAAGTATTGTGTATTTTACTAGCAAATGGGAAAGATGGGAATGTTTATTTATAAACTTTGGCATTATAATCAAAGATGGCGCATAACTGAGCACGTCATCGAAAAAGTGGTGAGCACAGTACTTTATATGTTCGACGACAGCATCATATATGAGAGAAAGAGAGATAATTTAAGTGGAAATAACCTACTCAATTTTTTTGAATTGAGCTTTCACATTGCATTTTCCAGGAAATTATGAGGAATTAATTGGTGCGTGCAAATTTTGAAAGCAAAGGAGCGGGAGGGTGAGTAGAAAAAAGCTCTCAATATTTTATCATCTCTAAACAGTACTGTTCCCAAATCTTGGATCAGAAAAAAGTGAAAACAACTTACATTCGTCTGTTAACAGTGTTTTGAGCGCCAACCAAGACTTATTTTAGAGCACCTAAAATGCTTTACAAGCATATATGGGATATGTTTTATTGCTGCTACTTATCAACTTATCAGCTGACGTTCTTATGTTCCAAGAGATAAGGGCTCACATCCACCCATAACGTTCGGTGAGAGGGTTCTCTCCCCCTTACCTCTCCCGCGTAAAGGACATGACTGTTGTTCAGACATATGTGAGATACTTCACTCAAATAAATATCCAACTACGAGAATGACTGTTTTGGGCCTCTTGAACGATGCATATGTATATATATATATATATATATATATATATATATATATATATATATATATATCGTTCAAGAGACATTCCATCGATTATTCATGAAGTGATATCGATGTTCGCATCCATGGTCACACTGGTGCGGTTGCACCTCTTTACTTGAGTAATGGAAGAGTTTCTGTCTGTGGTTGCGTGTCCTTGAATTCTTACTTTCTAGTGCATGTGTGATCAATGAGATCCTCTTCAAAAGTTTTTTGCCCACCTCATATATCGGATCACCTCGGAAGTAAAGCACTTGTTAAGAATCAAGAAAAACGTGGCATTGAGTTGAGCATATCCTCCTAATGCTTTAACTGACACCGTCGATGAATTATTTGGTAATTTTTATGCGTACAACTGAATGGTCGCAATTTTTGAAAGGAAAAAAATAGCAAGCAATTTCAATCCTTCAAAGCCGATAACGCAGCCCAGGTGATCGTTCCTCTGAATTTTCATTCAAAGGTAACTTCAGATGTAGAAATCCCCTTTAAAAGACGATGTTCCTTTGCTCGTTTCTTTCGTTTTTGTTTTAATTTCAGCTAGCCTACTCATATTAGCAAATCTTGCTATACTGCCGTATATTTTAAATTAATATCCTCTCGTGAGGCTGATGAATGGAGAGATTCCTTATCACGGGTAACATACTCGCATATATAAACTCAGTGAACATATGGGAGAGTGGTAATTGAGGAGTTATGGATGTTAGGCGAGCAACGAAAGGCCTAGCTTGAAACTGTCGGTGCTGAGCGAGCAGCATAAAAAGCAAAGCAATGCACTGAGCAAAGGCGTGATTGTGAACGCTTGCATGACAACCAATAGCCTAGGCCTGCCAAGCGAAACTCAAATGAAGGATGCGAAGCGTCGTCCATGCGCTCTAGCGAGAGCCGTCTTGGAGCGCATTGATTAGTGTAGGAGAAATTCGTTGGTGCAACATGGGTCTCTCGACGATTGCTCTCTCTTCGTCTCACTTGTAAGTTACATCACCTCAATTTAAATCGAAGTACTTTTTAAGTTTCTCTTAAAATTAACTAAACTCATAAGCTGTATAGTAAGTTGATGAATAAGAAGACATGGTGGTTCTTTTAATGAAAGGAGAGGACGAGAAACAGAGAATTGTGGAGGACGCTCAGACCATCAATAGCGCCTACTTTTGTCTTCCGATATCGAACACCTAATTATAGTAAAAGTGGTAACAGTCTTGTCATTTAGAGGGACAGGGAGTGGAAAAGTTATGGGCCAAAGGTAAGTATAACTTGAAAACTGGCAGTCCCTTTTCGAGATAGTTGGATGCGCTCGAACTGCATTGATATTGTCATAGGATTCATTTCTTTATGAATAAATCCACTAAATGTGTGCACATATTAACCTCCGTTAATTCTTTATGTAACCCGTCCCAGTTGAATCCCACTGTTGCATGGCGAATTTGTAACGTTGCTCATTGGAAAGAGTGAAAGATAGGAGGGAAGAGAGGTGAGGTGAGGTGACGATGTTTCATCGATTAGCGTTATATTTGTCTCTTTGCGTGCTGAAATAAGCTGCTTATTAATATAAGATGTTCGAATTGTTATTAACATAAAGTACATCTATTCCCGTTTTGACTAGCATGAGAATTTATTTTTCGACGTAAATATGTCTGTATCAATGATCTTTTCACTTTTCGTGGAAGAAGAATCCGAGTTTGTGGAACCATCATAACAGCGAATCTTTAGAACGCACTCAAAAATATATTGATATATTGAAATTAATTTCCAGACATTTAATCCTAAAATAAAACAATTCATAGCAGTGCTCAACTAACTAGAATACACGTTGGGGTACATAATGTGCCGAACATGAAGACCTTCTGAATGTGGCCTGCCTATGGGGATGAACATAGTGCATACGAAGATGATGTTGCACAAGAGGATGAAAATGGCGTATATATGGATATCTAAATATGGCAGATTTGTTGCAGCTTGAGATTCTTTTAGTTCGCATATCACCAATGGCAGGTTGAATTCCACCACCACTTGCTTCATATGCAATTTTGTTAAAGGTGCTTCTCATAGCCGGATGTATATTGTTCATAGTGATGTTTTGTTTGTTGTGTGTGTCTATACTCTGCATGAAAAGCGAAAATTATCTCCACGTTGGTTCTTCTTACCTAATAAACAAACATACAACATAAAAACTCTGCTTCTAAAGCCGATTAAATATGTGTAATGGAGCATTCTGTTAACACTTAAGCGCATGTGGTGCATACGAGAGTGTGCAAAATCCCTCTAGCTGCGGTTCATTTAGAAGTGATTTACTCGAAATGAACCTGAATTTAATGAGTATTAAATTATAAGAGTATCTTTCCTGGTGGAGCTTCTCTAGACGGTAACTGCAAATATGAATAGAGATGCCTAAAGGAGATTTGCAGCATCTACTTGCATGCAGAGATGCTTTTCGTATAGAGCACTTTGCCTGTTAGATTAGATTAAAAGATAAATGTGAATAGGACATAGTTTGCGATCGCAAAATGTGAAAACTGCAATGTTTGCTTCCATATATGGTTGATTTTTTGGCAGGTTGTATTGGCAAACCTAAAATAGAAAAGAAACGTTTGGAATCTTTTTATGAAAACATCGAAACCCTTGAACTTGGTGGTATTTTCCAGATGGAACGCACTGCACGAATCACTTTACAAGGGCTCGCACCAGCAAGGTGGTGAGCAAGCACACGCTTTACTCTTCCTCCTCCTTCGCAGGCATGCTCTTCACAGTTTTTACTATCTCTCTGAGGGTGGTATGATGCGTCGAAATGATTTTGTTGACCACTATTTCGAGCAGGTGGGGGTTTGGCTCGTTCTACGTTTAGAATATCTAATCTAATGCTAGCTGGTGATGAAAAATCGGGGAAACGTTCTTCAGTAATAATCTCGCATCGTACTATTCAACCGAAAATGCATGCAAGCTTGAATCACTTAAATATATAGGTATTTTCATATATAAGTAGATCAGGAGTTAACCAGCAATAAATGAATAATTTAAGTGCTGCACGATCGCCGAGAGGGGCATTTCTGATTGGTTGATTTTGGGGCGTTCTTATAGCCATCGAAATATAGTGAATAAGAGCAACTCGAATACAAATCTGATAAGCAAAGCAGCAACTCACATATGATCGGACCCGAGGAAACGCATCACACTGCAAAAATAGATCACAATCGGAATAAATGAGCGGTTTATTCGAATAGCTATCATACATTTGAGAATGCAAATATATTCAGCAAAATATTACAGAAACGTATAAGCTAAATTCACAAAGAATTGAAGGGTAGTGGGCAAATGACCAAATTCACCAATAAATGACCAGATCGAAGCCGATTGTATACTTTTTCTTGAATGAGAACAGAATTTGCTCATGGTTATGCGGAAGCTAGTGAATCTTTCAAGGGACTGATAAAATCCTTCGAATGACTTAAGATGTTAAAATACCTCTGATATTAAAGGCGAACAGCGGTGATTATTCTATAATATCTAAACTATCAAGGTTGACAAAGTAAACTTGGCTTTGTGACAGTTTATGGCTTATTTCCGCAATTCTCTAGAAGTTCTTAGTAGAATCTTTCGAGATGCTCCTTATCTAAGAACATCATATTTCAAAAATTCAAATGACTGATGGCGCAACTTGTGGGTAGAAGTACGACATTTCGACGATGTTAAAATGGGTGGACGATCTAGTAACTATGTGGAACCCCATGTTCTCTTTCATTCCCATTTCTCCTACTATTATGAAAACGGTTCTATGTGACCTAATTCATGTCCGAATAGGGCTTGACCTGAATGACTCGTGTCCAGTTTAATGCTGCCAGGATGTGGTATTGTAATGGATAATATATCTCCTTTTTTCTTGATACACCTTCTAGGTAATATTCAGGTTTATTATTTCGGCTTTATAATGAAAATTAAGCGATGTTCAACGAGGGCTTAAGTATGGCGACTGGGAGAAATTGACAAATTTTGTCGGTCGAGGAATTTAGTCGATTCATAAATCTTCAGGAACAAAGATCCGCAAAATACATCGCGGTGCTCCTTCTAGCTCCCCACTCTCTTCCCTTCAATTCCCCACCCACCTCTCTTCCCATTTTTTTCTCTTTCTCCTCGTCGACAAGTGCACGTGATGCTTTTTTTAGTTTCCCCTGTACTTTTTATTGAAGTGGTGAAGCGCGCAGCAGACTCAAGCTCCTATAAGGCTGCTTTCGAGACAGAAAGCGAGACAGAGAGAGAAGGAAAGAGCTGCTCGACGGGGTTGTGTCGTCTGCGGATGATACTTGCTCGTTACCGTGGTCGGAAAGTAGACTTCAGAAATTAAACGCAACTCTGCAGAATTCTACTTCAATCAGCAGCAAATCACATTTGCACAATCTACAATCTACTGCACCAAAATAATGGACGGTTGGAAATGAAACATGAGGGACTCATCCAAACATCGAATTCCATCGTTCGATACAATATAATAGAGCATTGGATGTTCTACATTATAGTAAGGAATTAGCCCTTACAAAGTATGCAGTGAACGTTTTAAATTTTTAGTTCTTAGGTGATATTTCGATAGGGGAGTTGATTAGCCCTAATGCAAATATCAAATATGCAAAAACTTATAAGGTTAACTTCGTAGCATAGAATATTCTAATAGAATTTTGTTCGCCGACCGCGTAATCAACAATATTGCTTATCAGATGTTAGTGAATAGCACTTGAGGGATCGACGTGCTGCTTCTCCCATCCCTTCCTCGTCCCTCCCCATCATCCTCATTCCCCCTCTCCCCACCTAGTAATTTAGAAGTGAGTAAACGAAGCGCTCGATTTCACTGGTTTGTCTCGAGCACCTTAATATTCGCTGTCGCTAGCATTATGAAGCGATCGATCGGTATGTCCGTCGATTCGTGTGTCGCACATTTCCCTGCCCCTCCACAGCTGCACACTCTCTCCTCGTTGATGAGCTCAAGCGCAGAGAATGCGTGCGTAAGTGTGGTGATGCGTTGCGTATCGGCTGTGAGTTAGAGGTTGTCATCGGGGCTTGGCTAGGTGGTAGTGTTCTTATATCATGATACATCTGCAGGTGAATGGATATTTAAAAGCATCATTGCTGCGGAGTTGGATGTGGTGCTGTTGTGCACCTTGTTTCAACTCGAGTTTTGTATAACTTCTTATTGATTTTGCTGAGGGTGTACCTGAATAGTGGAATTCGTCACCCTGGAAGGTCGAGATCTTCTATATTCAGTTGTGACAGAGTGTAGCTCGTGAATTCCTTTTTTAAACCCGTCATGCAAAGCGGCATGCTTCTGGATGGTTCTGCAATTAGTTCCTATAGCAGAATGGTAAAAGAGTTGCCTCTGTGCCTCTGCCTCTGTCGTCGGAAGTTCCAGTAGTGATAGGAGCTGTCCAATAGGTATGTCATATGAGGTTTCCATATGTATATTATAATACGTTAGCCTTCATGAGCGCATCTGCTGTCTTCTCTCATTATTGGCTTGGTCGATCAGCACACTAAACTGTTTTTGCGAACAGCACGTATCGCTGTATTCTCTTTAATGCGTCTTTGCAGTTAATTTCCTCAAATAGTTCAATGTTCTTCGAGGATCGCTGATCCAGAGTCTTTATTGCTCTGTGAATGTGCTGTCTGCGCGACGTGACTTGGTCTGAGCGATTTTCAGAGGCTTTCATGGTTTCCATTTCATCGTCATTTTTCGCATCTCTG
Organism: Parascaris univalens; assembly: GCA_037576465.1. NCBI lineage: Eukaryota > Metazoa > Nematoda > Chromadorea > Rhabditida > Ascarididae > Parascaris > Parascaris univalens. Next base: position 4,450,421 of record CM075173.1, read on the forward strand.
TCGCTTTAGCTTCGTTGCTCAGTGGCATCAAACCCTTCTTATTGGTTTTGCGTTGTTTAGTGATTAGATTAGTGTGATCAACAAGTCGAAGGCATACGACATAGTGTCTCGAATGCCTTTCATATAATAGTCACAAGTTAGCGTAGGCAATTGTTATGTGAGGAATTCATGAGGAACGTCGAGATTCATCTTGATTAAGGGTTTACGATAGGAGAGGGCTTAGTAAATAAGGGTATACGGTAGGCGAGGATTTGTGGCAAACACGGGATTACGGTCGTTACGGATCTGTTGCAGAGCCGATGTTACCGCATAGGTTTCCATGCATAGTATACACTGCATTGTTTGTTCTATTTTTTTGCTGAATGCATTGATAGCGAATTTCGTGTATCGTGTCTGTGTTTGCTACTTTTGAGGAGGTTCAATGATAGCAGCCTCTGCAGTAAATACTCTATTTACAGAATCTCATCCCAATATAGACATATATGGGTGTTACCTGTTGCAGTACTATTATTCAAAAGTCTTCTCGAATGGGGGTTCGTGTATCTTTGAATGAGCTCGGAAAAGTTTGCACGATGCTGATCAAGCATTCAGATTGCACTCTCCTCTCAGAAATAATTTAAAAACCCTCGAGGTTCATTGAAGTCTCTTGGCGGTCACATATTCGAAGTCTCGAATATGTGACCGTTACGAATCAGTTAATGAATATTGTCCATTCCGATATCAAACTTAATCGTGTCGTTTATCAAATTCGATTGCATAATTGGTTTTCAGAAGAAAAATCGAGGATATCGGAAGGATGACGGCTTTGTCACAGGAAGAGATCCTGCAAAGTACACGAACGGTCGTGCAAGGTCTTGAAGCACTTAAGGAGGAACACGAAGCTATAAAAGTGAGCAGTGAAATGTTCATTCAACTTTTATTCAGTGCTCATCTTCGATGCAATCCGAATAATTCTTGTCGTATTACTGAAAATTATTTTAACGGAAAGTTGCTAACTGCGAGCTTTTCAAATATTTCATTCATAAGGATATTTCTTTCTTTTAGGGTACACTTGTAAGCAGCATACAAGGCTTGAACACCGATGAATCGGCGTTGATTGAAGAGAAAGCGTTGATTGTGGAGAAGAATCTCGATATGCTTAGACTGGGAATCGAAGAAGCACAGGTAATATCATTTCGGTCACTCTTGTTAAATGCCACTCGAGAATTAAAGCACAAGGTGGTGGATGAAGCATTGGGCTTGGGCGTTTCATTTAGCTTATTGCAAACAATGAAGGATTGCTTATTGCCCGGAGGATTTAAAAACGTACAGAGCGGCCGTCAAATTTGAAGCTCTAAAGGAGCTCTAAAGGAAAGCGTCGATTTGAAGCTTTCTCAACTTACTTATAGACTTTCTGTTCGTCTTTTATTCTTTTTTCATGTTTCACATTAATTTTCCACATTTTATCACTTTTTATCAAAGAATATTCGTATATTTTGCAATAAAGGTGGTTGAGTGAAAATGTGGGTTAAGGTTATGATGGCATTAGCCGGTCACCTTCAAACGGTCGAAGCTGAGAAGCAGAAATTAAAAGCTCAAGTGAGAAGACTTTGTCAGGAAAACGCTTGGCTCAGGGATGAGTTGAACTCTACACAGCAAAAATTGCAAAGCAGTGGGCAGGTTTGCTTTTTTTTTATCACGTCATTACGTCCAACTTAACGATGCTGTTGTGTGGTCACGTTGTTGTGCATCTGCCGGAGATTTCTCGAAAATAGTATCTATCCATGTGTTGTTGGGAGCGGGGGTGCTGTTTTCTTTTTTTGCAGTGGATTGAAGTGCACTCGAATTTCGGCAATAACTTCAGCTTCGGTGAACGCTGAATCAGAAATATTTTTCTTCTTCTCAAGAACTGTTTTCGACTTGAAATAAGCCGTCATTCATAACTAAAGTAATCATCATTCGATCAGATTTCAATCGCCTCACCATATAAATTCTAAGGAGAAGGGGAGAAGGCAATGGGGACGTTAAACCTCTCTTCATAGGCGTCTATATATCCGATAAAGTGCGCTCATCAGTATTTAAAAACTCTTTCTTATAAGCCTCTCTTTTTCGAAATGCGGCATTGAGATCCCGTTGACTTTTAAAATTGTTATGTTTTAAGTCACTGATGCTTCCTTATGTGAGAATATTATCTTGTAGTCAGTAAATGTTCTTTAAAGCCTTTAAGGCCTCTTTACAGCCTCATTGGATCTTTATGGGTTTTTATGAAGAGTGATATTACAGCAAGTGGCTCAACTCGAAGAGGAAAAGAAACACTTGGAATATATGAATTCTATAAAGAAGTACGATACGGATCAACAGGTGTTTTTTTATTGCATCTTCTAGCTTGTTTGAGTTGAACGTTTGAGGTAATCTATAGGTTTGTATGGACTCATCATAGGGCAACTAATTGGTTCTTTATATCTCACATAGATGCTAGAAGTTCAATTTTAAATATATGAATTCAGCGGGTGGGAGACAGTCCATGATGGTTATAATTCTAAGCTTACATGCAGTGGCATCACCTCTGTTTCCATAGTTCCGAAATCAACGTGGAAAATGGAGGAAATAGATAGGTTTCTAAGCACACATCGTGACGATTGAAAACTATGGCTGTAGACGAGATACGTATCATCCAATTCCTAGGCAGATGTTCCAAATTTGACATCTTTTAACACTTTCAAGCCCAAATTAATTGATTTAGAAATTCCAAGTGGGATTTAAAAGATTGCAAATGTTATTGTCCGCTCCCGTTCTCAACAACTTTTGCTAATGAGCATCGAGGGGGAGAGGATGTAACCGAATGAAGTGAAGATGTAACCTCAATTTATTGGGTAATGTGAGGCGCTAGTCACGATTGATGTAATGAGCGAGTGGTTCAAAAGGTGATTGGTAAAATTTAGGGAATTAATTCAGAAGTATTATGTTGCATTTGCAAATGATAATTGCTAGGAGAGTGAGAGAACAATGGAGCAGTCAGAGTTGCGAGGTAACGACCACACACTGCAGGATCTCGGCTTTGGACCCGAGGAGGATGAGGAAATCAGCGGTTTGTTTGACATTGTTGTGTGCGCGCACTTCACTGAGGGTGGGGAGGAGGAAATAGAAGATGGATGAAATCCATCAGCGTTTCTTCTGCCATAGTTGGTACTTGTTAAGTAGGAGGAGGAGGCTAGACGACATCAAGTGGTGTGCGCCATGGACCCAAAGTTCTCCCACTGATACTGGGATCTCGCTGCATTGTTAGCACTGCCGATACAGTTTTACTCAGAGCTTTGTTCGAGACGGTTGAGACTCACTGTGGCATTCTTGCGGACTGAAAAGGTCAACGTTTATTCATTCCATGATTTGACCTGTTTATCGAAATTCATTGAAGTGGTAATGCATCTTTTATCTTTTGAAAGCCTTTAGGAGTGAATGGGAGTAATTGGAGTACCGTGCTGCAAGGTTGCTTGATGTGTTTTTCTTATCAGTGGGGCTTCTTTGTTGCCCTCAGCAGCACCGAATGCGAAAGCTTGTTCTCGCTCTCTGTGTTGTTTTGCTCGATTTGTTTACCTTGAAACTGTTGCCTTTGATGTTGTGAAGTCATGTGCTATGGCTGTCGCTGACGAAGTTCTGTGGCTAAAATTAATTACAAGCCAAATCTGATAATCTTTCAAGCAGAAAAGATAAATAATTGCTGAATTTGGACTTGAATATGATAGCTAAGTGATGTAAGATTGCTGATTTCCTCAGTTATGGAGCAGTATTGTTTTAATTGATCTGCATTTTGCTTTCCCATTTCTTCAAATGGCATGAATGGAGTTTGCATGCAGATGTCTGAGGCCATACACGAAAGAAATTTCGTGATTTGCCCACGCTGTGAAAGGTTCTTCTTCTTTTCCCTTTCTGTGATCCCATCTTCTTGTTTATGAGGATATTTCTTGGTGTTTTTGGGCTGGAGAGTGAAATTTTTCCTCTCATACAATGTGCACTATTGATTCTTTCTCTGGAGTTGTGCATTACCCTTATTGCTTTTTCTGTAAATCGCAGTAGAAACTCGATATGCCTCCTAAGATTGTGCAGAAAGCTCAATTCCTTCCTCTTTAATTGTATCATAGGTGTTGTGGGGATATTGAAACCAAGAAAGGTTTAGAAGTAGGTTATCAATTTCCGGTGTTCAGATAAGTGGATGGTTCTTCTTTGGGTAGGGATGTGAATTACATCTTCTTGCTTCAGTTTTATTGCCTAGAAATCGCTTGATTGCAGTAGAAGTTTTGCAGGACATCTCTCGGGTCAATTCGCGCATCCAACGCCAGCTCATTCGATGGCGGCCAGTGCATCAGCTGGTTACGAGATACCGGCTCGTCTCAGAACTCTTCACAATCTCGTCAGCAATTTGTGTTAATCACTTGTCACTAATGAGGAATAAGCATGTAATTCGAGAAAACTCTGAGCAGTTAATTCGCAAAAATTACGCTTGCGACACGCAACGATTGCTCTATTTTATTTCGTTTTCAGCGTGTCTGAAATATTTTCTGCAATAGCACCTCCTGCTTGTAGTTGGATCGGTGTTGATAATGAGTTCACTACAATGTCGAGGTTTTTTATCCCGTGAATGTGACTATGAACTTGAAATAAGAATTGCTGTTGCAGGTGATTCAGTATGCGTCGCAAGGGCGTTACGAAGTTGCAGTACCGTTGTGCAAGCAAGCACTCGAGGACCTCGAGAAAACCAGTGGTCACGACCATCCCGATGTCGCCACTATGCTTAATATTCTCGCACTTGTTTACAGGTTGTTCCTTCTTCTGACTTTATCACTTATGGATATGTGTATATATATTCAACTTTGTTTATGTTAGTTTACATCTTTTTCATATTTTTTCATAATTTTCATTTGTGGTTTTCAGTTCCCTTCCATATCCACTCCGTTGGCCGAACTTTTTTTTAGGGAGGAGGTGGAACGAAAAGTCTGTAATGACCATATCTTAGAGTCGGTGCTTTATTAGCCAATTGAAAGCGTTTTCAGTATCACCTAACATGGGTCTATTGAGTTTTCGAGTCTGTTCTCTGTTGGACATTTCAGCCTTTATGAGCTCCATACTATAGAGGTCTCGTGTTTTATATTGTTTAGTAGCAGTATTTGTTAAATGCACATTTTCCTCCCCTCCCCATCCCTCGTCTTCTTTTCTTTATTCACCTCCATTATTTTGTGATTTCGAGTTATCTGCGACTTAAAGTAAAATTACCGGTTTGTTCTAAATGTTTTCAGTTTGCTTCTAAATTCATAAAAGAATTTCCTGCTTAAGAACATAAATAAGTTGCACGAAGTGCGTCAACTTCGATTTGCGAGCGTGTGCGGAAAAGGATCTAGAAGCGTATGAGGGGATATTTTTTATAGAGATCAGAATAAGTACAAGGAGGCGGCGAATCTGTTGAATGAAGCGTTGCATATTCGCGAGAAATGTTTGGGTGAAAATCATCCGGCGGTTGCGGCAACCCTCAACAATTTAGCCGTCCTTTATGGAAAACGTGGCAAATATAAGGATGCTGAACCGCTGTGTAAACGAGCTCTTGAGATCAGAGAGAAGGTGTTTTTCAACTTCTTATCTTTTTGTGATTCTCACTTGCAAAAATTCGAGCATAATCTTCCTCAAATCTATCTCAAAAATTGTGCTCTGCCACTATTTTTTTTGCAAAGATTCATTGTCCGACGATGAGAGGAAATGATAAAATTATCTAAATATTTGAGGCTGAATTAACTTTCTTGGAATTTTATTCTTTACTCTTTAGTCGGATAACAAAACCTTAGGTTCTTCTGGGTCATTTTTGTTCCGTGCCAAGTGCTAATAATTTGGTTAGTAAGTTTAATGTTTTTTCTAATTGGGCACACTATAACACTGAGTTATGCAGCATCTATCTGGTAGTTGATGGTTTCAGTTAGCAAAACATATTCATTGGAAGTAGATCGTTCTATTGCCTCTTCGACATTGTATGCATATTATAGAGTATGCTTCAAAACATTAAAAACGGAACAAGTTCATCAGGTATTGGGCGCCGATCATCCGGATGTAGCAAAGCAATTGAACAATTTGGCATTGTTGTGCCAAAATCAAGGCAAATATGATGAAGTGGAACGCTACTACCGTAGAGCGTTAGAAATCTACGAGACGAAACTTGGGCCCGACGATCCGAACGTTGCGAAAACGAAAAATAATCTCTCGTCGGCGTTCCTTAAACAGGGCAAATATAAGGTTATTTCATTAATTGCTAGTAAGGGCGTATATATCATCTTCAATCAGAGGGTTGCGTTAGCATTTTCGGGAGAAATCTTTCTTATTTTACTCATATATGCATATATCCTTATTTAAAGCTGCCGCCTATTCGGTATTGAATATTTCAGTATTATAAGATCTGAAGAAAAAATTACAGTGGCATTTGTTTAGTTGAAATTTGGCAGCTGAGCTGACTATGGTTAGCAGCTGATTGATGCAACATCAGTTGCGGTGTTGTCCACTCTTTTTGTTCATTTAATGTGGAACATTGCATCGGAGGTTTACTCGTATTCATCATTCGTATTGTTGGAAGTTGCTTGTCGGTCTGTTTGCTGCGTCTTAGATGTTTTTTATCCATTTGTTGGATTTTTTCCTTTATTATGAAGAGGTTCTTATGAAGGAGTGGGCCTGATTTTAGATGTTTTTAACATAATTGCTCATCTGTTTTTCACCATCTAACGGTATATATGATAGTCGTTTGCAGTGTTGAATAACTCTGATTGAGCATATAATCGCTTCCTGGGAATGTTCCTGATTTTGATGAGTACTTAACTAATTGTCTTTTTGTGTTTTATTCAGGAATTAGTCGGAGCTAACAGAATATTTCCGCAGATCCAAAAGATTAGATCATCTGTTGCGGCAGGGGGTAAGCAGAGCGAGGAGCTGATATCAGTTTGAGTCCCATCCCGATCACGATTAGTTCAGTGATGTTTGAACTCAATAATTTTTGCACTATTGAACGATAAAGTTTACCGCATTATTAGATATGGTAGTTATGTATTTTTTTAAGCAGTCATGTTAGATATATTTCATATCACTAGAGCGCTTTCAGTTTGTCATATTGGGGCAATAAATCGATGGAGCGTTTTTTCTTTCTCTTTTTTTTGAAATCACATAAAGCATTTTTCCTTTGAAAGCAACGAGAAGTGCGATCGAACATATCAGTTGAGTCATTGTGTCGGTATCGATTTCCGCGAATGCCTTCAACGGCAATGGGTTTTTGCTCGTCCACCGTAGTCGTTATGCCTCGGTGCCAGCCGGCATTTTGGGTCCTTCAAAATTATTTGAAGTAAATTGCTCTGTGAAATCAGTTACTCTGGCAGGTTATTCTTCATCACTCATGCGCAGTAAAAGGGGATTCATCGGGAACCAGTTCGGGAACTTGCTTTCAATTTTTCTTTTTCTTTTTTAGATTATTTTATTGCAGTTTGTATTCCAGAGACTCGTGTAGCTCTAGCGCGATTGTTGCTTTTCAACTTGTTACTCTTCATATGTTTCGAGTGCAAATTGCTGAATAAGATGCAAAGCTTGAGACGTCACATGCAGATAGATTTTTAATCGAACGTTGCGCATATCAAGCTATACGAATTTTTTGATTACATCAGGCGAATATTGCTCGCTGATAGAACGACCCACATCGGCCATCGTTCTGTCCGATTTGCGTATTCCGATAGTTATCACAACACAGCCTCGTCCCTTCTAAAGGTCCACATGAACCGATTTGCTTGACTTATTCCCATCACTGAATGTTCCTAATTATATTTCCCTTTGGGATGATGTTGAACATTCCAGAAAGTTCCCCTCAGCTGCTGTTTGTTTTATGCATCAGCTTCTATCCTGCTTCCACCGAAAAATCTTCTGCTTCCACCTTAACGATGATGTCATCATTGCCACGTTGTGTCAGTAACAAAGTTTGTCCTTTCAGTGGTCCCGGAAAATGAAGTAATGAGCTCATAATCGGAGCGAGAGGAGGTGGTAAATAGGGAGCAGTGCGCGTCTTAATATCGGTCGTCGGGACTTTGCTTGCCATTGCATTTTCGATGATTCCAAATAGTGCACTCTATTTAAAGAATGTCTGAATGTTTTATTAAATTTCCTTAACATCGTTAATGATGTCCTCGATCGCTTTTCTGAAGACTGTGGACAATGTCCTCCTTCTTTTACGTTGAATATAAATGGCGATATTGAGCCACTGAAGCATGGAAGTCGTCATCTGGGATCAGGACTTTTAGTGATGAAAGTTGCGGTGGGGATTTTATTGAAAAATTATCGTAGCATTTACGGGAAATGTTTTGTGTTATTATAAGCAGATAGGATAATTTCAGGAAGCCGAAATTCTCTATAAACAAATTCTAACACGTGCTCATGAACGTGAGTTTGGAAAAATTGCTGATGACAATAAGCCGATTTGGCAGATTGCGGAAGATCGCGAAGAGAACAAACATAAAGGAGCCGATTCGGGCACTTATCAGGAGTACGGTGGTTGGCATAAGGCCGCTAAAGTTGATAGGCAAGTTATTATCATAATTGAATACTCCATCTTTCTCTATTATCTTTATTGAATTGGATGTGCTTACGAATTGTGCGTTTGTGTCTAAAAATATCCGCATTAGGTTCATTAATAAAGGCCGATTTTGCGATGTTAATAAAATGACATCGAAATTTGTTAGGCACTTTAGAGCTTTAATGTTATTCGGTACTCGAAACGCTTCTTCATGCGTTGTAGACAGAGGCACTATAGAGAATACAGAAATTGCACATCGACATTGTTTCGGTTGTTGCAGCCCCCAAAGAAACCATTTAATGCGCAAATCGGAAGGATGGAGTTTGTCAGTGCTGTGATCTATTGAAAGATAGTTCAGCGATCCGGGTTCGAATTTTGTTCGCCGCAATGATCGATTTCTCCGAACTTTTCAGGTTTCAAACTAGGTCTATCCATCTGAATTGCAGTGTCGAATTTCAAAACAGTTTCAGTCCCACGGTGACGACCACCTTGAAGAATCTTGGGGCACTCTATCGCCGCCAGGGCAAATATGAAGCGGCTGAAACACTTGAGGATGCGGCTCTACGTGCTAAGAAACAGGTATGCCTGCGTTTCTTTATTTGCACAGTCTTCTGTGCACTTCGGAGGTCAACTAATGATGGAAGTATGTTGTTCAGTTTAGAAATGTTGGATTACTTGCTCGTCTTTTGTACTTTTTGTTTTTTGTTCCTTTCATAGCATCAAGTTTTTAGATCTCTTCTAAGTTATGAAAAATGCAGTTGCTATTCAATTTTTTGCGAGTCTTTTTGTTTGAACACCATTGAGTTATAGCAGAAATGTATTTTGCGCTCATATTTAGCAGTTATCGTTTAGATTTACGAATTTTTTAGTGATCAATTAAGTTATCGTTGACTTATGAGATAGGTGGAGGACAATGATGCGAGCATAACTTCATTCTCCGTCGTCGAGTCCTTTTTTGTTTTCCCTGCGTTTCATTCGATCTGTTCTGTGGGGAAAACTATATACTGTTGAATCGGCATGATGTAGCTTTAATCTTTCATTTCGTGAAAGTTGCGGCATAGAATGATTAGGTTGCTGGCGGTCTAGAAAACGCATTCTCCTTTTTGCTTCTTATCTTTGTTCCTTCCCGTCTCTTTCCCGTCCCTTCCCCTCCTCACCTTTCTCACAAAGAACTTTTTGTGTAGTTTTCTTCTCCCGCAGCTCTCATAAGTTTCAACGTTATGTTTTTTAACGAGGTTTCAGCGAGGTCAAGGTTTTAGTGTTTGTTGTTGAAGATAGGGAAGTGCATTTTTCTATGAACTATATGCGCTTAGTTGTTCATAATATGCAGCAACGTTGCTAGGCACATGATGGGATTATGCTGTGAAAATTCATTTTTGCTTTGGTTTTTGCTCTTCTTATCACAGTGTAATTTACTCAGTGATCGCAGGTTTCATATTTACTTTGTTTTTCGCCAATAGGAGATCGCCAACTGAAGCATTATTTATTCCGGAATGCAGTTGTTCAAATGTGGTGTATTTCAGAGCGTTGACGGATTTAAGGGATATTTTAGGGATTTTAGGATCTCCACTTCTCCGCTATGTTTCGAGAAATCGCAGTGTTATTCGAATTTTGGTAGTAATTGTTTAATTGTGTATCTCTGCGATGCGCCCACAATGTGGGGCTCGAGATGAGGTATGCTATAGGTGTACTATAGAAAATATTACGTAAGAAAGCATTATTTGAAGTGTTAATGACTTGTAGTGTTTGGATGCGGCACGCCAGGCGAAGGTAGCGCAACTCCTAGCGCAGCAACATGTGAGCTCCTCGGCGCATGGGGTTGTTGAGGTTCGTTATGGATGTGTTGTGAAATTGTTGTTTTTTCTAGCGGAAATAGATTGACCACTTCTCTACCCCTCAGCATACACGGCATATGAAAATACTATTTGCGGACAACTTCCTTTGCTTGAACGTTCCTTATTCGGATGGTGCTTGCTTGGTTATGAAGGATTATTAGTTTCTGGAGGCACCATTCGCAAGGATTTTTATTGTGGACAAGACGAGAAGTGATGCAGTATTTGTGAAATTTTGTCGAGTAATTGCATGATGAGACTGACGGATGTTTTTAGGCGTAACACATTTCAGTGATTCGTCTGCTAAGAAAGCATTCGAATTTTATCAATTATTTGGGAATGAATTCGACGGCAATTCAGTATTTTTCCACAGATTTTCCCCTACAATTTTTCGCTTCTCTTCGCTGCGAAACTTCATTTGTTTAGCCATCGTTTATTCTCATTTTTCCATTCTCATTTTTTCAACCTTTTTTCCAAGAATTCTCGAAAGGCATTTCAAAATGAGCTTTAACTTTAAGGCAGGTTCTGTGTATATGAAATATGGTATAGTGGATGTTTTGAGGGGTTATTACCAAACGATGTTGTTGGTCATTACCGCACTTTATGCCGCAATTTTCGATTGTTGTCGTGTGGGTGTGAGTGTCTGAGTAGATATGGTTGTATATGCCTCCAGCATGTTGGTTTAAAAGGCATGAAAAAGAGGCTTCAGATGTGTCTAGATCGTTGAGTGGTTATCTTCGAAAGTGATCTGGACGTGAGGTTAACTTGAGTAGGAAGCATTTAAACCACAAACAAGGTGAAGAGTATACTCGATGAGTTGATTGTTGTCTACATATAGTATTGCTTTCGTCAGTTGTGCGATGTTGTGGTGCATGTCATTTTAGCATTGCTATTTGCTATCGGTTCTCCCTCATTTTTGCTTCCATTATCGTTGAATTTTTTCGTCGTTTTGGTTTGATTGGACGCTTCTTATCGAATTTTATTTTTATCATCGTACAACGAAAGGCACATATTTATTTGTCAGTCTTGTAAGCTCTGATCCAAGTGTTCTGCAACACTGAACACGTTCCGTTATGTCTCGCATAGATAATCTTTATTTTATAGATAATAGTTATTACTTTTACTCGATGAGCATTTTAGATAGTTTGGCGCCGCTTTCCGTTCTTTTGGAATATAATTACTAGGTCAGAAACCAATCTGTAATTCTTCTGCGAGATCCTTGATAATGAGGTAAGGGGGCGAGCATTTAAGGGGAATGGCGCTTTGAATTGGTTTATGCTTTTGTGGTGACGTATGTTGGATGATAAACTGCTCGGTGGTATGTTTGCATCAGCATGTACGTTATCCTGAAGTCTAGAGGATCGGTAGATGATGTCTTCAAGAACTTAATCGATATTAGTCATCTTTCTCGTCGTAGTCTCTGAATTCCTCACACAAGAGGGGTCAGTGGGAAACATCGCTTCATTTATGCCGATATTTTAGTGCCATTTTTTTCGACGAGAGCGGTAATGGAGATGTAGTGATTGATATTCGTGTGGGGCAACTTTCAAATAACATTTTCCTACCAACGCTCATTGATGGAGCGCATTTTCATTCTTATGGGTCGAATATGGAAGGTGGTTCGATTTGGGCGGCATCGGTAGTTGCTAAATGTTCCAAATTAGCAAGCAGAATGGAGTTGCCCTCAGAAAGTCCGTTTCGCCCATTATCGGCGCCATTCTATGATGGTTACAAATATGATGGGTTGCTTTTATATTTTATTATTTATGGGCTCACTGTGAGGACCCCAATCTGGACTCAGTCTGGATATATATCTGGATATGTATATATATGTTATAATTTAGGTTATGGTTTATGTTGAGGTTATGGTTTATAAGTGTCGTAATTCAGGAAGCTATATGTTTTGATACCTAGAAGTCTTGATATGGACGCGGTATTAGTGGTTAGAGATTATTTTTTATTTTTCAAAGGTAGGGTGTAATTGTGCTCACGTAACCATGCCTTCCTGAGTCATGTAGTCTGGTGGGTAGTAACCGTTGGGTAGACACCTCTTCATTCGTACACAAATCCGATTTAGATGATGAAAACATCCGATATTGTGGAGTAAGAGTAAGCACAGGTGCTCGGCATGTTGGAGGATCTGCATGAAAGATGGAAGGTCGCAAGCTCGGATTCTGTTTGTGGATAGTCTCTTCACTCACAAAAAAACCATATTTGACGTGAGCGGATGATTATACATTGAATTGTCTTAGTATATGCTTTTAAGAAAAAACCAAAAGTAATTGCATCGAAGGCCGTTGAAAGCGGACTGAAGATAAGCATCGACTTGGCTAATTCTCAGAAAGGAACTGATCTGCGCAGGGGTCACCGCTGGCCGATATTCGGCTGTCGAGATGTGTAGATGAGGTAAAATAGTCGTGAAGAACGAAGGATTTGGAAGAGCGGTTTTGTTCTTTGAGAATTAGCAATGCATGATGCACTCGCGCTCTGCACGTATCCAACTTCCGCTCGCTTTTTCAAATCACACTAGCCGTTGTTGTTCTTTGTTTTATATTTGATTTTGCTTATATATGTGTCGTTATTGCAATGAAACGAATGTTTTCACTTAACGGTTTTTCTTTCATGGTTGCAGACGCATTAATGTCTAAATAGTTCAAGGATATTGCCGCTGCATTTTCATTCATGCGCACAAGGTGGTCCTCTTTAACGTTTTAGGTTGATCCGTTCAACTTTCGTTGAATGGTCGTTTTTCGCGTCGATTTTTTCTGAATCATTGGGATGTAATTCTGGACTGACATGCAACCATGGGAAATGTGAGGATCGTTGTGCATATACATTAAAGTGGCAATATCCCATGATTGCTTGCGTCTCAGCATGACTTGTTTCGTTAGTTGCATAGCTTTTTTCTTCTGCCCTTTCTCGACTGACGGTGCTTGTTTGTTTACAGCACGAGCCGCCTGTTGGAGGAACTCAGGGTCAGCAAGCAGGAGGTGCTGGAGGCGATGAGTCCCAAACGCCGAGGATGACCGCTTCACATTCATCTTCAGGATTGAAATCACGACTCTTCAATGCGCTTGGCTTCAAGGAGCAACCTCCACAGTAAAGATAATGGGTGTCCACTGGCGGGTCATCGTCGAATCTTTTTTGGTTCGTGCAATTTTTGCTTGTCGTCGTGATATATGCCAGTGGTTGTGGTATTGTGATCGATATGTATGGCTGTAGTTCTGTTAATTCTCCAATCATGTGGAATGGAGAGCACTTGTTTGCCACTGGCGCATGCTTATTTCATCACAAGTTCCTCATTCAAACGTCACAATTTGCTGGACATGACGGGTCGATTCGCTGTGCGCATGTGAGGCGCATCACAGTGTTTGGAGGTGTTTGGCGGAGGATTTCTAGGATTTCTTGACGAAAAACGGTACTTGTGTCCGGAACAAAATTAGAGGTGCAAGGTGGGTACCTTCATTAAATCTTTACTCATACCTGTATGTTCACCAACTTGATGGCGAATTTAATTTTCACATGATGATGATTTTTAAGCATCGAGGTGGGACAGTTAATGACGTAGGAGACAGGTGTTAACTCATTTAAGTATTTCGTTTTTACGATGTGTGAGAAGTGGACGGATGTTGTGATGGTAGATTTCATTTTCGCATATGCGATACGAGAGTTGTTTTACCATCATTTACTGTCAGTAATGGTTGACGAGCAATTTTTTAATCCATAGATAAGGAATATGTGTGATGGCAAGGTTAACAATACACCAAAAAGAAATAAGCGAACTACAATGTAGAAGCGATTCCCTTCAGCGGTAAATAAAGTACATTAATTGGCAATTAATTTGAAGAGGATAACGCGTGACTCATGGAAAGGGTATTAAGGAAAATATAGCTAGAAAAGAATTTAGAATCGATAGGAAGTTATTTGAAGCGTTCCACTGCCGGAGAACGTTGGGGTTGTTTTTTTTTCTGTTTTGGTGATGGATGGAAATCATCGAGATAATTCACTGAAGAGCAAAGCGCATTTGGGTATAAGCTCTCAGAAACTGACTTTTCTAACGTTCCAAAGTAAAAATGGAATTCTCGATCGAATAATGCTGTGGAAAAAGGCTGTCGACGCGCTTCTGTTGGTTACCGAATGAATCAGATTTATTCGTAGACGAAATTTGTTTGACGATTTTTCAGTTGTACTTACGTTCATATTTTTTGCATTAATATGGGAAGTTTTTTAAAATACCGACATGGGGGTATCTTTAATCTTCACTATGGAAATGTTGAGCTGTAAAGAAGAATAATGCGCTCTGCTGGATAATAGTGCCTGTTGGCGTTGTTCCCTCGCCGAACTGAGCCATTTCCAGAATTCATTTACTTAGGTTTCTGGGAATACAACGTAAGTACGATTGGGAATTATCATTTACATTCTGTTATGGGGGTAGCTTTGTTTGTTTCAACTTTTATCACTTCTCATCGTTTCCATCTTAAATGGGACTCGTTTTGCATTCACATCGCAAATTTATTAAGTCACAAGATACTTAAATATTATTCTGTGAAGACGGTGGCGTACACATGAAGTTTGCATTTGCCACTATGAAGTTATTCTATCATATTAAGTGCCATTGTTTTCCTTCCATCTGGATAATTTCGAATTATTTTCGATTGGTTTATTAAATCAACGTTCATTTACTTGCAAAGCAAGTTGTGACTGCATTCATATCTTTTGTTACTAGTATGAGAAAATGTTTTTGTTTTTATTATGGAGAAGTTTATTTATGCTATAAAGGAAAGATAAAAAGTTGCAGCTTGCACCTAAAAGCCCTTAAAGCAACAAATTTTGTCAGCGTAGAACATCATCAGTGGCTCATTCGGCTGAATCGTCAGGCGGGGAAACAGGAAACCATGAGTTGAGTCTTATCTGAGCTCGTCATCTTCATTCATTATCAACGAACGTTTTAACTTTTATTAAGCGGCTTCAGTTTTAGTATATTTTTCCGCATTCGAGTCTATTCTTCGAAAATCTGAACTAATATTTGGAATAGTGAAAGAGTATAGGGAGTGGAAGTAATACTGGACTAAATAGATGTCTAGAAAAGAATTTATGAAATGAATCGATTTTTAGTAGTGGAGCTGAATTCACTTGAATCGGTAAGAATTTTTGAAGTTGCTTATAGGATATCAATCGAGAATACGAAATATTTATAGGAGATTTGAATATATTAGCGAATTGTTTTTATTGTGGGATGGGAAATGGGATGGTTCCCCTTAGGAAGTTTCATTTCTTTCGTAAGCGAATCAGATCCGTCGACTGTCGTCTACAATAAACGACAAGCTAAATTTGCGACTTTTTTTTGCGTGGAATTTGTAACTATTTATTTATTTAATTTATTCTTCTGTAATATTTATTTTGCTGCTTATATTTATTTGTAACTGCTTAACTAATGTTCTCTTCTCCCCTTCGTTGGTTTGTTTCGGTTTCTCATTCGAGCTTGTGATATCTTCGTTTAGTTTTGTCTTTCTGTTCATTATGCATATAAAAATTCATTTTATCTTTCCCTCTCTCATTTTGTTGCTGACATTCTAATATTCGCGATAAGCACGTTCCCTTCAATTCGATTTGCAGTGTCATCTGTAGCTACGATTGTTAGCGTTTACAGCGTAGCGGGCTTTCGTTGAATAATGAGATGACGAGGTCGTAAGCTTAAGGGTTTAAGTCGAAAAGTTTAAAGTAGTGCTTTGCAAGGACTTACGATATTACAGGACTCGGTTGGGACGTTCTCCCGTATTTTGTAATATTGAAGTCTTTCGTTTTTCTCTTCCTCTTCCAGCAGGATTTTTCATCCTCGAAGCTATTAGGTTTTTGTGGAAGTTGCGTTGTGAAGATGGCAAGGACTGAGATGGGGTTCTTACAACTTCAATTCACCGAACTTCACGCCGTTTCTTTTATCGCAGCGCAAAAGCTGTGCAGGAGATCAAAATGCAGTGACCGTCAAGCTTTATTCTAATGTCGTAGTAATGGCATCCTAGTCATCGAGGACGCCTAGATTTTGTTGGCAACGGTTTTCGATGAGTGCATCGTTAAGGATTAGCTGGGAATAAAAATATTCCTCGAGCTCCTCGTTCACTGTGAAAGTGATTGAGGTGAGGAGAGAAAGGAGTTTTTAAGGGAAATTCAACGTTAGGAATAATTCCGGAATAGCAAATTTTCATTTCCGATTTAACAATGTGACTAAAAGATCCGCTCGCACTTTTTCGTGTTCGAGATCTGTGTTATGTTTATCATGTTCATCTCAGCGAAATAACAGTGCAGTGCGTAGTTCATCGGCCTATTCTTTAAGAATAGACGAATTTTCAGAACTAGCCACTCAGAACGGCATTCATCGACGTGATAAGGCAGCGCTAAAAAAACCCGTAGGGTTTCGTGAAACCGAGTTGTATACGTTAAGACAGGAAGGTACGGTGTTTAACCTGAAACGAGCACATAACTGCAAAAGTAGCTTCGGAATCGGAACTGGTGGATTATCTCATATGTGAAAATGAGTTGTTGTTATTTGCAAATGGCCATATTGCTTTATCAGTGTACAGTTGAAAGCAGTGATTGACAATCCACTGGTGATTAGTGCATGCACCGCTGATTTCTCATTTTCAGTTGCAAGCCGAGCGCGGAAAGTAGACGCCCTCTGTGTCGGTGTCGCTGATGTCGCCGTGTCTGCAGCGTTCGAGCGATCGACACGTTCACTTCTTTATGGTTCTATTTTATCTCTCAACTCGAGAGAGTTAGCAAAAAACGCCGAGCATAATCTATCGCTGCATTTTTTCTAGCATATAGCTATTTATTGGTACTTTTATTATTTTCCTTCTGTCAGTTAACGAAATTTGTGAAGTAGACTTATTCGATAGCCCATCCAGCTTATTACCAATAGTAAGTAAGTGAGGATTATTCGTTCAATAATTTCTTCAAATGGAGTCATTTAGAAATATTTCACGTTTTGTGGGTAAAGGCTTTAATGCACATTCTTTAATGGAACTTCTAAAGCGAAAACGTTGAAGTATTAGGGTAATTTCCAAGTTTTATGGCATGTGAGGAAAATATGATTAAAGAATTTCGTCTGAGATATATAATTATTCGACTTTGTGTGGTTGGGTGAGGGTGTATTTTGTGCTGTTTCATTTTTCTCTCTTTTCTCCTCTCTCACTCTCTCTCCTTATTTTACATTTAATCTGTCTCAAAATACAAGTTCGCAGTGCTCTTGTTGAAGTTTCATTAAATTGCTTAAAGCCGCTACTCGTTAGGTGTATTCACGATTGCACGAAAAGCATACAGCGAAGCGCTCACACACCCATAAAGACGAATCATTTTTGCGAGATCGTTTTTGCATGGACGTTTTCGTTTGCATGGAAATTCGTGAAGTTTGTCTCCTATGTTGCTGAATGAATTCGTGGACTGGGAAGACAATAATTTCTTTTCACAGCAACTAATAATGTTGACTTAATTTTCTGTTTTAAGTTTACTACAATGACTTCAATTTTAGGAACGGGTGGGGGAGGGGTTATATTAACGAAGTATTGACCTAAAATGAACTGCGTGAATTCCTGCAGAAAAGAAGATCTAAAAGCTATTGTATTCCCAGTCATAAACCATACTAGTAGTGAAATAATTGTGTTTCATATCTATCATATACGATTGCGCGGCATAGAGTCTAGCAAAACATGTGAACTTTTCAAAATCTTATCATTCGATGGCATTTGCTGTGATGTTGATTTTTGTTTAAATGGGAATAAGCAAGAGACTATTCCAGCACTGATCACTCTTTGACCGAGTGGCTCCAAATGACCTTAAAAAGGTTCATGACCTAAAATCTAGACCTGATTTGAAGTAAAGAAAGTTCCTTGGATCCTTCAAAGTCCGTGACAAGCAATTTTTTCCTAAAAAATTACTGAAAAGTGTTTTAAACTATTTTTTACCCTCCTTCGCTTTCTTTTTTGTCTGCTTATTTGTCCTGACAAACTCATGCCCTCCCAGTGTAGTATCTGTATCGTTGCGTGCTCTGTACGGACGTTTTCTGCAGTTGCATTACATCTCAAACTGTTTTAATGCGGTGATTATATTTTTTTATTTGTAATTTCGCATCAGTCTGGATAATCGATTCCATTATAATGGCCACTTGTTATATCGTTTCAATTGAAATTGTCAGCTGTGCTCAGCCCCTTCTCCTCACAATATCTCAGCCTTGAAGAGAATTCTCAGAGAGCAACGCGGTAGCCAGGAAGCAGCACTTATTGTCACAAAACAATTTGCTAACTTTTTGCAGCTTTCCTTTATTCATTTTCTCGTGTCTCCTCGCAGAATGTTTTCAGAAAAACTATGAATGTAATTTAAAACTCACAGCTTCTGTTACATCTGCAGCTTGAATATTTTATTTGCACGAATTGCCTCCACATGTTATTGAAGAGGTGTAGAATGAGGAGAAATGAACGCTTCATTTGAATGATGAGAAAAGAGCTCAAACCTTTTATTAATTCATGAAACATAATCGATGCAGAAAGTTATGAACTAGTAAGACTCATCGAAATTTCTGACTGCTGAGGATCATGGAGGACCAAAATTCATCGCTCGTATTTGCTAAAGTATGGTCTCTATTGACACTCTTTATTGATGTGCAAATTCTCGATGTGATTCCCACGATTTTTCCCTGCAGTCGTTGTTGATCTGTACCGTCGCTATTGCTCGCATGTTGTAGATGTGAATGCTTTCGAAGTTCGCATCGTTCAGCACATTTCTCTCATTACAAAGAAGCACACCAAGTTAACGTCTGGAAACGACGTCCACCGGATGACTCGCTGTCTCTTTTTTTCAGAATTAGGTTCCGCTCATAGTTCCTTTTCGTTCGTCCACCCGTCATCCACATCCTTTGTTGAGATTACGTGAAATATTCATATTGCTACTTTGCATGTAATGTGATGCGACAGCAAATTTTGAAACGTTTACAATGAAGCACTCTTCGACAGTTGTGTCTTATCGCCGCTTTGAGTGAAATCAATTTCCGAGCTTTAACATTTGCCTAGCTTGCAGCACTTCAGGGTTTTCACACGTTCAGACGTCGATTTCGTTGAACCAATTGTGACGCATCGGACAGACGAAAAGAGTAACACATTTGCATGAATATTTTCTATCGTTGCATATTTAATGAGACGCGTTTTTCCTCTTTTTTCTTTCACACATATATTTTGGCTCCTTATTTATTTCATAATTTTCTCGCAGTTGAATTTTGCCCCTAATTACTTTAGATTTTATGCACATTAAATTATTAGTTTCTTCTGATTTCAACAATTTCTGCTATGCAACGTGTAAAAAGAATAATGATTTCGTTGTCAGCTCCAGAAGATCGGAATCTCCTCAACGCGATAGAAAATAAAGTTGCGAGAAATTCCCCTCTTTTCACGACTTTGATATTTATTGTCCATTCGGATTTCGTTTTGACGAGTGAAAGCGTTTTTGAGATGAATTCATCGTTGTACGTCTTTTATTTCTTCGCGACTAATTCACTCAAATACATTTCAGTACCATTTGTATTCTTTTCGTAATAGTCCCACGTAATATTTAGTTTAGTTTTTAGAATTACTCTTCGAGTTTATTTTGTTAAATTCTTCTGAGGTTTTTGTTAGAAGAAGAAAACGAAGTTTTGTCCTGAGGTATTGATGATAACTTTACCTCATTAGAGCTAACAACTATGAACTGCAGTTTGATTGGTAAGTTTCCAAAATACCGTATGCATATTTGAATGTACGGATGCGGAATAAGTTTTCATCAGCGATCAGCGTCGAATGTTTTTGTTTGTGGCACTGTTGAATGTGATTCATAGTAGATTTGAGATTTCCGCTGTTTGTAGTAGTTCTTAGTAATAGAGTTGATGCACAGGTCTGTAAGGCATTCTTTTATTTCATATGGAGCCATAAAAAGAATACATACTTGACATTAGGCAATCTTTCTTGTTCGATTGTCGAATATTCTCAACATTTTACGGCCGCCAAATTAAAAGAACGGAAAATTTTCGCCTAAGTATCTCGACCTATGGAAGCTTTTCAAGTTAGGATGGGGATTCACTTGGATTGAAATCGTTTTCTTTTATGCGGAGGTATAAGTTGTAACCGTTAAAATTCGATTTTTTTCATTTCCTTTAAACAGACATCAAAGGATATAAATTAAAGTGGAATTAATTTGGGTACAGAATTGCTTGAATTTTGGTAAAGACTATATCCCTAACTATTAGGGTAAGGATTTTTCTGACTAAACTGCCGTTAGATAAAAGAAGAGAGGTGCTTATCTTGTTGAGTGAGACAATGCAAATACTTTGTCAGCGAATCGGTAGTGAATGTCTATGAGCGCAATAAATTCTGTCCGAAATGCTAAATTGGTGAATCGAGCAGCAAAGCTTGTTTAAGTTTGTTCATGTGGAATATAGAGAAGTAATTTGGAAGTGATTATTTCATTTATTTCTTTCACAGTGTGCTTTGCAATGGTCTTGCGCCACAACGACTCACAGCGTCACATGGTGCCTTATGCTGATTTCTAAGATATATTCCTTTCGAGAATTCCATATGATTCAGCTGATAATTCTGTTATGCCTGTTATTCACTCGTGCCATCGAATACGGTATGATGGCTGTTCAAATGTGCCAGTGTGATGTGGACTAGCTCTTAAGCCGGTTATATATATATATATATATATATATATATATATATATATATATATATCAGCATGCAACATTAGATAAATGAGAGAAGCTGAAAAGGAATTTCATTGGTGCATTTTGAATTTGCCTCATATAAAATTGCCTTTGAATACTAGAGAGTATGTTATTTATTTTTCTATAATGCCCATCGCATTTCTATTGTATCATCTCCTAAGTGATCAGATATCTAGTCGTATTATTTCTAAATAGCTTGTAATCTCAACTTTGACTTTCTTGCTGTATTCTCAGTTCGAAGTGTATTCGAGTATATCCAAAGTGCCCAATTCATATGGCCTATCATGGCGAAGCTGTCATATTGGTTTAATCTCGAATGAATATATTGCGTAGGGGTCGTTGATGCCAAGACCTCTACAGTACAATCCGTTTTCCCGATTTAGAGTGCACGCACTGATGTGTCGTCTTTTTCTTGTCGAACGGTCTCATATTTCGCTTTTTCCATTTTTTGCATAAAACGCTAAGCTATACGAGAAATGTGTTGAACAAGAGCGCATTTCACTCAATAATCCACTCAAATCCGATCAAATTCATTTTTTAGCACATTTCGGCCCGTTGTCATCCTATGAAACAGTGCTCTAGCATTGCTTCATTATGACAGTCACCGATCTTCACACATTTAAATGAGAAAAAAAAAACAATGTGAAACGTGAAAAATGCGAAATATTTCCCAATAGAGACTATTTTTGATAATGTTCGTTGATGTTGTGTCGTCGTTGTGTGAATACGCCTTCAATCGAGACGCATCTGATGGTGGATGGCATCCGACAACGTCACTTCTTTCTGCTTTTTCCCACTCTGCTCTCCTCATTATGCAGTATCCTTTTCTTTCCTTCGAAAGTATTCCTGAAATATTTCGCCGGATTTGTTTCCCGAAATTTCCGGAAATGCCATTAAAAATTGTTATTTGGTATTTTTAAAACTTCGACTTTCATCAGTTTTTGTTTGTTTTTGTTAAGTCCAAGTTTGTGGGGAGACACAGCAGTGGTTTTTTAGATGCTCCACCGCCATGACGTCGTGATTGTTGTTTAAACGAGTGTCTTTTCCTTCGATATATTAGTGCTTAGCTAAGTGTCTCTGCGCATTTGCCTACTTGTTTTTTCTTTTTTAAATCAGTTCAGTTTATTAAGTTGCGTTATTTATTATTTATTTATTCTATCATAAGCACTGAAATTTGCCTATTTGAAGTCAATTTGCGTACACCGAAATGTGATCTGTTTATGCTCTTTGCTTTAATTCAGTTTCCATCTCAACGATTATTTATTCATTTATTTCTGTTCTCTTCGTGTTGTGGTAATAAATCCTTTTGCAAATTGCCTTCATCAGCATGATGCATTTATATAGTGCAAATATAAGCAGTTGAGGTGAATGAAGGCGGTGGATCGATGAGATGTTTCGTGGTTAATAGACCTTGTTGAGTCGCACTTTATATGGCCACACAAAATAACGACAGAGTTCTTATATTGCGTTGGGAGCAAACCATTGATGTGACGTTAAGTTATGATTTAAGAAGAGATGGGGTGGAGGGTTGGTTCACCGATGATCTATGCAGATTGGAAGTGGGAAACTTTGGACACGCTTATTGAGTTACAGCAATGATCACAAGTTCGCATCAAAAATCCCTCTGAGGAAAACGTCAAGCTTATGATGTGATGACGTGAATCAGTTATTCAGGAGCACTTTTTGAGTTCCGAAACGGATGGAAAGCAATAAATATGACTTTATAATTTTGGTGTTTCTCTGTTATCCAGTTGAGTGATATAAAGTTTCTAAGAAACGCCTCTTTATTCGTTTAATAAGAAAATAAATGAAGTACGCAGTTCAGTAACTCATTTCACAACGAGCAATTGGGATTCTTGGGATTCTTCAGACAGAGAGTATTCACCGCTTAATTTGATTGGAAAAATTCGACTGAAAGAGTTTCGCTTTTTGTTTTAATTATTCAACAGATTCGATCATCGTATTTCACCACAATTCGAGATACGAATTTCAGCTGTTGTTTTACCCTTTGTACACCGTATCCTTCAATTGTGCCGTATGATTCGAGCTTTTCGAGTGTATCCCAACCATCCACCAGTTTTCCAAATGCAACATGGTAATCATTTAACCTGAAAGAAAGTTTGATTTAGTGATATTTTTGAATTTACATATTATCGAATTCAGTGTTTTTCTATTTTCTTTTATTGTTGAGAAAACAATAAAGGAGAACAAGAATAAAGTGGACCGAGGATAACTCAGTATCAGTGTTTGACTGGCAACGTTCAAGGGGTCAAAAACAAGGAAACTGTCATCGAATATTAGGTGCTTATGATATATAAAGAAATTTAAAGAAATCAATAACGACAGCGTGGCTGAAAGCAAAATAAGTTTGATCGAGATCGAACGAGAAAAATCGACCTTATTCCAGAAACGAGGAAGAGATATTGCTCCGCTTTTATAGCGCTTTCAAGAAGAAGGTGTATGAATGCAAGAATAAAGAGCTGAATTACCATGGTGCCTCATCAAAAGTAACGAAGAAACGTGAGCTGACTGTATCGGGCCATCCATAATTATCCATTGAGAGCACTCCACGTGAGTCGTGCTGCAGTTCAAAATTTTCATCCTCGAAATATTTCTCACCAAAAATCGAGCGTCCTCCTCTGCGATCCGCATTATTTGTCTCGAAATCACCGCTCTTAACGAGTACCATTCTCAGAATCTCTATTCATGCGAATATTTGATAATGATTTTTTTTTATAACACGCACTCCCACCTCAGTGATCACTCATGTTTTCATTTCCTGTCAAATAATGGTCATTCAGGTTTTACATATATCATTAATTAGAGCGGTCTCAACACATTTTGCTCTAAATGCGAGATTTTTCAAAACAGAACCATTGGGAAACGAATTCGAAAAATGTACTGAATTTAATGATGAAAGATGGCAACTATTCCTCTTCTTCTCATCAGTTCCTAAAAATTTCACTATAACATTTAGTAGGGAATGTGACAGTTGATAAGAACTTACACATGCACAGAATCCCGGAATTATTCGATAGAAGATGCACCCCTTATAGCCGAAACCTTTCTCTCCGGTGCAAAGGGCGCGGAAATTTTCCGCCGTTTTCGGACAAATGTCTTTGCGAAGCTGAAAGCGACACACATGAGCAACACAATTCGCTCGGTATCTACTCGTACTCTTGAAGCATTTTATTTATTAGCAAGTGCTTTCTACATTATCTTGTTGACTCTGTTCTGACTATAGCAACGTTCTACTGAATCGACAAATCCAAAAATTTCCCATCGTCCAAGGTCGCCTTTTTTCATTATCTCTGCTCGAAAATTGAAACTACTAGAGAGGTAGTATGTTCATATATCTTCCCAAAGAAAGCAGCCGGCTGTGAGTCTTGTGAGACGTTCCTTATCTGTAATTAAAGCACTCTCATAGCCAAATTGAATAATACACCTCTAGATATTGCTCTAAGAAAGCATTAGAACTAATCCGTACTAATATTATTATCATTTATTCGTTTATTTACTTATTTTTCACCTGCTGAATTATTGTTCTTCAGGATTATAGACTATATAATAAGTTTTATACTGGCGAACAAAAGGGTATGTTCGAGTAAGAATCGATCATAAAGCAACTATATTTGAACTCGCTAATCGAGAATATAGGAATCTTCCGAAATATTTATAGGTGATCAAAACCTAGATACCTCAAAAACGAGTCTTCCAAACGGCTCTCCATCAGCAGTTAGGTCGAGGAACACATGCACTGCTGCCGACATAACAGGACGTATCGTTGTATCATCTGCATAGGCTACTATTAGGATGGATTTCAAGCCATCGAAAATTAGCTGTAATTCCTTCGAAAATTTTTGCAGTCAAATGATGGCCAATTGAGGATCGGCGCTAACCTTAGTTCATTTCTTCTAGAAAACTTTGTGGGGAAATGTAAAGCAGGGTTGGGGAGAGGAGGGTGGGAAGTAGGTGTGTAGAATGAAAAATAACAACAGCAAAAGCTCTTAGACTATATCCTACGCCACTGTATTCACCTTCTCATCTCTTCCTTTATCATAGTTAAGGAAGCTTATGTGTCCACACCGTAAGTGGCTTCGCTTATAGTTCCATATTACATTCAGTAAGGGTCTCTATCATACAAAATCGTTATGTGCGAATTTAGCCTAAACTGTTTGGAGCTACAGTACGATAGGATTTATTGCCCCATACCTGTGTTATAGTTACTCATAAGGTCATACTGAGTCTAAATATAACGAATAATTGAACCTCTTCTTAATCAGTAAGCGCAGTCCTATGTAAGGGCTTTAATTAAAGGTCACCTCATTCGAAGGTAGGAATGATGAGCACTAGTATTTATTTCATCACTAGAGAGGAAGCAACAATGAAAATAGCCTATGCAAATTGCAGTACGCTGATCGTTGTGCTGCGTGATGGTTTGTTGGTTGTTGGGATGAGCAATCGCGTGACTTTATGTTGTACTAACACACCTGTGCTAATGCTGTCATTTGACTGCACATTATTTAAGCGTACCTCCTCTCCAATCTCAGGTGGCAATCATCTTGTTCATTGTTTTGGTTTGCATTTCTCTCGCACTTCCATACCTGAAAGTTCTAGTTCTCACTCGACGTCGATTAATGCGGAAATTGAGTTCCTAACTTTATTGCT
Source organism: Parascaris univalens (assembly GCA_037576465.1). NCBI lineage: Eukaryota > Metazoa > Nematoda > Chromadorea > Rhabditida > Ascarididae > Parascaris > Parascaris univalens. Next base: position 4,476,219 of record CM075173.1, read on the forward strand.
AACTAACTTTTTAAAGCAAGTCATTGTTGTTTTTTTCAATGATCTACGGATGAGCGGGGCCCCCTTATGTTGTGCATAAACAAGTCAAGCATTGATCGCAGTGGAGAAAAACGCTGCGAGTGGACGCGATCAACGAAGGCAGTGAAAACCTATGAAAAGTTTCATTATTTCCTGAAAAAAGTGAGTTAAAATTTCTGGATTTTTGAGAAATTTTCCAAATTAAAATAGCCTTCGAGAATTGCGCGGAGTTCTCCTCATGAAATTTGCCGTAAGAAACTTCCAAATTCTTTCTTGGCCATTATAGCACATCACCTGTCATGTCTGTTACTTCATAGAAAACGTAGGCGGTACGAAAATTAATATGCTGAACCGGTTTCAATCATCCATAGTGAGTGACGTCATCTTCACGATTAGTGGAATAACCGGTCGACGTGGTTGTGCCTGAAGCATGATCGAGAAGGGCGACAACCTTGATCGCGCTAGTGATAAAGCGCATCGTTTTCATGTTCAGCGTTGTATTTTATCCGCTGAGGGCATTCGACGCTATTCGTGCAATTAATCTTTCGACCGTTTGCTATATTATGTCACTCATTCCGCTCTCGTTGACGTTGCTTCGTGTCCCACTATCATTTCTATGTTATGGCAATATCAAGCATTGCTTTTCACTTTGTTTTGAAGCAGAAATATTTCTTCAGTGAGGAGTTGCATCGGAGTCAAACTGCCACATAGATTTATTGCAGATTCAATTGGAATGCATGCAATCATAATGTTTGCTTTAGTAATGATAAGCAGTGAATGACCAAAGGGTCTAATCCTGACTGTTTAGGAAAATCAATTTTGTTTATGATGGCACACCTAATTTTGAGCGCTATTCAACATCGCCCGCAATACGCTCTAAAAGAAGGGGTAATATAATGGACAGAAAAGATAGGAATTCATTGAAGAAGAAGGCTTATCATTATATATGTTGACAACATCGCGCCTCGCTCGACGGCTGATACTAATGTCGGATGGCAAGTTTATTTCAAGGGCCGGTTACCTCACTAAGCAAACATCGAAATCCTTGCAGTGCTCACCTGCACTCACTTAGTTATGCAACGAGCGCTTTTTCCGCCTTAAAGGACAAACCGCTAAACCTACTGATACACTCATTCAAAAAATATGCGCATCACTATTTAGAAGTTCTTTGAATGATCCACCAACTATATCTCGAAAAGCCGATTTTTCTCATATTATTTTATACGTACTACAGTTCCCTACATCTGTGGATTTTCTGTTTTCGTGAAATTTCCATTATTCCCTACTGCGAAAGTTACTGGAACACTTCGGCATTATAGTAAATGAATTTCGATAGGGATAGACTTGTCAGAAGTAGAGCGACCGAAGACATCAATGCTAGTACACTCTTGTCATCACACTCACTGTTCAAAAAATATGTGGACATTTTCAAATCGCCGTCTTCTTTCCACCGCAGCGAATGTATAAATGAAACAAACAACGATTCTCAATGCTTTTTTTGATTAAACGTGCAATTTTTTGGGAATTTTCGTTGCTGGATATATGGAAAATAAAACGCTGGCACTATGAGGAACGATTCTCAAAGCAAAGAGATGAAATAAGAAGGACTTTAGCTGCAGAGCCGATGACTCTTTTCAGAACTGAATTGGCGTTCACCTCGTTTATTTCATCGCTTTTCCGCTATGAAAAATATATCTGAGCAAATTGCAAAAGGAATTTTGCAATTTTCAATCAAATTTTTCCCCTTAGCGATCGCTGAATTTATATTTTATTGCTTTCCGTTAGCTTCTGGTAGGAAATGAGCTTTGAAAATTGCTTTGGTTAACCACATTTTAAAAAATCGCTCATCGTTTATCTTTAATCCTACAGGAAGGCACGCTATAGGCGCAACACGGGGAGTGCATTCGACTAGTGTTCACTGAAGGGGTTGTCCATATTGTTTAACGGTTGGTGTTGAGTGACGCCTATGTCTCGACCGACTTTGATTCATTAATTGCGCAGTTTATTGCGTCTTTGTTATGCATACTACCTTTCACTTATGCTGTTTGGGGCTCTTGTTCTGAGGTGACGCTCCTTATCAGCTCAGTTTCATTAAGCACTTTGTATTTGAATTGGATTTATTATGTTATTTTAGAAAATAGGACTTCCGAAATCTGAGAGCGGATGTTCCTCTTCGGTGAAGTCTTCCGCAATCTTGTGCTGATAGAATGTTGCCCTCTTTTATGCTTTAAATATTTTACTTTCAGTCCTCAAAGTTGTTTTCAGACTTCATAAATGCATGCACCTTCATTAAATCTTTCTGATAAAAAATTTCATTTATCCAACGACAGGAAGCGATAGGAAAAATGGGCCGCACTCCGACACATTCATCCAGCTAAACTGTTCATCCTCGCCATGAGAACTTAGTTCTACACATTGTAAAAATATTCCTTCCGCCTGTTGTTTGATTATCAGCAAGGCAGATAGCTCAGTACTTGTTCACTGTCTATCTGCTTGGTGTAAACCTATGAGGGTAGGAGGTATGAACCATTTGAATAGTATGACCGGTAATGAGAGCGCAATGAAGCATGGGAATGTGACTCGTGAAGGTTGTGGAAGGAGGTGGGGAGGGGGGAAGGAACTTAGGTCGACAATATAGTCCGTTCGTCATAGTAGAATGTCGATATCAGAAGCAGTAAAAATTCCAAACGATATAGCATCATCGTTTTCATGTTGTGTTTACCTTGAAGTGCATCCTCCTCGACTTGCATTGCGTTATAATTTTCGAATTAGCTATTTTTGCAAATTTGGGTATTCTGTACCCAAAAATTTGCGTTTACAATTTCAGTGGCAAGTGTTGTCTTATTCTGTTGTACCTTCCTTGGATGGATGTTGGGAATTGGAAGGCTGAAGTTTGTCCGCCGAATTGGAAGTTTGATAGTCCACCGAAATGATTTGTGCGCTATCATATGCGCCATTCATTTCGCATTGTTTGTTTGAAGAGAACCACAGTGCACTTTGATAAGCAAATAAATTCACCAGTGAAGAAATTTCGGCCTAAATTTGCTTCCCACCGGAAACCGATAGAAAAACACTCTGGGAACACACTTAAGGAGTGAAATCACGTGCGGAATACAGCATGTTACAGTATAGTATAACGATTAAGAAGGAGCCATCAAGTTGTTTGGTTGCAGGGACGCTGTCGTATCGCCAGCTTGCATCGTTGATAATGAAACCCCTAAGTGAGGAAGAACAGAGACGTCTAGCTGCATTACGAGAGAAAGCGCGAATGAAGGCGATGAACGTCGCATTCGAACGACTGAGGGGAAAACTTCGTGTAGACCAAAGTCGCAAAATCCCCAAAGTGAAGACACTCAGGTCAGTTGCAGTACTAAATGACGTCAGTCTTAGGTTGAGGCTATCAAAATAGCTATTAATAACAGGTCTCATTAGACTGCCTTCATTACCTGTGGAGATGAACATCTCTCGGTTTTTTGTTTAGTTATTGTCTCCTACAATGTCATATCCTTTTTAACGACGAATCCCGTGGAGTTTTTTACCTGAATCTATGTTTCCTTCCGCTACAGCTTTTCATCAGATCGGTCAAATATTCATGTGTCAGGAGAGGGATAAGACAATAATCTGCTGCAGCTAAAGTTCTTTGTGTTTATGAAGACATAGATAATTCCCGCAGCAATGTTGTGGTCCACCAAGGGTATTGTTGCAACTTTATTCACCATATGGCACCACTATGACGTTTTCGGTCTGTGTGTGCAGATCGCCTACATTTTAGCGATTGTCTTGATAGAGATGTATAGCACTGTCGGCTTGACATTTGTAATAGGAGTTAGCCCATATCAGTGTGGTCAAGAGGGTCGGCACGCATTCAAAGAGCGACCGCAACATAAAAGCAATTAACACAGTGGACAATTGCGACCATATCTTCAAGCGTAATTCGATAGGCCACATTTGCCTCTCATCATATAATGATATAAGTGACCTTAGTGCCGCTTGTTCATATTCTCGCAAATAACTTTGAAACATTTGTGCATCACAAATATTGCTGATCCAAAGTTGTTGCTGACCCTAGTTCAATTGCTGATCCAAAAGTCCCATAATGATCCTCGACCAACTCCTAAAAGACGCCAAATTGTCCCCCTGCCCCTTCCCCAAACTCGCACCTCTTCTTCCAGTAAATGAATATGCTGAAAAAAATGCTGCCGAAGAAATGTGCTGCTCTCATGCACATCGAATGCTGTTTTTGTGCAGTACTAAAATTCTGCTGTCAGAAACAACGTTTACATTCAGTAAAAGAGCCGTAGTTGAGTTTCAAAATCATGGGATTTTACAGTCTCGAGCAATTTACTCGAAATTGTATAATAAACTTCCGTCGATCGTGATATGTGTAGTGCTCAGCATATTTTGAAAAGAATTCAGATTTTGAGTGGCTAACTTATTTCTTATCAACGCCATGAAAGGAATGAAAATTTTTTAATCCGCTATTGCATAAACAGTATATTGCAATGCGTCTACACTGAATCTTCCGTTTTTTATGAACATTTTTATAATAAATATTATATAAATAAAGTATCAGTCTTTGACAGTTCCTTTATCGATATATAGCGTCACCTCAAGTCCAAGCATTCTCTTACAAAATAGCAAAAGATTAGGTCGATCTCAACTGTTGAAGCTTCAAGCATCGTGATAGCCACATAAATCTATCAGAGACTGTAAAATTGTACAGATTTAAGGGAAACCTGCGTGACATCACTGGTTTTCCAATTTATCGTTGAAAACTTACTTAAAGGTGTTCGCTGTGAGTCGTGTGCACTAATCCTTGAATCTAGCCTGGTACTGCTAGCTGAATAACGCGCTTGCAGATTGGCAATTGAATATATCAACGACCTTCGCCGAGCCCTCAGTAGAAGTATGAATGGCGAACGTTACGATGTACGGAAGGCGGATCTGTCGGCACTGATGCAAGAGCAACAAAAGATTAACGCTATCGCTAGAAACATCTGTTGTCATGCACATCATGGCGCTACAGTAAATCCACCTGTTGTTTTAAAGTTGAAATGTACAAACGAAGTGGTAATAATATATAGCTAACCTATGTACAAGCAATATCAGCTTAAAGCTGTAGAAATTTGAGGTCCAAGGAGCCCTTACTTTTTCGTTTGCAAGTACGCTCCCGATCTCTTATGAAATCTCTTGTTAGATGACTTCAGAACAAGGTTAAGCTCGAGCTTGTCTGGTGTATGTTCGCTTACATTTCGCTGATTGAGCACCGCTTATTTGAACGCTGAAGTTTTTGTATTTCAGGGTGTGAATGCGGATCCAGTGATTGATGAGCTCAAGACGCACGCATTAGCCGATGGACCTTGTTTAACGCCCTTCGTACCACCCTGGTCGTCGTAGTTCTGGTGCGGCAGTGTGCATGTGAAAACTCATAATATTTCGCTCGGCAGTGGGCTATCAAAGTTATGAACTGACTGATGTACTTGCCTTTTTTCCTAATGGAATCTCTACGGATGATTGCAATAAGTGCAGCAAGTCTTGCACCTGATTGCAATTCCGAATATTGATCAAGGTCAATATATTGTGTGTTGTTAAGCCTGAAATGGAACCACCCTTATAGTTGTCCATATGCCTGACTTCAGCAGACAAAAGTGAGGACATTGCATCCAAAGCATAGCAGTCAAAAAGCAGGCATAGCAAATCTTAAGACCCTTCCGATGAATTTGTTGTCTTCCAGTCACACCCTCTCTCTTCGTATCTTTTTTCCTTGTAAATAAATTGTAGCGCTGGAGAGGCAAACCCTACTCTACTAACGACTGAAACCCGATTATGAGTAGTTACTCTTTGTCAGCAAATTTGACAATGACATAGTGACTGTGTCCGTTGCTGAGATCTTTCCCGGCCAGAGAAATGTTCTATTTGCATGACTCGAGCTCCTACTACGATTAAGCTCAAAATAACTTGACATTGTATAATTGGAGTTTTATTTACTTCCTAAAAAAAAGTTTACTCGATTCCATAAAAATTTCCGCTTGAGTATAACTTTCATTTAATATCTCATCACTCAAGATTACTCGTTTTGTGCGTTGTTTTCAACCGGGATTATTTCAGGAAATGTTATTGCATTGTTTTTAAATTATCCGTTGCGATTCGTCGTTTTATGTGAAAAAGTGCTAAACGGCACATGTGGAATCCTTTCATTGAAGGAGTGTATATAAAAAAACAAAAGATTCGAGTCATCTTTAATCCAATGCTAATATCTTATGTGCGGAGGGCTGATTCAAAAGCCTCATAAGCTGTTCCCCAGTTCTCTTCATACTGCAGCCCGTCAGATGATGACGTTATAATGATTCACTCAGAAATTACCAGAAAGTTTATTTACAAGCTAGACTCGTGCTGAGTGATTACTAAAAACCGATTAGTACATTCGCATCCATCCGCGCCTATCCTTTTTCCTTCAGTTGATAAAAGCTTCTTCCTGAAAATTTGCATTTATAGGACCAGTAATTGGAAATCAAATTCTGATATTTGCACTAATGACCAGCATTCTGTGATTTCTGCCCCTGGGCAATTTATTACAAAAGCTATTTACGTGCTTGCTATATCTGGCCGAACGAGCAGTTGTAATCCTCGTGTAGGAAAACCTGTTATTATCTCAGCTGGAAGGATTAAACTTAAAACAATCACCGCCTAAGGATAGCATCCATGAAACAAACGCACATTCCTGTCCGGCCGGACGTCTGCCTCATTTCCAACTAATCGAGAATCAAAAATGCTACGAAATTTCCATTTAAACAAGCCAATTTCTATTCGAGATATGGCCAGCTCCAATGTTTTATTTGTGGACTTGTACAGGTGATTGGCCACCTAAATTCGAAATAGGTTCAATATGGCAGATGGTGATAAAACTCGGTGGTCTAAATAGTTTCTTGACGCTGTACTGTACCCACTTGATGCACAAATGATTAGCGTCATGAACACGGTGTACATGATAGGATTGATATGATTTCAAGAAATCTGGTGCGCTACACTAGTTCAGAAGACGTCAGACGTCGATCAGATGATCATGAATTCAACTCCTGATAAGTTCTTCAGTCCTTTGTTTCAGTTACATTTAATCGCTACTACAACTCCCTATCCTAGCTAAATAATATAAGGCAACAAATTTTTGCAAGATCACAGTGACTGATCAACGAGAAGAAAATGAGAAGTACCTGTTCGGCTTGATTTTGAAAGTGGATGAGATGCTGCCGGAAGCGAGTGATTGTTCACGATGCCTCCACTCGTTGACTCTGTCGACTGCTTCCGTGAGTGTTAATGACTTGCCCAATGCCTATAAAAGCTCACTGCGACGGAAGAACTCGAACAGCAGGGCAAACAACTGATAAGAAGAACGAGACGACGCACCACCACTAGAATTTAAACGAACAGCTAGCTACTCGCGCATTCCACCGTTGTGTCTATTGTGACCTACATGGTTCTTAATTTATCAGAAAACTTCTTTTAAATTCGCGTCTCCTACATTATCGTAGCGAAATAAACACCTCCCTCTGCCCATTGCGCAGATGAATTTTTCTAAAAGGAGACAATCTGAGGTTAATCGAAAAGAGAGCAAGTGAGGAATTTAAACGTCACCTGAAGGAGGTTAGACCCAGTCAGACGGTAATCTTAAAGCGAGTCGAAAAGATGGACGGTAATTTGAACACTTTTACATAAAAAACTTTACCAGCAAAACTCACCATGCTGATAATACCGCACCATCCGTTCTTGTCCATTCGCTGTAAAGGTTTTCTCAGTTGATGGCAATAAAAATATTCACAACCGAGCACTAAGACGCCGACGATCTGAAATAATTTCTAATAATTAGCAATCTGCATGTATTTTTATACGAATGAAGGTTTCAGGATCGATCGTTAGCAGCAACAAGCTGTTTAAAAAAATGAAACAGTGGTTTCGATGCTTTTACAAAAGTTCTCATTTATCGGTTTTATGCCGTTGAGAACGTAACTGCAAGCATCCTGAAAGGTTGCCTACTGTCATAATTCTAGATACCTTACACCCCTTCGACTGGATTTTAAAGGATTCCCTCTTACAATAACTGCTCATCCGTTGAAATACTCTGCAATAATATTGTAACTGTAAAAAAAGCATTATAAATAGAACTCTAACAATGCCAGCAATAAGCAAGAAGAAAGCGCTCATGAAGTTTTCGACACCAAGCGGAACGCTGTGTGTCTGACTGTACGAATCTGGAACGCATGCACCTGTCATCCAAAAGTTTTGAAGTCGCTCCAAGTCACCTGCAATAGACATTACTAGTCTTGAGAGGAAATCATCTCATGTCCAAGAAACTCCCAACAAGTGTATTCAATTTACGAAGTGATCCCTTAAGTCGTTTAATAGATTCAAGCATTGCTACATTCAAACAACAATGTTTTTTTTTTCAGATAATACAGTCTCTAAAATAACTGTTGATAAAGCAATCATATAATCTTTAAAAAAGACGCTGGCGAGGAAAGACTGTAACAACTATATCTACTTAATAGAGAGTTGAGGAAGCAAATTCACATTCACCAAAACACGTTCACTGGTGCGGTCGCACTGGTGCGCCAACGTAATGATATATGTATATATAATATGCCGCGATGTATTTCGATGAATTTCAGTTTTAACGAAATTCGAGCGAAAAAAGTTTCATTTTTGTACGAATGAGATGTCCTAACAAAACCTTTTTGTTGATATTGAAGCATATACTGGTTGACTTTTTGGACGTGAGGAGAATTCTTTGGGAAGCCAATTCCTGAAACTCAAATACAGTGAATATCACATATCGTTCAAAAAAGTAATCCATGTTGACTAATCAAAGTGAACGGATCTAGAAACAGTAGAAAAATTACGTAGGGGATGGCAATTTTCAGTGATTGCATTCAAAGTGGCGTTCATTCCACTGAAAACGTTAAGTATTGGGCGGCTGAATGGAGTGGGCTAACGGTTTCCATAAAATACGTCCGTTCATTAGACATTTTATACCTTAATGCCCATTAATTAATTCCATAAACATACGTTACTTATGCTCTAAGCTTGTTTGCTAATTATTTGGATCACTGCTGAAATAGTGACCGTTTCCATATCATTACAGCTGACAACCTCGAATGGTTCTTACTGGCATTTAGAGGGAGAAAATATTTTTATGTCCTTACACCTACTAAATCGAACATAAACATCAAAATTCAGAGCATAATTTCATGAAAGGTGTTTATTGATGTGATATGCACACCCATAAAATAGAAGACAGCAGCTGAGTAAAATCATCATGAGCCATTTGCACGCACACTGCGCTTCCTTACGAATTTATCATTGCTGCTTTCCGAAGATACGTCACCGAAATGTATTCAACTTGTAGCAAATATCTGAATAATGTACTCACCATATCCGGTCATACTTGACCATTTGCCAACAGTAATCAACTCACAATTCGCATCCTTACCAGCTTGATAGTCGAGAACGACCGCGTCATAAATGAAGGCATCGAGCTCTCTTCAAATAATGCGCGCATTTAATTATGAAGCAATGTTCTTTCTGCGTCCAAGTCAGGCCTATCATGCTGCTCTAATTTAGCTGAATCATTTGTGCATTGTCGCCAATGGTTTAGATAGGATGAGAGAGGAAATAATTTCCGCATACTTATCTGATGTGGTTCGAACTGGCTGAATTTGAAATGTTAAGAATATTTCTATAACAATTCTCTCCTTAGCTATCACTAATTGAGTATTTCAAAACGAAGGCAATAACCTTGCGCCGAAATGTTCACAGATCATATCTGAGCGTCAACAGCAGAAAAGACGTCCTTGGCGATCACCGTTCAGCAAAGCATTATTCATTTTCAAAAAGTCGACTTACTCCTTGCGAACGGCGTCAATACCCGAAGAAACATTCATGCGGAAGTAATTGTGTGTTGAAACATAATGATTCATACGATGCCAATTCCGCTTCATGGTTTCATGTGTATTGCCACCTTCTACGGTACCATAACGAAACGGCGGCTTTTCATCCTCGGGGTAATTCAGCTGGAAGTGCAATCAGATCAGACGCAAAACTTCTCAATTTCACTGCATATGGAAATATCAAAGTAGATGTGGAAATTTGCTTGAATGAATCATGACATATTAACATACAGCGCTTATATTGCAAATATTATGCAGTCAAATAGAAAGATAGGAGGAAGATAGGAAGGGGACTGAGGAGACGGTTACATAAGAGGCTACTGTTTCTGCTGTTTCAAACAGGAGAAAACAGAGCGAAGAAATCTGGAGCCTGCAGACGGCAGTTTTGCCGAAAATTTTTGTTCTACTTGGTAAAGCAAAGTTTCGACATTTTCGGACTGAAATAAACAAAAACCTTAGAAAAATTTATTAAAACTTTGAAATTTTTCCCTCAGCCTTTTCCCTTCAAAATAATTAAAGTAAAGGTGCGAAAACGAGAAGGAAGAAAAGGAAGGCGCAGTATTTATAGGAACCATCCCGAATCTCTGCCAACATGCGCGGCTGCGATCTTTCAGAGATTTGGCCGAATAGATCGGTATACCATAGCTTGTAATCACAGTCCACATTTATAAATGTTTCTGCATTAATAGGTTCTTTTCATTGCCACCGATTTCAATACATTAGATTCAGTTTAGACTATGAGCTGCGAGAATGAACCAGCTATAAAAACAATGATTGAAATTCCCGGTAACATCGGTCATCAACTAAAGAAACTTCAGCAGTTTAATGGTACACTGATGATCATCGCTTTATTTCAGCAAAGGAAGTCATGTGAAGAGAATCAAATATTCTTCGACATTTTAAAATAGAAATATAAAAGGCTGACAAGGCTATAATTCGAAATACCTTCGGATCATGAATTCCTTCAAGATCATAATACTGTACTCGCGTAATCATAAAGGCGGCAAGATTAGCAGTATAGACGGCCATGAATGTAAGTCCGAATGCAGCCCAAACGAGTGCCATAAATCGACTGACCATTGAACGCGGAATATCTATAATCTAAATCAGTGAATAAATCATATGCCTCGTTTAATAATTCAAAAAATTCTTTCTTGTGCAGGATTCGAACTAACAACTTCCATCTCAACGACGTGATAGTAGTTTATTGCAGCAGTAAAAAAATCCACCATTCTGATTAGAAACGTGAAATATTCGATAACTGAGAGGAATTTATTGGGCCATTGAAAACATCCGCTCTCTGATAATAAATGGAATTGCATATAAAATTGTACGAAAATATTCTCTAAGAATTGAAATTTGCATAAATGAAAGACCTTACTTACCCATAGTAACACTCGCATTGAAGAGTGTAGCCCACACTAGCCAGTATGATCTGCATAGGGAGAATTTATGTCCTGAAACAAACCACAATTACCTTATTCAAAGCTTATATAGCGACATGTCGTTATTGATGTTATCGCTCTTACGAGTAAATTCCTTACGAACGAATTTAGAAAGAGAGAAACTCACACTGCATAGATGTTACAGTAGTCATCGGATGCCACACCAATCTGGTGCTTCCTTTTTTTCGTTGCACTATTTATTCCTTCGATAAGCCCATTGTCAGACGCTTTCTTTCCCATACTTTTGCAGTTATTATCTGTGATTCTTGCAACTAATTACATTTTCTCGACAAGTTTGAATTTTATGGCAAACAGTAGGCAAGATATTCTCCTAATGATATGCGTGAAAAAGGAGCATATAATTATAATCACTCCACTGCAAAAGCTGAGCTCACCTGGTGGTGGATATTTGCTCATATTGAAGCTATACGGGCTGACCCATTCAAAGATGAAGATCGACAATGCTGCACCTTGTATTGATACGAGCAATATGATCACCCATGTCGAATACTCAAAAGGCTCTACAACAGAATTTTTTTTGGAATTCCGTCTTCGGAAATTAATATGAAACAACAACCTACCTATAATGAGCGCACAGCCATTGTCTTCTCTAACTCATGATGAAAAATCCAAAATATAGGCCTCGCTAGCGAACGAAAAAGGCGCTGCGGGCTATTAGTACCTCCGAAGTAATACAGCAATTTTGCAATGTTGGAACTCGTAGTGTTAATATACAGAAAAATATTTTTAAGAGAACAAAGAATACTCACGACTACCATTGACTGCAAACACAGTTGAGAGATTTCAGTTGAATAAGAAGGAAAAATAGCGAATATATTGAAAAAGCAGAAATCGACCGAGATTCTTTAAAAAAATAAAGAATTTTCAGTAAAATGCTAAGTGAAGCGTAGAATTGTTACCTAAAAAAGCAGTAGGTGACAGAACACCACTTCTTCGTTTAACAACAACCGAAATGCCCGTTTCAAGGAATGGAACTGAGAAATCGATATCTCTCGCCCGTTCAGAGTTAAGTTTCAACGATGTTACACACATATCAGCTTTATGTGCTATTAGTTCTTGCACAAGACCATTCCAGCCTTTTTCCTGAAAGTTAGTTGCAGACTGCAGCGAATAACTTGTTTATTCGAGCAACATATGCATAAGACTGAACGATGATACAGACACATATATGCAATAAATAGTGGAAAACTGAATAGCCAGATACAGTTGCACAACACCTTCCTATTCAATTTTTAGTATGTTTCTGCGCATTCTCAAAATCATCACTGCTAAAATACGAAGATTCAAAAGTATGAACCGTTCATTGTAAGCGAAACTTCACAAACATTACACAGTTTAATGTATAATTTCTGAGAACCAAATGAATTCCACACATTATACTTCTTGCTCAGGTAGGGGATCGCTCTTAAATGTGCGTTTTCTTTGCGCTTTTATATCTCTTCATGAATAAGAATAAGTTTCCTGATTTTGGGATTGTTTTTAAAATTGATATGTTATTAGGTTGGCAATTTCATTAAACAGCCAAGTTAGAAATCAAAAAAAAACATTCTCTGAGAATATTTTGGAATGAAATATTTTTGAGAACGTTTTGCACCTGAGAGATGCTGGCAAATTCAAAGGTACAACTATTTCACTATGACAGTGAATGCCAATGGAGAAGAGATAATTTGGGCCTTAATTTTAGTCTCATAAAAAATAAAAAACCGTTGTAATATTATAGGAGCGTAGAGATCTCTCACCGATCTAATTCCCCATTTTTCATCTCGAACCTTGTACAGCGTGTAGGTAAATCCAATATCTTTAGCCAGTTTCTCCAACAGATCCACGCAGTAGCCTGTACAACATTTGTTAAGCGTTCTATTCCTGAAACAATGTTTGAGGCCATATTTACCTAACCAAAAAAGTTGACGATACTGAACAACAATATGCAACTATCATTAGCAGTGATGTGATCCATGATGTGATACTTCCGAAAAGTTCATTAGAAGTGAGTTTCGAAGGAATTCTCTAAACATACGAAGTTCGTTTGGGAGTGTTCTTCCCCCTCGGCATTCTCATTTGCGTGCAAATATTAACAGCATTAATGCACCCAATATTCTCCTCATGCATCACAAAACTAAGAGTGGCAAAACTACATTCAATTTGAACAAACTACATGCGCAAAAGAACATATGAGTCTCTCTACTGTCAAAGAGCTTATAGTTCACGAAAATTGGGAATGGGAAACCGTGTTCGTTGAACTCTCATAGGAAACACTAGTGGATTTTCTAATTAAAATAATAGTAGAGGGCATGACATAAATGAACCGGAGAACAAAGCATTTTCATTACTTAAAAGGAAATGTTTTGATGCTGCATGGGAATGTTTTGATGTTGTCCATACAAATCCGTATAAACGAGAGCACTCATATGAGGTCCCGAAGTACTGAGCTCGTAATAAAAGTTCGATTTCATCAAGAGAGGAAATTCTATCGCGTTCACGGCGCTGAAAGAAAACGTTTCATGAGAATACACCACGAGCAGCCTACTTGATGACTCCACCATCGATAAATTCCTCGAATCCCCAGTCACAAATCGATCCTTGATTACCAGGGCAGTAGCCCGTTTCCGGATCCAAATCGGAAACGATTATAAACGGTGATTCATGAAGAGTGACCACACGTACATGAAAACTATCGGCTGTTCCCTGTGGTGGATTCGCTTTTCCACCTGGCCATTCAATATCTGCCATGCGTAATTCATTGTTCGTAAATTCACCTACCTTAAAGAAAAGAAATTTCTTGTGGTAGTGCGGCAACAGACAGTAAAGAACATCGTTAAAATCAGAACGTAAATCAGAATCAGAAGTACGGTCAATCAGAAAATACCCAAGGTAACGTAAAATATTTTAGCAATTTTTTCTCAAAGATCCAACGATACATTAAACGATATATATTATTTGAGCCGTGACAAATTCAAACTCGAGTTCTCCGTTCTACAGCTGCTTCCACCCCCCTTTTTCTAGTTCGCCTTTGAAAAAAAGGTGAACTGTGGTTACCTGATATGCAGTATTATGAAAGAAGCGACTCTTATCAAAAACCACATACCTTGTCCCAAATGAGGTTTTCATTTCTTGAATCTTTATTTCGCTTCGTTCGGAGATTCGAAATAGTTAAATAGGAGTCTTTGAGTTTGCCGTATTTGTTGAAAGTATAGAAAAACGAATCGAGGCCATCTTTTGAATGATATGGATTACCTTTCACAAAAGAATCTCTCATCTTTCTGAAAACATCCACTCAAAATATTGAATGAATCGGCCACCAGTGAATACAACAGCGAGAAAAAGCAAGAAAAATTACAAAAAAATTAAATTCTGCTACCAAAGTTGAATTGTACTATAAAATTTTATGGTCGCCACTTAGTTATACTAAGACTAAAGTACAACCAGACTCACTAAATAAAATTCAGTGGTGCGGTTGAAAATATGGCCAAAGCGGAAATAAAATCTCCTCATTGCAGTAAGTTTATTTCTCGGCTATTAGCTATCAATGATGTAAAATCTCTGGATTCGACTGCCAATGAAACAGAAACAGATTTTCTAAGCTGAATAATCGCTGATATAAAACAGCGAAGCAAGAAATCAGTGGAGTTACTCATATATGCAAACACTTTTACCTACAGCTGTCAAATTCTATGAAGAAATTAAAATCTCATCACCTTCTAAACAATAAGAGAAAAGTATCAAAAAACACTCTCTTTCGAATGTATAAAAGTGCTCATAAGACTGAGCGGCCGTGAAATTCATTGATGCTTCATTCTAGAAGCAGCGATGTAACCCTATCGTTTCAAGAAAATCTTCCATTTATGCAACACATCAAAACATCTCTTAACCTCTTCCCTTCAAATCCGTCACTTTCAACGTAAGATAGTAACTGTCCGATCTATCAATATTGATCGATCACATAATATAAAATATTCGTTTACAATACAGCATATTTGAAAAACCAAACGAAGAAAATAGGCGAAAACTCATACTTGTAAATAATTTCGCCATTAGTCCATGTCGTAACGCTAGCATTATTATCACAAGTGGACGTCGAATGTATAGGAAATGTTTCATTCGAATCCAGTTTACTCAAAGCCAGTCCGAACAGCTGAAACATATGAAAATGAACTATGCAGGATTCTTATGGCATCTCTCAAAGACAAAAGAAACTACGCATACCAGACATTGACTTTACGTTTTAAAAAACCAATCACTGAAAAGCGAAGTGGCGGAACTGATCAAGCTTACGAAAGGGCATCTTTTGCAAGTTCGTATCGACTTCTGCTATAATATTCTAAAAGCTTATCATTAAAATTGCTGCTTTCGATAAAGATTCGAAGCTTCCGGATTGGAAGAGTGCAAAGGGAGGGAACAGCCCTAATATAATGTTAGCAAGGTGGGGGAGGAAGGGGAGAGAAAGGAACGATATTCATAGTTGGGGATGGAGTTTAGATAATAAAATAACTTCATACCTTTGGAGCAAGGCCAATTATGAGTGGTAACACATCGTCCGCTGGTGGGAACATTGCATTTGAGACTGTATGGAAATTGATTGACAACATTCCCGCTTGTATTGGAGGACTAACGCTCGTCATAGTGCCTTTTACCGATTGCGTTCCAATCCACAAATATTTGCTAGTTAACAGGCCTGAACTGTTCGCTACCTAAATCAGTTTCGATGCAGCCACACATCTCCGTCTCTCTCAACAGCTTTTGCACCACACTGCTCAAAGGCCTATCAAGGCAGTGCCATGGATGAGAGGTTTCAAAGACGGAACAGGAGAATAGAGCGAAGGTCGATCCTTAAGAAGAATAAGGAGCAGATAAGATTTTACAGAAAACCGATGGCTCTCGAAAGACTTTGTGGTGACTCTCGAAAGACATTGTAGAATGTGGGAATTTTCTTGATTAAATGAGAACGGTGCTCTTCTTCTCTTTATATGCAAATAAATGCGACGATTATCGTCGCGTGAAGAAGATTTCGGTAATTTCCGAGTGAAATGTATAAAAAATATCCTAAGAACTAATTTCATTCTTTGTTTTTATATTTTCTGGAGGGCATTTTTTTCCAAATATTTTGACTATTCAATGAAACCTTTGTAATTTTTTTGGAAGTGAGAGAAAACAGACCTGAAATATTTTCCTTGCCGCATTAAAGGTGCTATAGAGAAGGATGATTCTCGCTTCAGATTTCTTCAGTCCACTGAGTCGTTCTTCGAAGTGTTCGATATCCTCACTATCATCAAATTCTTCATGATGGACGATGCGTAATCTATATTCACTCTGTGCAATCCTTTTGTTAATTTAACGAAGCGCTCTTCAAATTCGATGAAAAATTTTTTCTTTCTCTTTAACTTTCTACAATTTCTACAAAGTGCTGCACATTTTATTCCGCTCAATTAGGCTCTGATAACTTAAAATCTCTTTAAATAAGTCGAATATCATAATATTAACTTTGCAATTATCCTTTTATTCACATAAGTCAAGTCGGTTCACATCGAAAAGGATAATTCTCGGAGTGGGATCGAAGTACCTCAAAAACTGGATGGGCACTCACTCCTACATTCACTTGCATCGTTTATTGCTAATACTATTATTATTATAAGATTAATGCCTCCTAATCATTATTTCTCTCCTGGTCTAGGCTGAAAATATTTGTTGCGCTATCGGGCGGATATTAGCGAATTTCGTAATTTCATATGAAAGGCACATTTATAACCATTGCAATTTTACGCTAAGTTAGCACATTTCAGCAATAACGGAACTTCCATTTTCACGAACGGAGTAAGCTGCAACTGCGAACAAGTTTCATTCTTTCCTGGCTGAAAACACTCCTACCTCGTCATACTCCCCTTCCCTGTTACGCAAAGAAAACGAAAGCTTTGAAACAACGCGCAAGAAGGATGCAGAATTGGTACTTATTGAAGCCAAGCATTTAAAAATCGTTGTTTAGGCGGAATCACATGCATACTTGAAAGAGCGATCCTCGTTCTCGTCGATCTGTTGCTGCACTTGTTGAAGGAATTCGTTGGAGCCAGCCATCTTCGATGTGACCACACCGAATTTCGACCAATTATAGCGCTTCAACAGCGCGAGCATTGCCCTAATTTGGTGCTCAATGGGAGGCGCCATTTGCAGCATACGCAGTTTCGACAAATCCTGAATTAAATAGTATACTGCAATCAGTTTCCCTGCAATTCTATTCATATCTTCATCATGTTAGATTAAAATTGAAGTAAAATACAAAAGATTTAAGATAAAAAGTTTTGTGGCCATTCTTAAGCCAGGCCTCATTGGCTCAGAGGCAGAGCGTCTGTCTAGTAAACAGAAGGCCGCTGGTTCGATTCCAGCATGAGGCAAGCGGCTTCGATGTGTTTTCTAATCCGCGTGAGCTTGTGCACACACAAGGAGAAGTTGCATGCATAGGTTTTCAATGATTTGCTGTCGAAATCAACCTTATTGAACGTGAAGCCCGGGTTGTCCGCATTCCAAGCGATAATTGGAATGCCTGTCTGTGAAGCCATATGAAGGAAATATTGAGCTGCTGAAGTTGTCTCATCGAAAGTTTCTGATGCAGTTACGAACACAATGAGTGCCACCTCAAATGTTTATCATTTCATCACAATCAGATCATCTCACTGTATTATATCAAATGCTGAAAAAGATGCATACTAAAATAATCATAATGAGAAAAATTGCTTACACTTGTTTAAAGAATTTCGCACCAGACAGTTACGAATTCTGCGTGGGAAAGTTCTCGAAGAAATGTGTGAGGGTTTCTATTTTCGACTGTATAAATGAAACTGTCGATTGCTCAAAGGAGACGGCTCAGGAGAAAGAATATTTGTGCTGGAATGCGACGGAGATAGGCATGCCGAAATAATCCAAACCAAATTGCTTTTCAATTTTAATTCAAGTAACATTCCTCGAGCATGCACTTCATGATTTGTGCAGCGTTGTTTGTAAATTCAGTGGATGAAAACAAGAAAATGTTTAGACGTTTTTCAGCAAACCCCATGGAAGTACAAAATACAATCTCAGCATACTGTACAAAAAGGAGATCATTGAATGAACAACTCCGCAAAAGAACATCTCCGATATTAATTGTCTCGAATTTGCACGAACATTAATAAAAAGGAGTGATTAGATCGAATGCACTGATTTACTCTAGTGGAAAAATAATTTCCCAGGAAGGACTTAAATAACTGCACCTTGTCAGGGATGAGCTTATTACAAAGGCAATCGAGCACGTGCGATGGATAGAACATTCCTTTCGGTAGAATACAATCCACCGGGTTCAGCGTATATTTCGCGGCAATTTTACGCATTTGACTGCAATGTTTCATTCATATTTCATCAAAATTATCTCAATTTTAAGATTTCAGTGGCATTTCAGCTGTTATATTAAAGACGCCTAGTTTCAAGTTCTTCTTCATCTTTGATGACAGGTGACATTCAATGACGATAATCAAAAGGTGACGCTGCACTAAGCGACCACATAACTTCGTAAAATGATTGGAGAAGTAAAAGTTTGAGCTATGTTGATGACATTGAAAATTGAGTAGTTAAGCTGGATGCGAACTTAATGTTGCAGAAAGTTAAAATATTTTGCGAGTTAGCTCGAATAGTATAATTTCATCATTTTATTACATAACTGTTAAGTAATAGAAAATAATCTTCTAACTGGCCAAAATTAAAAATTTGTAATGATTGGAATTATTATGACGAAAACGCAGCTCATCTCAGAATTCCAGTTGGAAATCTCCGGTCCGAAAAAATTCATAATTATTCTAATTGTATGGAGATGCCAACTTCATATCATGTGACATTTTTATCATTTCAAATAATGCTACTGATAACTTTATTTGGAAAAGAGAGACAAGAAAAGCAAATGTGTTAAGACACTTGAGAGAAAATAAGACTCACGATATCGACTGAGCGGCATTAATGTTTCGTATTGTTTCTTTGAAAGCTTTGTCGTATACTTTCGATCTGGCATAGTTCTAGAAGTTGCTCAATTTAATGCGCTTCCGAAATTTTCCGACTTTATTTATTAATTTCATTTAAGAACAGTAGATGAGATAGATTTTTTGATAGCTCACACTTGAAGCTTTTGAAACCTCCCTCAGAATTTCACAGCAAAATACTTTTGAAAACATTATGAAACATAAAGGCCATTTAAACAGCAAGCTTGGCAGAATTTTATGCTATAGTATCTCTGTCACCAAAATTGATTGGGTTGAGGAGGCGAAGGGAGAGGAGGAGTGGAGTGAATGGAAATCTTCCTCCTAATATGGATTGCGACTATTAAAGACATTATCAACGTGAAATAACTGAGCTGTGCGAGAGCACTGCTTTTCCTCATAGGGAACCTGGAAAGCTAATTAACGATGACGCGAATCTCAAACCTGATAAACGAGACCGATGTTTATTTGCTCTTTAACGTTTGTGGCGGCAAGTTCACACAAAATAATATACAGAGGAGATAGTAAGGTTACGTGGTTGCCCATTTTACAGTAACTGAAACAAAGCGCATGTAAGCTGAAATGTGCTATCGGGCAGTTCTTCCACTCACTCACGAGGACAACAAAATTTCAAGCACCTGTTCTGAGCTTGAAAAACTGTTCAGCGCGCAACATCATTCTGGTACCAAACGTTCAGTTATGCAAAGCTGAATGCTATATCTCTCATTTCACTTCGGATATTCTCAGTAAGGAATTCATATTTCATCTACGATTGTAAATTTGCTGAAATATGAATTCTTCATTTACCCATGACGATGTTGGTTTTCCTTAAAAAAACTGTTAGAAGTAATGTCTAGAACTTCCAGCTCTTATATTCGCTACGCCTAAGATAACTCCACGAAAAGCATGTCACTCAGTTCCTTCTAATCGAACTGTGATAACCTTCTATTCGAACTGTGATAAATTTCTGAAAAAACTGTCCACTCGAGCGACTGAAAAACCCCTAATAAGCATACTGTGAATCAAAAAGAATCGATGAGTTTTGATGTGAAATCCATCCACGAGAAATGATTACATTAAAATGATGAATATTTAATGAGTGGATCTGCCAATGTGTGAAGAATATTAGCTGTTTTGCATCACAACGAACGACATGAGAGCCACCCGAGCTCGATAAGAAGATGGGATTGCTGCCACTTGCTAGCCAACGATGAGACGAGCTCAACTGGAGTGAATTCCACTCTAAGTGATGGGTGGTTCATATCTCAAGGGAAATCATAAATAGGCACGCCTACGTGCTAATTCTTCGAGAAAACTCAGTGCGCATGTCCATTTTGAATTTACTTACCCTAACGAATTGCTTTCGCAAATGCATTCACTTAATAGCCAAAATTATCGAAAAATATTTCTATATTGGCATTTGAAATTCGTTTTTCTTCACCTAAAAATGCTAAATACTTTTCATTTCATCTTTTTGATAGCAAAAATAGGAGTTGATAACAGATATCGGCAAGTATAGCTTCTCGAAACGTTCTCGTTTCTCTTAATATGTTAACACAGAGCGAAGGGCAGATTGTTCATCCACCTCTGAAAAAAACTTGTTTCCCTCGCTCTGAAGCAGTTACACAACCATCAGCACCTCATAATCTCTAAAACGAAATAAACGATAGCTTATTTTACAACATGCTAATAAATTAATGAAAAATAGCAACGCTTTCACACAATCGAACACTTCGATGAGGTTTTTTCTAACCGTCTCAACGGTAAAGGAACGCAATTTGTGTGAACACTACTCGAACATTGTCCATATTTATAACGCCACTGAAAACAGCTCAAAGATATCGGATTTTTGTAAGCAATCCAAATTCATTGTAAACTCACAAATTATTGAACACATCGTAAAGAAATTCCTTGTAAAATCACCCACTAAGGGAAAAAAATTATTCTTCAATGTATCGAAAGTAGTTGGATGAGACTGTGGATAAAAAGTGATGCAACGAGGAGATTGTGTTTATTGCTTTCGTGAGAAACGAAATTCTTTTTGCGCCCATTCGCGATGCATTATCCTTATTAGCAGTCCACTTGGCTCGACTTATCTCTTTTAGAGACCAACCGCAATGTGGGATGCAACTTTGAGCTGCCATGAAAGCAGGTTGATTTGGGCACAGCTTTAACTCCTCGACCGTCCCCGTTGTTAATATTTAACAGTCGTAAATTGTTATTTTTAGAGTTTATGTATTTTTATTTCTATTTTAATTTCCATGGTTTCAGTAAGAGAACTTGGGAGTTTCACTCGAACTTTATCTATAAAGTATGACCCGGATCAAAGTGATGAAGCTTTTTGGTTATATAATGTGTTCAAAGCGATTACCGCTGAGAATTCCCGAAACGCCTGGTTGTCGCTAAAGTGAAAAAAAGCAATTGTCCATTTTATAGATAATGGACAAGCCCTTTGCTATGAGTATACCACACACATACCGTATGTACGAAAGGCGCAAAAGAACATAATCAGACTACTAGGCAGGCAGAGGCATCAGCATGGATGCAGAACGACACAGGAACGATTATTTTCGTTTTTCCATCGCAATAATTTAATATGGTTGAAGTAATGCAGAGATAGCAGAATAGCATAAAGATAGGTGAGTACAGACACGAGCTTTATGCTTAACAAATAATATGTGTGGTTGTTTGATGACAGTAACCAAATTCGAAAGGTAATTAAAGATACCTGAGCAGTGTTCCCATTCCTTATCAACCGATCAAATTAAAATGCGAGCTCATAAATCCTCATTCGAAAATTTCATCGCACTCATATTCTGTGCAACGAAAAGTCTCACCGTTAGGGTTGATGTTTTCTGAACGCATGACGCTTTCACGTTCAGTAATTCCCTCCTAAGCATTTCCATCTCACGAAATTTTATTTGTTCATATTTGTTAAAGCTGGATTTTTCATTATCACGGCCATGTGCTTCGGTCCTCTTCTTTGGTTTTGTGCTTCGAGGGTTTCAAATCTTACGTGAAAAATAAAGACTTCACAGCGACAATAGCAGTATTTTCTCAAATTAGCGGTCGCATTGTAATCGATTTTACTGCTTCTGTGCCACAAGCAATAATTTTTTCTTTACTTTGCTTCCTTCGTGTTTATCCGAAGAAGAGTAGATGGCGCGATTTATCCGAGGATTCAGTGATTTGCATAATAATAGAGTTGCGACCTCAGAGCCTTTAAGAACTCAAATTTCATCAAAATTATTAACGAGATGAAATTTTTGATCGGTCGCATTTGAAGACAGTTCATTTTTATTGCAGCAGAAAAAACCCCCTCAGATTATTCACTTTTCAGTTGAACGAAATTTCACTGAGTGGATATTTTCCGCTTATTGAAATTCGTTTGAAGGATTTCATTTCGATCGACTCTTTTCGGCGAACCATTCTTTTATTTAGCGGCATCACCGAGACGGAATTGAGAAGTGGAAATAAACTGCGAATATCGTCGTGTGTCGGAACGATTTTGAACATTATAATCGTTTGGTACTCGAAAAGAAAGCAGTGTAAATCAAAATTTCGAAATTTCTTTAAAGGATAGATTTGGTTAAAAATACCCGAAAAACAAAGTTCAACATTAATTGTTTCCATTCGCTATGCACAGAAACTAAATATTTAATAAATCAGAGTTGCAGTTCCATAAAAAATAGTTGTGTTTTTTCAGTATTTTGATTTGGTTAAGTTATGGTGAGATATGAAAAATCCGAAGAGGAAATTATAACACAACCCTCGCAGTAGTCATATAATCTTTAGTGTATTTTAAGCTGAAGAAGGGTATTTTCAAATTCTTTTTCTTGGAAGTGATATGCTCTCATATGTGCTACAAGCATTCTACGTCATCTTGTTTTAATTCGCCAAATTTGCTCGAACTTGAAGCGTACTTCGAGTTATTGCTTTAACAAACGAATAACTAGTTATTACTTTGCACAACAATGATGCACGATTTGAAACTGATAGCTCACATTTTGTGAGCTCAAAATACGAGCTTTATTTATTGTTCTTTTGTAAAATCGCTATGACCTATTGTGTCTTTTTCAGTTACTGTTCGTCTTCAGTATCGAGGTGTTTATTGTCTGTATTATTCGACGTAATCCAACAGTCAATTCCCATAACATTTGATAGTTACATCTTTCTGTAACAGAAGCAGCAATTTCAAAGGGCATTAGGTTTTCGTTTCATTTCGAAACTTTCATTCACAGGGTTGTGAGTACATACATTAACTAAGGTCATTCTCTTGTGTTATTTAGGTCAGTTCGTTGCGCAGTTTTTTTAGCAAATGCTGCCTTTTTATGACTGTCAAAACGGCCGGCATATTGCCAATTTTACTGCCATAGATCGTCGATGAGGCCAGCAGCTGCACTGTTAGCGTTGACTGTTCGATATCCTCAGCACATAAGTATCGAATTGTTGTGTGATGCTTATGCAGCCAATAAATTCAACACATCACAGCGCAAGCCTCAGGCAGCTGCTGCTTTCGCAGATCGAGTTAGTGTGAACGAATGTCAGGAGCGCAGCAACGATGGGTCTACCTCTCGTCTGCACTTCTGTGGCGCTTTTATTCAATTTTTTAAGTCCTTGTGCTGCGCAAACCGTTGCTTTATCGTTCTCCGAATATGAAGCACCCTCTTCAACTCCCTTTATTATTTCGCTATTAACGGATGATCCGGCTATCATAGGTAGTTTTCTGGTGGCTGATGAAAGCAAAGATGGTCGTGTTCCAGCTGGCATTTACTTCAGGATCAGTCAGAAGGTAAGTGATATCATTTATTTTGAATAATGGCATACTGATTGGGCCAAAATAAGAACAAATATGAGAAAGAAAAAAGAATAAATAGTGACGAAGCAAGAACAAGATGCGGCGAGATCAGAGGCAGTTTGTGTGAATCGATGACTCCATTACATAGCCATAACACTTGTGATATTCAGTTATGACGGTTGTACTTTACTTAAAGTGTTATTTAGGGATTAAATACAAAAATATAATTTAAGAGAGTTGAATTTCGAGTTTGCATGAAATTTTTCCAAGCCTTTCCAAATTCACGAAAAATTTTTGTTTTTCGTTGCTAAGCAATATTGTTGGGTAAATTCTTGCGAGTACTCAGTGATGCAGAATTCAGAGTTCATTTTGACATTTCATTTTCAACTGTACCATTGTGCGAATAGCCCTGATATTTTGATCCCGGACAGTTTTAAGGACAAGCCTCCGAAAATTTCCCGGAAAAAGGTTCGCGAAATAGCCTATGTGGTCATTTTCTTATTTTATCGTTCCTGAGTGGTTTCAGTTATTAAGTCAAATAAACAGATGAAGCTAATTCAGCATCAGTAAATTAGCCCAATCACCTTCAGGGAATCGATTATATAACAAGTCTAGCTTCTCAAGCACTCCCGCAACTGCTGGAAAAATCAGTTATGCCGACAGTTGAACAACCTCAAATCAAAATTTCGAAGCTTACCATTGAGAAATTTGCACAACCTACCATTGAGGCAAAGTTCATTGACGGAGCAGGTGAGTTTTTGAATGTGCACTCTTACCAAGCATTATAGAATTAGCTGTTCTTGCAGCTTGCATATTTAAAGCTTTATTTTCTCAATATCTTTTATACAAAACATTAAAACGACCGGATTTTCGACAATGCCAACAGTATAGAATAACGAAAGGAAGATTTAGCGAAGTAAACGGAGGAATGCTTCATGAAGAATCATAAAGTACGTCAAAAATATAGGTTAAAGAAAAAAAGAATCATGTAACAGCAGCTGGCACGATCCTGCTCTTTGTGTCACCTGTGTGACTTGCTGTATAAATCACGATTTAAGAAAGTAACCTCTGACTCGATCGCTCATTTCGTGTGAGACTTTTTGCAACAATTTCAGTGCGAAATGAAAATCCAACCATTGTAAAATAAAGGGAGGTGAAATATGCAATTATACCTAAATCTTCTGCCTGGTTATATGTAAATATACGTAAATTTCAAATTTCTTTTGAAGCTGATAAATCGATAAGAATGTGATTATGAGAGGTCTCGTTATGACGACCGTCAAATTTCATCATTCCAGCCTCAATGGGCAAAACTAGAACACCCAGACGGGCAAACAGATAGACAGACAGGCAAATACATAGGCGTAGATGCAAAGCGATTAGCATGGTGATTTGCACATACCTGTTTTGTAAGACAAGATATTCGTAGTCTGCGTTGCCAGGAAAATAGATCGGATCGCATTAAATATGCAGTAGAAGTTTGACTGCACACAGTTTACTATTATACAGTTATAACTGCACGCTGTGCATAGCCGGTTTGTGCTTAGCTTACGTATTAAAGGATTTCCAGCACGCTCATCCGGATAAGTGGATTGTGTTCATAAGGAGCGCAAATATCGTGCTAATGCAACTGCAGTGAGATAACAGCTAAGTGAAGCGTAGCCAACGGCCGCTAAATATCGTTTAGCGAATCCGAATTCGTGAAACCGCACCACCATGACGTTGGAAAAACTCTAAACCGATGCTAAATGATTTCGCATAACAAAAAAATGAGCTGAGGCAAATATTCGTCCAAAAAAGATGAATCAAAATCGACAACAAAAGTGGTATCGTGAATGCGGCGATCAATTTGAACGTTGAGGTTGACAGCGAATTAGTATATATCTATTCAATTCGCTGGCGATCATGTAAAACCCAATAGGAAGTACCACTAGGCGGGATATCCATGTGAGGTGGGTTCAATCTAACACTAATCCTCATGTCCTCATCTTCATCACTGCAATACTCCTTTTCTCTTAGAGTTGCCAATTTAATGCTTCTCAAACGCAAAGTACAAACTAAAAACTAGGCAATTTTCACAATGCAAATACGCAAAATCATAGAAAAAAATGGCAAGGAAATAATGAAACTATCAGAGAAAACATTTAAAAATGTGCAGCATAAATCATACAATTAAATGAAAGTATATAAAATATACAATTAAATAAGTAAATAAAAACATTCTTCTCCATTATAAAAAGTTTCCTCTTTTGTCTTCAGCTCCGTTATTAAATAATAAGTTGGTAGACGATATTTGGTGTAATATCTGAGGCGTATTCAGGTATAAGCGCACATGTTCATTTGCCACAAGTGATGATGAGTGCGATATACGATGCATCGACGTTTTTCACCACTTACAAAGGCAAATTTAAAGCCGATGTGGAGAATTTAACCGTTATAATGGAGGTTTATGTGAGCAGAAACGAGACCGCAAATTTAAATATTATTGAGGTAATTTAGCTGAATTGGAATTGATAACTTTACATGTTCAGTAAAATAGTACGGTCCGTAGAGCATTCGAAGGTAGATTCTCATTATTTTGCTCTTTCGTCTCACATTTTGCAACATTTGATTATAAATGACTATGAGTTTTCAATGATATCAAAGCGCTCTATTCGTAATTCCGAACATTTTGCAATGTAGGACTTTGTAATTAGATATAAGTGCCTCATTTGCGAGTTTTTCGAGCAATAGAAAAGACTAGAATTTACTTCCTATAGCTGCAATAAGTGCAGTCGATTTGATTGTAAGTATGAAAAAAACACTCGAAAATTAGTGCGTCGCATTGCAAATTGCTTCAATGAATTCGTGTATAAAAATTGCTGTTTTCAGACACCTATTTGCAACGTTACTTCCACTCGTATACGGATTGTATTCGCTGGCGACATGTCGACTTATTTGAACCTAATGAGGTGA
Organism: Parascaris univalens; assembly: GCA_037576465.1. Classification (NCBI taxonomy): domain Eukaryota; kingdom Metazoa; phylum Nematoda; class Chromadorea; order Rhabditida; family Ascarididae; genus Parascaris; species Parascaris univalens. Next base: position 4,503,385 of record CM075173.1, read on the forward strand.
ATTATATGATAGTTGTTCAGTGATAATCAACCGCCACTGCTAGAACTTCATTTCAATATTCGATAAATAATAGCATCCGCCCACATTTTTGTACCTAAAATAAAGTGAAATGAAGGTTTTTACTGTTTTTTCGATTCACTTCTCGTTTTTATCTTTCTCAGTCATAATTCTTGAAGCTCTATCTCTCTTTTCGAGCTCATATTTTCAAATATTTAAAGAATGCCATATGTTGGACAATTCAAAGATCTTCCTCATCACGATTAGGAACAAAATTATCTCACCGCTCTAATCACCCTAAGGTATATAATCAATGGTGAGTTCCCTACAGATTGAAATTCTTCAGTATTCATCATGAGCAAAAATTAACATTATCTTACTTAAGCTGGCAAAATTACTCTTTCTGTGTCGTAATTAAAATAATGGTTTAAGTTGCTTATAAAAAAAGGCATATTATAGATCTCTTATCGAGCAAACTGTAATTGAAGTACTTGGTAGCGAATTATGTCAGATATCAGTGAGAGTTGCTCACTTCTTCGAACAACAAAAGAGACAGGTTTCCACAACATTTTTTAAAATTATTAATACAAAAAACTCATATTCGTTTGTTTACCTCTATATGTTTGGAGATTCCTAAACGAGCGCCGCATTTTACGAATTAATTCTCTGAATAGCTCACAACGTGACCAATTGAAAATTTCATAAAATATACGGAATTAACGTAAAACAGAAACACGAAATAAATTATGCGAAACGCAAAATTCAGTGCGGAGAATTCATTCGATCATTCATAGAGAATTCATAAAGATTTGTTTGCAAACATGCTGAAGTAATTGCTTCCCTTCCCCCTTCCCTTTCCAGAAGAGCGATCTGAGATGTTCAAATGCCTCCATCTCCGTCATCAAAAATTCAACATTGTTTTCAAGGAAGCGTAGTGCAGCAATAATGCGAAAAACTTGTCTACAACTTCGTATGATGTTGCAGTTTTCCCACACACCAGTTCATTAATATACACATGATTTGACAATCGTGAACAATTCACGCGACTTCTTTGAAGTATTTGTGCTTGTTATAGATTCTAATGACGACACCAGCACCTCGATCGACACCACAACCAACACCAATTCCAACTCATTTGCTTAGTTTGAATACTGGTTATGGAGCTGCAATGCAGCAAACGACTCCGGAAACAGAAAAAGACGACGAGAACGCCATCTATGAAGAGCCAGTAGACGATCTGGTAGAATTGCAATCTCATAACATGGAAAATTTCTTTATGCATTTGGTTTGGTCTTATCGATTACGATGCTCGCTATTTTCTCACTTGCTTGTGAATTTTTTTTTTCAAGATATCATATATTTTTTAAAGCAAAAACGCTAAATCCAGCCCAAAACTGCTAAAGAGTGTTGCATTCAAGTGCATAATGATTGAAACAGATGCTCATATTTATTAATTAAATTAACCGAAGCCTTGGACGCAATAAATCCCTAAAAACATTGCAAATGCAATCATTTCTTTTGTTGTTAAACTTTATTATGTGAAACATTTGAATATCTACTAGACAGCTATATACAGGATTCGGCGGACGATCTTGCTGCAAAGTTTGCGGCCGACTTATGTGCCAACGACCGTGTGGACGGTGGTTATGAGATGTCACAAGACGAGCAGCTATCCGATGTGCCAATGTCAACTCAACAATTTGGCGGTGGTCAACCTGCAGAAAATGCGGCTGAAAGTGGTGAGCGACCGCTTAGATTTCATCCACCACCAGGTGCAAGCGATTCGGATTCTCAACGATTCAATCCCCTTCTTGTCGAGGGCGTTTGGGCTCCTGATTTGACGCTCATGTATGCGCCAAAATTCACCAACAAGGTTTCATTTCATTTATATTCCATTTGCTTTAGGATAGCCGCTTTCAAAACGACGATGGATGCCTTGGAAAAAAACCTCTTTTTTTCTAGAAATTCCATTCATTTAATTCTCATCAAAAGAGCTGTTTATCAAAATTATTTTCACTGATTTGCAGTATATAGTGGTAGTCATGTAAGCGAGAAGCAACACTAAATATTAGAGAGCTAATATTAGAGAGTTACTTGATGGAAGGAATGCAGTTTGATGAGCAATTTGAGTTTATTACCTGCCATCTAGTAAGTGCTTTACATGTTACTTATCTGATAAATAACTAAGGTTGCTTATGAGAAAGAATAAGGGAAAGCGTTTTCGAGCCATAACATCGCCGTTCCGATGGCATTTTAAAAGCAAGCGGTAACGATCACCTTTAAAAGAATTATTCGAAATCAAATTCCAACTCGTAACAATTTAGTTCGGCTTCGCAATGATAGCAAAGCACTTCATCGAATTGTCTCGTTGCAGGATGTTATGTTTGGTCTCGATGGTGGGATCGTATTTTATGGGGAAAAGGCGAAGAATGTCTCACGTCCGAGTATGCTGAATATTTCTGCACTCGGTGACCAGGTATTTTTGGTTATGATATTTATGTGATCGGCTAATATCACCGAATATGAAAAATTGAAGTAATAAATGCAATATTTAATTGAAGCAACAATACTTAACTACTTTGAATTTAAACAGCATTGGAAAGTGAATTATTTACCTTAGAAATTCTTACTAGTTCTCAACCACTTCGGCTCTACTTACAAACCATATGATATGTCTAACTTTGTAAGTGTATGATGCTTTATTATTCACTAATCGATGCTTCGTGTTCGTCAAACAAGAATAAAAGAAGAGAAGAATAGACAGCAGCACTCCCTTCCAGTAATCATGATCGGAATTTTGGGCAACTGTAACTTGAGCTCCGTAGATCGGAATGATACTCTATTGGAAATTGAGCTGTTTGAATGAAACTATCGCTAATTTTAGCTTTATTTTATGGATCGAATTGATTTTTAACTGTTAATCAAATTCTCTGCGCTGAAAACCCTAAAATCAGCTCCATGGATCGAAATGACCTCCAGGCACAGCAAAAGTTCTCTGGATTTTGCTGATCTCCCGTTGTAATTCAAACTATCCGGATCGCTTTTTAAATCCACTGCGAATATCATTATTTTCAGATGTTCGGGCTATTGATCAGTGAATATGTACCAAATACATTCTTCGCACATGTTTATGATAATGGTCTTGGAACGATTCGCGAATCGTTTAGAACGCGAAATCTGCCCAAATTCATCAAACCGATTGCCAAATTGCTTTGCTCGACGTGTGAACTACAACTCATTGCCAACTTAACTGCGTATGGTTCTTTACATACATAATTTTTTGTATATTTATTTCGAAAATATATTCATTTAAATTTTGTGAATCTAAACGGGAATATCTCGGGAATAAGTTAGAAGTAATGCTGTTCTCTGGCTTCATTCTGCTTATGGGAATGTTGCCGTTGAAAAAGTAAAGAGCATAAATGGGGCTCAAATTTGTTCGAGAAATTAATCACTGAGATGCTCTTTCAGATAAAAAGTCAAAGATTTGTTATGATTGCATTATCTCGAAATTAGCTTCTTTCTGAGTGATTTTATAATAAACTCGACATTGGTCGACGTGCGTATTTCTCCTTAACTGCTTAAAATACTGCGGATTTTTTCGATTTCGTTCTTTGCATGATTTGCCTAAAATATAAAGAAGGCGAAAACGATATGCTTGAAAAGGTTGGCGAGTTTGCAATGATTGAAGAGAAGGCAACTAGCCGCGCAGATGGTTTGAAATCACGATCACTGCGCTGTGAACAACTGTAAATCTAACTAGAGTAGATCCTTATTGAAAGCAATACCTTATATGTCGTAATAAACGGGAAAAGGATGATAAGAGAAGGATGGTAAGAGAACGGAACAGAAGAACCGAAAAATAATAAGTGATTGTAGAAGACCACAGATGCGTATTGATCTGTCGGGTGTTCGCTTGGATATCGAAGGGGATGTGGCGATCGTTTTTCTCGGCAAAACAAGAAGACATGAAGTGGTCACTGCGAACACCAAACTCGACATCACTGTAACGATTTTCCTCAACATTTTTGCAATATTTCACAAAGTATATCTGCGATATTGATTACTGCAGAAAGTGCTAAAGTTGAGAACATTAACTGAGAAGCACTTAACCAGGTAGTTAAGTACTAATATTTGAATGCCAGTGTACAGTAAATTGATTCATTAGTATCGGTAGTGACCTTTAAAATTGTTGTTAGTTGTTAATTAAGTAGGATGTTTAAAAATTTAACAGTGCATTTCGGGTAAATGAGCTTGCCAAATATGTTTTGAATCTCTTGTCTTCCGTAATACTTTGACAGAACCCTCTGATCGCAAACGTCTCTTCCGTATTTCTTAACGCTTTTGTTGGTACGTAGGGTGAACATTGAAACACCTGTGTTATTCTCATGTATCCTTCACTTTGAGAGACTTTATAGTTAAAGAAATTGCTCTATCGTGTATCGGTTCCCTCAAAAAAAAAATCAAACAGTGTTATGCCATCAAGAAAAACAAACTCAACTTCATTTTTATAGAAGCGATTGATATGCCACAAATAACAATATTTTCAGGTGAAGCCATTTTTATTTTCAGGTGAAGCCATTTTTATTTTCAGGTGAAGCCATTTTTATTTTCAGGTGAAGCCATTTTCATTTTCAGGTGAAGCCATTTTTGAAGCATAGCCGTGTTTATGGCGATGTCGCGTTAACGAGTGTTGATATTCAGATGAAAAACGTAAATACTTTCCGAATTATTTCTGTGATCTAAAAGTTGCTCACATTTAAACGACGCTTTTTTATATTTGAATCTACTCTACTGTGTACATATTAATTTTATTGTGGAATATGAGGATTAAATATCAGAAAATTATATTATGACAAGCCAAGGTTATAATTTGCAATAAATTAATAGTGCACTGCCTTAATTTAGTAAATTTGCAAGAGTCTGCAAAATTAATTCATATGTAATAATGGAAGGGGAGTTATTAATTCTCTTTCTACAAGAAACATCGGGAAACCGCGAAACGCAGACCACTTATTGTAATCATTTGCGAAAGAGCTGGGCACAAACGAAAATAAGCAGAAGTTTAATTGGATGAATAATTTGCAGATGGGAGTTAGTGGAATGTTTGCAAATTCGTTGAAAAATGCGCTAAACGCAATTATCCCAAAGAAACTTTGGCCGAAAATTAAGAAGCGTCTCCGTTTTGCACTCAATCAACGAGGTAAACTTTCAATTTTTATGGAGAAATGTTTCTCAGGATCGCGTATCCATGAAATTTTATTTTCTCCTGGAGTTCCATATAGCGAGATTAACAATCGCGGCCCATTTTATTTTTATATTGACGTATTGAAGAATTCTCTCCTTTCTTCGAATAACCACTCGAACGATTTTGTCGAATCGTTTTTCTCTTTTCTGACTTTGAGATAAAATTTCGAGAAGTTCTAATCGTTTTATGCTTCATATTTTTTTACCTTTTTTATCTCTTTCAATTTCCAAAGCGATAGCGCAAATCAGATTCAATATCGCATCAAAGCAGATTTACTGCTGTTGAAAAGTATCATCGTTTGATTTGTGCAAAACCTTTTTTAATGCACAACTCAGCTGTTTGCTGTGCACTTTCCAAGGAGAAGTTTTCAGGCATAAAACTTCCGGTGATGTGCGGAGTTGAACTGGAGAGACCCTCGTTGAGTTATGTTGACCATGCCATCGTTATCAATACGGATTTCAGGTTAATATGTCTATTTGTGGTCTATTTCCAGCTAATGTGATCAATAATATAATTGAACTACTTCTTCTGTCTTAAGGAATATACGCAGTAAATTTGTAAAAAACATTAATATCTGCTGACGAAAATTGCTTAAGGCAAAAATGTCTGCAAATAAATTACCGTTGACTAACGACTTGCTCAACAAGTTTTAATTTATTAGTTTAGTTTAATTAAATATTTTAATGAATCCTTTACTGAATCATCAGAAAATATTCTATTGCAGTTACGATTTACCTCGTTTCATTAGCAAATTCAAAGCATATATAAACGCCGAAGTTGGACGGGCCAAAAAGAAGCAACAATTGGAGGATGAGGAGGAATACGATGGATTGCGATAATTTTGTTGAACAAATGAAGTTTTCTTGCCCTCTTAACTCTGTATAAATTTAAACTGCTGCAATTGTTGTTCCGTCCCTCCGAGAGTCGTTGTCTCCTTTGAGTGACATCTCAAATCTCACCAAATTCAGCATAATGAAGCTTTACGGTGGGCTGGATTTTTGAGATATTCTTCTAATGTTGAGGGTAATTTAGCGATGGATGGTGCTTGAGTTCATGCTCTGCGGGAGGACTTAACTCCAAAAAATCTGTGAGTAGTAAACTGTAGAGATCAATCTGACCATACTATATCACCTGCGAGTAAATTACCACGAGGACGTCATCCGCTATGGAGAAAATTGTGAAAATCGATAGTTCAATTAGCAATTCATACAAAGAGTAGGAGCGATTCCTTGAAAATATTCTCAAGCGAATCAAAAAGTAACAAACAGTAGCAAAACTATTTAGTCAGTCAGTGTAATGAAAAGTAAAAAGGCCATCCCGAGTTCCGATTAAGAAAGTAAATAAATCCCAAGTCAAAATGATTTGAACCCTCACTTCCAAAGGAAACCCGAATTTTCGCCCGCAGTTCATCTCATAAAAAGCAGTAGGGTATTTACGCAGGTTTAACCATGGGAGAACGATCTCTATACTTCGAGCGGCCTTGCTGAAAGGACAGCCTTGTGAAGAATTTTCACAATGAATTTTTTCTGCAAAGATATGCAATTCTGTTGCAATTCGCTGAGAAAGCTCCGAACAATCAGTGGTAAACTTAAATCGGTCTTTTTTTTTTGAAGAAGGGAGAGGAAGGCAAGAAAGAGAGGGACCGGACAGCGAAAAGAGGACAGAAAGTCGTTCATGTGGTACCATGAGGTGCTGTTCATCACCAGACATGAGACATTGAAGATCTTTTATTAGATTCATCGATTATGGAGTACAGAATAGAGAAAAGAAGAGAAAGTAGGGAACGACTGTACAGAGTATATATCACAAGAGATATTTCACAGCTTCAGGTAGATTACATGGAGTCCCTCGCGGTGCTCCTCTGTAGAATAACTCGGCGTCCTGTCTCGCTGAAAGCTGTCAATTATTTATCAAAACATATTCATCCAGAAATCGATCCGAAAGTAAAATCATATATTCATTGGCATCACTTTTGCACTGACAACTAATCAGCACAAAGGTTTTCATCAAAACAATCGGCGAACGACCATAAACACTGATGTATTCACATTTCGCTGACGGCATAGGAAGACTTTCCTTGTATGAACTCTATCTTTAGAAACTGCAACAAAAAACAAAGTCATCCATACAAGTAAAGCAATGTAAAATTAAATATGAAAGAGATGGAAAATTGGTTTTATTACTGCAGAGAAAGACGGAAAAATTAGCGGAAATAGGAGGAGGAGCTCGTTGAGACATTTGCAAAGCTCATTCGTTCAGTGAGAACAATCACCAACGAAGCAACATCGGTGCGAATAAGGCGCTACTGAATGAGAATAAATAAGGATTGCCAAAAAAATTTCTCTTTTAGGAATAAGAATGAAGTTCCTCAAGATCCTTAACATTAGCAAATAATAATCGAAGTCTATCGCTACTCGAAGTATCGATGACTTCTTCCCTGCCTGCATTCCATGTTGATATTTGCTTTTCTTATGCTCTAAGTAAACAAAAAAATCGTCGTCACTTACTTGTTATTGTCACAAATTATTTGCCTATTTCCTTCCAAGCGATCTCATATCGCTGAGAAAACAATATGAGTTTCGAGTTCCAAAGCTAAAATCTTCATGCTTCTGACAGCAAACTGGATTTAAAATGTAGCACCCACTCAGGAACAATATCTGTGTAAACCGAAAGAAAAATTCTGTGACCTAAGTCTTCCGTCGCATATAAAATGGCATAAGAGGCAACCACCCAATACTAATAGGAAGCCAAGATTTCAAGGCATGCAACGCAAAGCCCTAAATTCGACAAAACACGTTCTTTAAAGAAATATTCGCAACTCATCTAGTGAAAAAAGCTGTATGATACTTCTTCGAATTAAGCTTTTATTTCAACGTTACCGATCAATAGAAAATATCGGTTAGCAAGTTGGCTTTCAGATTATTTCATCCGGATTTTTGGGGAAGTTTTATGGATGCGAAGCATTGAGGAATTAAGGAAATAAAAAGGTGAGAAGCGCTAAATGAAGCATTTGAAGACAGAGCGGAAGCAGAATAACGAACGCGTGAAAAAGTCACTTGTTGCGTTTAACGATCTGAATGACGACATCGACGACGAAGAGGACTGCACAAAGAAATAGAAATGCCTAAAAATAATTCATAATTCATGTCATGCTCTCATAGATAAATCAACTTATCACTATATTCAATCGATATCCTACTCCTTGATTTAAAAAAATGCTACTTATCCCCTCTCTATAACGACGAATAACCAGTTCTGCACAAAAAAATTCAAGTTAAAACATCGAAAATCTCCTCGTATCGGTGAAGCTGCCTATGCATTTGTCCTTTATTTCACAATCCAATTGTGTTAAGCTGTTTCTCCTGCCGTTTGAAAGTATGGAAAACGTTTGTTGATGAAAACTGCTCGATTCCTATTTGAGCACATAACTGCGTTAATCGTTAAACTATGTCGGTATTGACTGAGAGTGATTATTTTCGTGGATATTTTGAATAGTTTGTGGATGATGTGAATAGTTTATGAATCCTATTTTAAATAATAATATTGATATTTTGAGTAGATTATAAGTCGCGGTGTACAGCTGAATTGTCAAAGAGCCTGAACACCGAGCAAAAGACCCAATTTCCACCCCCCACCCCCCCCCCCCCCCGCCTTAGGTGTTATCAGCTGCTGTAGTTGTGCAACTTTATGGAAGTGGATGATGTGTTCAACCGCGAGAGTTTACCATACGAAACACTTTTAGCGTTTTTAGGGTAGCCCGACGTCCAGCGTTCAAAGCCGGTCAATAAATATTGCAGTGAAAATTGGTTCAATATAAGCACACAAATATCGGCCACCATTTTCCATGAGATCATGCAGCTAAGGACAAATTTCGCTTGGTAGAGAGTAAGGGTTTACAATGATGAGCTATTGTTGCTGTCATTCTGAGCTGAATCGTTGAATTTCCTAAGCTCTGTCCATAAATATCCTGAACTCAATCAGCAACTAGCCTGAAATTTATCACCAGACACTGTGAAATATCACTGTGAATGACTCTGAACTCTCGTTTTTTTGAATTAGACTTCTCAAATTTTTAGTACAACGATGAAAGTGATTTTAAAAAGCTTTTTTTTCTTCTGTCCACTCTTAATAGACGAATATTATGAGTTAGTTCTAGCCTGCTCGATTGCAGATATCGTCATTACGGTGACTAAAAATGAAAGCCAAAAACACATCGTAGATTTCAGCGATTCATAAAGGAGTGGAGATGACTTTGAACTTACCGCTGCGACCGCCCATCCTTTAACGACGAATATAATCTCGCAAGTGGGAATGCCAAGACAACCACTGAACTGACCATTTCCAATTTGCCGAATCAATGGCCCCATATGACCAAATCCTGTTGCATACCATGTCTCCACACCACCCAGAATCAGATAGACACACACCGAAACTGCGGACAGGAATACTTGCTGCAACCACTTAATTAGCATAACTAATTAGTAGCGCTACCTTGAAACTGATGAAGTAATATTTTTTAAGCGTAGAAATTATTTAAGAAAGAAGACTAAGAGAAAAGGAAAATTTCAACGAGAGAGGAGGTACGGCCGCTCATGAGCATAACGTTTCTGCCAATTAAAGCTTTAAATATTGGAACTGCTTTTACTTTGTAGAACAAGCTCTTTTTTATTTTTATGAAACTGAAATGATATCAACGAGTACTTAATTATCACTTCAAGAAACAAAACTAATGATTAATATATGAAATAAAAAAAGTGGGGGAGTCATAAATGGAGGAACTTAGGGCACCGGAGATAAGTACCTCAGAAACAATTCCCACAAGGTCGAGATCCCATGTTATTGTATTTTGGCTACTTGCTAGAAGAGTAAACAAAACACGTGTGCTTGTTACCGCAAAATGAACAACGACTAAGATCCACTGAGAGGAATGCGTATCATAAACAAGCCATGTATCACCGGATCACATAAACACTTTCTCATCTCAAAAAAAATCCTCAAGAAACGACAGAGTAACGACGACCTATCGATGGCATGATCCGAATAGCACCTACCCTCCTTTTGAATATTCTTCCCTAGGAGAATTGGCAACTCCTCCAATGAGGAAATTTGCACATCAGCTAAGGGAATGCATACTAAGATGAACCTTCCGAATATATTCTAAACGTCGTACGATCATCTTGATGAACTTCATCTAATTGAGGCAAAAATGTCAATGTAACACCTCTGACGAGAATTACAGCACCTGCAGTATTTGTTTACTCAATTGCGGCAATTTTGTTTCGCCGATAACGATTTCCACGGTTAGAAGAAATTTGTGGAACGCCGAAACAACAATCCCTCGCTTTTATATTCAGCAGATAATTTTGCATTCTATGATGGTCAAATCGGCACTACTTTTTTCCCCTCCCCACTATGAACCACTTAGGAAAAATAACACTCTAAATGTTCAACTCGGGCATATATACAACGAAATCCAATATGGTCTTTAAAAAGACATATACGGAACAGAAGAATAACGAAGCAAGTTGAGAGATTTTGTACCGGATAAGTGAATGAGTTCCCGGATGCGAATTGCACACAACTGAATCCAAGCGACGGTAAAGCGAATAATATTGCAATGATCACGATTGCCAGCTGCCCCCAAACACTGAATTACAGGACTGTCACAATAGAAAACACTCGAGAAATAAAAAAGATATTTTAATATTCATGGAGATAAATGACAATATTTGATTCGTTTGGCAAAACGGTTTGAGGCAAACAGTATTCTCCGTGTAAACGCATAGAGATCTCTCTCCAGTCGAATTTCAGAACACTGGTTCCGCTTATCACATAGCCCCATTCATCAACACCAGTCTGTAATGTGATCGCCAGAATAGAACGGTCGAATAGAATAGCCTTGTTGCTAACTGCATTAGCACATCAAATGAAAGAGAATGGCAAAGCTATGCTTCTTGAAATCCTAGCGAAATGTGCTTTTAAACGATCGCCACCTGACACTGGATAGCCATATAAGGTATGTAGTAGTCGAGAAGCAACAATCAACTGATTCGCTTTCAAGCCATTCAGAATGAAGATTTTTTTACTTTATTCAGATACTAGTAAACGTTCAACTGCTAGGCATTCTTGACCACCTATTTCGTGAGTGGGAAAAAAGAGGAAAATCCTCTGTCGAATGCTGCAACGTTTTTGAGCGTGACACGTATCGAAGGTACCGCACACCTTGTATATAAGGCAATCTCCTTTTCACGCGATGATGCGTCTCATTCGTTGCGATGAACGATGTATCGCCGATTTAAGCTCCTTATGAGGGCGTAAACATACTACGATGAATCATGGAAATTCGTAAATACAAATATGAATGCATTTCCATTTTTAATCACGATTGTAATTCTTGCTGCTACGAAATCAGTTGACTAATCATGTATACAAAAAATTCTATTAGCATGACGACCTTTAGTTCGCATAGTTGTAAATGATTCTATTGGCACGTTAAAAATTAGAATTTGATCAAAATAAAGCATCTCCACTGGCATTAACGAATAGAATCAACGATAAAACGTTGAAGGGAAATCTATGTTACCGAAGAGCCTAGCTGGCGAGCACCTCAACCTTGCATTATCTTCATTTACCAGTAAGCTCAATAATGAATTCTTTTAAGAGCAGCATCGCAAACAGTCGAGGATCGTTTCAGTGGTGTCGGCAATCGCTCGTGGTGAGTTTCTAATGAGCGCTTTGTATGTGCGAAATTACTGAAGTACGAAAAGAGTCCCACTGAGAGCTGCAACGTTCATGTAGACGGGAGAAAAAAGCAAAGAAAAAATCTGATATTTAAACAGTCGCATCGATTGCAGTTCGCACCTTTATAAACTAGAGTCGGTGCGGTCGTTCAATGCGTTGTCATTTTTCGCCGTGGATCAGTGGTTCGAGATATGATCGTGACCGCAAGGAGTGCAGAGGCCAGAAATGGAGGTGTTGTACCATTTCTTATACATTCTCACCCCTCAACTCCTGCTGAAACTTAAAGACTAGCTTGGCAGTTGCCAAATAAGTTAGTATCCAGTATCGAATTTGAGACAAAGAAAATGTAGTTACTTCTGTCCACGTTGTTGAAAGTGTACTCCATGTCGCCAACGATCAACGTTCATCGGAAAGAAATTTTCGTTGGGGCATATTTCGTTGCTTGCCTGTATATCATTGATATATCGTGTGAAGCATACACCAGGCGCCGTGAAGATGAGAATCACCGAAACAAACACGAGCAGCTGAAATGATACTGTGAAATAAATCACTTACGGCAATCAACAATCAAAAACAACTGTAATTTGTAAAATTCTTTTATTGTTCAGTATTGCAAATTAGTAAAACAGAGCGCAGTTGCAGTAATAAGAAATCTGAAAAAGCGATATAAAATATATTATGGCGGTTTAATTGCTTTGAATTTTTCGAAGAATTATATAGTAAAGTTTTAACGAAAGGAAATGATATACTAATATCGCTGCTATAAGGAAATACCTTCAACAGCAGCAGTGAATCCGGAATTATTGAGAAAATGGTCACCATCCTGGGATTCGAAGAAATGACGAGTATTGAGACAAATTTCTGATTTTGTTTTCGAAGAAACGTTCTCCTTCATTCATTCGACGAAACAACACGAAATTCTTTAGCGTTATCAATTACAATTATGACAACAAATGGCGAGTTCTTTTGAAAACCCGCAACTGCACTAGGCTGACGGAGTCACTACAGTGAGGACTTGAGATGAGTTTTGACGATAAAAGGAACTTTGGAAGGAGAAATTCCTTAATTAAAATTTGAGAAATTATGTATGCGAAATAAGTTTTCGATGAACTTCACAAATGGACCGGCGAATAAAAAATGCTAAATACTTTGAACTATTTGTTTGAATTTAGTGCAAAAACAAACTAATAGTGCAGTTGGCAATTTATTCGTTATAGTAAAGCTACAAAATTTTGTTCATAACGTTATGCAATGAATGCATTTGTTCTAATCATTTCAGTTACCTAATATGAAGGAAAGCTTTTACTTACCCATGAGTCTCGATAGCAATATGATGAAAAGCAATAAGTCAAATAGAAATGAGAGAAATGGAGTGGAGAAGGAGGTGAAGGTTGAGAATTTAAAAAATCAGCGTCGATTTGCTCCTCGGACAATGAAATTGGAGTAATTTGTACTGTTATATGAGATAAGAGACTCTATATCCTATATCCTTCAGCGCGTTGTATTCCACGAACATAAATTCAGTTTCGATAACCTCAGTGAATCACAGCTGAACAAGTATGCTTATGTGGATTCAGCTGGTATGGACTAAAAGATTCCTCTTAGCCAAAATCATTGAATCGATATTGTATGCAACTTCTAGATCACTTAATATTCATCCAATCATTTCGACTTTCTCATTAAAATAAGAGTGTTCTTAAAAATTCATCTCGCAGAAGATTTGTCGAGAGACGTATTAGCTATTTGCTTTCTCCATCCCATGAGGTGATGTTTTAAAAATGCACTTTTAGCATGATCTTAAATAACTGATTGTCATTTCCGTGGAGTCCGCTTCCTCCCCTCCCCGTCTCTCATTCTCAACGTCTGAAAATTCACCCCTTCGACAATTTCTTTAGAGGCAGATATAAATTCCATCAAAAAGGAAATGCAGTTGCATCGATATTAATATCACTTTAAATAGGAATGTGACCCACTAGCGGTCTGCGAGAGAATATTTTAATTTATGCATATAAATTAATTATATTTCTTTGACCTTGCATAAATAATTAATAAGTGTTACTACTTACAAGTACGATAGCTCTGAGAACTGCCGATGTTCCCGCATAAATCGTTTGTGATGCCATTATTGCTCAATTGGTAGCACTATCTACTCGCTGATAGTCGTGGACAATCGTATGTCGCAGCGTGCAATAGAAAAAGAGCTTCGTTGATGACGAAAGCAAAGCGATGTTCCCAATACAGCACACAATAACACTAAATCGGTGATGGAGGTGCTTTCACATACGTAGTGATGCCAACTCATCGGCGCATTCTACACTAAATTCAGCTAGATGAGGGCGGTCCGATTCACGCTAAGCCGGCGCGCAGCCGGAACTTGTTCCTCTTTAACAATACACTTTGGTAACCGATAGATGAGAGAATATGCGCCTCATATTTGACTGCCTCCCCCCCAATAAACATGTCTGATCTCATTGGGAAGTGCTTTTTATTGAGGAATATCCATGTGGGCAGAATTGTAATTTCAGATCTGACGGTAAATTAGTCGAAGAACTTGAGAACTTTTGAAGGAGTGACTTGAAGACGGCTGAAGCAGGCATCCAGAAATGATGGAAAAGGGACTGAAGATAGCCGAAACAAAGAAACGAGAAGGTAACCGAAACAACGACGTTCAGTTACTTGTTTTAATTGATAAAAAAATGCAGCCCATGTCAGAAAGTTCAAATTCTAACTGCTAACTAAATATGTGATGGGCCAGTTCACTTGCTTAACTATAACGATCGAATTGGGCACATATGAATCCTATGAACAGTAATTTGAAAAAAAATTATTGCAAAGTTGACTTGTCACTCATCAATTGGCCAGCTTTTCGAATTGTTTCGGCGGAAAGATTGTCCCTTATCAAAGGGAACTTTACTTTGCTAATGAATTAAAAATAACAAACGCGAGATTTCGACAATGTTACTTCTGAAGTATAGAAAACATTGTTTAGAAAATTTAATTAATTAATTAATTAATGCATGTATATATACATTTTCACTGACCGGAACACATGAAATTTTATTGACCATTAAGAGAGGAAATTTTCATGAATCGGAGACCGCATGACAATATCGTTCAAATTTTTTTGCAGTCATTCGTAGAAGAGTGCCAGAACACTCTCAATACAGCAGAATTTCAGTGCCGTCCCATGTTCGACTCTTCACATATTAGCAGCGAACTGAGCAGATTAAATTTAAAGTTTTCAGGAGGTAATTTTAACCAGCTGAATTGTAGAACACTCAGAACCAAAGGATGATATTGAGTTCAGAGCTTCTATGCATCTTATATCTTTGAAAAATTCCGATGAAACTACTACGTTTGCTCATTAATGAAACGGAAGTTGATTCTCCAAACAAAACAATAATGAGGTTGACATATAGCTAATTGGCCTAATGATTGGCGTAACCTACGTAACGTTATAAAAGCTATTTTTAATAAGAGTCTCCAAATTTCTCGTTCTATTACACTGAAAATAAAATGGGTGTAAATAATTTATCTGTCGATGCACTTGGAAATATATCACCACTCCAAAAAAAGCCTTCCATACTTACAAGGATATTCAATGAAATAAGCAGAGCGTGACGTTGATTCATACTGTTTCCCGAATGGAACGTAATCCTCGAAGTTGTGTGTAAAATAACAGCAAACATTAGTCACTAAGCTCGACATTTATCATCGGCGATATATTTTTTAAAATACTGTCGAAAATTTCAGTGAAACTTCATTGAAGCACATCCTAATTTTTAACTTCGAAGAGTACGGAAGAATCGACTCGTAAGAACTTAGACTGAACAGTTTAAAGTGCAGTTAAAACATACAACATCCGCTTTGACAGTTATGTGCCTCGCAGTCGTACTTCAATAAAATGAAGTGTGAAATTAATCCTGTACTTGTCCGAAGTTCTGTGAGAATTCCCCTCATCTCAGTGCCCTCAGTGCACTGTCTCTTTTAATTGCTTTTGCTTCTTTGCATACTTCTAGCGCATTATAGCAACATCACATCTGCGCGTACATTTGGAACCGTGTGTCACTCTAGCCTCTGGGTCCTCTAAATAGATGTAATAAGTTGAAAGAAATTTTAGACATTTGAAGATGCCGAAAAATTTGTTTTTATTCTATATTAATTCGTTTGCTGAATACGAATCTTTGGCATAGAATTTAGGTGAGTGGTCGAATCAATCATAATAAGAAAGCAAATTTTATTACTACGAAAGCGGTTGATCGAACGAAAGTAAATGCAAAAAACCTCTGAAACGCTTCCCTACTCGCTAAATAACATTTAGGCAGCAAACCAATATGTACTCGTATAGCCCACGAGGCTGTTACTCTCTCATTGCTCGAATATAATTTCGTTGAAGTATTTCATAAATTAGCCGATACTGACCATTACTTATACAAGTTGACTACTTTCATTACAGTTATCTAAGTGCACAAATAAACTGCCAAAACTCGATTCGAGACGATTAACACAGAGCAAAAACTATAAAATTCTCCTCCATTAACCAGTTCTCAAAATTGAATCGGTGAAAACAGTTGCGGCAAAATGAGTTGATTGCCGTATAGGCAACTCATAAACCGGAAACGTTCAAATCGCTCCTATCGTGCGCACGACACTTCGCGCCTCAGTGAATCGCCGGAGTGACGTGAACATCAGTACATCGGACTTCTCTATTCAGCAGCGATTTCGATAGGCAATAAGCTTGATCGCACACATTCATGTTCTCCATCACTGACTGCCAAATATACGAAAGCGATATGAAGGAGTGGGAGAGGATGGATGGGGAGAGGAAGGTTTATATGCTACCATTAACAGGAGTCACAACTTGAGAAGTAGACGATGAATGAAAGGCTTTCATCTCCATTCTTAATTGCAGTTAGATTCCGTCATTTGCTTCTCCAAGTTGTTGACTTCTTTTTTTGAAGGCACAAGCTTAATTTTCTTTATGAATATCACTTCCACTTGTGGACCTCAAGTCCCTTTTCCGAAATTCACGTACCCATCAAACTGTAATCAATATAATGAGATCCTTTAGAATGCATTAAAAAGTGCCACTAGATGAATGGCCTCGGATTTATATGCATGCATGTTAGCAGATAATCGCTGCAATAAGACGAGGAATCCGCTGCGCATTACAGACTCGGATGTTATATTGACCCTTAGAGCGGCTTAAAGAACACCTGCAGCAAAGCAACTACCCTGCACAAGATCTACATTGCAGGGAATCCCTATGTATATTTAGTGCAGCTCACGCGCATTCTGAGGAGTTAACGCGGCATCGCAGACAATTTATAGCCCCATGCATGGGAGTACGAAATCTTTACGCGTTACATTCAAAGCACTGCGAAAAAACCGTGCAAACAACTCCGAATTCCTAGCAATTTGGCGAGAACACCACATTTGCGAAAGTTCCATCAGCCTTCCAGAAAAACGCCCACAGATTTGTGAGGAATCTTTACGGCTTTCCGCGGAATTCCCAGCACCTAGCTGAAAAAAACACGGTCTCGTGGGCAGTCCTCAACCCTTTCAACTTTCCAACTCTGCACATCTTCAAAGGCATCAAGGGAATCCCTACAGCCTCGCACGGGATCCTTCCAACGTTGTAAAGAGTCCCTGTAAACTCAAGGGAACCACTGTAACTGCACTGAGTACCCTTAAGTCTCTGCCTGCCTTACAGAATCCTTAAAACATCCTAGGTAATCTCTACGAGTTCGCCCAGAAGCCCCAGGTTGCTGGGAGGCAAGGCAGTACCGAGTGTTCATCATTCATCCTACCCCACCCCTCTCTATCTCTTATTTGATCGCATACGGTTGAAGAGCGCTTTGGACTTGCGTTCAATGCATGCGTTCTCTCGCAACAGTTGTCGTAGTCCGCTCCATGGAGCCGCTGGTGCAGGAACAACTCCAGAAAATAATTGGTGGAGACCGACTTCACTCGTGGAAGGAGCATTATACTTGTTCTTCGTTCACCAATTATATTGACGGCACATTGTTGAACGTTCGCGCGTTAGCCTCAGTTGTGCTCAAACATTTTCGGAGAATGCTGAACTACTTCCAGCGACAGAGATGACCTTCGATCCCAACTCGAACACTTTGATCTGTGATGCAAGTGAATTTCCCCTTCGATATTCCAGTGTCGCCTACTTTCGTCGACTACATTTTCCGCAGGTTTTACGCATCGCAATCCATGGCCTCATGATGACTAAAATCCCACTGCTTTTGAACACAATAGATAATCAAACCTTCCACTATGTTTCGAACTTCGCCAACCCGGCAGCTGACAGTTTAGAGCGGTTCTATAGCTGGCATTGGAAGCTACGCCCAGAACTCTCTGTGAACCCACATAATTAGAGATGCTACCGATCACCTGCTCTCAATCTTGAAGAAGACCCGCTGTCTGCAAGATATTATTATTATGAATGTGCCTCGAAGTGAATTCACCAAATGCATAACATTCATTTTCTCAAATATGGCAAAACAGAGAAAAATATTGCGTAAAGAAAAAAAGGAATTCCGTAGAAGCCATACGCAGTGAAGATAATTTAGATATCAGCGGTTCCTTAGAAAACACCACGATACGGTTCCCACCATCAACCATCAATGACAATACAACTTCGCATATAATAAAACAAACTACGCAAGTGGCCTAAAAGACTGTCACGTATCGCAAATCATCGAATTTAAGCCCATCCAGTCCTGAAATACTGTTAAATACACTCGATTTCTTTCGATAACGCATCCTTCATTCTACAGTGGCTATTTATATCCCACTTTAGTCTTTACATATCAGATAGCACCCCCCAAATTATAAACGTCCACTCCTCGTCTTATAAACGTTTTGCATTGTAAAACGAGGTGCAAAGTTCCATTCGCAAGCATCCTTCCCCGAAAACACCCGCAAGAAAGGAAGTCCTCTCACTTGACTTCATTCCCCTATCCCCAACCCACTCGTTAAAAATTGGGAGACCTAGAATAAAGGCCATCCATGACTTATAACTGGGCTTTCACATTAACGCAAAAACGACAAAACATAAATTAATTAACACATAGTTGACAAAAAACAAACAATTATTATGCGCTCTGTATCGTTTCACTAACGTTTATAAAACATCAAATAAAGAACGAACACAACTCTTTAGTGACAAGTGATTTCGATAAGTGCTTCATTATGTGGCAAAATAGCGTTCATGAGAACAGCAGTTGCCCATGTTGGCAGTACTGATTAAATTAACCCCCTCATCCCGCACCTCCTGTAAACCAAGGAAACCAACATTTTTCGACTACGTCCCATCCGGAAGTCTTATCAGTATTTCCACTCCTCTCATTTTCTATGTCACAGATACCGTACAGAGCATTTATGTACTCTATAAGAAGGCAGATCTTCTCCTTCTCTCGCCCTCATTCTCCAACTTCTCCATTCCCAGTTGGACCACCTTGAATTCGTCGGCTTATGCGATTCATACGAACATTCCCTATTGCAAATATGAGCCACAAATGGAAATAAAAACGGAAGCAAAAATGCTCCAAGCAAAGAGAATCAGCATTAAATCCTCGAACGTTTCGTTGCTTGAAACCTCAGTAAAAGCATCCTAGTTCTCTGAATGGGACGCAAAAACACATTGTTTTAGCAATTTCCGGATGAAATGCACCCATAATTAAGCAGAATCTAATGAAGATTGAAGTAGACAATGAAAAAATATACAAAACAACACAAGTCTGCGACAAGTAAACTCTCCGTCATTACCGTTCAACCGCGGACATTCCTTCAACGAAAGTTTAAATAACGCCCTGCGGCCCGACGTCATTTGGGCATCTCCCTCTTATTCTAGCCTAAAGATGATAAACTAGACGGAAACCGAATCCTTATTATAGTGTTATTCAATGAATAGTTTGATCTTAGGCGATGCATAAATTGAAGAATAAAGCAGAGAATGAAACAATAATAAAAATTTTCAGGACGACTTCTCAAACACTGCAAATTATCAATATATTCAAATCGATTTAACGCCCACTACTTTACTACTTTAGCTGCGTCCTAATGATAAATCAGTAGAAAGACGGTTCGTATAAGGGGCAAATATACGTGAATAAGCATAACTTACTGATAAACCCATTATAAGATCAAAGTTTTACAACAAGACGGGACACTATTAACAACATAGCAATTACGAGAGAACTGAATATCGAATGCGTTTATGCAAATCTCAAAGAGAAACAATTTCTGTTCTGATTCCTTCGAATTTAGAGACCACAAAAACTTCAGCAATAATGTCACTGCCTATAGACTGAGAAATGTGAGAGTAGAAATTTCAGCGCCGATAACCTTCCATATGATGGAGCCGACACAAAAGAATAGGAATGTGATCGACGAATGAATGGAGCACAAAAGACAGTGTGACGGAATACAGTATCATTATATCACCTATTAATATCTTCAGAGAAAAACGTAAGCAATTCAAGTTTTCTCACCTCATTACCACGCTCTCCACAGCCACTTCACATTCGCTTCAAAAGTTGAAAAACTCAAATTTCTTTGATGCAGTCTACATATTTGGGAATGAAGCCCACTAAAGAGCCCAATAAATTACCGCAAACAAAGCGGCTTCGCACAAATAAAATCGTCCAAAATCAAAGTCAATATTTGCGAAGAACAATTTGTCTCAAGAGCTTTTCGCAACCGAAGTGAGTTATTCAAATATGCAAGTTTGGTAGCAGTCATCACTTTACGTTTAGAAAAGTTCACTCACATCCCTTAAACAATCCTTCTGAATTGCATCAGTGACTTCAGGAAAAGTGTCGAGTCGTCGATCATTCGAGTGACGTCAACATGAGCAGCTGCTTCAACACCTTCGTTTGCGATGTTTCTCGGATTTCACCCGCTAGGAACATCTCATCGACGACTGCATAGACCTGCAATGAATTAATATCAATCTATGAACTTCTACAAAAAGTAGTCGTGCAGCTGAGCTATACGCCCATTCAAACGAATTAAGTTATATGGCAGGCGGTGATGGTTCCTAAATGATGGCAGTGTAACCGGGCCCCTCTCACTGGAAACAACATCAATATCTCGTTGCGCTCTCCCCCCTTCCACCTACCTCTCAATAACACAGTCTCTTAGCCAAAAATCATCTCAATCATATCTACAGCAGACTATGGACTGCTACAAAATAAGAGTCGGCAATATCAGCGACACAGTCATGTTCCAATTGGAAGTGCATATTTCAACTCAGCGCAGGCCACGTAATTCTGTTTCATTTAGCCACAAATAATATATCAGATTAGAAAATAATATAACGCAGCTTACAACTTGGTACCATTCAACTAGCGATCTGCTCAAAGCGGCCCATAGTGGTCACCGATGAGTATTTTATTGTATCTACATGCAACTAAACAAAGACGCAGCTGTTTGCTCACGTGAGGAAGTCGAACTGAATGGAATAGCGCCTGCTTTCTACCCTCATTAAGAACATATCATCGCAAAATGAAAATCATTGAAACTTTTGGCTCAAATTGAAAGCATTACAACGTCCGCTTTTATACCGTCGGTGAGCAGAACGGAGCAAAAAGCTCTTCTTAACAACACTGTGGAATTTCGTCGACTGCTATGTCTTACTATAATTAAGTGTTTCCACGTTTTTAGCAGGGAACATGCACACCGAGGGAAACTTTACAATAGTATCTGCAAGAGAACACGGTTGGACGCCGACAGAAGAATATTAAGTGACGAGAAGGGCCCTCTGTATCCTCGTATTGCGATGTCTTTTTAGATAACAAGCGGTCCTCGAGCAAAACCCATAACCTCCCAATCCCCTTCCTCCCAGCCACATAGATGACGAAATGAAACCTTTCGTAGGAGCAATTTCAATAGTACTTTTGTGAAAGGTAATAATCCAAACCGCGCGATGTGTCCGAATCGCACATCGACAACGCAATATTGATTAAGGCCTTTCAAAGACCACTTTCCCTTTTCATTTGCATATATTTTTGATGATGTACTCAGACGACCAGCGATGATGCGATAATAAAAACAGCTGTTTCTGCAATAAGAAATAGACGATGGAATGGGAAGGGGAATATATTACCCTCCCTCCCTTTCATCTATTTCTTATTAACCCCCATAGTATATGTGTGAATATGCACCCGCATAAGGAAGATATACGATCGAAAATAATACCTTGTAGAAATTAAACACCAAATCGAGCTCACAGACGTTATGAAAATATTCGTTGAGTACTTCAACGAAATTGTGGATCGCTTCCAAATAGTAGAGATTATTATCGAGTATATCGACACATATACAGAAGTAGAGGCCCGCATAACGACGATACACTATCTTGAAATTGCGAAACTGAAACATTTTCCAATTAATATCAAACTAATTAATATAGTAGTTAAACATGGACATAAAAGTACTTATTTAACTGAAAGTTGCACAACAATAGTTTAATTACTTATGCAATAACATCTGATAAAAGAAAGTTGGTATTACATGAATAAAAAATTGGCATAACATGTACAAAGGTGAAACGAATGAGGCGCAGATCGAATTTGGGAGATGTTCGCTTGAAATTATCAGTTTTTTCCCCTTAATTAATGAGTTCTGCATTTTTTTGGATATTATTAGACGAACTACAAGTAATAAACATTTGTTAGGAACGAAGAGAAATACGCACTACTAAGTTGTCAGTGCAGCTGATACTAATACGCTAGGGTAATGCTCATATTAACTATAGTGGGAGGTAGCTTAAATGAGGGTCATATATGACTCGGTATTTAGCAAACTCACTACAATCATGAAGTCGGAACGTTCAGGTATTTGAGGCAGATTCTAGATAAAACCCGAACTTGACTCGGTCCATTTCTTTACAGTTATAATGTGAACTTAGTCCCTCCTTAAGTACTCGTTGCGACGGGGACTAGACATAATCCTGAGCCTATTAAATGCGAATGGTCGAAAAGCTCAAAAACTCTTTCCGAAGAAAAATGCTGCCACTTGAAATCAGTGGTGATTGTCGTCAAGAAAGCTCACCAAATACCTCGATACGACATTTTCTGGGGCTTGGAGAATCTTAAATATTTATAAATTGTGAATGCTATATTCCCGAAATTATGACCGAAACTGTAAGTTACTGCAAGTGTCGCAAGCTTGTTGCCCTCTCTCGATCGGTGCCAACAACTCTCTCAGACAACACTGCGAGGCAAACACAAATGAATGAGCGACAAGCCTCAACGAAGTTCGTGTGTTTCGCGTCTCGAACCGTCACACATGCATGTACTTCTTCGATTAATTTCTGCTTCTCATCATTGTCGAAGTTCATATACCATTTCGCCAATCGAGTCTTCCCTGCACGGTTTTGAATGAGAATAAACCTGATCATGCTCGTCTACCCAACTGAAATCAACTAGCGAGTACGACGAAGTATTCAGATCGTCGATAAGTGACGACTCTACGCAAATTCCTTCTCGACGCAAATTGCTCAATATTAGCGACTAAGCCCACATATTAAAATACAAATTAAAAGCCCACATAAAATGACGCCCTACTAAGCCACAAGTTAGTTTTAAAATGCGCTTGGAAAGTGCGCCACTCTGCTAGCGATAAGTGAACGGGCGTTTGAGTAATTCGACGCCTATAGACATCTCAACTCGGCTACTGCTGCTTTCCAACGTCAAATCTAACCTCCTCTACGAACTGCTTATCCTCGCCTAGGCAAAATGACACAGCATCAACCACGTATACACTACGTCGTTGTGAGCAAACACCCCAACTACATCATACCCACAAAATCCAACTACGACATCTCTGGATTCAGTTCACGGCA
Organism: Parascaris univalens; assembly: GCA_037576465.1. Classification (NCBI taxonomy): domain Eukaryota; kingdom Metazoa; phylum Nematoda; class Chromadorea; order Rhabditida; family Ascarididae; genus Parascaris; species Parascaris univalens. The sequence continues at coordinate 4,527,231 of CM075173.1, forward strand.
ATTGGAAATCGAAAAAGGTCACTGGAATGGTGCCAATTTCGTGGCGAATTTCGTGCTCAGACAACGACTCTTGAAGATAACCATCCTAAACCAACGATGAGAACGGGGCACTATTTGGTATTGGAAGTTGATTTGTGCGGATATAGTGGGGGCATTTTCCCTTCCGGTTTTCTGGTCTAAAATCCTTCTTTGAAGAATTCTTTAAGTTTAGGTCAGGCCTAATGAGATTGTGAGCTTTTATTCGAAGTATGAGGTTCTCATTCGCATTGCAATCGAAACATCGTTAATTACGGCACACTGAATCCTCCTTCGACGCATCGATAAGCACAATTAGATGCACGGCTATCAAAGCTGGAATAAACGATTGAGCTGAGAGTGAGGAAATGAAAATCGCTTTGTGAGGAGGCGCCCTCCCCGATAACTTCAACCCACGCAATCCCCTCTTCCACTCAGTTCCAGCGACTCTGCTCTGAACTCGGGTTCTCTTCACGCTATTCTCGCCTCCCCGTGGCATATACCTCTCTTGGGAAGATTGCAATGCCATCAGTTTAATGAGTGATTTGAAGAGCTATGCAGTTGAAATGCAAAACGTGAAAGTGGAGCAGAACGCGCAGCCATCCATCATTACGAGATTGCAACGTTGCATCGAGTATCGCTGCGAAGAGCGATATTGCACTGCGTGATGGTTGCATCTATGGCATCAGATGCGATATTCCACATTCTCAATGATCTGATAACAAACGCAAATCTCTCTTCTACATTCATTGTGAAAGTTATCAAATTTTATGTTACTTTCACCATTTAGTCGAGTAAAAATAACAGTGATTACAGTAAGAGCGTTTTTATAGCCCCATCTGTGTTAATCGCTCAAATATATATGAGCAATCGAAGATACCTTCACTTGAAGCTTAATGAACTCTTCCAAGACAGCCAACTGCTTTCATTTGATAACGTTCTACAATTTCAAGTAAGAAAAGATGGTTGCAGATGCACTCGTTTGTGCGGAAGGCACTAAATGAGACATGGAAATATTAAATAAGAATAAATAATGAATAAATAATCGGACAGAATAAAGGTTTTATTTGTTTTATCGGTAATTAGCACCGAAAATTCGCGTATGAGGAACATTGTTGGCATATTCCAACGATTTTAACCATTCATATGAATATTCGACTTTAAAATCTCTCATTTCGAATGAGAAATATGTTTCCTATGATATTAAATGATGCAACTTCCTCGCCCATTTAGAAGTCTCATGTTCGCAAACTTTCATATGAGAATCAGTTATTGATAGGCTTTCCTCAGAAGTGGGCATTTCACCCATCAAATTTGCAACTTTGTTAATTCTCGACTTGAGACTACCCAACTAGATCGACGGACGAATAGAGCCATGCGCTTTAATTATTTCGCAACGAAAATTGAGAAATATCGCTTTGGCTGGAAGGTGGGAACATACTGCTGCTTTCAGCGTTTATATGCAATATTCACTTCCTACAAACTCTCACTTTCCTTTTCTTGTTGCTTCCCTTTATCCTTGAAGATACGTGGATTATGCAGCTGGTAAGCTGTGGAATTTGCAAGAGTCATAGGGAGGAAATATTGTGACGAGGAACACGATCTTCGGTAACTGCACCGTCCTCTAGAGGTTGTTTAATATCATTTCCGAGATAAGGCTTCGCTATATAATTGAGAGGAAAGTTCTCAGATTCTTAGGCCCGAATTCACTTAATTTCATCAGTAATTTTGTTCGTCAAATATTATATATCTGACACGTTGTAGTATCGCTAGTTCTGCATGATTTGATGAATGACTTCAAGAATGTCGCATTTTTCCATCTCAAACTGGATCACGAAGCAAATTAAACGCGATCAATGCGATGATCGAAATTGGTGTATAAAGTATACAAGACGCCATAGATGGTATCGCTTGCTTGAGTCGTGTTTGCCGGTGAATATTCTAAGGCACCGATATGATAGGATGGTCGATGACGGTCTAGACTTGCTCATTTCGGGCTCTCATTTCATAACGAAGAGAAGGTAGGGCATGAGGAGCGAGGAGGATGGCGAGCCAGCTGAAAGGTCTTTGCAAATAAAATATGCCTAACCGATATAATCATTCGCGTCTTATGTGAGGAATTCTCGTGTTTACATTTGCATAGTCTAAAAACGCGTATTATAGAACACAAATTAGCATTATAAGGTACAATCTCATGCTGCATAAAACATACAAAGTTGTCTGTTCTATTCAAACTGCAATTAAGAAATATATCCGAACTGCTGTACCTCAATTCACGTGACTTTAATTCGCAGGCAAAAATTCACGCAACATGCGTAATGCTTTTTCTGTTTCAGTCATGATTCGTTAAAAGACTGCAAAGAGCTTGATCGGCATGATCGGCGAGTCCGGCTCCCTTGAAGGGATCATCAGACAACCCATAGCAACATCCGAATCCATTTCCTGTAGCAGTTCCCGTGACTGGAAATCAGACGATATCGTCGACGCGACCTCTGGAACCCTTAGAAGCTCTAAAAACGGTTATAGAACTTCAGCAAACAAAGAACAAAAGGTAATGAATGTCAGCTTACTGTCAACTTCACATTTACAATTATAAGTCGTCGACAGTCATCGCAAATATCGCAGCGATCAGTTAATGACAGCTTCTCGGCTTCGGATTGGAGGAATTCCTCTCGAATAAATGGACTCAACCTCAGTTTGGCACCACGCAGTGCAATCCACCCATCATTATTCCCTTCATCTAGCAATGATTCTCATTCGTATTTCGATGCATACACTACCCGATAAGAATTTGGAATGCTAACCAAGAAAGGGAGCGATGAAATGGTTTGAGCATTGCAATCGAGAATGCAACAAGCAATAACGCAATGGCTAATCGCCAAGCGTGACCCCCACATCAATGACCCCATACGAAATGATCCAAAATAGGAAAACACCCATAAACGTCTATAACGTATTTCCATCCATATGGGGATTGAACAATGAAAGCGCAATTTGCAATTTATAGTTTGAAAAAAAGTTAGTTTCAGGTACGATTCATAGCGACGAGGGGCGATATTTCTTTCGAATCCCGTTTATTATAAAGCATTAGGACAACTAACTTATGATGTTTTCTCGAACAGAATGTAATATTTCATCTGCTTCATTTCCACTTTAAATCAGCTAGTGATATACTGAAGTTATTAATCACACATCTGAAGACGGCCATAACTGGCTAGCTTCACCGTTGATACGACTTCCATGAATGCTGAAAAGCGCATTGGGCTAGTCTGATTTTTAGTGCTTATCCGAGCAGTTTCATCGATGCTTCGAAATGATAGAGCTCTTAATTGCTCTCTCATTTATGCAGTTAAAGTTCATTTTTGCAGTCTCAATTAATCTGGCTATAAGATGAAGCCTGATATTAACAAATGCAAAAATCAACGGTTTATATGTTGAAGGATGTGGAATTGGAGGTTTTGTCGCATCGGCAATATATCCCTCTTTGCCTCAAATGCGACTCTCATCGACTGAGCCAACGCCTCATCTCTCCTCCAGCCATTGGTGCACTTCAAATCTCGGGCTCAGATAGGATGGCCAATTAATGAAAGCAAAAAATATCAATGTATTAATGTTGTTAAATGACCATTTAAAAATATAGCAACTAGCGCGATGTGGGCAATTCGAGCAGCTTGAGAAGATTCCAATATGCTCACCGAATATAGTAAAGCATTGCGGTTTCCACATGCTAATTCCGCGTAGAATTAAACGTCGGTGAACACTTCAGTGATATCGTGAGGAAATTCCATAGTTGAACACTGACTCTCTCCACTCCGGCAATATCCCTTCATCGACGATTCCACTGCGAATGAACGCGCATTGTTCCTTGTTTTTTGCTGTTAAGTTCGATGAGGCTTCTTGAGCGGAACTTTGCGGCACCGAACAACCTCAGTAGCGGTTGAGCTGAATCAGCGTTTGCGTTTCGTCGCTTTCGCGATCCTCTCTTGCAGTTGTTGAGTAGATGGTGGTTGGTGTTGCGTGCTTGTTTCAGTTTGGGGGAGGGAGGAGGATAGGTTCCATTACTGATTACTTCATTCGTTTCTTTTCCTCGCTTTTAAAGGATTATATTCAGTCAGCAATCTTGGTTGCATGTTACCGAATTCCAGCCACACAACAGTCACAGTTGTTATATTCCCAAGCTGCGCTAAAGAAACGTCGACCCGTTGTTTAACTTCGGTCGTAGTCGTGGTACTTTAGCAAGTATATCAACTCATGCCTTAAACGATGCTCAAGCCGAGCAGAGGTGGGATCCAAGGTCAAGCCACAGCGTAACCTTTGAGCTGCTGCAGTGGGATTATCGGTAGCTGCCACTCTCCTAATGCAAAGCCGATGCCATGACCATTCTTCTGTTTCATGAGGCGGACAAGAGGCGACGCGATGACCGCATCACAGGTCCCTCCATATCCTTTCCTTGCTGTGCAAAAACCCCATGGGAATAAGTGGTTGCTTGTTATTGACACACCGCATCGGAAATCACACTCTTTCATGAACTCTGGTCTACAGCGGTTCGTAGGTATACGCTGAGGTGCAGAAGGCGTGCAAAAAATCGTCATTTGTCTGCGCAAGCGATTGCATGCAAATTGTATCCGGCTGCGGCCTCGACTGTACTGAAACCGAGATGGTGATGGAATTGAACATGAAGGTGGCAAGAATGGCTTAATTCTTGTCCTTTTGGGTTGAATCCCATCGTCCATCGGGTAATAGATATGAAATCTTCCTTAAGATCGCCATTAAATTGCAATGGTGGACGCGGTTCCGGCCACTTCTAGGACCGATTCAGGACTAAGTGCAGCCTACACCCTAAACGATGTTGCTTCATCACTGAACGTGCGCAGAGAAAAAGTATGGTATCGTTATAGATCCCCCGGGGAAGTGTTACTTCGTTGTTGTAGGGTGCAAGATCTTATTCATTAGCACAGATATCGAAGGAAAGATAGTACTGCAAAGTACGTTTAATTACATCGAGATAGGGTTATTGTTGATTCCTCGTACCGGTTTTGTAGACCGGCCGGCTCTTCCACATGCGTTGGATTTACCGGTGCGGGTGCGGAGTCTCTGCGCCCCGGTCGTTGCGATCTTGAACGCCCGGCCTTCCCTCACTTCAGTTTTGTCGTCCATTCTTTCACAGTCCTTTGCCGCACAGTGCTGTTTCTCGATCTCAACCCGACATTTTTAGAGTTTTCCATCGCTTCAATTTTTGGCACTTAGATTTGTTAACATTTGCACATTTCCTTTCATAAGTCGAAGATTTCCAGTGCTTGTAGCGTCGTATAATGAGGTCATTGGGTTCGACTTTATTTCTTATTCGATTATAGCTTTCTTCATTGATATCGCCATATTCGCTGAGCGCAGTTCCCATCGTTTCGCCGCAATCTTAAGTTAGTAGCACATAAACGTGATGTGCAATACTGAATAGATTGGAATATTTCAGTTGAAATACAAAATGCATTATTGCAGTACCATCTCACCGCAGAATGCGACGCATTTTCGGAGCCTCGGGTAAAAAAGAACCACCACCGAATCTTAGTGATGCGATAGCGAATGTCGATTCACGAGCCGAAAGCATCGACAAGAAGATTATGAAGTTGGATGCTGAACTTGTCAAATACAAGGATCAAATGAGAAAAATGCGTGAAGGACCCGGCAAGAATCAACTCAAGCAGAAAGCGCTCAGGTTTACGCTTACTTACTTTATTTCAACAATCGTCGATTCCTCCTTTCTGGCTGTAGAAAACTATCGGATCTGGTGGAAGTAAGATTAGATCAGAAAACTTCTCACGTAATTTTCATCATTTCTGGTAGCATCATATAGCTTTGCATACGTTCTGATCGCTTTCGGGTAGGTCTTATTAGACGTCAGAAATTACTTTTGAGAGGATCCGATGTATTTCTCTAAATGAGGATCCGATGTAATTCGCTAAGTTTATTGATGTGGAATTGCACCATATCTAGTTAAGATGGTGTTTGTATTGATGTCATTGAAATGATGGGCAAGCAAACACCGCTAATGAATGGCAGAAATCGAGAACATGGCATATGTCGAAAGGATGTCGCTATCCAGTCACTTTTCACTCTTTATTTCTTATGGTTTCAGGTGTCTCATCATAGTACCATCATTGTCCCATCGTATAAAGGCCTATAATTTTTCACGCTCTCAATTTTATGCGTTTCAGGAATAATCAATAGAATCTTTTATAGGATTCTAAAGCAAAAACGTATGTATGAGAATCAACGTGATCAGCTATCGCAGCAGTCGTTTAATATGGAACAGAGCAATTTTGCAATTCAAGGAATCAAAGATACACAGGTGGGTTTCACTTCTCATCGTGTCACACTTCTTCTTGAAGAATCTCTGCAGATGGAAGCGATGCTTCATTTCCTCAGTTGGGAGCGAGGAAGTTCAACCACTTTATTGTGGTATTATAGTCGATGCCGGTCACAGTACTACTGTTTGCCGAACAACAGCCTGTGATATTTAAACTTGAGGTAAATTCACTCTGAAATAGAACTATATAATAAGAAAAACATCACAGTGGCTAGAAGATCCAGAATGTTTTTGAGACATAAACGTTGAATGGGCGCCAGGTACCTCATATTAGAAAGGGACTTTTTTACATAATAGGCATTATTTGATTAAATGCAAAGCGATCTACGTGACATGTTTTCTTTGAAAAATCTCTATCTTTGGCGGTGTTTTGCTTCGGAGGCGACTTCAACACTGTTGTCGTTGTGAAAGCGTTGCTTTCGAAGGAAAAGTTGAGGCTACAAGAAAAGATGGTCCGTCGGCGAGAGGCGCTAGGTACTAGGTGTGCTTGAGGCGGAATTTCTGCGGTCTGCCGGTTCATTTTATGCACAGTCATCTTTGCCATACGCGTTCTGGTCTCAGTGGATCCGTTCTAATGATCAGTGCCGGGCGCTAAACTTACAGCTTCTGAATAACCGCTTTGAGTTCTGGTTGTAGAAATCCATTATTATTGGCTCATTTCTGCGGTAGAAAACTGTGACGAAGCATCTCAGCTGTGGATTGCCGAACGGCCACTACAATCTTTCGCAGATAAAGGTTGCTGGTCACTTCCCGAGATATTTTATGGATCTCTCGCTATTCAGCCATGCACTGATGTTCTGCTATCGAATAGGATCCGCTTCTCATCGCGGCTTATAATCCACGTCGCTGCGGCCCCAGTTACATGCCAGCATTTCATACTTATTCAGTTCACATGGCCACTGATAATGCAGCTTTCTTGTGATTCCATTAACACTGCAGCAAATTTCATTAACACTTCATGTTAACGGAATTTCACTATAATTTGTTGACGTACAGCAGGCTTTTCCATGCCTTCCTTTGAAGAGCGAAAAAAGCGAATCTGCGGTGAAGTACCATCTGCGGGGCTGCGCGATCACAAATGCAGTGTTGAAAGCCTGGGGCTTCCTGTGCGGTAGGCGGGGCGAATTTGGATTTAACTCCTTTTGTCATCCAAATTTAAAAGAATAAAAGAAGTGTGGTGGCCTCATTGCGCAGAGATGAACTCGCAAAAAGCGAGAAGGTAGCAAGCACGTAGTATATACCGTCTTTCGATAGACCAAAAACGCGTGCAGCATACGGTGCAAGCAACATAAGCGAAAAGAAGTGCTTAACACTTTTTTCAATCGACTCGACGCAGCAAACATCTTCACCGAACTCATTTTATCTATTTTCGTTGCAGTAACATTGCCGAGGTGTTTATACTTCACTGTGAGATCGTAATTCGGCCGGAGTAATGTTTCGAGTCGTTAGACTTTAAACTTTTCTAAACAAAGAACCTCAAGATGAAGCCTTCACTGAGGGTAGAGATAATTTCGCACAAACGGCTGTGTGTCCAGTGGAAATAAGAGGATAAAAACGAACACTTTATGATTAATTTAATCGTATCTTCTTGATAAGTTAGCAGTTATCGGAAGAATGAAGCGAAGCGGAAGTTTTCCGAAGAATTTAATTTTTCAGTACAAAGTGGAAGCAATTCGGCGGCACATTGCAGCAGTTTGCGTTATCATTGTTGTATGCGATCCTCTGTGAATTGTTATCAGTAGATATGGCCATTATTATTATTAATATTACAGACAACGGTGGCAGCAATGAAGACGGGTTTAAAGACGATGCGAACGGAATATAAGAAATTGGATGTGGACAAAATTGAGAGCCTCCAGGATGAAATGGAAGACATGCTCGATTTGAATAATGAAATACAAGAGGCAATGGCTCGATCGTATCTCACTCCGGATGTATGTACACATTATGGTTTGCTTGTTTATATCTTGAGTCTTATTGAAAGATGAAGGAAAATTGCTGAGTTCTATAATATCGGTGGAATGTGCTCAAGTGAACTGAAATGGATGCGAGTTGTTTCAAACCAATTTTTCTTTTTAGTGATAGACCAGTTTTTAGTTCAGTCAGAATTGAAGCTGAAAAGGACAGCTTCATAAAGCGTTGGATTTTTGGTTTTTATTTACGAATCTCCAGGTGTAACTCTTAGGATGTAATTGAATCGGGTAATGTGGTCTTAGATCGACGAGGCGGATTTGGAAGCTGAGCTTGAGGCGTTGGGTGATGAGCTAGAGATGGACGCGGACAGCTCGTATTTGGATGAGGCTCTCAATGCTCCTGGCGTCCCATCAAAAGAACCTGGTGCTGCAAGCAAAGTAAGTTCGAGCTCCGTGTCGAATTATTGTTGTGATGGCTGCAGTTCAGCGCCAAAATAGAGGAGGTGGTAAATGAGGTGAAGGGGGGAGGAACTTATTTCCCGCATAAACCGCTTATAGAGAGGGACGATTGATCACTTGTTCCTCAGTTTTGCTCTGAAGTGGTGAATTGAAAGCCAGTTTTGCTTCTAGGCTTTTGAGTGTATTTTTAGACGTATTACAAGCGTTTTAAGCTTTCAAAACAAAAGGAAGACCCTTGATTACATACGTAAAAATATTGTTCGGTTGCTTCGCTCAGAGTCGTCGTTATTTTATAACGATTATTGAAGTCACACGGAGGGGAGAACAAGGAGGAAGCCGTTCTGGCGTTAGGAGGGAGAAAGCTTTCGATGCGAGAGAGAAAAAAAATCGACTCGTGCACCCTTTTTTTCGAAGAATTAGAGGAGGAAGGCGAGGTGCCAGCATTCGTAGTTTTGATCAAGCAATTCTTAACTGCTGTTGTCTAAAGTAGAATGTCGCTTTTAGGTGTTCTCTGGCACAAATTCATCACCATTATTTTCGCTTCTCTGATAGCTAACTTAAATATCGAAGTCCCATAGGTTTTGTATGATCCACATACTCGTGATGGTTGTTCCATTGATTCGTTTTTCTTTCGACTTATGCATTGCCCATTTGTTTATCTCGGCGACAAAGGACCGAGACGTGAACACGTGAGAGCTTCACACCTCCCCCGTTCACCTTCTCACGCACTCAACTTCTATTTTACTGAAGTTATGAGCGTCTTCTGTGTAACTTTTTTCTAATTCAGCGTGCTTTTTTATATTTGGAGGTAGTCGAGAAAACGAGTGTCATTGAGGGCGCCAAGATGGATTGCTGAATTCACTGCGTCATTTTTGAAACGTTTGAAGTTCCTCTCCAACTCAGGTTCCTCTTGCCTTAGAAGTAAGAGGAGCGGAAGGATATGGGGTGTAGTCGTCTTCGAGATTAATAGCGTGCCGTTGATGGTTCTATATATTCATTAGGAGGGACTTATTCGTTGAGGAACGCTCAGTTAATATCTTTGCTGTTATTATACTTTTTAGTAAATCAGTTGTTTTCACATTCTTGTTCATCTGTCTTTTATTCGAATGATTTAGATGACGGAAGGTGGCATTGCGGTTGACGAGTTTGGTCTTCCGAAGGTTCCAGCGCAGAACTAGTCACTGTATATTCGACAGCTGGTCCACGTTTTGGGTGAAGGGGTTTATCGATCTCCTTCGCTTACTCTTTTCTCATCTTCGGTTCACTGAATGTAATAAAATCCGTTGCATACTTTGCTTTGATATGGGCTTTGCAGCATTTGCGGAGCTCTTTTTTAAATATGTGGGAAGGTTTGTTTTTAAGAGTTGCAAAGTTTCGTTGCAAATCTTGGTTATGGAGTGATCTAGAAGAGTTGGCGTTGAAAAGGTGCTACTCGCGGGAGAATCTGGAAAATAAATGTGGAAGTGAACTTTTTTAACCTTCATAGTTCAGCTCATCAGTACTCAATGGAAGTCCTGGTTCTTTCGGGTACCGTTATGCTCCATAGGAGAGTGCTTTTGCAGCTTTATATGGCCTCATCGCCGTTTGATGCTTAAGTTTGGGAAAGAAGCTTTTTTCTATTTAAGTGCTACTAGATTCATTCCATTGAAATTTGTAAATATGAAATTATTTGTATATTAATCTATAGAAATAGTTCGAGGTGTTTTGTTCGTTTCGAAAAAGTATTCTATCGATAAAAGAAACGCTCAAAGTTGAGGAATGTCTCTTATTGAGTTGGCGCAGAGTGCTCAAATATTGTAAAACGATGGGGATGTTAATTTCTCGTAAGTGGAGAGATCATTGTTAGAGGTAATTTTAGCGGATCGGGGCCGGGAGCTTTCCACGGTTGGATTCTCCTGATTGCTCCCTCATACTTCTCCTCAAGTTCGACCTTTTCTAATTCCAGGTCTGCCGGATAAGTTCTCTTTTACTCATCTCTCCAGTCTCTTAAGACTTGCAGTTGGTCCGGATTAGAGGGTACTCGTCTGCCAATCATCGGTTTCCAGAAATCCATTATAGATTTCATGGTCACTGATACGCCGCCCTTTTTTATGGCTGGGTAAGTGAGCAGTTTAAGTGAAGGGGTTTCTGCGAATTGCTTGCGCAGTTGTTTCCGCCCCTTCTCTTGCACCCGCACACTGATTCGATCTTTCAGCAACTTCAGCCTCTGGCGTTCTGACGATACTCGATGTACTCCGCGTTCCAAGCTTTCCAGCAATCTTGTGAATGTTTTCGAGCTCTTCAGCGTTGGGTTTCCTCTTCTCCTTTCTTCTTGCAAGCTCAGATTCTGTTATTGAGATGATCTGCTCTGGCTCTTCCTGGGTTGCCGTCGTTTTCGCGTACCATCCCTTCTCGCTTTGCTGATGGTGGCCTACCTCCTGTCTCCAGAATTGGTGGATTGTTCTAGCCGCTGCATAGACTAATCCATTCAAGCGACCAATTCGGGATTGATTTGGTGCCAACGCCTTAGAACTTCCGGTTGCGATAAGGTAATCTGCGTAAACGTAGAATGCCTTGGGACAGTCCTTCCTGACTAGCTTGACAGGTTCTCCATCAAACGAGCTGACAGCCCATCGGAAATACCCGTAGAAGGCTTTCCGAAAGGCACGAAACCTTGGGTCCATTTCATCCATGGTATCTCTTTGCTCGATCTCTTTAGCTTCCGAGTGCCCCTCAGAGTCCCTGGGCCCGTCGGATCTGTCCTCACTTTCTGTGAGGCCCTTCGTAGATAAGCATTCTTCATCCAGCACAACCTCTTGCGATGTTGTACCTGATTCCTCTGATGAACTACCTTCCATTGGGGCTCGCTGTCTTTCGAGAGCCTCCCATTTCGCGCCAACGCAGCTACCGTTCTTTCATCGTTGTGTTCCGCGAACTTCCTCTGCACCTCTTTCCAGTATACTCGCCTATTTTCATAAGCTTCACGCAGTTGCCTTAACGTAGTCACCTCCATCTCATTCCAAAGCTTCTTGCCTCCTCTTAAACGAGGAGGACGTTCATCATTTCTTTCCTCGGTGCTCTCGGCTTGGGCTGAATCATCTTGCCGTAAATGAGAGACTTCGAAATTATTTACTCCGAGTGGGGGTTCCAATCGCCTCGGGTATAGCGTTCGAGGAGCGCGCACTATAATTAGCACTAATTTAATTTCGCTGGATTGGAAGCTTCTTTAGCTGCTCTCTACGAGTCCATCTTCGTATACTCTATCGAGAAAATTGTTTGCGATTTTGTAAGTCAATTTATTCTATATGGATATCGGTAATAATATACGTCTTATGTTGGATTACTTTTATTCGAACGCTATGTTCATCATTTAATATGGAAGGGAGTTCTTGGGTTAAAGAAAGTAGCAGCTTTCACCTGAGAATATAGAAGTAGTCGTGGAGGACCGTGGTTTATGGCCTATGTGGGGAAGTTTTGGAGGTCAGTTCAATGTTCGGGTGCCGTTTCACGACAGGTGCCAAGTTAGGGTCAGTCTGGAATTTAGTCTGTCAAAAGGTTCCCACAGATTCAATTTCATGGATTATTGGGAGCACAAGATGAAGTTTCCAGGATTTGGGGGTTTTTTTTAAGACAGGAAATTTCGTCGTTTTTTCTCGATCTCTCGTAGCATACTTTAGGAGGAAGTGGGTGACATTCGAAAACACTTCAACGGAATTGAGGAAAAAGAACGTAATAAGGTGGGATAGGACGAGATTTCTTGAAGGTACCAATTCGCAGAATTACTAAGAGAAAAATGACGGATCGCCAAGCGGTCTGTCAACAAAGTGACCGGAAACAGTGCACGTAACAGGTCGTAATCAACGTGAACGACATTTTTCCCACTATTCAATGAATATTCGATTCTCTCCTCGCATAAAGCATACATCTTTGCTTAGCAGCAGTCACAGATTCGTGTAGCACGCTGATGGTGAAACGAGTTGTGGCCAAGTTTGCGGGGCTTCTTGTTCTGATACCATGAGGGCCTTCGAAGAGAAATACGTATGCGGTTTGTACAGTTTTGTGCAGTTGATCCGATTCTTCCCATGAAATGTGCAGTCGCTTCCGAGTTTTCTTGCCCTAACATGTGAAATCATTATGAGATACCAACGTACCTGTCGAATATATCGCACCTGAGTAATAATTAGCGTGGCAGGCATTGAATATGGAGCCACTAACAATACCGAAATCTCACAGTGTCAAAGTGCGATGATCGAGTGGATAATAAAGTATAAGACATCAACGTTTAATATCTGCAAATGAGAGAATCTATGACGCTGCATGCAAGAGGGAATCCTTTCACAGGAGAGTTTGAAGTTATGGGACTTTGAAGTTGGCGTCGAATCGTCGGTGGTCGGTTTTGCGACTTTGAAGTTGGCGTCGATTCGTCGATGGTCGGTTTTGCGACTTTGAAGTTGGCGTCGATTCGTCGATGGTCGATTTCTAGGTGAGTGGGAAGTGCTCATGAAATGAGATGCGTTTAATTCACATATAAATAATAAAGATTCAATATATCCTTTATTGAACGTAGTGGAAATTGATGTGGTTTATCGGTAATGCGTCCTTCTCAACTATCACTCAACATGGAACGATTTCCACGCAAACCAACCGCCCACCAACCACCTCATCCCAACGCTCGTCGATATCACTTGCAAATCCTCTTCGAGAGGGCGAATTTCCGCTACAGAGAGGGCTCAATCAGTCGAAACACACCCCGAAAATAAATCGGTTCTACAGCAGTGACTCCTTCACGGTAGCCGAGTTGGCAACCTTCCATCACATTGTTGAGTCGTCCCATTGAAATACGCGAGTGCGCATGAAAAGATGAAGACTTGCGTGCAAATCATATGACACCAGGAGGCGAGTGACGCCGTTGTTGAGGTGGTAACTAGGGCACTCCAGCTGAGAGAGCGGTGACAGTTGGTTGCTCTTTTGTAGTATTTCGGAAGGGATGGTCAGTGGTGACAAGGTGAATTTCATGGCTTTGGTCCGTGTTCATGCTGAATGACGCTGCGGCTGGTTTAGCAAGATAGTGGGTGGGGAAGAGGGGGGAAGTGACCCTCGTTAGCTATCGAACGTCGGGATATTCTGCGTTAGCGGGTGCCCTTCTCCATCGTCGTCATTCATTTTCCCCTGCCAGCTTGAAATATTCTTCTGGCTATACTAGTAGCGAAGAGTAGATAAACTTGGGAGGGGGTCGTGGGAAAAGTGAGAGTTCAGGTGCTTGATGTGTGGTAGCTACGGAGAAGATGCCACTACAGGTGAGTAGATGAGCCCAAGCACAGTGGCTGATAGCGGTCTCATCTCATCGTTTTTAGATGCTGCCTTGCTGTGGGAGTGTTCGCTGTGAGGAGTTGAGTTGTGGATTTCGGTGGGATACATGGCGTTGGGCGAGTTTTTCTGGAAAGAGCAGGTGGAGCAAGTATTGAGGAAGTGATGTTGTGGGTATTAAACGGGAAGGAGGAGCTTGAACTCCAGTTCAGACACGATTTTCCTAGCCGCAACGCCATTGAGATTGAATCAGAATTTCTAATTTTCTAGCTTCTAATAATGTCTTAGTATATGCCTTACTTGGAGCATTTTACTCCCGCGTCATTTCGAATCTTCGTCACAAATATATATTCGTTTCATTGTTTCTAGTCTTGGGAATCCTTTTAAAGATTTGCAATTCTTCATAGTAGAGTTCATGAAGTTGTCTTTCAAGTCGCTTTCTTTTAGGAATGATAAATTTCAGAGGTAAGTCTCAGGTTCGGTTGATGTTTCTGTCCCACAGATCGTAGCAAATTTTCGGGGAATAGGCTCAAACTGAGGAGAAAATAGGGACTGATGTTCTTCATAAGCTGCAGATGGAATATGGAAGGCGCCTTTTGTGTTCACTGATGGCACATATCTAAATGATCGTCAAAGAGTGACGGAGTTACGACTCCGGCTTCAAAGTTCGACCTTTGATTCTAAAAAAAAGCTTCTATTTGCCATTCCATGTCCGTATTGCCGTATAGTTGAAGCGTTCGATGCATAGTTCCTATTTTCTGTTTTCATACTGGCCTTCCTTTTTCGTATGTTTTTGTCATTTCGAGATGTCGAAGTAAAATTAATAAAGCGGAAGTTGAGTTCGAGTCAGTGATGCGACAGTTGCGCCACACTGTCTGAGGTGCAAATGTCGCATAGCGCTTCTAAACAAACGAATTTTTAGCCGATATTTATTTCTGTTGCCATGGACATGGAGAGTGGGACAAAAATCGCATGGTACAATGACTATTGCGGTGTTTCGGCGTGTTGCATTGCGGTCGTTCTCTTTAGCTATTGCTACCCGATTGCGAATTTCCTTTCCTCGAAGGTATTCTCTCACTTTCGTAAGATATCCTCAGCATCCCCACTGATAACAATTAATTGGATAGACACTGATTTTGAAGTAATTATCTATGACATTTTTTAATGTCTGCGTTGATGGACTTCATGTGAGCGCTCCATCTCATTTTCGGAAACAGATGGCGGATTAGAATTGAGATATTTTTCGTTGGAACGCCTTAGGGACTTGACCGCGATCTAATGATGTGTGACGGATGGGAAAGGGGAATGAGGGGCGGAAGTGAGAGGGAGCGGGAGGAGAATGCAGTGATGGTTCTTCTTGTACCTTTTTTCGTTCCTTGGAGAATAGGTGAAAGAGAGCTTCAAAAGTGGAGAATTCTCCTCGCGCAGATGCAGGGAGAGGGGTGCGAGGAGCAAAAAGGAAACTCGTCGGAAAGTAGACTCGGCCATCAGTATATTTTTCCAAAATTTCTTTCAGTGAGTCTAATTCTTAACGATATTTGCGTTACAGTTTGGTGCATTGCTACGTAGAAGAACAGCCGACGAGGACGAAATCGATAGAATTGAAGCCGAATTAAGAGAAGAGCGTCGCCAACTTGCTCTGCTATCACCGACAGCGCAATTTGCCGCTTACTTCAAGAAAGATCGACGTGTGAATAGACTCGAGTCAGAGTATAAAGTACTTGGTGAGCTCGAGTTTCTCTTACCAACTTTTCATGAAGTCATTTTAAGAAATACGTTAAGATGATAATAAAATGATTCTTATAATTTGAGTATTTTCTCGCGAAAAAAGCGGAAAATATGTTTTTTGCGAACAAATTCAGTGATGGAAATCGGTCGATATTTGCAGTATCGAAACGACAGAAGGCAACGTTCGCAACATCAATAGCCCTAAAGGTGTCGTTTATATCGATGTGTTATGTGATCGCAGTTGCGCTGATGTTCTACTCGAGACACGTTGAAGTTGGCACGATCGACAGCACCTATTTTTGGCCATTCAGCTTCCTTCTTCGAACTCCCAATATTGGTACTCTCGAAGGCGATTCCGAAGGTTATTCGATCATTTTTGATGCCACTTTTCAAAAACACGATATGGTATAATTCGAGTATTGTAGCCGTTGCCGATCACCTGCAGTTTCACCTGATAAGTGAAGGAGGAACAGTATGCTGGTCTGCTTGAGGTACTGCTAAGAAGACGCTGCTATAAATATCGCATGTGTAGAGGCGCCGTTGTGAAAGATTCACTCACTCATTGCTTAGCTGGAGTTTAGCTCTGTGTGACAGAACTTTCGAGTGTTGTTGAGGTGCTTAGCAATAAAATATATGGCTGTAACGATGAAGCAACACGAGGTTTACCAGGAATCCCTTAAGATGCCTCTCATTTTAGCATTTCTCAATGAATCAAAGCTGCTATGTTCATTGATTGTGCTCGTTTAATAATTAACGATTTCTGCCGCACTGTAAATGTCGGAGTTTCGCATATTCTGAAATTTTCATGGCAGTGACATTTATTTGCCTCTAATATTGGTCTATGGCTAATGCTTCTACGTGAGAGGCTTCGAGGAGTTTTATTTAATTATTCGTTTTCATCGGTTTCTCGTTGTGATTACTCATAAATGACTCTTAGGGTATGAGTTGATTGGTCTTTGAATGGAGGTGTTTGAAAAAAAAGAATTTAGTTATGTGCACCGTTCGATTTCTACTCACATCGTCGACTCAGTTAGTCTAAAAAGAATGAAGCAGCGTTGCTGCGAATGTTCTTGCCAGCCTGAAAGCATTTCTTTAATAATAATACAACTAATTTAAACGTTAATTAACAGTTTAATTATGATAACGGTGCGTATGACTTTGAATGAATAGTAAGAGAGGTATTGTAGGTTAGAGAGGGCTGTCTGGTTTCGTACTGAAACGGAGAGCGTGAGACGCACTCTCATTTCTGCTTAATAGTTGAGTCGACTCATGGAAGCTCTGGTTGAGTGATGAAGTATGAAAGCGCTACAGTGGGAATCGCTAAGAGGATATATGAATTCGTTTTTCACACATTTCATCTTTATATACCGAAGATTATGGTCTCGATTCCAGGGCGGTCGTTGAATAGTATTTTGCGTTAAAACGTTATGCAGTTGACTTTACTTTTTAACGGTCGTTGCGTGTATTATTTTTGTTCGTATTGGATCGGCAACTTGGAAAAGTTTTTTGCTGTTGTCGACTCATTTTCTTTGCGGTGATAGTGCTATGTAGAAATCTCGCGTTACCTAAAGTTTGGTTGAGAATCGCTGCAGTGTTGGAGGTTGAAGATTCGTTCTGATAAACACGGAAGGATGTTTTATGAGCAAATGGCTAAATTTCCAATTTCCCAACCAACCGACGTGGTGAACCCGGAGTGACACAAATCGCGGGCATTGATCTGCGCGGCTTCGTGAAAAATTATTTTCGTTGAAATGCAGCGTCATATGCTTATTTATGTGATTATCTTGTTAATGCAGTATTGTTTCTTATCATTGGATGTCGGTGAGATTATTGGATGTCGGTGAGATCATATGCTTATATTATCTTGTTAATGCAGTAGTGCTGTTGAGATTATTCCGAAATAATTAAGTGGATATCTCCTTACGTACTAAGTGAACTGTCATATTGTAAAGTTCTTTGTACTTTCAGAATGTCCGGTGACGCTATTTGCCGTCTTAATTCTATGCATGTTTGTGTGGAGGAATGCTGCCGGCCTCGATGAGGACAAATCGAAAAATACGTGAAGCGGTTTCGTTGCCATCAACTTCTTGTGTTTGTTATTGATGTGCATTTAGCCTTTCGTGATTTTTGTGAAGTTTGCTTGATGATTGCAGCGGATGAGAGAATGGGAGCGGAGACAAATCGGTGACAATCATAACCTCAATGTCCTCATTAATCCCATCTATCGTCTGCTTATATTTCTCAGATTTCTGTCGCTCATATTCTCTTCACAGTTTTTATGTATATTTTTCTTTGCAGAGATTTTTCGGATTCATCGATGATATCGGATTCGGATTCATACTATGTTATGGCGTTTTGCAGCACGCCATCCTATATGATCAAGATCTTTCGTCACCTTTTGCATAGGTAGAGGGAAGGGAGAGAAATTAATCTGTAATATTGAGGAGACACATTAATGCGAAGGAAATGCTTATATTTTTCTTAGTTACTTGAATAGATTGAACTTTAATCTTTAATTTGCAGCAGTTTAAAGCTCACTCATGAGAATATTTCCCTTTATGGCTTCGATATCATCGTTTTAGCTACAAAATTACACTCTCCGACCATTTTTGGATACCGTCAAGCACTGTTTCAGGTGCTAATTTACCTTGTGAGATGTATGATATGGACGGCAAATGGTCGAGCAGAGATTGAAAATACAAAGAATCTCGAGCGTATAGAAGAGATTGAAAACAACGCTAAGAAACCATGACAGTCTGCGATCTTCGCATTACAATTGGCTTTTTGTTGTTTCTCTCCTCATTTTTGAGCAGAAAATGTATTAAGAAAGAGAAGGGACTGTGTAGTATCGGGAATGGACTGACACGAGGGAGATGTGTTCTCATTGATGTACAGGACGGTACCATTTTATGGGTATCGGTCGGTGGAAAAGATACCCCTTGGAGCATTGCTTGCGGCTTGCCGACCGTATCTGCCGTTCGATGAATGCCTAGCATCCATCAGTTTTGCCCTCTCACAACTAATTTACCGCTCACTCCTTCTATCCGCCTTGTAATGTTATTCAGCGTTTCCGCATTCCTCTCTTGTGGCAATTTCCAGCGTAGTTCGGATCGTTCTTAAGGGCACTAGTGATTCCACGATCTCACTGAGGTGCAGAAATCAATCGTCTGTAAAGTTCGTCTCTCGAAAGATAAATGTCTCGAATGTTGTCGGTATCAGTTCAAAGCATCGTCTATCTGTATGTATGTTTGTTCACTGAAATATCATCTGATTATTTAGTATATTGTATATTAGTGCTCGACGATTGGATGCATTTCTTCTATATTCTAACAGCTTTCAGAAGTAATCTGAGATGGGAAGTTGATCGAACAGCAATACTTATATAAACGTTTACAGCGCTGAGTAATTCTTCGCTAATTTCTGAAGATAGGGAGAATTGCCAGAAGCACTTTATGGGTCGAATGATCTCTTTTTCCCTTTTGCGAACTCAATTACTGCTTAGAATTCGCGTCAATTTCATTGAATTTTGTAGCGGATTGACCGAGGAAATGGTGGACTTCATATTTGCATGAGAAGTTTCTTAGTCGTATAGAGAATAAAAAGAAGCAATGATTCAGACATGTGTACGTTTAAGTCGTAGAGTATTTGAGCAGTCTCCCTCTTCAATTAATTCATTTGAAAGCATAAGACGATAGGGGAGAATATGGTAGGAAATGTGAGTGTGATTAGTGCTGCTGACAGTGACGACGGCGAGTGGACAGCGATTTGTATTCTTCTTTGAAGGGAGAACATTGCTTTCCTCTTCTCTGAAGGCAGCACTTTGCTTTCCTCTTCTCTGAAGGCAGCACTTTGCTTTCCTCTTCTCTGGAGGGAGCACTTTGCTTTCCTCTTCTCTGAAGGGAGCACATTGCTTTCCTCTTCTCTGAAGGGAGCACATTGCTTTCCTCTTCTCTGAAGGGAGCACATTGCTTTCCTCTTCTCTGAAGGGAGCACATTGCTTTCCTCTTCTTTGAAGGGAGCACATTGCTTTCCTTTTCTCTGAAGGGAGCACATTGCTTTCCTCTTCTCTGAAGGGAGCACATTGCTTTCCTCTTCTCTGAAGGGAGCACATTGCTTTCCTCTTCTTTGAAGAGAGCACATTGCTTTCCTCTTCTTTGAAGGGAGCACATTGCTTTCCTCTTCTTTGAAGGGAGCACATTGCTTTCCTCTTCTTTGAAGGGAGCACATTGCTTTCCTCTTCTTTGAAGGGAGCACATTGCTTTCCTCTTCTTTGAAGGGAGCACATTGCTTTCCTCTTCTTTGAAGGGAGCACATTGCTTTCCTCTTCTTTGAAGGGAGCACATTGCTTTCCTCTTCTTTGAAGGGAGCACATTGCTTTCCTCTTCTTGAAGGGAGCACATTGCTTTCCTCTTCTTTGAAGGGAGCACATTGCTTTCCTCTTCTTTGAAGGAGCACATTGCTTTCCTCTTCTTTGAAGGGAGCACATTGCTTTCCTCTTCTTTGAAGGGAGCACATTGCTTTCCTCTTCTTTGAAGGGAGCACATTGCTTTCCTCTTCTTTGAAGGGAGCACATTGCTTTCCTCTTCTTTGAAGGGAGCACATTGCTTTCCTCTTCTTGAAGGGAGCACATTGCTTTCCTCTTCTTTGAAGGGAGCACATTGCTTTCCTCTTCTTGAAGGGAGCACATTGCTTTCCTCTTCTCTGAAGGGAGCACATTGCTTTCCTCTTCTTTGAAGGGAGCACATTGCTTTCCTCTTCTTTGAAGGGAGCACATTGCTTTCCTCTTCTTTGAAGGGAGCACATTGCTTTCCTCTTCTTTGAAGGGAGCACATTGCTTTCCTCTTCTCTGAAGGGAGCACATTGCTTTCCTCTTCTTGAAGGGAGCACATTGCTTTCCTCTTCTTTGAAGGGAGCACATTGCTTTCCTCTTCTTTGAAGGGAGCACATTGCTTTCCTCTTCTTTGAAGGGAGCACATTGCTTTCCTCTTCTTTGAAGGGAGCACATTGCTTTCCTCTTCTTTGAAGGGAGCACATTGCTTTCCTCTTCTTTGAAGGGAGCACATTGCTTTCCTCTTCTTGAAGGGAGCACATTGCTTTCCTCTTCTTTGAAGGGAGCACATTGCTTTCCTCTTCTTTGAAGGGAGCACATTGCTTTCCTCTTCTTTGAAGGGAGCACATTGCTTTCCTCTTCTTTGAAGGGAGCACATTGCTTTCCTCTTCTTTGAAGGGAGCACATTGCTTTCCTCTTCTTTGAAGGGAGCACATTGCTTTCTCTTCTCTGAAGGGAGCACATTGCTTTCCTCTTCTTGAAGGGAGCACATTGCTTTCCTCTTCTTTGAAGGGAGCACATTGCTTTCCTCTTCTTTGAAGGGAGCACATTGCTTTCCTCTTCTTTGAAGGGAGCACATTGCTTTCCTCTTCTTTGAAGGGAGCACATTGCTTTCCTCTTCTTTGAAGGGAGCACATTGCTTTCCTCTTCTTTGAAGGGAGCACATTGCTTTCCTCTTCTTTGAAGGGAGCACATTGCTTTCCTCTTCTTTGAAGGGAGCACATTGCTTTCCTCTTCTTTGAAGGGAGCACATTGCTTTCCTCTTCTTTGAAGGGAGCACATTGCTTTCCTCTTCTTTGAAGGGAGCACATTGCTTTCCTCTTCTTTGAAGGGAGCACATTGCTTTCCTCTTCTTTGAAGGGAGCACATTGCTTTCCTCTTCTTTGAAGGGAGCACATTGCTTTCCTCTTCTCTGAAGGGAGCACATTGCTTTCCTCTTCTTTGAAGGGAGCACATTGCTTTCCTCTTCTCTGAAGGGAGCACATTGCTTTCCTCTTCTTTGAAGGGAGCACATTGCTTTCCTCTTCTTTGAAGGGAGCACATTGCTTTCCTCTTCTTTGAAGGGAGCACATTGCTTTCCTCTTCTTTGAAGGGAGCACATTGCTTTCCTCTTCTTTGAAGGGAGCACATTGCTTTCCTCTTCTTTGAAGGGAGCACATTGCTTTCCTCTTCTTTGAAGGGAGCACATTGCTTTCCTCTTCTTTGAAGGGAGCACATTGCTTTCCTCTTCTTGAAGGGAGCACATTGCTTTCCTCTTCTTTGAAGGGAGCACATTGCTTTCCTCTTCTCTGAAGGGAGCACATTGCTTTCCTCTTCTTGAAGGGAGCACATTGCTTTCCTCTTCTCTGAAGGGAGCACATTGCTTTCCTCTTCTTTGAAGGGAGCACATTGCTTTCCTCTTCTTTGAAGGGAGCACATTGCTTTCCTCTTCTTGAAGGGAGCACATTGCTTTCCTCTTCTTTGAAGGGAGCACATTGCTTTCCTCTTCTCTGAAGGGAGCACATTGCTTTCCTCTTCTTTGAAGGGAGCACATTGCTTTCCTCTTCTTTGAAGGGAGCACATTGCTTTCCTCTTCTTTGAAGGGAGCACATTGCTTTCCTCTTCTCTGAAGGGAGCACATTGCTTTCCTCTTCTCTGAAGGGAGCACATTGCTTTCCTCTTCTCTGAAGGGAGCACATTGCTTTCCTCTTCTTTGAAGGGAGCACATTGCTTTCCTCTTCTTTGAAGGGAGCACATTGCTTTCCTCTTCTTTGAAGGGAGCACATTGCTTTCCTCTTCTTTGAAGGGAGCACATTGCTTTCCTCTTCTTTGAAGGGAGCACATTGCTTTCCTCTTCTTTGAAGGGAGCACATTGCTTTCCTCTTCTCTGAAGGGAGCACATTGCTTTCCTCTTCTCTGAAGGGAGCACATTGCTTTCCTCTTCTTTGAAGGGAGCACATTGCTTTCCTCTTCTCTGAAGGGAGCACATTGCTTTCCTCTTCTCTGAAGGGAGCACATTGCTTTCCTCTTCTCTGAAGGGAGCACATTGCTTTCCTCTTCTCTGAAGGGAGCACATTGCTTTCCTCTTCTCTGAAGGGAGCACATTGCTTTCCTCTTCTCTGAAGGGAGCACATTGCTTTCCTCTTCTCTGAAGGGAGCACATTGCTTTCCTCTTCTCTGAAGGGAGCACATTGCTTTCCTCTTCTCTGAAGGGAGCACATTGCTTTCCTCTTCTTTGAAGGGAGCACATTGCTTTCCTCTTCTTTGAAGGGAGCACATTGCTTTCCTCTTCTCTGAAGGGAGCACATTGCTTTCCTCTTCTTTGAAGGGAGCACATTGCTTTCCTCTTCTCTGAAGGGAGCACATTGCTTTCCTCTTCTTTGAAGGGAGCACATTGCTTTCCTCTTCTCTGAAGGGAGCACATTGCTTTCCTCTTCTCTGAAGGGAGCACATTGCTTTCCTCTTCTCTGAAGGGAGCACATTGCTTTCCTCTTCTTTGAAGGGAGCACATTGCTTTCCTCTTCTCTGAAGGGAGCACATTGCTTTCCTCTTCTCTGAAGGGAGCACATTGCTTTCCTCTTCTCTGAAGGGAGCACATTGCTTTCCTCTTCTCTGAAGGGAGCACATTGCTTTCCTCTTCTTTGAAGGGAGCACATTGCTTTCCTCTTCTTGAAGGGAGCACATTGCTTTCCTCTTCTCTGAAGGGAGCACATTGCTTTCCTCTTCTTTGAAGGGAGCACATTGCTTTCCTCTTCTTTGAAGGGAGCACATTGCTTTCCTCTTCTTTGAAGGGAGCACATTGCTTTCCTCTTCTTTGAAGGGAGCACATTGCTTTCCTCTTCTTTGAAGGGAGCACATTGCTTTCCTCTTCTCTGAAGGGAGCACATTGCTTTCCTCTTCTCTGAAGGGAGCACATTGCTTTCCTCTTCTTTGAAGGGAGCACATTGCTTTCCTCTTCTCTGAAGGGAGCACATTGCTTTCCTCTTCTCTGAAGGGAGCACATTGCTTTCCTCTTCTCTGAAGGGAGCACATTGCTTTCCTCTTCTTTGAAGGGAGCACATTGCTTTCCTCTTCTTTGAAGGGAGCACATTGCTTTCCTCTTCTCTGAAGGGAGCACATTGCTTTCCTCTTCTTTGAAGGGAGCACATTGCTTTCCTCTTCTTTGAAGGGAGCACATTGCTTTCCTCTTCTCTGAAGGGAGCACATTGCTTTCCTCTTCTCTGAAGGGAGCACATTGCTTTCCTCTTCTCTGAAGGGAGCACATTGCTTTCCTCTTCTCTGAAGGGAGCACATTGCTTTCCTCTTCTTTGAAGGGAGCACATTGCTTTCCTCTTCTTTGAAGGGAGCACATTGCTTTCCTCTTCTTTGAAGGGAGCACATTGCTTTCCTCTTCTCTGAAGGGAGCACATTGCTTTCCTCTTCTCTGAAGGGAGCACATTGCTTTCCTCTTCTTTGAAGGGAGCACATTGCTTTCCTCTTCTCTGAAGGGAGCACATTGCTTTCCTCTTCTCTGAAGGGAGCACATTGCTTTCCTCTTCTTGAAGGGAGCACATTGCTTTCCTCTTCTCTGAAGGGAGCACATTGCTTTCCTCTTCTCTGAAGGGAGCACATTGCTTTCCTCTTCTTTGAAGGGAGCACATTGCTTTCCTCTTCTCTGAAGGGAGCACATTGCTTTCCTCTTCTTTGAAGGGAGCACATTGCTTTCCTCTTCTTTGAAGGGAGCACATTGCTTTCCTCTTCTTTGAAGGGAGCACATTGCTTTCCTCTTCTTTGAAGGGAGCACATTGCTTTCCTCTTCTCTGAAGGGAGCACATTGCTTTCCTCTTCTTTGAAGGGAGCACATTGCTTTCCTCTTCTCTGAAGGGAGCACATTGCTTTCCTCTTCTCTGAAGGGAGCACATTGCTTTCCTCTTCTTTGAAGGGAGCACATTGCTTTCCTCTTCTCTGAAGGGAGCACATTGCTTTCCTCTTCTCTGAAGGGAGCACATTGCTTTCCTCTTCTCTGAAGGGAGCACATTGCTTTCCTCTTCTCTGAAGGGAGCACATTGCTTTCCTCTTCTTTGAAGGGAGCACATTGCTTTCCTCTTCTTTGAAGGGAGCACATTGCTTTCCTCTTCTTTGAAGGGAGCACATTGCTTTCCTCTTCTCTGAAGGGAGCACATTGCTTTCCTCTTCTCTGAAGGGAGCACATTGCTTTCCTCTTCTTGAAGGGAGCACATTGCTTTCCTCTTCTCTGAAGGGAGCACATTGCTTTCCTCTTCTCTGAAGGGAGCACATTGCTTTCCTCTTCTCTGAAGGGAGCACATTGCTTTCCTCTTCTCTGAAGGGAGCACATTGCTTTCCTCTTCTCTGAAGGGAGCACATTGCTTTCCTCTTCTCTGAAGGGAGCACATTGCTTTCCTCTTCTCTGAAGGGAGCACATTGCTTTCCTCTTCTCTGAAGGGAGCACATTGCTTTCCTCTTCTCTGAAGGGAGCACATTGCTTTCCTCTTCTCTGAAGGGAGCACATTGCTTTCCTCTTCTCTGAAGGGAGCACATTGCTTTCCTCTTCTCTGAAGGGAGCACATTGCTTTCCTCTTCTTTGAAGGGAGCACATTGCTTTCCTCTTCTCTGAAGGGAGCACATTGCTTTCCTCTTCTCTGAAGGGAGCACATTGCTTTCCTCTTCTCTGAAGGGAGCACATTGCTTTCCTCTTCTCTGAAGGGAGCACATTGCTTTCCTCTTCTTTGAAGGGAGCACATTGCTTTCCTCTTCTTTGAAGGGAGCACATTGCTTTCCTCTTCTCTGAAGGGAGCACATTGCTTTCCTCTTCTTTGAAGGGAGCACATTGCTTTCCTCTTCTCTGAAGGGAGCACATTGCTTTCCTCTTCTCTGAAGGGAGCACATTGCTTTCCTCTTCTCTGAAGGGAGCACATTGCTTTCCTCTTCTCTGAAGGGAGCACATTGCTTTCCTCTTCTCTGAAGGGAGCACATTGCTTTCCTCTTCTCTGAAGGGAGCACATTGCTTTCCTCTTCTCTGAAGGGAGCACATTGCTTTCCTCTTCTCTGAAGGGAGCACATTGCTTTCCTCTTCTCTGAAGGGAGCACATTGCTTTCCTCTTCTCTGAAGGGAGCACATTGCTTTCCTCTTCTCTGAAGGGAGCACATTGCTTTCCTCTTCTCTGAAGGGAGCACATTGCTTTCCTCTTCTCTGAAGGGAGCACATTGCTTTCCTCTTCTCTGAAGGGAGCACATTGCTTTCCTCTTCTCTGAAGGGAGCACATTGCTTTCCTCTTCTCTGAAGGGAGCACATTGCTTTCCTCTTCTCTGAAGGGAGCACATTGCTTTCCTCTTCTCTGAAGGGAGCACATTGCTTTCCTCTTCTTTGAAGGGAGCACATTGCTTTCCTCTTCTTTGAAGGGAGCACATTGCTTTCCTCTTCTCTGAAGGGAGCACATTGCTTTCCTCTTCTCTGAAGGGAGCACATTGCTTTCCTCTTCTCTGAAGGGAGCACATTGCTTTCCTCTTCTCTGAAGGGAGCACATTGCTTTCCTCTTCTCTGAAGGGAGCACATTGCTTTCCTCTTCTCTGAAGGGAGCACATTGCTTTCCTCTTCTCTGAAGGGAGCACATTGCTTTCCTCTTCTCTGAAGGGAGCACATTGCTTTCCTCTTCTTTGAAGGGAGCACATTGCTTTCCTCTTCTCTGAAGGGAGCACATTGCTTTCCTCTTCTCTGAAGGGAGCACATTGCTTTCCTCTTCTCTGAAGGGAGCACATTGCTTTCCTCTTCTCTGAAGGGAGCACATTGCTTTCCTCTTCTTTGAAGGGAGCACATTGCTTTCCTCTTCTCTGAAGGGAGCACATTGCTTTCCTCTTCTCTGAAGGGAGCACATTGCTTTCCTCTTCTCTGAAGGGAGCACATTGCTTTCCTCTTCTCTGAAGGGAGCACATTGCTTTCCTCTTCTCTGAAGGGAGCACATTGCTTTCCTCTTCTCTGAAGGGAGCACATTGCTTTCCTCTTCTCTGAAGGGAGCACATTGCTTTCCTCTTCTTGAAGGGAGCACATTGCTTTCCTCTTCTTTGAAGGGAGCACATTGCTTTCCTCTTCTCTGAAGGGAGCACATTGCTTTCCTCTTCTTGAAGGGAGCACATTGCTTTCCTCTTCTCTGAAGGGAGCACATTGCTTTCCTCTTCTCTGAAGGGAGCACATTGCTTTCCTCTTCTCTGAAGGGAGCACATTGCTTTCCTCTTCTCTGAAGGGAGCACATTGCTTTCCTCTTCTCTGAAGGGAGCACATTGCTTTCCTCTTCTCTGAAGGGAGCACATTGCTTTCCTCTTCTCTGAAGGGAGCACATTGCTTTCCTCTTCTCTGAAGGGAGCACATTGCTTTCCTCTTCTCTGAAGGGAGCACATTGCTTTCCTCTTCTCTGAAGGGAGCACATTGCTTTCCTCTTCTCTGAAGGGAGCACATTGCTTTCCTCTTCTTTGAAGGGAGCACATTGCTTTCCTCTTCTCTGAAGGGAGCACATTGCTTTCCTCTTCTCTGAAGGGAGCACATTGCTTTCCTCTTCTCTGAAGGGAGCACATTGCTTTCCTCTTCTCTGAAGGGAGCACATTGCTTTCCTCTTCTCTGAAGGGAGCACATTGCTTTCCTCTTCTCTGAAGGGAGCACATTGCTTTCCTCTTCTTTGAAGGGAGCACATTGCTTTCCTCTTCTCTGAAGGGAGCACATTGCTTTCCTCTTCTCTGAAGGGAGCACATTGCTTTCCTCTTCTCTGAAGGGAGCACATTGCTTTCCTCTTCTCTGAAGGGAGCACATTGCTTTCCTCTTCTCTGAAGGGAGCACATTGCTTTCCTCTTCTCTGAAGGGAGCACATTGCTTTCCTCTTCTCTGAAGGGAGCACATTGCTTTCCTCTTCTCTGAAGGGAGCACATTGCTTTCCTCTTCTCTGAAGGGAGCACATTGCTTTCCTCTTCTCTGAAGGGAGCACATTGCTTTCCTCTTCTCTGAAGGGAGCACATTGCTTTCCTCTTCTCTGAAGGGAGCACATTGCTTTCCTCTTCTCTGAAGGGAGCACATTGCTTTCCTCTTCTCTGAAGGGAGCACATTGCTTTCCTCTTCTCTGAAGGGAGCACATTGCTTTCCTCTTCTCTGAAGGGAGCACATTGCTTTCCTCTTCTCTGAAGGGAGCACATTGCTTTCCTCTTCTCTGAAGGGAGCACATTGCTTTCCTCTTCTCTGAAGGGAGCACATTGCTTTCCTCTTCTCTGAAGGGAGCACATTGCTTTCCTCTTCTTTGAAGGGAGCACATTGCTTTCCTCTTCTCTGAAGGGAGCACATTGCTTTCCTCTTCTCTGAAGGGAGCACATTGCTTTCCTCTTCTCTGAAGGGAGCACATTGCTTTCCTCTTCTCTGAAGGGAGCACATTGCTTTCCTCTTCTCTGAAGGGAGCACATTGCTTTCCTCTTCTCTGAAGGGAGCACATTGCTTTCCTCTTCTCTGAAGGGAGCACATTGCTTTCCTCTTCTCTGAAGGGAGCACATTGCTTTCCTCTTCTCTGAAGGGAGCACATTGCTTTCCTCTTCTCTGAAGGGAGCACATTGCTTTCCTCTTCTCTGAAGGGAGCACATTGCTTTCCTCTTCTCTGAAGGGAGCACATTGCTTTCCTCTTCTTTGAAGGGAGCACATTGCTTTCCTCTTCTCTGAAGGGAGCACATTGCTTTCCTCTTCTTTGAAGGGAGCACATTGCTTTCCTCTTCTCTGAAGGGAGCACATTGCTTTCCTCTTCTCTGAAGGGAGCACATTGCTTTCCTCTTCTCTGAAGGGAGCACATTGCTTTCCTCTTCTCTGAAGGGAGCACATTGCTTTCCTCTTCTTTGAAGGGAGCACATTGCTTTCCTCTTCTCTGAAGGGAGCACATTGCTTTCCTCTTCTCTGAAGGGAGCACATTGCTTTCCTCTTCTCTGAAGGGAGCACATTGCTTTCCTCTTCTCTGAAGGGAGCACATTGCTTTCCTCTTCTCTGAAGGGAGCACATTGCTTTCCTCTTCTCTGAAGGGAGCACATTGCTTTCCTCTTCTCTGAAGGGAGCACATTGCTTTCCTCTTCTCTGAAGGGAGCACATTGCTTTCCTCTTCTCTGAAGGGAGCACATTGCTTTCCTCTTCTTTGAAGGGAGCACATTGCTTTCCTCTTCTCTGAAGGGAGCACATTGCTTTCCTCTTCTCTGAAGGGAGCACATTGCTTTCCTCTTCTCTGAAGGGAGCACATTGCTTTCCTCTTCTCTGAAGGGAGCACATTGCTTTCCTCTTCTCTGAAGGGAGCACATTGCTTTCCTCTTCTCTGAAGGGAGCACATTGCTTTCCTCTTCTCTGAAGGGAGCACATTGCTTTCCTCTTCTTTGAAGGGAGCACATTGCTTTCCTCTTCTCTGAAGGGAGCACATTGCTTTCCTCTTCTTTGAAGGGAGCACATTGCTTTCCTCTTCTCTGAAGGGAGCACATTGCTTTCCTCTTCTCTGAAGGGAGCACATTGCTTTCCTCTTCTTTGAAGGGAGCACATTGCTTTCCTCTTCTCTGAAGGGAGCACATTGCTTTCCTCTTCTCTGAAGGGAGCACATTGCTTTCCTCTTCTCTGAAGGGAGCACATTGCTTTCCTCTTCTCTGAAGGGAGCACATTGCTTTCCTCTTCTGAAGGGAGCACATTGCTTTCCTCTTCTTTGAAGGGAGCACATTGCTTTCCTCTTCTCTGAAGGGAGCACATTGCTTTCCTCTTCTCTTCTTAGCTGTAATATACTTAATTCGCTGTGGCAAATACTCTCCATAAATAAGTGTAGTGCTATCGTTTCTTTGCATTTGTCCACTTCGTTTAAACGAACTCCATTATTTGCACCGATATTTCTCTAAAGTGTTCGTTTCCGTTATCAATGTTAACTCTTTTCATCGTGTGTTCCACTCAGAATTTATCCATCGACCCCCATATCGATGTGATTCTATCGGCAAAAATAGACTTTTACCGCTTATTTTTCACTCTCTCGGAGGGGTAGGAAGTGTTTCCTTAACTTCATTGCTTCGGAAAACGTTCTCAGCAACGAATATAGATCGAAAATAGACGCCTCTTTCTATGTTACTTCGTATTATTCGATAGTTGATGTTAAAGATCATTTTGGGGGAACGCTAATTTCATACGTTCATCATGAATGTTGTATGTGTCTCTTAATATTTGATGGAGGGGAGAGCTGAGAAGGGAAAGGCTTGCCCTGGCAATTATCTATCCTCACAGAAAGCCGACCATATCAATGAGCTA
Organism: Parascaris univalens; assembly: GCA_037576465.1. Taxonomy (NCBI): domain Eukaryota; kingdom Metazoa; phylum Nematoda; class Chromadorea; order Rhabditida; family Ascarididae; genus Parascaris; species Parascaris univalens. Next base: position 4,557,086 of record CM075173.1, read on the forward strand.
GATGTTTATGTTCGATTGGCGGTCGATTATATGTTAATGAGATTTGTGACTTTCAGGAAAACGGTTCAAATGCGCGGACGGAAGTCGTAAGGAGCATGCGAAGCTACTGCATTCACATCATTTTATTATTTATGGGAGTTATTTCCTTGTGGAGGCCGAGATGGAGACTCTTCGAGGAGGGGATACACCTCTGGGAGAAGTGAGTGAGGTAATGTTTCAGATTTTTTTTCTTTGTTAGGACATCACCGCGATTAGTGCTGAGCAACATGACTAGACGGACGTCTAGATGATGTAAGTTAGCGATGTTGGATGAGAGTCCCGAGTGAGGGAGTCCCTCTTAAGTTAAGAATTGTGGTGTTTCTTTTACCCATCGAGATGCCAAATTATAATACTGTTGAAACTGTGTGAGCCAAAAATACCGTTTGTGGCAGTGACTTCAGAATTGATGGAGTGTCACTGTTGCAGAATGTGGATAGAGAATATCTGGACCAGTCGCTGGGGATAACGGTTATTGCGGATGCTGATCATTCGAGGGGCGACCTTCTCAAGGTGGGCTAGAAATTTCACGCTCAAGGATGGCTGTGTGATAAGGCCATTATTTCTTTGATCTGTTGTGGAGGATAAAGTATGCTACTACCTTCTTTCCAGTTTGGTGGTATGATTTAGACACGAATCGTTTGCTGCGTCTCTTCGGACACTTGCACCTCGACTTTTCAATATTTCCAAGTGATTATAAGTGTGAATTTCCGATCGGACGACAATCTTTGGTCAGGATGAGCTTTTCGTGTCACGATATGGTCATATTTTGAATTCAAGTCGATTCTCGACTGCGACAGAAAAAAAGGTCGGACTCAGTCCAAATCCTATAGTCATCATTTTAGCACGTGCGCGTTGCCTCCTTGGTCGTAGTTCGCTGTGAATTTGTTTCGGTATCTGAAGAGCGGTGTTGCCGCATTGCATGATTCTCGGGCAGGTAAATTTCGAACTTCCTCAGCGTGCCCAGTCTCTTTGACCCGCTGTTCTTTCTCTTGTTCTACTATTAAGTTCACTAAGAATAGACCTGGGATCGGTGGGAAAATAGAATTTCAAGGGAGCAGACGGGATGCCAGTGCCGGGAACTGCGAATTCAATCTACCGCCACCACAAACCCCAAGTCGAACGTCTTTTGCACGTCGCTCGTAGTGAAGAGCGCTCATTGCTCGTTTGAAAGATGTATCGGAATTTAGCGCAGAAAGAGAACTACTTTTTATATGTGCATGAAGCGCTTTGAAGTTGTCCATCTGAATATCGAGTGGCGCTCACGAGGTTTTGCTGCAACTCCGACGTACGGGAAACGAGCTCCACGCGATGTTGTAAGCATAGTTGAAATGAGAACAGCTGAATGTAAAGTCAAATAGGAGCTCCGAGATCATATAATGAGTGTATAGGTTGAAATAAGCTCGGTGAATCTTGTCGAGAATGCTTTGCTTTTCTAAGAAGATATGATCCATTAATATATGGCGTTTGCTATCTTATGTGCATATATAATTTTAATGGCAACGCTGAATTGAAGAGTGGTCTCGAATTGGGTTATCGAATGTCACCGAGTTTCGAGATGTATCGGTCGCGGTTGAGCCATACTCGTAAGTTTCACCTGCACACCTGGCAAACTCGCGTTGTTGATGTAGAACTCCGATGGCACTGAGTTGTGATTGATTCGGTGACTACGAGACGAGATGCCTGCATTTTTACGTTGGTTTTTTTGCATTTAAATACTTCCTAATTTCATAGAATATACTACAGTTAAGCAGAGTATATAAGTAATGCGTTTCCATGGTGGGGCAAGATATAAAGGTAATCATATCACACGGAGGAGACCTAATTTATTGACTAATCGAGGAGGTGGAGAGAAGAGGGAGGGTCAGAAGCGGATGCCGAGAGTGCTTCTAATCGGAAACATGGTCGTATCCCTTCATTTTAGACATCGTTCAATGTGAAGTGACAGCACACGATTCGATATGTAGAATTAAATACTCTGTCACATCCTCGTAACTTCAAATTTGTAACATTCTATGAATGGAAGTATTTTTTGCGATCGATTAGCGATTCGAATGGTGATAATAGGAGATAAAGGGTGGATTCTCCTTTAGCAATTGCTTCACTCAACAAGTATCACAGAGACGGAGTGCACTTCCATCGTTTATAGAATACTGTGTAATGTTAGGTCTGGCAAGTAGCACTTTCTTCGAATCAGACGGTATGGTACTTGGTGATATAATAGGGAGAGGGAAGCACCTGAAATGTAAATCCTTCAATTAAAAGAAGGAATGGGGGAGTATGAAATATGCTAATAAATAAAAAGGGATTGCAGTGGGGTAATTGCGTGCAAAAATTGATGAACATATGGGAGCGATAAATGATTGAATCGTGATTGCAAAGAATAGTGATTATTGCACATCGTTGTGGCGGATTCTTAGCTGAGAACATCGGAATTCCGTTCCGTCAAATTCCGTTCGAGTACGTTTACTATATTCGGCAGAGGATAATAATATTTAGGAAAGAGGCGAGCATTGTTTAGTCATTAAACGAAGTATTTTGGTCTTTTTCACGCAATTGATCTTGGTTTATTTGCATCATCCGAGCGGCAATTCAGTCGGATGGAAAGTTAAGATGGTGGAGGCAGAAAAGAGCCATTTTCTAGCTAGTTGCATTACGGTTTCCTGACATATCTGTCTGCAGTGACATGCTTGAGTATAAGTAAAGTTGTAGTACGTGGTTCTCAAGGTTTTTAGGCCTCTTGCAGGATTTTAGGCCGTTTTTAGGCCTGCTTTTATATTTCTGCATTCCATTATTTGAGATATTTTCACAGCGTTAACGAAAAATTGCAACGGTGGACTGACGGATCGCTATCGGCTTACTATAGAGGCATCGATGATATTCGTTTAGTTAAGTTTCACGATCGATTTGATGAGTGATTGATAGGGGAAATGAAAACTACAAATTCGTCTAGGTGCTCATTGGAGAAACGATCTTCATTTTGCGTTTATAGAATGCGACAGAAATTGCAATTTTTTAATCCATTGCAGTCATCGAAAGAAACAAATCTGCGCCGATCGTTTCAATTGAGAGCACGACATGAAGGGTTTTCGCGTAACTCTACAAGCAGATCAACTCGAAAAGGTTCGTTACTTTGGGGAAACCCTCGTTTCGTCTTCAAAGTATCGCGATTAACATAAGAGCAAGATGAACGAAAGCATTGCAAATGGAAACACTATTTTATGAGATTAATATACCTCGAGGATTTAGGCTTAACCATCTCTTCGATTGCACTCGATGAATTCCGTTGTAGTTGTATATGAATATCGTTTTTATAGCTGAGGAGCGCAACAGAGCATGGCCAACTGAGGGCAGTTTACCTCTCGAATTGGATATGAAGCGCAGTTCCAAGCGAAGCATGGTGGCATATGACTGGCTATTCCTTGGATCCGGCATTGGATGTCCGGTGCAAAGCCGTGTGGAGGAAGAGAGAAAACCTATAGAGATAGATGTGCCTCTTGAGGTACCAAAGATCCTAGAAAGATTTCCGACTTAGCTGTAGGTAATATTGAAGAGGTGTTTGGCAATACTTCGGGTGGTATTGTTTTCCCACGTTCTCTGCCGTCTCCATGACCTGTTGAGGAAGCGAATAGGAGGAATTGGTAATAGTGAGACGGCTCTAGTTGTAATTTTAATCTACTTCTTGATATCTGCTTCGTCCTCTCCCCTGTGTACTTTCTCTTCTCTCCCCCATCCTCTTCGTTGTACGTTATTCATTCTTCCCGCGATGTCCACTGTTTTCTCTAGTGCCATTTTTGTTGAGTTTGTGCGTCGTGTGGGATGTGGAAGGGAGGAGGGGAAGGGAAGAGGAGACGGGATGGAAGGGGTGGATGGGGGCAAAGGAGACTCGACTTTGAGTGCTCAGAAAAGTGCTCGCATCGGAAGGCAAAATGTTCTCTGCTTCAGTTTCGATCTGTCGATGTCGATGTCATTGTGTCAGCTCTGTGTCCTGCAAAAAACTATTCAGACGTCAGTTGTTGTCGATATTTTATGTTTGTTATGTACTCGTCGAGAGTGTATTTCCTCTTCTATATTCTCGATTCTTATGAGAAATTTGCGAAATATTCTCTTTGCTCTCGAACGAATATTCATTGTGATCGCATTCGGAGATATTTTATTTTCTCATCGAAATAAAATAAATTTCTCTCATTTGCAGTGTTATTTAATAATTCTAATAAAAGGTTATTATGCCGAATGAGAAGAGTATTTCTGCGATAAAGAGGTGAAATTAATGAATTCCTCAACTGGCAAATAATTCTCGCATCGTAGCATTATGATTGATAAAATTGTCGACGAGCCTTCTCTAGAGTCGTTGTCAAATTCCGAGGCTAATCTTTCGGTCTTGAAGAGATGAATTCCACTATCTTTTATTTTCTCATGATTTCCACGAAAAATTTTGCAATATTTTCAGGAATTGATAGTGTTTTAAGAAAGCGACAACCATTGTTTGCCTAAACACTACCCGTCCGCTGTTAATAGAGGATTGATAGTGATCTTAGTGGGAGGAGGGAGGAATTCTTGTCATTAAAGTGAGGTGCTGCTGAGGATACATTCGATGGAAACACCTAGAAACGTGTTATTCATTGAGATAAGCAAGATTGAAGCGAGATCTAGTGGTTGTCGATCTCGTCGGCAATTGGAATTCATGTGTATTGCCAATGTGATAGGGTAGATTGTAGGGGATGAAATTGAATTTTGTATCAGTTAGTAGTCAACGAGAAGTGGTTAACGATAGCAGTCGTTGAGGGTGGCAGCAGAGGAGGAAAAGCACTCACTGTTGATCTAAAAGCCGAGTCAGTTAATGCGATATCATATTGATATCGTTGTTGCGTCGTGTAGAAGTAATTGGAGGTAGGCGAGTGAAGTTGGAAAGTATACTGATCGTTTTATTGGTTACTTTCTTCTTTAATGAAGTTTATGGCAGTAAAGCAGAGGGACCCCTCCCGGGGGGTTGAGATTATTTCGCTGTTCGGCATACTTCAGATGACAGATTTCAAAGAATGCGACGTTTGTGATGAGAAGATTTGATGAGACGTTTCATCGATGAGAGATAAATTCATTTGCAGAGATCACCGCCGATCCGGGACACTTCTCTATAAGTGATGTCACAGAGCGATGTGGGCGGTGTTCTTTTCGCAAATTTTAATCAAGACGCCACGTAAGTCACTTTATTCCACCTTCGAAACTTTGAGATGAAACTTCCAAGTATAAGAGTATTTTCTAGAAAGTATTCCGCCTCATTTATGGAAGGTTTTACTCATTTCACTCTCGAGATATCATCTTTGATATAAATTTAATCTAATATACCGACATATGTATACTCTTGAGAGTATTTTCGTTGCCGAATGTTGGTGATAAGCATTCCTGATGCTGTAAGGCTTCGGTGGAACGAGGTAGAATTCGACCCTGATCTCCTCCTCAGTGCAACGTCGATGGGGAATTTGGGTATGAGGCGGCGGTAATGTCACGCTTTCCCTCATAGGAGAGCATATTTGTTAGTGTTTCACAGTGTTGCAGATAAGTGTTGGTGTCAAGGCATCAGCATGAATAAGTTTAATTCTTTCGCTTCCATCGGGTATCCGCAGAAGAGGGAGAGAGAAGGAATAGAGTGCACTTGAGACAGATTTCCATATTGGAAAAGTATTTGAGCCGTGGTTTTTTGTGCGAACCTGAGGGAGCGTGAGTTTTGGTTGCAAGGAGCCTTCTGATGTCGACTTATCTTTCTTTTAACGTTGGACGTTTATGAGGGGAAAAGTGCCCCAGGTATCATCAACTGTAGCTTAGTGGATTCAGCTCGAGCTGAGGGTTTGGGAAATCGTTTCATTTCCGGCACATGACTCTCGGCTCGCGAAATATTTCCACCAAAAACATTTGCATTCCGTAGCGTCCCATCTGAACCAAGCATCCGACTAACCGAATCTTTTATCTACGAGCACTGAATAGGTGGTGGAGATGAAATGACGGATAGATTCACAGTGCCATTCAACTTTAATTTCCCATCCACATTTTGTGGATTTCACCGATGAAGGTTAAAACTTGATGGAATGCACTTAATTAGCTCTTTTCGTTTCTCATTAATTTACTTCTCGTTTCCTCCTCTCACTTGTATGACGTTAACATTGTCGACGAGGCAATTTCCCGTAAATGAAGTCTTTTTTACGTCCACTAATTAACTGTGCCCTTAAACCCCCTGCTTAGGTGTGCACGTTGTCATTCTACTCCGCTGCAGATTACTCATTAGTTGGAAAATCTTGTGTTTAATATAATGTTCATTTTCCGGAAATGAGATGATGCATTAGCAGATTTGAATATAAACTGCTCTGTACCTTGCCAGTGGCGCAAATGTCCACTTCGTTACTCTTCTTGCTCATTTAAACACAACTGAATGGTTGAGTTCGGAATCCGGTTGCGTTATTGCTCCTCTATCATTTTTTGTTGGTATCCGGTGGGATGGGTCATCCTGAGAGCAGTGGTTGCAAGAGCACATATCATATGAGCAGCGGCTTTGTTCCATTTCGTGGGTTGTTGTGGTTTATTGCCATTTCAGGTCGCTCGCTGTGGGCACTCATTCAGGATACTCATTGTATTCATTGGAAGCGGTCGAAACACTAAGGAAAATCCACGAAGACACTAGTGAGCGGCATTTCCGTTACGTTTGGAATCTTTTTAGATTATGCTTCTTGAATTATTATTATTATTATTTCTTGATGGATAGAGCGAGTGGAATATTTGTTCTTAGAAAGGAAAAAATGCAAAGCAGTTTGTCATATTCGTTCTTTCCGATTCTATTTCGTTTCATTTATTCGGCATTTGACAGTAAGATGTAATAAGCTTCTTATGATAGAATTCAAATCAAGCTGTTTAGTTGAATCGATGGGGTTATACCCTCTATGAGATGGGATGACCATCCGGTAAAATTAGGTAGCTTTAGGTCCCTCCTGTCATATTGACGATCGGAAATACTAGGATGAGAGATTTCCCTCACTTTTAATTCAACATTTTTCTTTTATTTAGCTTTGTTCAGAATGATCACATTTGTTTTTTACCCATAATTATTTCACGAATTAAGGGATTCTGTAGAAACGTCCTCCTTATTCAGGACTCCCTCCCCCCTGTCCTCCTGTTGCCTCTTCAATAACAGAGGTTCTGGGATAAGCGGAAGGTTTTGCTGTTATGACTTCCGATCAGGGTTCGTTTATTTCAGACCCCTTCCAGAACACTGGTGTTATAGGTTACTTCAGTGAATATCTACGTTGAAAGCGTTCAGCTTCGGCGAAGTTTGTTCTGTTCTTTGCGAAAACGTGGCTGCATATTAGAGGTGCTAGAGCAGTGTATTTGGTTGGCAGTTGCCTTGATTGGAATGGAATTTCTGCCTTTTGGAGAATTCTAGTTCCTATTGCGAATAACGGGAGCGTTTTGGCAGATGGGTGAAGCATGATTCTCGTCGCCATTTGTTGAAAGGGAAGATCCAACAGTAGTTAGTTAATGCCGTCAAAAATGGCTGCTGTATTTAACTTCAGAAGTGGAAGATACGTCAATAATCGAGCGTCTCTTCTCGTCGAGTCTTATAGTATTGGTATCGCAGCAGGCGCCTCGTAAACTTCGCGTTTATCACTTCCAGAAGGGCAATGAGATCTGCACGCAGAGCTACTCGAATACTATTCTTTCGGTTAAAATGAATAGAAGAGTTAGTTGTTTGCATCGACTTTTTCCATTTCTATTCCTCCGACTTTGAAACTAATTGTGAGGGAAGGCATATCTCTTTTCTTCGGCCTTCACCTTTACTACTTCTGTCGTTGGTATTTAGCTTTTATCTTGAAGTATTCATCCACCTGTCATATTTTGGTGCGTTATAAACAGTGTTACTGTTGGTTGAGAGAGGGAAATTGGGAGATGATTCTAAAAAGCGTTTAAAAGATTTCTGAATAAAGAAAAGAAATGCCAGTAAAATACTTAAGATGAGTGTATAAGAGTCATACGTACCTGATTTCAAAGTGCAAAATCGATCGGGCGGAACTTGAGATCACCAAGGGAAAGGTTGTTATGATTGGGGTCCAGTCTTGAGTTCATATTTATGAAAAATATTCATTCACTTGTGCTAATTCGTGAACGCATCGAGACCTTTTTTCTTAGTTTAGCCGTTCTCTGGGAGAGAGGGAGAAACTATGCGCTTCTTATCCTCCTGCCATCCATCCTGCGCCTAAACCTCTTCTTTTTATGACCAGCTTCCGAGAATTTCTCGTTCCCTGATTATTGTGTCGTCTGAAGGTAAACGCCAGTGTTGCTGCTCAAAGATAACAGCCAAGGGAATGTTGTTTATCGCTCTTTTTAATGCATAAGCAAGAAAATAAAGAGAATTGAGGAGGAGAAGGAGTCGAAGGTTGCGAAAATTGAAAAGAGAGAAACAGAATAAGGGAGCAGAGGGAAGAGAAGTGCGCGATTTCTTATGTATTGACCTCGTTGAGGTGACAGTCGGCCTCTTACTTTGTGCCAGCACTCGCCGAAATATTTTTTCAGCATTTGATCGTATGTTTGGAGGAGAAAATATTTGTTCATCATATACGCGATATGAAAGTAAGTCAAATTTTATTGCTTAGAAACCTTTTTTTAAATACTTTTCAAAGTAGATTGCGTATAACATTGTTGAGGTTTGTTTTACGAAGAAAAAGTTAAATGTTTAACATGAAAAGCTTTAGGGAGAGTCATTTGCCAGGAGAGTCATAAGCGCGTGCAACCTGTTTGGCAACGGAAGAAAAGGATCGGAGGGTTCATATATATGTAGAACTGAACCAGGACTAAACAGCAGATTGACATTTGTAGAGGTAGTGGGACCCAAAGTCAGAAGACGAGGTGTGCTATCCATATGCCCAAAGGTGGAGGAAAGCAGTTCATTGCGTATTTTTACTATCATAGGTGAGGCAGCGGTTACTTACAGAGTTCGTATCTGGTTTTTTCTGAAGACCTTGGCTAGAATTCTTATGCATTCTGTGTTCAAATGTTTGAAGGTGGTGCATACGATTCGAGACACACCTCCTAATGTTCATGGAATCATGGATCTAACGACGGCAAATGATTCAGAGTCCTATTTGGCGTATCCAGGCTCGATTGATGATGGACGAGGTTCGCGTGATGGTTGTTCTAGAATTAGAATGTGTTTGGGGTGATATGACATTCGATTTGCCTACTTCAGTTGGCTTTTCTGATTGTAAACGAGTGTTACGTCTCTAAGAACAGGTATTGACAATTGTCAGCTTTCAGAAATGGAGCAATTTCAATATAGAACGGCACCGAAGGCTCATTTAACGTGTTGTTGATATGATCGCGTTGGGACAGTTGAGAATGCTCATCAAAGCCCGTCGAATAGAGCCAACGCCTTATTTCAATGACTTTAATTGTTCATCGCATACGATAGATTCACAGATAAACGCCATTAAGTGAAGCATCAATGAAGCAAGTGAATAGTTTGTATCTAAATTGGTTTGGTGTATTGCAGTGAATGTTTTCGACGCAACAAATCTGACGGCACTCTTGACGATCCACGCACATGATAGCCTATTGGCGGCGTTGCGATTCAGCAATGATGCAAAAAAGTTGGCGACTGCATCGACAAAGGGCACTGTGATACGTGTTTTTGCAATTCCGAGTGGGGAACGCCTTTTCGAGTTTACGAGAGGACTGAAAAGGTTTGATTCACTCATTTTGTTGTTTATTTTTCGCGTCCGCTTTTTGTTTGTTGAGTTAAAGAAAGAGGAAGGAAAGGAGAAGATAACAAGAAAATGCTTCAATATTAAAGGCTCTTTCGAAGCCATCTACATAATAGGAGGAGGAAGAATCTTGGTTCTTGTCTCTTGTAATTACTTACCATCTCAGGATTTTGTGCCATAGTAGTATTACTTGCGGACTATTACGCATCGTCGTGAGGATTCACGATAGCAACGATATAAGTTCAACCTTCGCAGAGACGATCAGATATATGAGTAAAAATCTCATAAGTTAGGCAAGTCATGCCATTGAGTGAATGAAGAAGAAATTGAAAAAGAAGCTGATTTCTGAGTCATCAGCTTGGTTATTCTTCTTCCTCAGAAGGTTCTCAGAATATCTGAAACACTATTTTATGAATTTTTTGAAATTAGTGTTAATTCATTCAATTTGAAGTTAGAATTCATTAAAATGCACTATTTTCGCTCATAATTTCATTGTTTAATTTTTCTTTCATAGAAATAATGGAAAATTCATTTTTGAACGGCACGAAGGATGTGTGTATTCGTTTAGATGTGTTGCAATTTGTTCGTTGGCGTTCAGTAAGGATTCGCTTTATTTGTGTTCATCGAGTAATACGGAAACTGTACATGTCTATAAACTCGAGAAGTTCGACGATCAGATACAACAAAGGTTTCTTCTACTCATCTCAGCTAGCGTTGAAAAGAAACTGGTTGAGTGGGATTGGGAAGGCGAGAGTTGTGGGGAAGGGAAGGCGGCCGGAAGAGAGGACGGATCATGAGAAATTAGAGACTACATAAAGCGATATTCTTTGCTTTACGTGCACTTATGTTCGATTTTTTCTCGTTGTTATTGTTTTATTTGATTTGACTTCCTTCTGAATATTTGCTTCCATTTTCTAGTTGTTTTTCTAGCGTTTTTATTCAGTTTCAAAAGGCGATAGGAAGAATTGATAAAAATTAAAGAAGGAGAAAACAATAAATGAGATCGGTGAAGGAGAGCGGAGAAGTAAATGGGAAAAAGGTCGGCCTTAGTTAGAGAGGTTCTTTAATTAATCGATATGTAGTTGGTGGTCATCCTTTCTTCCCCTAAAGAGAGTTTCGAAAATAATAGCATTCAACGAGTAAATCTGTTAGACAGTTTCTTTGACGTTGTGCACAACTGCCGCAAGCGAAGCTTTCGCGAATTGTTGCAAGAAAAGTTGATGACCTTGTCCGGGATGATGACTCAACACCTTCCGCAAATTGTGGAGAAAGAGGTGGGGGTTATTTTTCAGTAATAAAGAATTTTTCTTGTCTGTATTGCCTTTTTCTGTGCATATGTGACAGATTTGCGTCTGACTGTAGCATATTTGAATCTCAGGTCTTCATCCGATGAAGGTGTTGGTGCATGGGTGGGGTATTTCTCGAAAGCAGCCAGTAGCTATTTGCCAGCACAGATGAACGACCTGCTGCTGCGAGAAAAGAGTTTCGCTACCGCGAGGCTGCCAGCAGTTGGCACCAAAAATGCTGTCGCATTACCCGTGTGAGTTTCTTTGGCGTTTTCTCGTTCGCAGAAATTATTTCAACTTATTGTCTAATTGGTGCGAACAGTAGAATCATTGAGAGTGTTCGCTGAAGTCGGTGTTGCTTGTCTTCCCAACAACGCGCATCCGTTTAACCCACTGCAATGCTTCCCCCGATGCAGTGTTTTCCGTTGGTTCATACAATTTGAAGGGAGAATTGTCCTCCCTATAAGCGAAGTGGAGTTCAATCAAAGGTTTTTTTGGCACTATTAGAGGGTCTTTAAACATTTCAGTGCAGCTTTGCCAAATTCCCAATTCTGTTGACTCTGTTTCTAGTATCGGTGGGAAACTCCATTTGCTGGTGGCGACTACGGACGGATATCTATACTGCTATCAGGTGGAATCAGAAGGAGGAGAGTGTACGCTTGCTCGGCAGCATAAAATTGGTGTTCAGGTTTGCTTACCGGCTTACTTGACACTTAACAGTATCTGTATGGCGATGTATCTGTTTATTTTGCCGATTTAGTGATTTCAGTTCGCTCAACAAAGCGTTACGTTTATGAATTTGAACGTTTTTAGTGATTATATTTATGAAGGTCTCTATAAAATAGATTTGGTCCTTCTAGTCACCTCCCAGACACTTATGGGCAGTTTCCTTCAATCTCTTATGAAAATTGCAAGTGAAGTTTCTATTCGTCAAGCGAAATTGGAGTTGCATGGTGCGCTGTTGCAATGCTATAGATTTATCGATGGTAGGCAGTTATGTTTTTCGGGTTTTGTTAGTTGAATGAATCGAATGTGCTGCGATTAGACGCTTCTCCGTGGGCATAGTTGATTGTTTTTAGGAAGAGGATGGGAAAAAGGCGAACGGAGGAGGTGAGAGATATTTATAGATTGGTGGTTTTTTTATGGTAGTGACTTAATTAATAGTGCAAAATATTGCATCTACAAGGCTGAATGGAACAGTCATGTTGCCGTGTTCACTATCGAATAATGTAGTTAACATGTTACAGGTAGAAGCATCAATATTGGTTGGTAACGAGAGTCGTGCCTCCCCAATGGGTACAGTGGAAAAAGGCACAGCTCCTGGAGGGGAATCTGCGGCGCCTCGCATAAACGACCTCGACGAGTTTCCACCAATGAGTCACTGCACTGACTAAACTGTTCGTAGTAAATCGGTAACAGTCATCGAAGTTGTGATGTATATTTTACACTCCATGTTCTCTTTTGTGGGGACGGGAAGAGGGTGTCGCTTCAGGCTTTGTGTGCGGAATAGCGACAGCTTCAGTAAGCTTCCATTTTTCTACTTTTCCACACTTCATTCCAAAGTTCCCGGGTATTTGATATTTTTTACTGTTGTTCTGGAACGTTCCGTTAATGGAGTGTAAATTATAAATAGGGAATGAAGAGTCACGATAATTTTTGGAAGAAGAGAGATGGATAAGGAGGAGCTAAAGGCGATTTTGTGCGAGTTAAACTGTTTTATCATGCTTTTCTCTCCATTCCCCTTCCGGGTTTAATTATTTTTCGTTGTTTTGACTTCTTCGCAACTTGATTTCTTATTTTTAGGCAGCTGGTGAATTGCAATGAAATCGGAATATTCCTCTGTGTTGATGGAAATTTATGCCGAAAAGTGTGGAATCCTTCCCCTTCCTCCCTCTCTCCCTCCCTCCTCTCGCACTCTTCCATTAAGGTTCGGCAGTTGATTTCTGGGTAATTTTATTATGCAGATTGCAACGTAAGTTCCACTGTTTCTGTTTTTGCGATGTTCCGTAGGGTTCTCGTTTCGTTTTCTTAGGGGCTTATATCTCTCCTAATCGTTTCGATCTTTATCAGTTCTCTAATTTTACTTATTGACGTGAGAAAGTAAGAGTTTTGCTGAAGTAGGTTAGTGCTATAATGTTCTGCGTTTTTTGAGTTCATTTTTGGAACTTTTTCCCCGTGGTTATAAATGCTTGAGAACAAGAGCTTATGCTGAAGTTGCTTTGCTCTAGGTGAGGGAAGCTTGATATTTCGTATTTTAAGAGTGGAGAATTCTCTTTAATTCATGCAGTACTCAAGGAAACTTTTGACTGCTTAGCACGTACGCATATAAAGTCGGGCAGAAATTTCGTTCCGAAGTCTATTCTTATAAACTGTATGAATGAAGTTTCGTATAGCATATAAAAGCATAAGCGATACTCAAACATTAATGCTGATTTGGCCTTAGATGAGATGGTATAATAGGCGTTTTTATCTGTCATACTCTATCATCGTCGAGCGGAAATGACGCCTGGCAGTAGATTGCTGCCTGGCAGTAGATTAGCGGTCTTGCGGAGCATCTATCGTTTTCAGTTCCCTTCGATGTGCATCTATCGCTATTACCACCGACTTGTATGCCAGTGTTATAATAACCCTTTTGCTTAATAGTATTTGAGGAGAATATTTTCTTCAGATTTTACTCGTTGAAGTGATTTTTCGAAATGTTTAGAGCAACGTTGATTCTTGAAGGTCCACTTAACTGAACATCATTGATTTGTATATGTTTTCGCCTATTATCTATGTTAGTTGTGATCTAATGATTGTATATTTGTATTGCGCAATGCTGGAATCATTTCGCGCCTTATTACTTCTTAATGAAAATGCACAGTGTTTTCACTTTCGCTAATGCTGGATTTATACGATATTGATAGGAAGCTTTGTTAAAACACCCTTTCTGACAGTGCTTTGAAGAGGGGAGAGGTAAAAAGGAGAGGAAGGCGTGTGATTTTTTGCTCTTATTTGGTCTTTTTCTGACCGTTTATACATTGAGATGAACTGTTGACGATTGTCGACGTTAAGGGTCGAGCAGTCGCCTCATCAATGGTTCAGCGGTAGAGCGTTATCGCAGGAAGCAACACCTTGAGGTTTGTGCTATTCTGCCATGTTTCTATTGGGTATGGGGCAGCGGAAATTGATTTACTCTCTTTTTCTTGCATCTTTCTGAAAATTAATTTCAGGTCAGTTGAAGGTTCCGTTGGCTGATCATATATTGCTACGAGTTGTCATGTTAGCTTATCATGTTGGCTAGCTTGATTCACTTCGTAAATAAAGCTCCTTAAACAAAATGTTTCTTTCCTTTCGTCAGCAAAATGGTGACACTGAATTTTTTTTGGAAGTGCGCTTGACTGCTTAGCAAAGATATTTCTACTCCAATCTCACCTCTGCAGTTCAATTTCAGCGCTTATTTTATACCGTCTCTAGCAACAGTCTTAGTTGAATTAATCAACTATCCACAAGACGACAGTTTCAGTTCTGTGTTTAGCAACGAGTCGTGACTTCGATGCTGAAAGGGAAGTGTGGATTATATCTGAACAAAGGTGGTGAGCGTTGGAATAAGTTGGAGAAAAACACTAGGTGAGGTGGCCGTGTCGCTGATCACACTCTAAGACATTCAAGTGTGAGGTAATGCTGGAAGTTCCTCGATAATTGCGCCCTCTGAAATTCGATAGCCAATTCGGCTGACTTTAAAATTTCCAAAATAATATATTCGTTTATTTAATTATTAACGGAAAATACACTGTTTATTAGACATAGGTGGTCAGAAAGATGACTTAATTACATAAGCAAATGTTCGCTGCGTGGCGAAAGTTAGACTAGAATCGGCGGAGTGATGATTTGCTGACCACAGTGGCATTAGTCAACGACGGGTATATTTTGCTCTGACGAATGACCACAAACGTCAATGGTGTACGAACATTTTCAAATTTTGAGTCACTCTCACTAACAATGTGGAAGTTATTCACGTCTGAAAAGCTAACTGCGCTTGATGAAATGCATGGTGGGAAAGAACTGAAGCTGGGAGATCGCAGAAGATTGCAAAATGCTCTGCCCGAAGCCATTCGCCCTACCCACCCTCATTTGGATACTTCATAACTTACGATCAGGTCTACGTGGACCTTCCAAAGAGGCCCCTCCCATGGCTGCCGAACGGATCGAAGTTTATTGATCGAAATATAGATATTTGAAAGTATTCTTTCGCTATAAAATGTCACAGTGAATTTATACAGCGATACTTCCACAACAATTCTATTCAACTTTCGCCGCCACCATTGAGACACTCGGTTGAAATGCTTTTTGCAATGCGAGTGTTCTCCGTTCCATCCAACCGGAATATCAGTTTCGTCGCTCTTTATCGCAGCATTTTACTCTCGCACATTCCGAACCGTCAAATTAGAGAACTGCTGCAGAATTAATTTGCCTCCTTCATGGTACTTTTTCTCAGCAAAGACTTTCTGTGCAGAATTTCCGCTTGTGAAGATATAGCACGTTTAAAGAAGGACTAGGGTTCATATCGATCTCGACCACAACTACGGTCAACGACCAGGTTTATTCGAAAGCCACTTCAAGGAGAGTAACGCAGTGATCGACAGCAACCAAAAGTAAATAATCGATGTGTAAGCATTCCGTAATTCTCAAATGTCAAGAAATGGGTTCTACATCCGCTCCAACTCTCCCAAAAAAATTAAAGATTCCTTTACGTAATCTCTAAGAAGGGTATTGCTTTAGTTTGAGCAATACGTTATCAATCGTTGAATTGCAGACTTCGATGTATACACCAAGTGGATGATTCTTTCTAAAGGAATAAGAATTTTACACGCTGTTATCGTTATTGCCGGTATCAAAGTTGCGGCTTGAAACAAATCTGTTCGTTGATGTGTCGCATACAAGTCCTAAATTCAGTCCTGATTCAGTCCTGAATCAGTTTATTTCTAAAATTCAGTCCTGGAAGACTGAATTTTAGAAATAAACTGATTTTTATGAGGAAGAAGATGCAAGTAGAATCTCATTCGATCAAAACGGTGGGGTACTTATTTTAGATTCGATATTATAGTTGTAGTTTAACCTTCTAGAATACATTATGCTTAATAATATATAGGCATCACATTTTATTCGAAACCAGCGCTCTACATAACCTAATCGTTATCACCGGTTCAAGAAAGTTCAATTTCGTTGTTGCAAATTTGCGCTAAAAGAAGCTTGTTTATGACCACTTTCCTCGGCTGCTAAAAAAGGTGGGGTACTTATTTTTGTAGAAGAGTACAAGATCTTCTGGTCTTCATTTAGCAAGAGGCGAGAAATTCGCTCCATGGAGCTTTGTATTATGAAATACGAGGCACATTTGCATGTTCCTCCTATTTATCTGGATAACCGCTTCCGTGAATCGCTAACAAATAATAACGTTTGGGCTCTGATGCATTCATCTTCAAGGTAATTTGATCGCTGGAGCAATTCTGCTGAAAGAAGATTTATTGTTCTGGTTTAACTGCTTTAAAATGTGAAACGAAAAGGAGTAGGATGAAACCCGGACGATGGCAAGGTTCTTGCAAGTTCTTGATACAATTAAGCGTCTAAAATTTCTTCAGAGGATAGTGCATGAACGTCCGAGGTAGTAGCGATGCCACCATAAGATAGCCACTTCACCATAAAAATCTCGTAACTCCAATTTGTTTATCAGACAGATAAACAGTGAAACAAACGACTCATTGAATAGTGCCTATTGCAAGTAGACATTGACAGAAGTACCTATAAAATTGCCTAAAAGTAGAGACTCGAGAAAACCGAGAAACTATTCATAAGATTCGACTTCCTGATATAGATTTACGACCACTCCTGCGAACTTTACGCTCGAAGTGAGTCACATATATCAGTGTGCTCATAGAAATGGAATAGACAGTCTTAGAAATCCTTTGAATGGGGCACTTTATATATGAATCATGAAGAGTTGCAAAATCTTCACTGTGAATTCTAGGCAAATTACGTGAAAGCTAGCAAAAAAACCCTACGAAAGCACACAAAGACACACAAGAATGAAGTAAGCCTGTGCCAGATTAGCTAACATCATGTATTCTCTGACGTTGACATGTTGCCGATAAAAGTTATAACCTACACTGCAGTGCCTTTTTTATATGTTAGGCAACCCAAATTGGCCATTTAGATCTTTTGCAAATTTTCGCAATCGGGTGGTGTGAAATGAGCACTCAATCGATGTGAAATGCACAACGTTTTAACCACATTTTAATGCTCATAATTTTATTCAGAGTTGATGTTTGAGTTAAGAAATAGAGGATCTACGTAACACCTTGCAACTTTCGTAGCTTCAGCTTCCGAAGTTCCTATGCTTAAACTGCCAATGAGATAGACGGACAGACACATCTACGGGTATCTGTATATGTCTCTCTGTCATGATCGTTCGATTTTATAAAGTAAGCTTATGAAAATGCCTGGATGAAGGCAAAAGGACGTCGAATAGCAGTAGTCTGCGAAGAAACAAACAAATATTCGTCTGCACAATTCAACAACATCAACACACTTATAACGCAATGCATTGCTTTCCGCCACCTATTCTGCAGTAACGAAGCAGTAGCACGTCACATTTATATATACTTTTACGATTGCTGCTTTAGCTGAATAAATAACGAGAAATTGAAAAGCTGCGTTACCAGTCGTTGTTAATATAACATTATTATGCACATAGTATATATAGAAAGAAGCGATAAATGAATATAAATTCCATCAAGAACAAGCCGATTTGTGTGTTTAAGCGCTTTCAATTTCGACGATATTGTCGTTCGCGTCAGCTTTTCGCTATTTTTCCATTTCCAAATTTCGGCACAGTGTGTTTTACCCATTTTAGTGAGAAAGACCCATGAGGCTGTTGGAATATGCCTATTATTTCAAAGTTAAAGAAATTCGTAAATACCGACATTTTATAGCGCTTTGGCAGTTCTTCGAAGTTCAGTTCATAAGAACCTTATCATTCATTTGAGGAAAAAGGCAGGAGACGAAGGCGTTTTGTACGAAAGGTTTCTATCTGTTTCTGTTTTTTAGTAATTCCTTTCTGGTTCGCTTTTTAGGTACCGCTGTTAAAATTGTTTTTAGGAGCTGTGAATGATGTTATTTTAATAGAAAATTCACTGAGTGCTTTTTGATCATTCCTTGCACCCTATAAGACGCATTAGATCGTTCACTCACTCAGTTACGTGATCACTGAATTACGAAGGAGGAAATTCTTGGAAATGTCTCTGGTACCAATCACTCAGTGAGCAGTAATTCGCTCTTTAGAACCTTTCCAATATGGCATTCAGTGCAAAGTTTCAAACTTCTTTTTCTCCGTCGATTTGGGTAATGATAACTGGTGACAGAGTTACTTCACTATTCGCTCGAAAGAAATGTGGCCATATTGTCATTGCATTTCAATAGCTAATGAATTTGCCCTGATTCATCTACTGTACAGATTCAGCTAACACCATCTATGCAGTACTCGAACAATTTCTCTTTTCTATACTTCATTTTCTAGATGCGCTGTCCAAGGAGAAAATATATATTAGGATATGATAGCACGTGGTTTTATTGTAGTTTTTACGGTATTTGTGCAAAAAATGACGATGATTCTGTTAGTGGCATGTATCACTTACATGTTTTCATGGTGGCTATTACTTTTTCACCTTTTTTTACTGCTATGCTCAACAGTAAATTGTTTTCATATAGATGAGCATAGAGAGTACAGAAATGAGAAGAAATATATTTCATTCGCATGAAAGTTAGCTGCTGCATTTACAAAAAGCACTAATTTTTTCTGGTATTCAGCCCTTATGAGCAATAGGTGGACCACTAAAATATGCACATTTTCTATTCATATGTAAGAATGCGTTATTTCTTACACGTTCTTGTGAAAGTGACATTACGTTTTTCGCCTCGCTTTGTTTGAACACTAATATTTATTGGCATTTCATGAAATCATACGAACTCTACATTTTGGTTGAATGTATATATCTAATAAATGCTTTCAAACATTATTGTGTAATATGTTAGAGTGGGATGAAATATTTCACAGGTCTTTCCTTTGGACACAATTTAAAGTATCGTTCATTGTTGCCAGTGCTCACATTGCACTGAGAGAATTCGTTGTCCATCAAATCATTGTTACCACTATCAATATTAATTTTTTGTTTTGCTCTCTCATGAGTCATTAATGAGAATAGCAAATGATAATTACACCTCTTCCATGAAGATAATCATCAGGAGTTGAATCTAATCTCTGCTATCGAACTGGTTGCTCGTATGAGTTGGGAGTTGGCTCGTATAGAGAGAGATTCTGCGCTTTTCTTTACTCATTCGCACACTTCGTGCATTTTTTGTGATATTCACATTCCTTTTTTGAATATATCGGAACATTGATACATTCGTATTTCGTTGAATTTACCCTCTCCTTTTCAGGTATTCTCTTTCGAGTTTCCTTTGCTGAATCAAGAAAAAATCTTGCTGAGATAATCGGCTTAAAACGTTACGCTCTCGCTTTTATTGCTTTCATGCATTTTTATATGCGCATTTTAACACTGTTATAATCATAAGGCGCTTTTTTCCTAAAATATGTCGAAAAATGACGTCTACTTCCTCTGTACAACAGTCACAGTTGCTTGCAAACTCACTGCGAGGCTCATATCGATCCCTATAGCAAAAATAAGCGGATGGCTCCATAGAGGACTGTAAACTCCACTTTACATTCCTTTAAAATTTACTTAATAACGTAAGATTGCTTCTGACGTAGGACACTTAAACACAGAAAATAATAGTTTATTTCTCACGAACGATCTGAGATAAACGTCAGCTAATATAATAAAGGCTTACTAAGCACTTCAAGCGTTTTTATGCTTCGTATTGACATTCTGATGAATATTAATACCCTTGTTTGACTTAGCGCGCTAAATAACTGCCTAGCTACTTAACGATCAGCTTATAACCGCGCAACGAATGAAGGGTGTTTCCTCAAGTGCTCTTTAATTTTTTTGAGCCTGAGCTCGTCTTGCAAACATTGCTTGCTAGTACCGAGGGAAGAACTTCGATTCAGTGGAATGGAATTGCAAACAGTAATGTAGTCATTTAGAGAGCATCGCATTGCACAAATGACTGTTATTTTATGCCTTTCAGCTCCGATTTGATCGGATGAAGGAGCTATAAACGAATCAAAGCTTTTTTTCATATGCTAGGGCCGACTCTACTACTTCAACCAAGGCTTCAATGGAGATATGCTAGAGGATTGAGGTGTTGGAAGATAGAGAAAAGAAGATGAATTGAAGTTTTTGCCCCAGTCACTTTCACTGTTGTGACTAGATTGGACTCATACTCTCGACCGTATCGATATTGCCGGACGCACGCCTTGTTTGAAATGCTATGAGGAGGGTGAAAGGATGAAAGTATGTTTGCATTGGTGTATTGCATTACTGTGTTTGCACTGATGAAACATCGCAATGTTCATAGTGGTCATCATTCACTTCTCAAGTCACCGCTATCATTAAAATAGTATTCTCCATTAAAAACGTTCATGAACTTTTACTCGAGCGCATCGACTTCGCGTGCAATCGGAATTTCTGTTAATACTGTCCAAGAAATAACGCATTATTTTGTTTCGTTCATTCTTCCTATGTTTCATAGGTACAGAGATTTTTTCAAGGATCGTTTGAAATGTACGAGAAATCGATTCTTGCTGCTGCTTTAGAAATCATTATTAATGATCGCTTTATACGCTGATGCAATAGTATTGCGATCAACATTTCCACACATGAATGAGTACAAATAATATACTGAATTGCATAACGCTATATTTCGAGGAATAATCACAGGTCGTTTGGGTCACATCTGGTTATCTTACTCATCAAGTGAGTTTCGACGATTTTTGTCGTTGGGCTACTTTTAGCCTATAGGTTCATAAATAATTTGGACTCTCTTCAAAAGAATATTAGAGCTAATATTGCTGTAATTCAGACTGAAGGAGCCAAATCAAAGATCACGCTTCAATTTACATCAGCAAATTCTTAAATGAAGAACTCTTTCTTCTAGTAGCAAATTTTAGAATAAAGTAAGAATTCATCGAGATATTATTGTTTTACGCTAAGTTTTCAACGTTAGATGAAAAATGTTTCAGTGATCGGAAAGGAGCGATCAAAGAGGTGACCTATTCATCTCCGCTAAAAGGCGTCGAGATCAATTTTGGGCCGATGGTTTTGACTGAAATTTGCCTTCTATTTGCCCGCCACCTGAAGGAAGAAGCAAGTTCCACGACTTAAATCCAATGACGGATATCCCTGAGGAAACGACCAGACACGACTATCAGTGCCATAAGCATGAAAAGGCAACTAGGAACGAAAAATGTATGTAGCAGAGGAGGACTTCAACCTTGAACTTGCACTCTGCGGTTGTGGCGCAAAGCCACAATACCGAATGTGTTCTCAATGTAGTTGATGATCTTTGGTGCTGGTGACCTCACATATTTAGCATCTATTCTTAAACTCTATTGATTACAAATCACTAATTTTTTTCTTTCAATCAAAATGACCGTCTTTTAAATCAGTTTAGGTTGATGAGATTTGGAGTGTTGATTGGTTCATCTGGAAACTGTTCAATTTGCATGAACTCATACATTGAAAGCGCAACTTCTATGGGTATTTTGAGCGAAATTTTATATTGCGTCTGAAGGCCTTAAAAGGTGAATTTAACTCATAAGAGAAACATTTACAAAAAGAGCTTTACTTCTTATTCACCAGGTTTAGCCTTCGCTTTCATCTCTGAGAAACGCTGGTAAGGTGTCGCTTTTGCTGCGACTAGTTGAAGGTTTAGACGTAGCAAAGGTGGTACAGTGGTAGGATGGCGTCAAAGCATGTAAGCTCCTTCTCGACGTCGCTTCAGCACTTAAATGTCACTCTATGCTATTCAAAGCTCCTTATGTTTGATTGCTTCTTTCACCTTTATCGTCCTCCCCCGTTTTGCTCCACTCTTCTTTCTCTGGGATCATCCTTCGTTTCATTGGCTTGTATATTTGTTGCTATTTTACAAAAACGACTTGATGCTCAATACTGTTTGTCTCTCCATTATGCGTTATCCAACACTTCCTCCATTAATGCCTACATGATTAGCACCACTCGAATTGTGTACAAATAAGTTCATAATGAAAATAAGCATCGCAAACCGCTCTGCCTCCAATAATGCAACATATTTTATTGTTCGCGTTCCTCGCATCATTGATTTGTCACGTGGCAAACATGATTACCTGTAACGATAATGGTGCTCAGTTTCATCCAGAACTTGATCAACACCAACCGACAAGTGATTTCCAAGTCGAAGTATCGCCAGAAAATCCTGCAGTTCCATTCTCTGGATTATATTTCTGCTGGCATCGATTCAGACGTCGATGGTTACCCGGCTTCCTCAAGAGCGTCTTCATCTAGAGTTTAGGCGAGTTTTGCGACGTTGTGATGAATGGAAATTTCACAAGGGCCGAAATCGAGAAACAGTTCGACTAATGGGCTCAAAATCAAGGAGTTGTCTACATAAGTTCGCTTTCCAGAACGCTAATAAAAGAAACGTTCTGAACGATACTGACAGTTTCATTTTCCTCGACTACCGCAAAAATCTGCGTGAGGGTATCAGCTGACCAACAAAATTTGTACAGAAAGGTTTCACATGCACAGAGAAAAAGCTGTCAGTGACTGCACTAAACTTTTATATGCATTTCTTGGCGACAAAAAGTAAAGAAATTGCTTGAAGGTATAATTATTCGTTCAAGGCTTCAAAGAATCACATTGAACTGCCAGTACTTTAGGGTGTAATATTGTTTCACTGGGCGGTTCAGGATCAGTTTGTTGAAACAGTGAAAAGTGGAGATATGAGGTTCTCAGCTGCATAGTTACATAAACGGTTTACAGCTACACAAATACATAATCTTGCAGTGCACAGAAAACATATGAATTTGTTTATACAGCGCAAATTTCCGCGATCATGTCACAGGGAGCAACAGTCATGTTGGACCTGCGCACAAATGGCATAGTTTCTTGTTGGAATCCACTTTGCGGCTGCGATAGTTGTGGAGGATTTCGTCCTGCATCTCCATCGGACCATAAGTCGTCAGGATTTCCATGTTTTAGATTTGAACGGCTTTCCAGCAGAGAACATCCCTCACACGAAAAAATTGAAGGCTCAGTAGGTCCTTTTTTTCCAAATTAATTTCAAAATGCCTTAAGGGCGGACGTCACCTGCGTGAACTTCACGACTTGTGTTGCAATTCACAACCACGTGACGATTCCGCTGATGCCTGCAAAGGACATCGTGCAAAATCGATCGCAAATGCTTGCAGATGAATGGCATCATTGGTGGACAGAAAATTTCGAAATTTATTTCGATATATGTGCAACAGTGCTTGCTGAAAGAACAGTTCCGTTTTTCATTGCGACGGGTCGGAAATGATAAAAGGTGAGATGATAGCTAACAATGAGCATATTTACATAGGACACAAACGCGCATGTTCACCTTTTTTTTCCCGTTGTACTTCTTTGTTGGATAGCGAATTTTAAAAGCTGAGCAAATTTGTTCTCCGCCGATTTAATGAATTCAGTTTGAAAAAAACCTTCCCATGTCACCACATTGACATCGGACACCATATAAGGGAACTCTCGGGACGCTTTGATATGAAGGCACTTGTAGGCGATCGGTACTTAGCGCAGTGATGTCGATGCAGCTCCTCGCAGTCATCGCTCTCACCTCTGTGGGGCTGCACTATGCCGCTTCACAGACGCTTGATGATTACGTGGCGCAAGGACGTAAGCACTTGTTCTATTTGAAATATTCAATACAGCACTTTCCTGACCTTCCCGTAACCTTCTAATGGGGAATGATCCACTGTGGTAATTGTAAGTGCAAAACGTCACTCATTTAGGTTTTCATATGAGTGTATGTGAGGAATTCAAGCGAACACTTTTCGTCGATAGAACAGTGTATGGCACCATGAAGATAGTTCAGTCACCCTCAATAACGCGAGAGTAAAGTGTCTGCAGAAAACGTTTCTACCTTAAGTGTTGTCTCCAGTGCACGATTTTTAGCGCGCATACTGCTTAGGAAAGTTTGTTGCAGCTTGTGTTGCCATGCCGGATGGTTCGCAGCAATGTCCTACAAACTATACTTGCTTCGCAGAACAATGCTACTTGGCAACGTTACGTAAGTGATTCAGTATATAATTTCAGCAGTAGACGTGCAAAAAACCGTCCATAATAAGCACGACTGTTCTGGAGCACATCTCAGAAGTAATTCAATGCGCCCGTCCAAATCAGTTTCCGTAATACATTTCAAAAACCTTTTTCTCATATTTATAACATTTCTGCTATATAAATTCGATTACATTTATAGACAGATAAGAAAATGCAGATATCTGTGTTGTGATTGGTTCGACTTATTTCTCTCCTCCTATACCGATACTGTAATAGGAAAACTAGAAAGCTGTGAATGAGCCGTATAACCGTCCTTGATAAATAGCAAATATATGGACTACAATTGCAGCATGTCTGAGTTTATCCGGCTCGTTGGTTTGTCCGTCCGGTATGGTCTGCATTGGAGCTGCAACGACAACTGGAAACGCATGCATCGTTCTGGAGCCGTCGCAAGCCACTACAGCGTCAGTGCCTTCAAATACAGGAACTTCAGTGCCTTCATTCCCACCGCCTCCAGGACCTCCAGGACCTCCAGTATTTCCAGGACCTCCGGGACCTCCAGGACCTCCAATGCCTCCAAGTAAAAATATTCCGACAATTTATTTATTTATAAATTATTTGACATATTATGCACAAAGATATGGAGAAAATAACTAGCACACCAGAAGAAATTTTGGCTTTTTCTCGGAAGAAAGCTACGATATCATTCCATTCAACCTATTCAAACATATTAAAAACGACGAAGTAGTCATACATCGCTCGCATGGGAAATTTTTTCGAGATTTTTTAGCTCATTTCATTGCAGATGTAACGGGAGTCCATGCAAGGTACTCCAAAGCTAATTCTTCACGCGTTATTACAAAGTGATTTACTGCGGTCATCACTTATGCAAAGTTCGCAAATCCACTGTCTTTTTATACAAAAGTCGCAGCGACACGTCGCATCCTCAAAATGTGCAGAGGACTGCACCTAAAAGAAATTACACGAATAAGACTGCAGTTTTCATATCAGCAGAATGCACATATAGGTCGATAAAAAGCTCAAAACATTATTGGAAAACACTACTTGCCGTACTTTATCAGTGATAGGTGGGGGTTTAAATATGATAAAAGTTTAAGTCATACCAGCAGGATTTCTACTCTGACAGTCACATTATAGAACGGCATTATAGAACGCGATATTAACGCGATATCGCGTTAATATCGCGTTAATATTTGAGACCAATTGAATGAATACGTTTTTGCTGTTGGCGTCATTGCCGAACAGCTGAAGAACTATTACCTTCGGCCGGTTAGCGATGCAAACACAAATGTGTAGGACCGCTTTCTTTAGTTTCAACTTTCCACTAAATCGCTTGTGAAGTAGAAACGACATAAAAATAAACCATTTTAGGAATAAAACCGTTAAGCTCAACTGTTAAAAACTTGAATCCTTGCTTCAGTCTCAACCCTGTAGCATAAGCCAAGCATGTGTTGTGGATGGAGAGGATGAGACTGCGGTGGACAAGAAGGCGATTCACAGCGGGGTGTCTTTTTCAAAGGAATGGGTGAACAACTTTTGTCTGATCTATGTCAGAACAGCGACGGCTCGATGTTACTTATACAGAATTCAAGTAACTGCAGTCAACATCACCTTTTTCGTTCGACTTAGCTAACTTCGACACTACAACACCGTAATAAGTCAGAATCGTCACTTATCTTCATCGTAGTCAAAGAGCGAGATTCTGCAATTTTGCAATTCCACAATGTATTGATGTCTATGCATTTTGGTGCATGAGTGCATATATGTGTTTGTGCTCACTCTCGTAGAAATCATATGCATAAAGACTGGACAATTAGTTAAGACACAAAAGGAGAAAATTAAACACCAAAACAATGTCGACTTATGAAGACAGAAATCCTAATCAAGTCTGTGCTGTAATGGACAGTAAACTTGCACGAGAAATTGTTTTCAGTGCAGCACATTAAATATCGCGTTAATATTTGTATGGCATTTACGAATTGCTGCTTTATTTCAGGACCATGCGGACATCACAAAAACTGCCACCATATGGGACACCACTGAAACGACCCTTTTTACTCTCAATGGATGAGAGATTGTGAGGCAGATGCCGGGCACAAAGCAACGATTGTTGCGATCTTAAATTTAATTTATTCAGTAACCACTCACATCGTTGTATTATTGCACAGAATAAAATATCTGCACTGAGAAGTTTGTTCTACCAGATACTTCCTTTCATCCTCACTGCACGGAAATAACCCATGCTGCTACTTCCAGCAGGCTTGCGGCCTCAAGTCTGCGTTTTCAGCTTTACTGGGTTGATTGATTATCCACAGTTATTGGCCACTTAAGCGGGAAAGAATGTGCGAAGGTAAGACAGGTAAAATTATCGTTACAACCATAAAGTAGCGGACACACATTACTGTTTAAGACGCGACAATATATCGACCACATAACCACATGGTTTGGCAAGGAATTCTAGATGGGAATAACACGAAAACAAATGAATTGAGCACATCAGTTCGATTCGCTAGCTTTCTTTCAACTTGAAGAAGGTATGGCCTGAATACTGCGCAAACTTGTAAGAGAGAAAACAGACTAGAAATAAATCGCAGAAAAATCTTTCACAACTCTGAAGTGTATAAATTAATCGAACCGACAGCTATGACACCACAGAGTCTTTAAATCAATTGTGAGAAAAAGCTGCTCATAATTACTTTGCAACGGTCCACAAAATAACTTTCTAAAAGTCGCCTTAAGGAGGCGTCCTTTAACTTTCTCAATTATCTCGATATCCTTTTTCATAAAGGGAGACCAACCTTGAGTGCAGCATTCCAAAATGGACAATAGCGAGCAAAGGAAGCTTTCAAAGAATTTCTACGTAACTTTGCTGCAACTTGAGCAACTCTCCGCCAAACTGATTATGCCATTTGAGCTCTTCACTCACGTAAACACCAAATCCTTCACTCTGACGAGTCAGTTTCCTTTTGTTTGTTTAGTCGTCCAGGTCCTTTGAGGATCTGCACCTTCTCTCGACACGTGGTCGAATAAACTGCCGAACGACAAAGGAATGAGGGAGGACAGTTTACCACATTTATGCAATAAGGTGAGAAATAAGTAGGGACTTGTTCACACAGATGCCTTCGATCATCGGTACGATCCCTTTATCGCACCCTGCGAAACCCTTTGCTTCGCCGACCTCCCTATGCGTTCCCAGGATCACACGTAGGTCGCAGGAATGAATGCAGGACCACGAAACCTTTTATATTCCACCGATTCTATCTCAGTCTAGCCTTTTGACACCTAGTAGGCAATTGTTTGAACTGTACGTGTGCCCTTAACCATGACTGATTTACCGCGCAGGGCGCACAATCTCTCCGCACTGACCACTCCTGACTGGTTTATACACAACCGCTGTGGGGAGATCGAGACCACATAAATGCAGAGGACATTCGGCAGGGAGATTTGCTTTAAGACAATGGATTCTTCAATAAATATATCAGGCTCCCACAGCTTGACCACACTATCAATGATTTCGTGCCTTGGCTCAACATTCTGTGATCACTTTAGGGTTCTACAATAAGTCTGGAAATCTCCACATCGTCACATAAAGCGTCTTCTGAGAGAAAAAATTTTCGACTATGGTTTAGCAAGTTATTTGGAAGGCATCTGCATGAATCAGGAATAAAAAGCACTACTCAACTGCACTCCACTTAACATAAGATGAAACATTATCAGCTTTTACGCTCTAACTTCTTCTGCACAGAAGTTGTTCTCTAGGCCAAGAGAGCGCCACCTATCAATAAAAGGTATAATTCATCAATAATTCTGCAAGTGCTATTCAGTCAAAAGCATTGACAAAGCCAACGTGGACCAAATCTATTAGAAAATCGTTATTAACGACTTCAATACAGTCTTGGAAGGATGTTGGAAATACTGAAACGATCCCAAATTGTTTTTCTCAGAGTAACTGCGAGCATCTTTCAGGACGGCGACGTGATAATAATGGAGCGATGATCCAAAACATGCTTTGTGGTGGAGGAATGGGAGGGAAGGGGAAGAAGGGGGAGCTTTCTCGGAAGTCGTGTAACTACTTTCTCGGTACCAATTCTTCTGACGTCCCTCACTCTTTCTTTTCCTTTCTTTCACCATTAAAGACGGGCATATGTGAACATGCTGAAAATGTGTCCCTTCAGCTTGCGCACGTTGCGAAGAGGCTGTTTCGCATCGTGAAAGTCCTCAAAAATTGATTTTATAGGTCTCTCATGCCATCTTGCTGAGAACCCATTCTGAAGGTCTACTGAGGAATCGAGTGAGAATTAGTTGTATCGAAAATATCCAGAAATGTGCTCACAGTGCACACTTCTGGATATTTTCTGGATATTATTTCTTTCTCAGGGGAAAGAGGCTCCAGTGAGTTCTGTGACTCTTAAAAATACGACAGACCGTTCGCAAATATCCAAGAGGGCGAATTTTCGGCGTCCTGGAGTAAACTCCGCTCATCCAGAAATTTCTAAAGAAAGAGTATTTCATGGGCAAACACTTCCCATATGCTCATTCATAACAATGTCAGAATCCACGAACTGTTGCCGACTCTCGCTTACGTGCCAAATCTACCGCTCCACTCTTTCTAACATAAGTAATGCACTCAATACTCCAGCCTCGGTTGATATATCACTTGAGCTGCATGCAAACACAATGGTACTCCCATACTGCCATATTTCGAAAATTACTGACCCATCTCCTCTCATACTCAAACGATGCAGCGCAATAACACGATGATCTCCTGGTGAAAGCATGTGTTTCTAACCCTCAATCGTCGGCTGGAAATACAAATGACCCTCGTTCCCGCAGATAAGTCACAGAATGCAAACCACCCCCATTCATCCGTCTCCTCCCGGGGAACAAAAAGCGCACTCCCAAGGCGTAGACGAAATTTCTCCACCGCTGCTTATACTGTGACTCATCACCTCACAGGGCGACGACGCCCTCATCCGATTATCACCTTTCCATAAACCAGTAACAGCTAGTGTCCTTAACTTGCCAAGCCACTTTTATGAGGGTGCGAGCGAATGCATTTGAAAACGGTACGAGGAGTGTGGAGCTGCATAACTGCTCGTGGTCATGTCTCACGCAATGAGGAGGGTTTTCACGGAGGTGGTGCCATCCGGAACTGCAAGGATGGACGGAGAATATGGGACAATAAAGTAGCCTAACTTTTGATTCTCATCGTATCGGATGCCAATCGCAATTTTTGGTGAAATTACCAAATATGTAAATGAGTGAATTTCAAGAGCAAAATTCAAGCACATCCAAGTGTAAACTGAAAAAAGTACAAAACCAAACATGTGTGCATTTTCGTTTTATGCTTAACAATTATCCATAAGCGAAAGCAAATATAATAAAATAAAATGAAGCCGTCAATAAACTTATGAATAAAAACATCTAATTGAGAAACCACCACCTGCAGCGCACAGGAGAATACTCCAGAATAAAGTATGCACTGCATTTTGCTCGTTTGCATTTATGCAACATGGTTAGTCTCTTTGTGTGATATCGTTGAAGGATGTGCGTCCTTAAAGAACGCTATCCCCACGGCGGCCCTCAGAAACTTACTAGTTTGAAGCACCTTACTAGTTCATATTATTTGGTGACAGCAGAAACTTACTAGTTCATATTATTTGGTGATGGCAGCATATACTTCTCCGGGACCGTCTTTTATGCCAAAAACACTACTTAACAATATGTTGCGTTTGTGACCATAGCGAAGTTTGATACCAATGAAAATATGTCATAAGAAGTAATTTCTGCAATTTTCTCATCCCCCATGTGGCATGCAATAGACACAAACACGCACAATACACGCAGACACGCATGGACGCGGAGGCAGACACGCGCGCTTAACACGCTCACCTCCAACTGTCTGGATAGACCAGCTCGAAGTCATTAGCTGTTAACTTCATCTAGTGTTTTAATGCAACCTAGGGGGTACGGTTTCACCGGAACTGTTAGAGCTGCACTGGAACATCCTCAAGTGGAGTTCGCAACTCTAAATAAGTCGTGTATGAAAAACCAGAAATTAAAGTAGCAGCGGCCTTGCATAGCTCCACAAGCTGAACTCACTGATGGAATAGGAAAAACCTAGACGTTTTCGTCACGGGCGGTTTAAACCGCTCAAGCAGTTGATAATAATGATAACAACTTACTTAAGAACACAGGTTTGGAGCTGCAGCCACTATTGGAAGCAACCATTAACCCGTGCAGCGGGAATGAAACGAAGTGATCCCGCATAAAAAAACACAATGCGAACATTTTATTCAGTGCACTAGTGCAGCGATGTGACTAGCAACTGAAATAAATAAGGCTTGACATTGCAATAATCGCTGCTTTGTGCTCAGCATCTGCCGCATGTCCTCGGGCACTGTTGTGTCATCAGATTGTAGTATACGGGGTTATTGCAAAGGTATGCCGTCTGAGCGCAGTTCGAAATCCCGTTGGCTCCCACCAAATCCTGGCATATCGCTAAAAGTAACGCAGTTATTCATAAATACTATGCAGATCTTGAAAGTCTCATAGCATGGTTAATACAAGCATTGGAAATAATCTCTCATTCCTAATATACATTGAGCGGTTACGAATATACTGTCAAATAGTTCATCCTATCTTATGAACAGAGGAAGTGTGGCAGCTTAGTTTTTCTTTCGCGCGCTTCGATTAACCTCCTCATCGTCATGTGCTTTATTTCTGCGAAAATATCTGTAGGTATTATGCACGTCCGTTTGCTCGTCCATGCAGTAGTTTCGACATAACAGTATGAAAAAAGGTCAAGTTTGGAGAGGAGCCTTTCGAAGTCTCAGTGAACGTGAAAGTGATTTTGAGCCGCAAAACACTGACCACATCTGTCGGTGATCCTAGCGGTGGTGCTACGGTCCTTGTGATGGTTTTATTTCATCTACATAGAGGACTGAAGCATCAACAACGAGCTTACGAGATCGCGAGACAGCTGCTATAAAGAGGTGTTGAAGAAACGGAATTCATGAGGTTCAGAATTACTTTGCGACAGCTTACAAAGTTAGCTAAGATTTCGACTGGCGGCGCTGTTGCATCAATTAGCAATGATAAGGAAGGACTCAGAAAAAATAAATTAAACCGTCCTCACTTCCTGGGTTTTGAGTGGAGACGCTTGAACCAGGGCATCGATTGCAGGTCTTAGGACACTGTTGAGTCATGAATGCATAGTAGATGGCGTTATTGCATAGATACGCTTTTTGTGGACAATCAGAGACTTGTCCGGGTGCAGCAAGATCGACGCATGTTACAGTTGGTGCCGTCGTAACTGAAATCAATTCGGCAATATCTGCATTACGATAAATGTACTTTCTATGAAACATGTCGGTCAACACAACAGAGTCGTTAATGCCACAGGGGCTTCCATAATCCTGCCCTTCGAACCATTCGGTCACATGGTTGACAATAAATGACTGAGCATTTTCTGTGCTCTATTTACTATTTATTTACTTCAATTAATAATACTTTCACTACGAATAAATGTCTCTTCACATCGCTTTCACTTCTGCTTAGGTGAAGCTGTAAGGTCAGGATGCCGCAATGCCCTCATATTTCAACTGCGTAGACCACTTGTACAAATTATATTGCAAAATTCTCCTGAAAACTGACAAACTGTAAAGTGCGAATCGACTGGTCGCAAAATGCATGCAACTTTTGGTGAACTACCTGTAACTTCTTTAGAAGAGAAGCGTTTAAAAACTCCCGAGAGTTAGTCAGATGTTTATATACGGATTTTGTAACTTCAATTTCAGTGATTCAGAAACTGGGAATAAAAGACAGATGGATAAATATACCTTGAGTGTGCGCTGATACAACCGTGGTGCCCTATAGAACTGCAAACTTTGACTACGATGAAGATAAGTGACGTGCCTGATTATTGCAATTACGGTGTTGTAGTGTCGAAGTTAGCTAAGTGGAACGAAAAAGGTGATGTTGACTGCAGTTACTTGAATTCTGTATAAGTAACATCGAGCTGTCGCAGTTCTGACATAGATCAGACAAAAGTTGTTCACCCATTCTTTTGAAAAAGACACCCTAGTCTACTGTGGATCGCCTTCTTGTCCACCGTAGTCTCATCCTCGCCATCCACAACACATGCTTGGCTTATGTTACAGGGTGGAGACTGAAGCAAGGATTCAAGTTTTTAACAGTTGAGCTTAACGGTTTTATTCCTAAAATGGTTTATTTTGTATCGTTTCTACTTCACAAGCGATTCAGTGGAAAGTTGAAACTAAAGAAAGCGGTCCTACACATTTGTGTTTGCATCGCTAACCGGCAGAACGTAATAGTTCTTCAGCTGTTCGGCAATGACGCCAACAGCAAAAACGTATTCATTCAATTGGTCTTAAATTTCCACAATAGAAGAGGTATTTCGAATTCAGTATACATCATCTAAAGGACGCCGTTCTATAATGTGACTGTCAGAGTAGAAACCCTGCTGGTATGACTTAAACTTTTATCATATTTAAACCCCCACCTATCACTGATAAAGTACGGCAAGTAGTGTTTTCCAATAATGTTTTGAGCTTTTTATCGACCTATATGTGCATTCTGCTGATATGAAAACTGCAATCTCTTTCGTGTAATTTCTTACAGGTGCAGTCCTCCGCACATTTTGAGGATGCAACGTGTCGCTGCGACTTTTGTGTAAAAAGACAATGAATTTGCGAACTTTGCATAAGTGATGACCGCAGTAAATCACTTCGTAACAATGCATGAAGAATTAGCTTTGGAGTACCTTGCATGGACTCCCGTTACATCTGCAATGAAATGAGCTAAAAAATCTCGAAAAAATTTTCTGTTCGAGCGATGTAGGCCGGCTCCAACGTTTATAACATATCCGAATAGGTGAGATGGAATAATTTGTTCGGATCCTTCTTCCATACAAAAATCAAAGTTTCCTGCCTTGAACAACTTGTTGTGTCATGCGTTGCCTACCTAGCTAGCGCATAGTGTGATAAATGTCCTATAGACTAGTGAAGTGTCAGAATGGTGAATTCCTACTTGAAGGCACCGTCGTGGCTTGTGATGACTGCAGTACAACGCAAGCGTTGCCAGTCGCCGTTGGAGCTCCAATGCAAGTCATTGTAGTCGATGGACAAACCATTGTCCCAGATAAAATCAAGCATGCTGCAATTGTAGTCCAGTTATTTGCAGTATCGGATGGGCAGTCATATGGCTTGCGCACAGAGTTTATCATTAGGATACTATTTGAAGAGAGAAATTATTTGAGCCAATTATGACATGGGTGTCTGCCAAATCTTTTCCGGCTTTAAATATAGTCGAATTTATATAGCAGAAATGAGATGAGCATGAACGCCATGCCATTTAAACGCTGATGACAATGTAATAAACTCAATTGAAATGTCATTCTGGCACATTGCTGCTATCAGCGACAGATTCCAAAAAATATAGAGAACATTCCAAAATTTTGTGCTGCAGTTGAGTTCGTTTTTAAGTTTTCGAAATTTGCTGAGATAATTAATTTGGACGAGCACATCGAATTGCTTCTAGGATGCGCCGTCCTTTTTACGGATGACATTTTGCAAGTGTACTGCAGAAGTTATCTACTGAATCACTTACGCGACGTCGCCAGATAACATTGTCCCAGGAAACATGTGTAGTTAGTAGGACATAAAAAAGTTCCGTCCGTCATGACGAGGCAAGCTGCAAAAAGAAAATTCTCCCGATCATTTTGTGCATTGAAAATCTTAGATACCAACAACATTAAAGATAAAAACTATTTTCGCTTCAGATACATCGTATTTTAATCATTTTAGTTCAATTGAAACTACTTTTGTTAAGCATCGTTTATAACAACATGGCAACCATAAAATCAGTGTGTTAAATTTCCTATTTGAGTATGTAAAATATAGCAATCAGCGAAAAAAAACCGAAATTAACCGGCCGAAATCTCCAGTTCCGAATAAAAAGGGCAAAAAATTAGTCTTCGTTTCAACTACCTCTGAAGAGTTTTTCCCTAAAATGTTAAATTCCGTACCGGAGAAAATCACTGAAAACAGAACTTTGCTTCAAATCGCAATGAACCTTCACCTCGATTTCTGAAAATCGATGGACGGAGACGAAAGTTACAGTGTTCGAAAGCCGCTCGTGGTGATTTATTTTGATGTGTGCGCTTGAAATTTCCACACAGTGCCCTCTATAATATGGATCATCCCCCATTAGGAAGTCAAAGGAAGCCTCGGCACTGAACATTTTCAAAGAAACAGCTATTCACCTCCTTTTGCCTCGTAATCAGAAAGCGTTTGTGAAGCAGCATAGTGCAGTCCCACAAAGGTGAGAACGATGAATGAAAGGAGCTGCATCGGCACAAGAGCGTGCAGATCGCTTACAAGTGCAGATGGCTTACAGTGCGTTCTTATCAAAACGACCCGAGCGTTCCCTTATATGAGAACCGTATTCATTTCCCAAATGGACGTGAAAGCATGAAACTGTCTTTTTTCGATAAATTCAATTCATTAAACAAGCGCACGAATAAATTTGCTCAGCTTTTAAAGTTTGCTTTCCAACAAAGAAGTACATCGAGAAAAAAGGCAAACAAGCAATCACGTATGGTAAGTAAATATGCTCATTGCTAGCTATCAACCCATCATCCATTGTTTCCAACGAATCATATTGCAAAACGAAACCTGTCGGTTCAGCAAACACTGGCCAGAGACGTTTCGTCGCATATTTCGAAAGTCTCTAATCGCCACCAAATTTCCACATGTCCCATAGAAATTCGAGCAATTTCATCGACTAGTTAAGCATGCATCACCTTACATGTTGTAAGCTCGAAAGAATGAAGTTTAGTGAGTACAAACAAACATTCACGACGATTTCGTTGCCAATAAATGTCACATGACTATCTCAACAAACCCCTCGTTTTGTTCCCTCCGTGCTATTATTTAGCACTACGTATGTGATTTTCGCAAAACTAGACGTGACGAACACATGCGTGCACCTGTATGCGCGTCTGTGTGCATCAGTACGTTCGTCTATGTGCATCTACATGCGCTTGTGTAGCACGCATGACGCGATAAATGGCGAGTATTTGCATGTTTATGTTTGCGTTTGTCAGTCTAATGACTTCAACCATTGATGGGGACGGCGAAACGAGATGGTGGCATCCATGTGATGGCTCACTTTCACCCAGGATTGCTGCATCACTTATGGAACTCCTAAACATGACGTTTAATTTACATAATTACATAATCTGAAATCGGTCGTATGCGAACTAAGAAAGAGTCGTATTCACCAAAAAATTCGGATCGCTGACTTTCAAGGTTCATATATAATCAGGCGCTTTCTGATTGCTTCGTTCGTGATTTTGGACTAAAGAGGATACATGGCAGAAGCATTTATTGTGCTAATCGGTTTACACCTGCATCCCAATTTGTTTTATCGAACGTGTATAAATTTAGCAATAGAGGAACGTGCTAAGGTAGACTTTGAAAAGAAATTTAAAAAAGACATTTATGCGTCACACAAAGCTAGCAAGATGATTTCAAGTTTCCATTCGAAGCCCTCCAGCTTAGCATGATGACATTGATCACCATGGATATCTCCGTGGCGCATTTAACGTCGCTAAAGAACGAAGCAACGGGAACACCTTTAGCTGATATATATCGCCGATATCGACCACCAATGATTGCTGCTGGTATGTTCTTTAAACAGTTAGCATATAAAACTTCTGTTTCCTATGAAATTTTTGCCACATAGTTGATTTAAACAGAAAAAATAATGCTAATATCTACTGGTGGACGTGCGGAGCAATGTAGGCATGTTATCTGTTCTTTATGTTTTCCTCGAGCTCTTTTTAATGTAGGGGTACGGCTTCATTGTTAAACTATTTCCTTCAGAAATCATTTTGGTACAATATAAGAAAGAATAGCAACCGACGGGGACATAGCCCCATGTTGTCGCATTCTTCAATGATGGCCAAAATGTTTTTTACAGAACTTTATTCAGAATATATACAAAGATACAAAGAAATTCAGCATTAAAGTCGGAATCTTATTTTTCTTTAGAGTGAAATGAATGCAAGAAATGGGGACATACTTCTTCGTCTGGAGAGCGATTTATGATGAAAGATTGAAGGGAAATCTCCGTCTCCTTAGTAGCTTGCATTTTTACCCCTGATTGCTTTCCATGCATTATGCAAGAACCAATAGAAACCTGCATAAAATCAATAATCGATGGCAAAAAGGGTCAAAATACATTTTGAAACTTCATCACTCAATTCTCGTCGATTTCAAAGCCGAACATTCAAATTAATATTCATAAATATTACTAAGGTATGCGGGTGAACCTTTGCTGCTTTCCAGCTCAGCATTGGGCAAACATAAGCCTACTAACGTTTACGAGCTGATATGGCGCAAAGGTTTGCGTTGGAATTCAATTCATGAGATATTCAACCCTGTATTATTGCACATAGAAAATTCGTAACTCATCGAAAAGATATATTACTTGCATATTTCAAGGTTTTGTGGCCATCTGCCTGATCGGCTTGCTGCATCACATATGTGCAATGTCAAATGTACGTCAGCCTTTTTAATAACATTTAGTCGATTTTCTTTCGCCAAATGAGGATATGATAAATATGATGCAGCTGTTTTCTGAGATTAAAAAACGTTGTCGTTATTAATTAAGAAATAGATTTTAAGAAAATCTCCTACTAAGCTGCGGTCAAGTAGCCGTAATTTTTAAATGTTTTCTTTAAAATGTGATTGTTAAGGGAATCGAGAGGATGATGGAACTCACGCAATCATCCTTTTACTTGGAAACGTTCCCGAAGCAACCGCTTTCGACCTTTAATGTGATCTTTTAGGTCCATCTCCACCAAGCAAAAAAACAAGATGGCTTTAAACTCTGTTTATTCGTTCGGTGTTGCATAGCGACCATTACGCAGTGACATGGACGTGCGATCATGCTAGTGGTCCTAGTGAATCAACATAATGAATTCACGAGTTTTTCAAGCGGCTTCGAACCTCTCTTTCACTCCGCGGCATAAAAGATCATGAACTCATGATTGCACAATAAGGAAAACATGCTACAAGTTCCACGATGTCAACCACGTTTGTGTCGAACTGTAGCGATAAACGGAAACAATGAATGAAAGGAAATTAGATACCTTAAATCTTCAAGAGGAATTTAATGAAGCATTCATAAATTCATGAATGCGTTAGTGGCAGCTAGTTAGCCTACTTCAGCCTGAGGTGATGACTATGGCTTTAACGACTAACTGAGCTCATAATTTTGCATACATAAATTATCATAATTCTACATTGCATGAATAAGATTACGTTAATATTGCTTCAAAAGTAACTGCGAATATAACATCAATAACTACCAGTAAGGATGATGATTACTTTTGCAAAATAATTTGTCGACGAAACGGTGACCGAAGAAACTGTCGTATTTCTAAACATTCCAGGCTGAAATGATGAAATTTTACGATGAATTTCAAAGGAATTCATTGTCGACAAACTCACGCGACAAAACCGCCGCAGTGGTAACGTTGCTTTCTTTCAGTGATTTTATGGGAGTTTTCCGATTTGCGGGCACTGAGGCCCTGAGAACGGTCTACATCCATTAATTAGCATTCACGGATGGGAATTCAAATTTCTGCCCATCAGATGATATTTTGGTGAAAATTGAAATAACGTGCTATTGAAAGCACATGTGAAAAGCGATTAAGCACCTCGTACTTTAAACGCAGTCTTAATTTAAATATTATTCACATGAAAGCAAACTGAAACCCGAAGACTATTATAACTCACGCTAAAGCAATCATTCAATTCAGACAATTTCATGAATTCATAATTTATGACTTGCGATGAGCGAGTCACGTTTTTCTGCCAACTCTGCTCTATTATCCTTTCCTGTTTTGATCCAATATAGAGTAAGGGAAGGAGGATACGATGGAGAGTGGAATAAGGCACTGAAAAGATCGAAGTCTCATTACAACGGTGTTCAAGTAATTTGAT
This sequence comes from Parascaris univalens, assembly GCA_037576465.1. Lineage (NCBI taxonomy): Eukaryota > Metazoa > Nematoda > Chromadorea > Rhabditida > Ascarididae > Parascaris > Parascaris univalens. The sequence goes on from CM075173.1 coordinate 4,595,437, forward strand.
GTTTAACACCATTTCAGTGAAAAGCATTAATAGTTCTTTTCAAATAACTTCACTCCAATCTTAAACAGTTGTGGTATTTTAGATGAGTGGAGAGGACAAAGCATCTACAGATCACACAAGAGGATACTGCTGTCCTGAAAGTGGAAGGAATTCGTCGGAGATGGATTTGAGAGAAGAAGGTAAACGTCGTTCTCGGAATTGATAGTAAATTTTTCTTCATTCCTCGGAACTTCATGATGCGACGGAGAATATAACTGAAAATATGCAGAAATTTTTAGTGCGTTATTGCTGTGAAAAAAACTTTTGCAGTATGGATGAGAACGCACGACAAATGAGCTGGCATGTTTGGCAATAAATGATAAAATATGTACAGTGGCGCAGTCGTATTTGCTAAATTTTTTCCATACTTCTTTGCACTCTTTAGCATTCAAATGAACTTTCCCCGAAGATTCGTTTCTGCTACCAAATGATTTTAACATATGATCCAATCTATGCCAAACTGAACTCGATGTGCTTCGCGAACATAAATACATTTAGGATCATTTGATTGAATATAGATCCACGTATATAAAATCCGATACAACCTAGCCATTGCCTGAAACCAATAATTCCATTTAAAGGCCTCTCTCACGTGAAAGTGAACTATAAAATTCGCAGAAGCACATCATGTTGGAACCACAATATAGAACACATAACACTGGAAGCAATATCTGCAGAAAAATTTGATTAGAATACTCAAAGTTCATTCGAAATTGCGAGAACCGCTAAGGGCTTAACAAGTTCATTTGAAATGATGGACGCATTAGAAAGTTTATTGAGCTAATTTGCCGAATAGGTTAAAAAAGATTCATATAGTGATCTTTCCATAGACATGAACCGAGAATCGATGATTGCATCGTTCTAGGCCATTCTTTAATCATGAAGAAGCACTTGAATGCCGTATCTGAAAGCAATACCTCCGGGCCTTGTGACAGGATGTGGGCGCATATGATTGAGGCTGCGCTAACGAACTCAAGAACATAACTATTTCTCTCCGTGGGGAAATCTTGGCCACAATATTGGACGTGTTATACAGATCTGTAATGGACGCGGAATGCGGTTCCCGTCACACTCTAAGCAGCCGCCTTTGCAACTGCGCCCGATAAATGGATCTGTTGTAGCGATATTCAAAAAGTGGAGAAGCGTAGCAGTTGCTCCGCCACGATTAGCAGTTGTGCCGTTCCAGCCGTTGCAGTGATCCATTCCATAAATACCGGACTGTTAACGAGCCTAAGCCCAAATTTCAACTAATTTAATTGATCCTTTAAATCCTCTACAGAAGGGCTTAGGGACGAAATTAAAATAAATGCAATTTATTCGATCCCTTTGTTGAGTTATAGTTTTTGATGGGTGAATCGATCGAACTATTGGTTTATTGGGCGTTCCGTTAACAATATTTTGTAGCTTTAGCTCGCATGGTTCACGAGTTTAGTCTATCGTCCACCGCATGAAGGCGGGAAATGACACACGAGCCGAATGTGCATTAATAAATTTGCATTTAGGCCGCATCCAACCGACTGCGTGTATTAGAAAACAAGAGTGACTAAAAACTTTTAAAGCATGCTAGGGGACCAAATAGAATTCCATTAAAAATGCGTTAGCAGGAAAACAGGTCACCCTCCAGAAAAGATTGTAACTGCCAGATTCCGGTGTAATATCTATAGCTAGACATAGCCAACATATTAGCACTGATGCATATGCATAAATTTGCCTACTGACAATCGTTAATTTTGCGAAACGCACCTGAAAGTACTGCAACAAATCTTTAGGGACCAAACTCACAGCGAAATGACTTGTGCTATTGCATGTTTGTCTCACTGGATTCAGGACTCGACGTTTACGACCGGAAGAAGCTGATTGCCTGCACAATTTTGACTGGAACAGCGGTGATCGCATTCTGCCTTCTTACCTCCCTCATTGGTGGATTTTCGTCGATGGCGCACAATGAACCAAATAGGCCAAAATTTGTTTCTCACATATAAAGTTTTTGAACAAAGTATTATATCCCTACAACCAGTTATTTTCGCTTTCCACTATTTAGTAATTCAGTGATACTATTGTTGGTACTAGCCCATTTTGAAGTCCTCACCTCATTTCTCTCACTGTCATGTTCGTTTCTACAGTGATGCCTAGTGACTTGTCGGAGGTGCCCTTTGAATGGCTTCTAATTGAACTTAAAATCTTTGAATGAGTTCGATCCCTCGTTAACTCTCTTATTCACCTATTATCTCTCGCATTTTCGAACCGCCTTCTTGGATCGACGTAAAGAGAAGTACCATTGGATGTGTGCGTAGAATCGCTTATAGGTCTTTACAGTTTAAAACACTATTTCGATCTTACGCCATTTTGGTTGAGCGATTCGTCCAGTAATTTCTATCCGTACATTGCACATCATTATCGATTCCTTCAGCATATTAATTCGATGTCATCGCCATAATGCAGCTTTGATGCTAGAAATCACTTGCTATACTCTACCCTTGCTAAGTTGAGAGTACTTATAATTCTGTTTGTTTCTCGGTTCGCAATCGAGAGCCAGCTCTGCAGTTTATTTTCGCTCATTCAAATAGTATGAGAGGATACGCTCCGAGACGTGTGTTTTGAGGGCGATAAACGACAAACAAATAACAAGTTGACTCAGACGGAATTAATTCGTTAAGGAAGTGAGGTGATGAAAGTATTCCGATGTTATGTGAGAATGTTTTCCGCAGAGTGAATATTGATTTTCGTGATATTTAATATTGTAAATATTTGTTATAAATATTCGTAATTATGTGGAAATTTCGACAGTAATGATCTGTGGAGGAGGCTGACTACTCGACGAATCAATAAATAATGTGCCAATTTTCTATTTCTCTATATTTGTTCTCCATATATGAAATATTCTGGTTGAAAGGATAGGTTTTGTTGTTGAGAAAGTAAAACGTAAAAGACGACGACATCAATTTTGTCAGTATAGACGCTTTCTTATAAAAACGGGATGGCACACAAACGGGATAACAGTGATGATAATAGCAATATCTTAAAAGTATAATGATGTGCCTTGCGGGCAAGAGAAGTTTACATAAGAGGAAGAGTTTCTGGAAATTATTTTCCATTCTCAGAAAAAATCAATAAGATATGAATTTGGCGTAGTGCAGCAGTGCTCCCCAATATTTATAAGTCATTGTGATTTTCTGATAAGTTAGCAGTTCAGATTCAAAAGAATGCCTGATTGCAGAAACGGATAACATAACCTTTCGTCAATAAAGGCGTTGTGTTTTTTGCAACTACTTTGATATGACTTGATGGAAATTGATTGAATCATTTAGGCCTTTTTTAATTCCATCTGAGCACATCCAGGTTAATGAGAGTTAGTGAAGGTTATATATACTTTGAGTGCTTGAAAGTTCTCATCTTTTCGTTAAGGCGATTACTGATTTGAAACTTTGAAAATACTTCAAAATACCAATATGAAATCTCATGAGGTGCTAAATGTGCACACTTTATGCAATTTCCGGCCAAGGCATCGTTCTTTGTTAAAGAGAAGTCTGTCATCTTATGGTGTTGTCAAGGGATAGCAGCTGGGCAAGTATTTAGTGTTGATTATTTGGAAATTTCAGAAGTTTTATCATCGGCTACTTTTAATAATACATCCAAAATAAACAATGAAAGCAGTATTTTATTCTTCAAGTTCTATTTAATATTATGCTAATTATGTCGCATGAGTGACGACTTCTTAGTCGTCACTCATGCGACATAATTAGCATAATATTAAATAGAGGTGTTTCGTGAAACTACTCATTCTCATCAGCATTTTTTCGTGTTAAAGGAAATCAACCTGCTGGCAAAAACACCTCAAACGTGGATAATTAGACATCAGTTTTGAGAATTTCAACAATTTAATTCACATTTTTCATTTTATCTTTCAATTCAAAGGAGCAAATTTTCTCGTAATGTTCTTGCATTTCACATTATCCACCGTTATTTTCCAGTTTTGACCTTTGAAAGACTGTGAAAGAAGAAAATAAGAGAAATGTTGCTGCTTCATAAAAGTCCTGGCAATTAGTCACTGTTATTACTCCACTTTAAACAGCAATATTCGAAGAAGCGTGCCATCGCATATTAATTTCAGTGCATTTATTTGTAACGGTTTGTTTTGAAATAGTGGAGAATGCGATTAGCACATTATGCGAGTAATTTACAGTAGAGGTGGCGACCATTTCTGATAGAGACATTATAAGTGAAAAAAAGTAAGGCTAAAAATCTTGCATTTGAAGATCATTTCGTTGGATTAAGTTCGCAGCAGTTCAGCCTTTTCTCGCTCAAACTTCTCTCGTTGAAAAAGTCCAGTGCACCCTCACAGCAACTCCCCTCCCGCTTCCTCTCCCTTTTCGATCGTTATCGCTGTGACCCACGGCAGTGGTTAATTTGACCATCAATTCATTCAATAATTTGAGATGCTCAATTTTCTGGGTCAAGATCTAATCTTTAACATTTACAAAATTACTCCATCTAATTGACCTGATCTATTTTGCTCAGGCTATCTGAAGTGTGGAAAAGAAACAATCAATTTTCTGATATTTCCGAGGCTCTAATGTGATGGTAAACGAGAATTTCTTGACATTGTTGCGAAATTCGATTCCAGGATCTTCATACGGCTTCTCACTTCATAAGTAACGGTATCAGCTTTTTGACTTTATCAAATTCATCGGTGATCTGACCATGAGCCGATTCGATAACTGTCAGAACTCGAAAGAGAATATTAATGCATTTCGGAGAATATACTGAAATGCGAAAAAAGCAATGTTATCTCGTAGCAGTTTCAGCTTTGAAATATTTTTATTTAAAAGCTTTTCAGAATATCTCCTTAGCGTCTACTTGGTCGCTACTTGGTCGCTCAGATCAGCTCTCAAGTCGAGCACGTGCAATTTAAGCGTCTTATTAGCCATTTTCAAGGTAACTCTTCGCACCTTTTGTTTTTATTTATTTTTTACTTGCGGAGCGAAAAATAATGCCATTCACATTTTTCTATAATATTAGGAGTTAAGAATCAGAAACGCTGAATGTTGTTACTATTGGCAGCAAGAATTCACCTTCTCAAACCTGTCATCAACTCGTGACATATTTAGATATCAACGTCCTTGAGGGAAGTGTATTTTCGAATATAGTGCTAATTTGAGATCATGGTGTTTACAAGTTAAGACTATTTTACTCCCCTGTTTCAAGACAGCAGTGGATACATTATGGTAGTTGAGCACGCAACAACTACGATAATGGATTCGTTTTTTATCAGTACACTCAAAGAGTACGCAAATGTGGCACTTTTTAGAACAGTAAGCGTTATGCTGTGGACTTGTCCAGTGCACACTGGGAAAATCATACAACCAGTTATTCCTATGCGGAATGCTATTTGAGCACTAACCTGGTCAGCAATTTATACGCTCTTGCAAATCTGCGTATTCCAAGCCCGTTGTGGTAACATCATGTCGTGTCTTTATGTCCACCTGTTTCATATTGCCAACCAAAGAAAGGCTACCACTAAAGGTAGGTGATTCATAATTCATTCTAATTCACCGACTTCAAAAAAAGTCATGGACGTTTAAATTAGCAAAAATATTGGCTCCTAATTTAGAGTTGCCAGTTTTTCATTCTATACTAATCGTCTCAATGAAAAAGAAATCGCATATAGATTTATGTTTGCACAGACGTTGGGATCCATTAAATTATCCTGCACTGCGTTTTTGCTGCTGATGATATGCCAAATAGTTGGATATATATGTGGGCTATAAAGCACACAATGCGCCAGTAGCATTGAAACCTTCCTCCGCTTACTGAAGTAGATAACGACATTAATACCACCACCTAATACATTCATTTATTGGCCAATTTCTTTGAATTTCAGTCGAAACATTTCAAAGACACAAATGAAAGCGTTGAAATTCTCATTGGCAGTCGATGAATGTTTCATTGATGTTATACATATTAGAATCGATTTGTCTTTATAGCGATTGTAAATCGATAAATTACATTTTTTAATGAAATGAAAATATCGAACAATGAAAACAAAATTGAACCCATAAGATGAAAAACTATAATGTCGACCTTCTAAACAATGAGGTAACGCACTCATATATTGCATATTTCTTTCGAACAGGACATGCAACCACTAGTTCGCCAACCACAGTCATCACGAGGGGCGTCATCACTGACCTTAGTCCACTTTAACGAAACGGTTCAACGTGATGGCTGAACAGGTTGCTTTTTTGGTAAATTTTTCATTAATAGTCTTCGTTGAGTGTTTATTGTGACCATGGGTCAATTACTCGCACATGCCACTGGCATCCAGTCGATACGGAAACTCTCCTGGTTCTCACTGCCTTAATTATACCATCTTGGTATCAAAAATCTCAGCATTCATTCCCAATGTATATCTATGTTTTTATATGTGTAATAGCTTATGTTTTTTCTTTCCATGTATGCGCCACTAAACGTTCGATAAAAACCACTCATTCAATGCTGATCTCTAAAAAATACACTGAGCTTCTCTTTGTGAAAAACGCCCGCAAGCTTATAATATCTTTTGTGCACTCATGTGCAGCGTTCAATTCCTCACCATTGAATCCGCTGCTCCGCTTCCAACACGCGAATTGCACAGTTTAATCTCGCTTTGAAGTGTAGGGAGTCGTATGGTGGTGAGCGAATTTTTGAATCATATCTTCACGAACCTATTGCCGCTTTGGATGCAATTTGCTGGTTTCCACATACAGTTTACCTATGCAAAACAAAATTCATTGTGAACCTATCATTTACCTCCTTGACTCGAGTCCTTTTCCACGCCACCGTTTCGATTACAGTGACAGCCTATAAGAATTTGAACTGTCGGCATCTGAAAATACCATCGAGACCGAATTATATCACCTGCATGCCCATCCCGACGGATTATATCAGTGAGGCATAGTTATATCACTTACCTGACCATGTACGGCAAATGAGCCCGCATCGTACCATCACTTGGTGGGTTCATGTACCAGATAGAATCGATGTGGACGGATGCCCAGCAGTTTGACATAATCGATCGCATCCTCTGTGAAGGCAAGAGCTTTTCTTCTTCGGGGCTTGCATTTCGAAATTCCGGGCGATATCTGGAGCCAGTGCAGAGGCCACGCTACAGATGGGACGTCATAAAACGCTGTCTTTTGTAGGAGACGTCACTTCTCACTTTTGCGCCGAGTCGTTGTCAGGTGTATTCGCGATGGTCAGCAGTTTCTGAAAAATTGTGGTGTTGGCGTATGCAGCTGCGGTCGGTCACCAGTTCCTTTGAATGCAGCTCCTTTGATGTAATGGTTGAGTGTGAAATCCGAAGGACCCTGTTTATGCCAGAGACAGTGGCGTGATTGGTTCGGCGCATAAGAGGAAGCTCGAAGCACTTTGTGGATTATGACTTTTACTGTATATGCACACCCGTGAAGTCTCCGTATGAAATATCATCTGTTTAGGAAACCCTCTCTGGACCTGTGGAACTTTTTCCAGGATGAAAGGTTCATCTTCTCTATGGACCAGAGTAGAAGCCTACGGCAGCTTTCTTCAGTTTTTTAAACTGTCAGGCATCGTGGACAATCGATTGACATGGCTTGATACAAATTTGAAAGATTTTGCGCAATATTTGACTGTACTGTTCGCTTTTAGACGTATAGCTGCAGGAATCGTTTTTATGGGTGTACTTCGAATTTTTACAGCGAAATCACTAGAAATCGCGTGTGTTAAGCGAACATCAAATTATGTCACTGAACTTTGACCACTTTGCTATCCTCATCATAAAAGATGCCGAGCTTTGTGATAATTTTTTGTGCTCGGGGGAGTTTTGCTCAAGTTTGATGGGTTGTTCTGTTATTTCCGGTTCTCATCGATGCTACATTCCAAGTTTACAGTTAAATCGCCTCCCGAACTCGGAAAGGGAAGAAAGAGGGATGGACGAGTTAAGAACGAAACGTCACCGTTGATACACTGCTGCCTATGTCAGCAGCTTTCGACTTTGACTCCGAAGACATCAGCGGTTTATTTTTTCCAGCTCTTAGATCACTTGTGTGCTTTATTGTTAGTGCCGTGTCGCATTAGTTTTGTACAAGCAAAAATGAAAAAATCCCACATGGACAAGGTAAAGTGTTCTGAATTCTTAGTTCATTGGGGCCCTCCGTGAAGGCTGAAGGACTGAGACAGTATTGTTATTTTTTAGGAGTATTTCTTTCGATTCATGTTTTTGCTCTCTGCAACGTTCACAAAAATGACACCAGCTGATGTCTGCTACTAGAATTATGATCTAGCCAATGAGATTCCACAATTTCTACTTACCACTGTTCGAAGAAGAGACATTACGCCCACATTCGGGCCTTGAGTTAGGCTAAATTTATTCAACCTCTTGACAATATTTTAGATATTTGTACGCTTCAAAGTAATATTGTATGCAAATCGAATCACTTTATTTATACCCATATCATATATACGTATAGTACATGTTTTTATGTATACATTTGCGAATGTTCATTTCACTAAATGATTGCAAAGAACGGAGCACTGAGAAGTACGATTAATGGTTACTGACAAGACATAGTCATACGCATATACATGATCATCGGAAGACACAAAGACAAGGAGGTGAAATCGTATAAAGACCACAAATCCTATGTGTATTGCTGTTGATCACTATACATACTTAATACTTCGCTAAGAGAATGAATACAGGGAGAGAAAACGTTTGTTATGTCAAATCAGCTGTTGTCAAAGGCAGAAAGCAAAGATTATATTAAATTCTGAGGTGAGCCTCACTTAATGAATTTTACAAATGAGAACCATTTACGTTAAAACGTGATCGTTTAAGGGATAGGATGTAAAGACAGTATGATCCATTTCAATATGGACTGGACGGTCAATGAATTTGCTGCATGTTTTAGATGATGGTCGATGAGGTCGCGTGCGTGAGTACCTTACGTCACTACTCAATTGAGGATACCAGGTAGATAGCGTTCAGCAATCAGCATCTCCCCCAAGCCGAACGATGGTCCTTCGAAGAGCCTATAGTAGTGATCAACTGGCTTGTCAATTGAGGCATCCTCGTTGAAACCATGCACTTCCTGGAACTCCATGTAAGGTTCCTTCTTATATAGCATTTCAGACAGATTAGAACCATTGCGATGCAATGCCTTAACGATGAATTATGCAGTGAAAGATGAAGCAAAGCAAACCAGATGCACTTACCGGAAAGCACTCAGTACATCAGCGCTAAGAAGGCATATTTTAGGATGAGCAAAATGGAGTAGGAGGCGGAGAAACTGTGAGAGGGAGGTTGAGACCGGAAGCTGGATGGGAAACCCTCTTCCTGCTATCAAAGCTAAAGAGTGGCAAGCCGTGGATAAAGAACTCTGCCTGATTAAAATTAGGTACAACTCCGAAGGTCCATCAAGAACGATGGAATAAAGTTGTGATTAACGAAGACTCAAGAATTAATGTTCTTCATTGTGTTTATCATAAACAGCCTTTTGTTTATCATTTAAAAATAAGCGTTTATCAAGAACATTTTCGAATAAAACGCCCTTCCTTGGTTGGAAGAGGAGATCTCTTTTGCTGCTGGTATCCATTGCTCAGCATAAAGAGAGCAAAAGGCCTACCTCACTTGTTTCTGAAGTGACGCAAGAACTCGTTTCCGGTGACGTTTGTAAGATTGGCGAAGTATCTGTAGTTGTTGGATCGATCTCTGAAAGGATTAAAAGCATACACCCCAACAAAATTCATAAAACTCTGTTTTAAAACAATTCGAAGACGATGTTTCACTAATATTTTATAGGGTAGTGTGGTGGTATGTCATAAAATTTTTGAAGCACTGCTTTGAGACCATGAAAAAAACTTTCTAACAAAAGGCTATCTCACAGCATAACAAACTGGAAGGTGGTCCAAACGAAGACTATCTTTTGACTTATTTTCCGTCGACTGTTAATCAGTGTTCTCAGCAACGTGCACTTCAGCAGGCGATAAATAACTTTCCGCTGTTAAATAATTCAGAGAAAATTTGAGAAAGGAAATAATTTGCAAGGAATATCTGTGTGGCATTTGTTATTTTAAACAAAAGCAATCATTTCTGAAGCGGTTATCTCAACGAAATACTATTTAATTGTTTGACTAACAATAAATTTCAAAAAATTGACTGGGCGTTTCGCTCCAACAGACTATTATTTCAGACGGAGAGAGAAATGCTCTCAACTAAAACATAAAAAGCGATTCAACTGCTCTTTCGAAATCAGTACAGTTCGTTCAACAGGAATGATTGCTTCGTGGAATAATCGACTCATATTTAGATGGTGAAATTCGAATAGATAGTAAGCATCGCACTAAGAAAATTCAAGTCTCATTGTTTTCGCAACACTGTCACTTTGCCCTCCTCCCCTCTCACCTCCGACCTCTCTCTCCCTTCTCAAAATAACCGTCGTGCCTACCGTCATCGCTTGCACTGTCGTGATCTTCAGTTCCTCGCTGTCGCAGCCCCACCAATTCATGACCGCTCACTGAATAACGACGCTGCAATAATCCAATACAGAAATATGCATTAACTATAAATTAGGAATATGAGTTTCCAGAACAGAAGTAAACTCAAAAACTTCGAACATTATATTACCATCTACCTGTAATCTTTAGAAGTGATTATAATAAAAGGAGCACCAGCGACGCACTCAACGCTGCCAAAATTTCACCGTATCGAGTTCAGATCTTGCACTGCACACATCTCGTAGCTACAACGCTGTTCACATAATGTCATATCGAGGGAACCGAAAGAAACCAGTTTGAATCCTATTATCACTTCCATTTCACCTGAGCAACTTTCCACTCCAGCGTTCTTCAAAAGACAGCTTTTTTGCAGAGTTCACTTTTACTTTAAAAAAATCTACAAATGCAATTCTTCCCCATTTCGCAGCTGTTAGCAAATGCTCAGCTATCTTCATAAAAGTTCCCGTATCGTGTAATAATTCCATCGAAACTATTTCCAATATCATCGTTAGCAACCTGTTTGGCAGCTAAATGTATTCCCGTGTAGTATCAACCCCATTTTGCTGATGAAATCTGATCAGTGAAAAAGTTATCGAACATGAACAAATATCCTAACTATCAAAACTGCGTGCGCTGAAATATGCCACAGTCTAAAAGAACGCCTTGTAGTATGGATATTTCTTGATAGAACCTTCAAACGTTGGCTGAACAACGACCCTTAAAAGCTTTCACATATGCAGTAATCATCCCAACTGTAGGCCAACAGAAAGCAGCGAACCGAACACATATCCAATTCGTCAGAAAGTGATTCTGTGGTATTCGACTCATCCAACGAATCGACATCTTCTTCAAGTTTGGATCGTATTTGATGTGGTGTGAGAAGTGCCCACGACGACGTATGACAAGAAGGTGCTTCACTGATGACGCATAGACCGTTCTGCAATGCCTTTTATTAATTGCCATATAATACACGAGAGGGAGGAGAAAGTTGGAGAGTTTGGGCGAGGTTACTACATGAGATCAACTCTACAAATGCAGGTGTCGAAGTTCATAACAGCTGCAAGGTGAATACAATGCGATCAAGACTTCCAATGCTCTCACAAAAAACTTCAACAATCATTAAACAACAACATTACTTCCAAATAACCAGCAACTGTAGATGGGAACGACAAATCTAAACAACACTATAAAAGCCGCGCCACCGATCAATATTTGCCGGAAAAATGATTTAACGCTGATTGACGAACCAAGTCCACGCTTATGTAATTCAGGTTCATGGAATGGTACTGTATAAGGCTACGCAAACAATGTAGGTCTTATTCAGAACATTAGGAGTTATCCTCAGTAGGACCGATGAAGATACGTAAACCACATCAACAAAAATTGCAAAAATTGCGCCCTCATTATAGCAAGTCGGCTTCCTTTGCTCCTTCTATCCTGTCCGCGATTATATGCTTAGCAAATAAAGATGCACTATAATCTGAAATATATTCAGAAGACGCTGATGATTTACTCAAGACGAGCTGCACCGAAGTTTTTCTAGGATTTGTAACTTATTGAGCAGGAAAATCGAGGAATCGTACAAAGCCTTACAACTGCGAAATAAGCATAGCCCATTAGATGTGATGCGCTTTGAAATGCTCATATAGGCGTCCATTTATTTGAAGCAATCTCGTCTGCCCGTAATAAAATATTCATTCATAAAACTGACGGTCTTTTCGTAATCAACAGATCCCAGGAGTGATAAAAAATCCACGATTCGAACTTGGACGAAGAAACTCACCTCAAAGTGAATATGCTCACTGATTTCTTTGATGAATAGAAAGCTCACCTTTATCGAATTTTTATCAAAAGGCAAAGGGAAAATAAAGATGACGAAGAGGAACAGGAAGAAGGCGCTGCTGAAGCAGTCCTCTCATTTAAAAGGTTTAAAGAAAAAAACGAAGATGCAATACAAATTCTTGAGCGACAAACAAATATTTCCTTTCAGCTATTCATGGTAAACCTTTTTGCATCTTAGTTCACAATTTGCGAAAACGTGCGCCTGGAATTATTAGCGGCGATATTTCAAAAAAACGAAACTTACTAAGGAACCCTAACAGATAGAAATGTAGCTTTACGAAATAACTGCTAGTGCAATCAAAGCAATGGCTTCCACATTTGTTCACAAAAGCCGCAAGAACCGTTCGGCGCCAAACCAATGGCAATGCCAGACCAATGGCAATAAGGGCTCTGAGATTAAAACAATAAGAAAATGCAGAAAAATGCAATAGTTAGCAAACCTGTTGTGCGATCTCATCGCTAGGTTTGATCGAAGTTGCCTCCGCATAGCTTACCGAACTACTGACCTTCTTCGAACTGAACGCATTCGGTTTCGACCTTGTGCTCTTATCGATGAGAGGTATTGGTGCTGCAGAAGGCCGTTGTGTCCAACCTGTGAAACCAAAATTTTTGATGTCACGATAGCTTCGGCAATTGACATCCATCAGAACGGTGTCTGCGATCGAAAAATTGCTGCATCTAATTGTTACCTATAAGATTTGGGGCTAATATTCATGGGATGTGTGATATAGGCCTTGAAGAGATATCATGAAAAATAATGACCACGAAAAATGCAGCTTACTCACTATCGAATAGCGGTTTTGCAGTAATAAATCAATCCCCGGAAAGAGAACAAAACGAAAGTAACGAAAAAAGGAGAAGGAAAATCTCAAATTTTAGGTAATCTGCAGGTCCACCGTTATACCAATGTTTGAAAGGTGGCAGAAATTCCTGAGGAAAAGCAACCACGAAGAACCACATTACACCTTCTCTGCACTTTGTTGTTGACGCACTATGGGTGTCAACTTCCGGTCTTGTGATCCATTCCGCATAGGTCTGCCGGTGACGCTGAAAATACTACTAGCGTGAGACAGCATCCAAAGCTGCTGGACTTCCATAAACTCATAGGCTCCTCAAATTCTTTAAGAGGGAGACATGATTTCTCAGATTTGATAGATGCATAGTAACGGACGGTGGAAATCTTTAAAGCCAAAAAGAAATCAAGACTTCGATTTTAGAGGAATAACTTTTGATGAATAAGGGATATTCAATCAGGGAGAGGGCGTTCGTACTGATGAGGCGGTAGGGATTTGAGGCTACTTTATGGTAAGACAAAATGACAATGAAATAAAGTTATTCAAGAAAGCGTCTCGCAATATTAAGAACGATTATTTTTTAATAACTATGCGACCAAAAAACTAATGAAATGACAGCAACGTATCATTATCGCATTTGGCTTCGCAAAATTCGAAAACGCTGAGCCTAGATAATGAAGCAATACGATCTTGAAACCTTTTCCGCCCTGACCCAGTAGCCTCAGAATATGAAACTCTTCCCCACTCACGAACTTCAACCTTCAGGAACCCTCAAGCTCAAACTCCACTCTATTCTTCCCTTTTTCCTTATACTTCCAAAAGCAAAACTTGCCTACAACTTCTCTGGACTTATATTTTAATTATAGGGTGCCAACTCCATTCAGTCTCTCTCAGTGACGCTCGTGTTATTAGTAACACTCTGCTTTTTGTGAAACATATCGGAAAAGCGTGCAAAAAATTTTCAAGAACATAAGAACTTTGATTAAAGTGGGCTAAAAACATTGCGCACGGGTTCTATTTGATACTATTCGGCTCAAGCAATGCAGGTCTTATTTAGAAACTGGCAAGTATCCTCAATATGATCGACGGAAGGTACGTTACAACAGTTATCCGGTGTCATAAAGACTAAATAAAACTAAAAAAACGTGGATTAAAAATAATGTACACACTGTAACGTAACTCTACTTAGAATTATCACTTCATTGCTAAACTAATCCCTTCAACAAAGTGATTCCTTCGAATGACTGGATTTATTGGCTGCTCAAAAGAAAGAAAATGTACCGAACCTCAGAGACACGATCAATCAAGATCGTAGAGGAAGATCCCGAAACTGAGCTAATACTGAGCGACGGCGAAGCATTATATGCCAGCGGTTTCTTCCTAAACTTTTTCAAATCAAAGGCATCTAACGCTTTCTTATCTTCCTGAATAAACAGATCCAATGACACCGGGCAAGTGGGGAAGGTTGAAAACTTCGAATATTGCAATTTCAGGATGAAAGACCCTAGTTTTGCAAGCGATTTTTGCAGCGATCACAGCGAGCTCAAGCAGACACTGTCGTTTAAGGAATGCAAAAAGAATTAATTCGTCAAAACTCCAACTAAAGACACCATCAAATTCCCTGAGGCATTGAAGGAAAAACGCTCATTGTGCCATGTTCTGCGTCAGAGAATCAGTGCTATTGGCAGTGACCAGCTTCGTGACAATTGAGTCGAAGCGGATTTCCTAAACGAGGATAGGAATTTTTGATCTCTAAAAGATTAACTGCGAGAGCTAAATATTTTTACGTGAAAGGAGACGAAATGATTTAGGGAATTCGACTCAAGAAAAGTGACGTCTTAAATTCGACTCAACTGACGTCGTCATATGAGTAACTACCAAAAACTGCTTAGATTGATGTCTTGGAAACTGACCTATCAGGCAAAAGGGAGTAATGAGTAATGAAGAAGCGTGGCGCTTCATGAACAACGAATAGCGATGTTTGAAAAGTTAAAGGCAGAACTGCAAAACATTAAGAGTCCACAGCATTGCATATAGTATAACGGAGGCTTCATCCGAGACGGATCCACATGTCAAACCCCATGTCAGCAATTGCACGTTATTTTCACTCTAATATATTTTGCTCTGACCCTGGTACTGTCATAAGCTAAAATCTGTGCCATATTAATTGCGATAGGATTTGAACTCTTGAATGAAAAAGGAGTAGAAAAACATTACTCGTATGTTTAGCTTTGTTTGTCGAAATACTTCTAACCAGTCGTGAACTGTATCGTCGTCAAACGTTTTTTATTCGATGCCTATTGTACGCAATGATGTACGGACGCGAAAACCCGAAAGCAATCAAAAATGAAAAAATAGGTTTAATTACTCAAGTTTCAGGCTGGGTACAGACAGAAGGGAGCGAACGAAGCGTAGCGTTGCCGTTGTTCCACCGAAACTAACAGTGAGTGCGGTTCAACGACGAAATATGTGACATCCTCATAAGCGAGAAGTCACCAGGCTAGTTTATTTTCGAGTTTTAGAATGTTGCTTTCTATCGGACAACAATCGCTCGAGCAATATCACTAAATAAAGTTAGCTTCAGATCCTTACTCGCAAAACACTCCCTTACACTTTCTCGCAAACTTCGGTAAAAGAAAAATAACCCACCTGTCATACCTGTTGTAATGCCTGTTGATATATCTTAGTGATGCAGCCTTCGGCCTTCCTCCAAAATTTAGCTTCGGCAGATTCTTTGACTTGCTTTTTTTATTCTTAGAAACCGGCGGTGCCTGCGGTGCCATCTGCCGCTGCGCTGAAGAGCGTTATTATATGACATAGTAACTTTCACGAATCCCATGATAAATTCGCCATCATTTACATTCCGCAATGCACTTCTGTCGTGTTCCTATTCTCTGGCAGTCCTTTTCTCTTCATTTCCCGCAATTCCCGCTTACTCGTTACAAAACGATAGTCGAAGAGCACAACGTTCAAACACCAAGTAGGTCTCATTCGAATATAACATGCATTGCGAAACCCCCACATCTGGATCCCCGCCGGTGCAGTTTGTCTAATCGTCTTGAATTATATTCTTGAAAAGACTACAATTTCATTATTTTTAAGTAACGTTCTATTTCGCTCATTTTGTCACGCAGCCAAATCGTTAGGACAACTAACGAGCACCGAAACTCCAAGCTTTCAGGGTGACGACCCTACTCAATCGAGGTAAACTGCTGGCGCAGATATACGAAGCGTTTGGTGGATGAGCAAACTACTTCAAAGGCATCACTGCAATAATTGTTACTTATTGTTACCAACGTTTTCGAATTCTCCCATCCAATAGTGGAAGCATTTCAGGTTAATCCGTAAAAAAGGCTTACATAAGAAGAGCTCCGTCTCATCGAGATGTAAAAGACCAAGACCACAAGGACAGCGACATTTCTTTTGTATCAACGTTAACCCCTTCTTATCCCACAGATTTGCTCGCCGTTGTGCGTCAGTCCAGCCGCGCGCTGATCCTTAATCGAATCTCATGTATCAATTGTGCACAACAGATGCACCAACAGCGTAAGTTCATCATTTATTCCTGCCCTAAAAAGTGGTGAAGACACACCCATTCTTTTCAAACATCGCCGTTGTGACTAAAGAGTGGAGGAGAAGGTTGAAATAAATCAAAATAATGATATCCCAAAATTAGCGGGCTGAAAAATAAGCACTTGCATTGCATGACTTCTTCGAAACAGTTTATCAAATGAACACTGAAAGGACAAAAAAACTTTGCTTCTTTAAGTGACAGCCGAACACTATAGTGCAAACTGTACTCCTAAGGGGAGAAATCTTCATTCTTCATCCGCTATCACCTTTCTCCACACGATTCTACATACGAAAAAATATTTGCGAAAAAATAATGATAAAGAAGCAAAAGTATACAGACCGATATTGCTCATAATCTTGATGAGATTCTCTTCGAGTGCCTCAAAGCACTCTCTGTGCATTAGTTGCCCCTTGAAAGGACACTGCATATTTGTGCACTCCATCTTCACACCATCTTCTTCGGGTATTTGCGATAAAGCATTACCTAGAAAAGTATTCCCCCACAATATAACAAATGAATTTTTTCGTCAACGTAGATGTGGAAGTATGAAATTCTCTCGGACAAAAATATGAAAATGTGAGTAGAAGAAACTGTGGAAATATTAGTGAACGAGTCGTTAAGCTTGAAGAATTGAACGCAAATTTTTGCCTACAAGTAGTACTAATATTTGTGATCGGACATGCGATCAGACACAGTCTCATGAACTCTTTCCACTGACTAGTCGCTAATGACGGTGAACAGTGCGACAAGCAGAGAGTCCCTTTCACAACTGCAAAGAATGAAAAAATACACTTCAACACAGAATGCCAATTAATATGCCTGTCAGCGGCACATCGCTAATTTCTTCTTTAAAATCATCTCAAAGATCATGCCAACTTTCTAAGTAAGACTTCGCCATAAATAAGGGATTTCTCTCACCACTAAGGTAATCAAGAATGAAACAACCTATCAAAGAACTGCTATACACAAAGGTCCGACTACGAAGACTGCGAAATACCTCGCAAACAACCAGAAGGCAAAGGTATAGGACATCCCGGTTTCCTTGCTGCATTTCCATTATGGTGTCTCGAAGAGCCCACAGCATGTACTGAAAAGCACATTGTCTAAGACGTGAGACAACTCACAACTGGGCTTCACGCAAAACCAGACTTTTTATGTTTTTACTTTTTTCTCTCTTATATTACCATTCCACTTTTCTTTGACCGCTTAGTACATTGTAGCCTGAATGAATTAACTGACGTCTACGAGTGTAGAAGCAAAAAGCAGCATGATACTAGCTTTTAGTGACGTGCATTACTTTAAGCAGAAGAAAGCAGGGCAACTTGCTCTCGTTTGCCATAAATAAGGCAAATATCATCCCACGAAGTAATCTCTAACAAGTGAACAGGTGCCGTTTCACGCACAGGGAAAAGATATTTGCTGAGAACTGACAACCTTGCATTATCAAAAGTAGAATTTTCAAGGTCTGGTGAGAGGGGAGAGAGGCGCGCTTATATTTTGATCAGGAGTGCGCTTACATGCAAGGATGTGAACCAAACTATTCGTCATGAACGTCGATCACGGACTATACGCCATAAAATGGCTTATTCGAAGCTGTTTTCATTTCCCGAACCATCAACTATAAAGATATTCAATGGCGATTCTAAGATATCGTATTTCCATAATTTTGTTGGAAAATTTAGTTAAAACTTCTTAAACTATGCAATACAATCGCAGCAGCCGCGAATTTGTTCTTAAAGCAGCTCACTTCCTAGTGAATAACCTTGAAGTTTTGACCGAGGCCTCATCCCGAACCTCAATCGTTAGACTGAAGATCTGATGGAAAAATTCACTTTTTTCATTGACTTGTCGTTTTCCAAACCCCATTGAGAGGTATCCTCTGAGTTTCGAAATAGTTGAAGCGGCGTCGAAGTGTCTTAAAAAGAACATCACATCACCACTATATACCACAGCAGCAGCTATTTTAGTACTCTCCGATCAATTCAACGAATTCATTTCACTGAGGTGGACCTGACAGCAAAACAAAAGAGCGATTTTTGGCCTTCAACAGACTGACGTTTCCCAAATTTTTCCGTGCGTAATTTCATTTTCCATTGAAATTTTCGTTTCTTCTGCTCCATTTCAGTTTCCATAAATTCACAGAAAGCTCGGCCAGCCCAAAAACTCTTTCTTTCTAGCCTACTCCCTTTCCTTTCCCCTTCATCCTTGAGGAGGATATCGTTTCCGCACCATTAGTCAACGTATTCCGTACGCTAACGTACTGATTCTTGCATCTTACTGTGTGGGTGAAGGTACAGTGGATTGGGACTGTAAACAAGAAATAACCCACACCTGATGAGAGGATCAACCGACTGTGCGAACGCTTGGAGAAATATGCGCGAAAAATTCCATCCCCACGAATGTTTCTTTCTTCGAGCAAAATATTCAATGGAAATGAGGTGTTATTTTTGATAGAAGTGGCTATTCAAAACAAAATACATGACAATGTCTAGTGACAAGATGAAAGTACAGAATGGATACATATTTAAAAACACACAGTGCAGATACAGTGGATGCTGCGCTAAGTCCGATCTCAGTTGCAAACGCAAATTGGAGGAACCTTGACTGTGTTTAACCCATGACCACCGTATGGAATAGCGTTATATCGACTCCCCTTCATAGCAAAGCTAGTCGTAGAGCTGAGACCGGGCTCTCGATCTTCATACGAACACGATTAAACCCCAACTCAAGCCCTACTCCATACTGTCACATAAGACGTGGACATAAAGAACAATCTCGCGATAAGCCAACGATGGAAAACGCTCACAGACGAGATAACGACCACCCTGCAGTCATGGGACCCTCGAAAACTGGGAAAATGTTCACCAAGCTCGTGTCGACTTAACCGCTCAAAGGCATAAATCAGCCGAACAATGGCATCTCCTAAATCTATCAACGAGTCGCCTACTGACACTAAATTCAATTTACATAAATGCAAAGTTCCTGAATATTATAAATGGACGAAAATTGAAGTGCATTTCCATCCGGACCGAACATTTTAATGCAATTTTCTGTACGCGCGTGGTTTCGCCACAAAACGAGTAACCAAATGAACCTGAGTTTTCATAATAAAATTAAAGCTGACAACCGAAAGTAAAACACACAAATTAAACGAATTCCTGGGAAGAAATAGGAAAATGCCGTCACACTTTAGCGAATTTTCCTCGTCGTTTCACTGAATGCGCTAAAAAACGGACGTCGATTGTGTTCCATCCTTATTGGCGACGAAGCCCAATCCATAACCCACAACCATTCAGACTCGAGTTAAATGTAGCCAAGCTCGGTTGGAGGTAAACCCAGCCACCAGTGGAACCAGCTTTAATCCAAAACCCGGTTCGGCCGGATCAGATAAGCAAAATGAGTGAGGCTCAAGAGGGCCACCATCTAAGTCCCGTAATGAGCTAATAAAACTCACTTCAGTTTCTTCTTTTTTCTGATTGGAAATGGCTAATGTCAAGGTCACCATACAAGGATAATGGCTCATCAACGCCCTTATCGATAGCAACGCACCATAACTCGTCAACTAGCCAGCAAACACATAACAACCAAAGACGCCACGAAATCATTCATATCTGAAGACGTCACGAAATCATTCATATCTGACGACTTCTGACCACACCTTCCGAACCTTCGTTCGACCAATACCAAACCAACAAACGCTTGATTTAATCAACCGCCATCGACTCATCCAGTTAGTTAGTTCACGGAGGTCTTTGGTCAACATTTTGACTGGAAGGCATTCAGCGGGCATAATGTGTGCCAAGCGCTTCAGCAAGCGCATCCAGGCCAAGAGTGTCGTGGATGACAACGCACTCGTATTCTAGTCTCAAAGACCGGCCATAGAAATATCCAGAAACGTACTTACTATCCCAACACGACTAACTTTTAGAATGCGAGCCCTGATGCTCGAGAGGGAAATGGAGAGGAACATTTGAGCAAGCATGTTGGAAGCAAATCTACCGGTGGCTAAAACGATGTGGAGTAACGTCTTCTGATGTATATTATGTTCGTAAAGTTAAGTTCGGTTTTTTTCGCTTCAAAACTACCTCACAGCCACACAAATGATCACACACCCGCGCTGATGCGACTCTCCCACAACTGAAGAGCAGATTTTCGACACGGATTAGAGTACAATCACATGGGTCTCGCTCAGCCCGCTCAGGTGATGATTGTCTGCTTTCGTTTGCTTAATGCTGAACAATGCTAGCATTTCTGTTGACGCCAGCTGAATTGTTCGAACAATCCATTATGCGATACAAATTCAAGACTCGAAGTTACGTATGAATTAGTTCCCCAAGACGTCATTGAGAGGTGTTCGGCTGCCATGAAGAAGAAGATTCTCCTATGCAAAAGAATGAAGGAAAATCATCTTTCACTAGGCTGTTTGGACGATACCTGGGAGTTATAGAAGCAAACGAGTTCAAATTGTTACTATGGATCACCCCTGACCCCCTTTACCCTTGTCGTATCAGCGAGGTGCATAAATCTACATCCACGCAACTCATGACCATATGACAATAGGAAAATGAAAATAACTTACAAACAACTTCCACAGGACATAAGTAAAACGACCAGATCCAGAATAAAACAACGCCAGTGCTATGCTCAGCGATAATCGGCAACGATAAGCGGTAGCGACGACTGAGAAAATTCCAGCACAATGAGCAAGAATACTAACGATAAAGACAACGAACGATCACAAAAATCCATATTCCTTCTCTTGTTCTTGAGGAATGTGTACCGCAATGAATCCACTTTGGACGACTTGTCATTTCTCGTTCCAAATAAGGTCAGTTTTAGCCCATGAGTGTACAGAAATGGATTAAATCTGATCGACATTGAGTTAAAACTTGTCCCTCAAACCACAGTGGAACCTATCTTGACTATGGGCTAAAACCTTATTTCCGAACAAACAACTACCTATCTTCATATGACTACGGGCTGGAGTGATGTTGGCTCCGACCACGACTGTACTAAACCCCGATCTATAGCAAAAACCAGTGGGAGCTATGTCGTAAATTGCACCAAATCCGCCGCGGCAAAAACTTGCATCAGACGTTACACGATATATCAGGAAGCATACAAGAATGAGAAGAAATGGGACACCAGCTTCGCGCCAGAAACGAAGTTGCCCACAGCTTTAAGAAAACGACTACTCACCATAAACAGCAAGCTCCCATGGAGAGGCCGAAAACAAGTTCTTAAATTATACAAACTCTGTGAGATTTGAATTTAAAGGCAACATTTTATTCGATAAAAAACAAACGAAACAATTAGTGATGGCTGCTGACAAATTTTAAAGAGTAGGTCATTTAACGCTGGCGAGCACATGAGCTCTTTTGGTGGTGTTCTGGAAAAGCGCTTTGATCAAGCCACGCACTTCGTTGGCACTCAACCACTGCGCCATCGGACCTTTCCCACTGCACCATCGATCAAACACATCCTGAGAATCAACTCTGCCAAGATTAATTGAAACTTACCGATCAAGGACAAAATTACTAACCTGGTCAAGTGATATAAGAAAAAAGGAAATTGGGCATAGGCATATCTACTCTTCCACCTATTCACTTTTGCAATCTCCGGCTGGGTTATTATTTATTTCTAGCATACAACTGCTTTAACAATTACTACTTCAACATCCTGGTTGTTAGCGACCATTACTCTAAGTAAATCGTACCAAGTGACCATCTTTTTAACAGTTCAATATATTCAACTGCGAATATCCGTCACTGTAACAGAAACATCAACGAAGTCCACTTTTATGCAACTGAAATCACTGAAGCATTTCAGGAACCGCTGGAGGCGTTTAAAGAAGTAACGTTGTTTGCTTCTTTGAAATCAACCTATCCTACAGCATTTGAAAATCCCCCCACATGACATACGTCTTCAATAAATCATTTGAGAACCAAACCTCTAAACTGCCTTCAAGACAGAAAACGATTTCCTTTGTGCGGTAATAAGCAGTCTCTGCGAAACGATGAATAGAGGTATGTTTATCGTCACCGAACTGAAATACTCGTATATCGTAAAGAGAAACCGTTCCTCTGCGAAGAATCAATTCGTCTTTTAATCTCTTATTTACTCTCCACCACTTCTATGCCAATAGCAATGTGTGACATCCGTATGTTGCTGACTTGAAAATCAATATTCCCAATATGAGGATCTTTATAATATTCAGCTCAAGATGCCCATTATAAATCGGCCAATATTATGATAAATGGTATCACCACCTACTTCCATATACATGCCTTCTATTATATATTACATTCTTTCCTTATACATATATATATAAATTCGTAACTGTAATCAGGTCGAGGTCCAAAACCAAAATAGTCATTACTCTGCTCAATGGATAATATCTATTAGCATTCAAAAATTTCCATCCCCTCTGTTCCTTAGAGCACAATAGTATAACATACAACGAATAATTTCTCCAGTCGCTGCAGAACATTCTGAATCTTAATCGCCATAATCTGCGCATCTGCTGCACGAATATCCACCGTTTTGAGAACGAATTCATTGATTGTCGAAAATAGAAAAGAAGATAAATCACCCACTGAGTTGCCGTACACCGTATCTGTTAGCACCTAAATCCCGAAAATATCTTACAATATAATAGCTTAGTTTAAACTAAAGTAATGCTTCTGGCTGCAGTTTTAAAAAAGCGAATAATCAAACTCTATCGAAAAGAACATTATACAGCGCATCACATTGCTCCTTTTGTTTCATTCTTCCATGCGCTGCTATGTGCCATTGCGATACCGAGCACCGCTCATGAGAAAGGAACAAAATCACTCGTAAACAATCTTTAAGTTTGGAGTGCTCTCGGCAACATACTACAACATCTCTTTGCATTCATTTATAAGGTATGTTACCTCGGCGAAATATTACTTTCAAGGTGACAACGGAACGAAAACGACTGTACTTATTAGATGTTGTATATGGGTCATATATCCCCCATTCTTTGGAAACCACCGATAGGGCTTACCAAATATAAACATAATAATGGACATCACGCTAGCAATAATATAAATACCTCTTTCCAAACGGTGGCAATCTGCTGCAAATGCATCATACATCCCTCTAGCGTCCTCTCGCATGTCGTTAGACGTTCGTTTTCATGCAATCCGACAAACACTACAAGACAACAGACGTCAAACAAGTAGAATTTCCATCCACTTATATGCATATTTACCAATTATCGATGTTCTAAAATATGGCTTAAACTTTGAAAAAATAATGTATAACTGTGTATGCATATTTACCTTACTTAACAGTGTATAATTCTACAAAAATTTTTAACAAGCATAGAGAACGATAGAAAAAAAAACGTAATATAGTGGCCAATTATTTAACCACCGCAGAAATAGACCGATAATACCCTTACTCTATTTGAGGAAGTTACTGACGTGCGCAATGAAATCCATTCATCGGTGGAAGTTAGGGCTACCGAACTCTCAGTTAAATCACTGTCAAATTTGTGAGTGGGGGAGGAGCAACGTCTTCAAGAATTATTTCAAAAAAACCCAGTCATCTTAAGCTATAAAAAGATCCCACATCAGCAACAATATCATTCAACTAAGTTTTTTCTGCTCTCAGCTTTTTTCGTATTCCTAGCATCACACTATACAAACTATCATATACACGACATGCTTTCTGAGTTCTCAAAACTAGGCCCAGTCTTTTTTGCTCCCAATTGGCCAAATCTATTATGCTGCGTCAGTCTCTCTGACCTCTCAAATCGGGGTAACCATCTCTCCCCACCTCTCAGCAATCACCAACATCAATACTCTGGGTCGATGTCTCATCAAAAAACAACAATTTCTTCAAGGTACCGAACTAGAGGTGTTTCAACGTAGGGAGTGCACACTCTTGGTTTAACGAAGGAGCACCATCCTCCGCTCGCTTCCCGCCTCACCTTTCCCATAAGATATTCCCTGCGATGATGTCCTTACACTCCATTCGGTAGCCCCCTTCTTGCACGCTACGTTTCAATGTATTTCCCGCCTGCTAAATATATATATTCCAAAATATTACACTTGGTTGTGGTGCTCACTTCACTACTTATTGGTCGATCTATAAAACAGCGTTTAAAAATTGGCTGCCAGTGAGAGAAGAATACAAATGGTAAATGAGTTTGCTGTACTCAAATCCACCTGAATTTACGAGAAAGCTCAACAAATTACCTATATGAAAGCAGCAGTCGCAGTCATAGCCTGACTTAAGGTTCCGTCTACAGCCGGGTTATAACGACGAAAAGAACAACGTGGAAAAAAAGCGTAAAAATTGTTTGCGCCATTTGCGCGGCACTTCTATAGTACAAGTTAGATTTTGCTTCTGGATATTAAGCACAATTCATCTACAGTTTGTAAGGAGAACTTTGCTCATCGACGAGGATAGTCGATATCTGACGTCGGCACTGCATCAACTGCCCCTCCATTAGTTGGGCAGCAACTTTGCGTAGACGCGGAATTGATTCTGTCAGAGAAATCCCACATGAAGCACCCTAAAAGCAATTTTTGCATAAACAACGATTTCTCCAGAAAGTCGGGGATTAACCGAGCAATCCGATGTTGAACGGTACTGTATCGCCTCTACATCCGGACCGACTAACAAACGCTGCTCAAAGTGACTTCATCTCAACTAATCGCCATCAACATCCTAACGATTCTTAGAACCCGTCCAGACTTAGTTATGGAAAACTGGAAATTCCTCCTCGGAAATGAAAGTTAAAATCCCTTATGCAAGTCACCATGTGTTTTTCGACAAGCATGAAAAGATTTTTAGAAACATCGCCACCGAAAGGAATTACCCAGCGTGGTTCTATCCATTGCTTTGCTAAAACGGAAAGTGAATGAGATAAAAGTACAGACTGTCACTTACAGCGACTACCGAATTCAAAGCGACGAAGATAAAAGGTACAGTAATAAAGCTTGCAATTAATACAGCTGTACGGTAATTAAATCACTGAGAGAAGACAAAAAGAGACCTTCATCGCCCTCATCACTTGTGCATGCAGTTCAACGGAAGCAGTCATCAGGCAGTGACACAGATAATGACAGTTGTTATAGAAAACTGCTGAAAACAAAAACAAACATTATTTTATCATTGCTTCTTTGAACCACAAGTTGCTTTACGCGTAGAGTTGCACTGGCAAGGCACATTTCAGTGACAGTATATCTGTGACCCATACACATTCGTCCGTCCGTTGTGTGGTCCAAATTATGCAACTACTGGAGCGAGATTACAAAATGTGGGGAGTATAACTCACAATTAGGATGTTTTCCTAAGCCACCCTTCAAGCTGACTGAATCACTACGAAAGATTAACAGACACTTGAAGGTGACAATAAATTTGGATGCATTATGCAACCAATGGGTACTTATTTTGCACAATAAATGCAAAAGCGCACTAAATGCGCCGACATGCTTTTGTACTTCCTCACCTGGCCAACACTTTCCCACACTGCGGGAAAACAAAAGATGCTCTTTGCTCAATTGACTCGACCATTCAGATAACCGTTCAAACAATGTACTTTTTTCAAATCCCTACAATATGATGTCTTTTGAAGGCTGATATCTTTTCAAGATTGGTGGAAGAGCTTGAATTATGCGATAGGAGGTGGTTACCTTTCCGTGCAAAGCCGAATTTCTCAAATCTAATTCCAGATGTTTCCCTGATGAAATTACCACACATTCAGAGAAGCATACATATATACACGCAAATACGACGTCGCTACGTTGAATCTTCGCGGAGCAAAATTCCCACGCGTCATAATGAGTCTTTCGTTGAAGACTCTTTATTAGGGGTGGGCCTGACTATAAAATGCAAATACTCCTATAAAACTTAATCAATGCAATATTCCACGTCAGCTTGTACCCTGTGAGAATATTTGATCTGAAGAGCGGCATGAATAACGTTAAATATCGTTAAAGCTCGTTATCGTCAAATCGTTAAAGCTCTCTCTACGGCGCACTCCCATTTTTCCTGATAAAGAACGCAACAACACCACATCACTCGAAACAGCAGTCAACCGTAGAATCAAACGAGAAGTCGTGGGTATTACTACCGCCCGACGTGATTCTATTGAAGCAAAGACTCTTATTACCGGTAAAGCAAAAAGCTACCCTATGTTCAAATACAGATTTGATCTACAATATGAGCTAAGCAGAAGAACAAATTCCATCGTAACAGTAAAGCGTACTTCTTCGCAAGAGGAATCTATATACAATTCGTAACGCCGATGGAATCCGCGAAGGGATACCCCTAAGCGCCGCGTAGCTAAAAAGCACCGTCTATGAAAAATCGGAACTTCTAGTCTTGGTCAATCAATACGTTAATGAAGGAAAGGTTCGGAAAGTTTGAAGCGTCAAAGCTTTGCAGCCGAAAGAGTCGAAAAGAATCAATTTTAAGTGACGCAAACCATAAAACATTTTACAAACTCAACGACGATCTGACAACTTCGAAAATAAGTTCAATATAAGTAGCAACATAATAAAGGTCTTGACTTGCCTGTCATAAGAGGTATTGACGAGAGCTGCGCCTCGTGTTGCCTCGGCGCTGTTAGAACAAACAGCTGCACCATATTCAACGCTGTTTGGAAAAGACGACCAGCTGCGACTTCCGATTCTGAATCCGCCGCCTCTCTGAGGCATTCTTCAACTAGCCCGAATAACTTCACACAAGAATCACTACAAGCATCTGAATCA
This sequence comes from Parascaris univalens, assembly GCA_037576465.1. Lineage (NCBI taxonomy): Eukaryota > Metazoa > Nematoda > Chromadorea > Rhabditida > Ascarididae > Parascaris > Parascaris univalens. The sequence continues at coordinate 4,622,946 of CM075173.1, forward strand.
TTGGGTGCGACATCCGAAGACCAAATCGAATAAACTGATAATTATATCCTTGATTATTTAATATATCAATACCTCATTCCCTTCCCTCCCCCTCCCAACTTGTACCTTTTTAAACCTCCACCTGTAGGCTATCGGCTGTTCAGCCTCTATAGATCAAAAGAATGTACAGTGGTTTGTACAATCGGTATAGATCACGATTTATGTCACCAATACTTTATAAAATGCGAAGAGCAAACTGAAATTTTGGCATCTCTATGTTGTGAGAGTGTGAAAGTCGAATAATACAAACTGCTACAATAAAGTCACTGAAAAGAATGAATACTCAGGGCAGTTACATTCAACCAAAGGACAATATCTGCAATGCACACAAGTGCCCAAGTAATGCAACATCAGTTGTATCTGGTGTAAAGATGTATGATCTGCAATATCGCGAAACGGCCACTGTGATGATGTCGTTTCTCAGTAGGCTAAAACGATAGTCGCTACACGAAGGTGAAACGAACGATACGTATGTTCGCATTATACAAGAGATCGTGAACGTTATAGCTGTATTTTTTCCCATCGTCCTATTATTTATACATAAGGATGTTTATTTATTGTCCGAAACAATCAGGAGAAAGGAACTCAGTCTCCGTTAAAATTCAACTGATGTTCAGACCGTCAAGCCAAAAAATATAGTTAAATACCAATGGGACTTCAAATTAAAATATGAAATGTTCTCGAAATTTTTTGGGTACTTTGACCATTTTATTAAACAAATAAAACGTGAGAAAATCAGAAGCGCAATTCAACGTATTCCTAAAATATAAGGCTGATCGGAGAAGTAATGAAGACAGCATCACTCCCTTTCATCAAATCTGCTCAAAAATAATAATCCGTTTTCGTTGACGACAGTTTTAAAGTGAGACCAACATCCTCCGCTGCGCGCTCCTCTGCAACCGACCTGAATCTCTTCAGAATATGACCCCAGAAGTTATTTTGTTGGTCCCAAATGAAGTGTTAGAAAAGATGGAAACCTACCTACTCAACTATAAATCTGCATCGGTGCGAATGAAGAAAAATGCAGTTATGTGCAAATTAATCTCACTGGGGACATAAACAAATAAACTGCTTTATTCAAAGACGAAAGAAGTTCTATGCGAGCTTTCGGTCGAGTGAAAACCACTCAAAAGCCTCTACCATAAACCTCTGAAACTGAAAACTTATATCTCTATTGAGAAACTCGATTCCTCCATGGGGAAGCAAGTGGAAAGGGCACGGAGACTGACTAACTTCAGACTGAGGCCATAAATAGCCAAAAAGTTTTCAAATAGTCAAATGGACAAAATAAAAAAAAGACGAAGGAAATCTTTGAGAGGACGGGCGAATACGATCAGCGCTATTTTTGTCCGACAATCTCTCCTTCCTTCCAACTTTCGTCCAATGGCCAACTAAAATCATAATTGTCCTCGAAGAGTGAACAAAAGAAAAGGGAGAGGTGGAAGGGGCGAGCGAGGAGAATTAACTCATCAATAGTCATTATCCCCAATAACATTGAAAAACTAGAAATTATGGAAACTCAGGACTATGAAGCTATTTACACAATCAAATAATGAATACATACCTGACTTTACAACGCATAAACTGCATCAAAGAATGACAATGCTCAGAGACGACACCTTTGCCAACAAAAGAGTTCGCTTTTTTGAAAGCCTCCGTTGCCTCCCACTTCTCGCGTTCACCACTTCCTACCTTCAATTGCACAATTCCACTTTAGCATCATTATTCAGTCCGCGATATTAGTTTCCAAAATCCATTACTCTTAAAATAAACTAATCGTAACAACTTTATCTAAGCAACTGATTCACTAAAATGATATTTGTGCCAAACAGTCAATTACAGTTTGAGAGAAGAAAAATTTCACCCTTCACCTACAATTGAAGACCTCATACGACAATCAATAAATGAGAAAAGGGACTCTGAAGAAAAGCCATTTAACGATAAATTAACATCTCAACATATGGCAAGAACTACATCGGTAATTATGGGGAATTAGCCGAGTCACTGCAATTTTCTCAGAACGAAAACCGCTTAAATCTAGAAGGCGCACTTTTATCACACAGAGGAATGGAAGAAAGGCAGAAGGGAAAAGAGGGAGCAAGAATTAATAATAATTCATTCCGAATCAAAGCGCCTATTTGAAAACCTAGAATAGGCCTTCGAAGCCGACTCCTATTTACTGCGGTACACGTGATTAACTCTTTGTCCATGACCTGAAAAAATTATAAACAGAGCTTACTGTTACAAGGGGCATTAGAGGTGAATCAATAAACGCTCGAGCTTTGATGACGAATGTCGTGCATCGTCTATTGATGAACACTGTGTTGTAGTTATCAGTGAACTTTTTGAAAGTTATCGTCTCATCCGTGAAGAAACCCAACGACTGCAATTAGCATCCACCTTTCGATGGAATAAACACGAGGGACACTTAGATGAATCGTTCTTTTTCTCTATACTGCAATGTAGCGTCGAATTTTTCGTTCTAATGAGACTGTTAACATAAGGCTTACATATCATAGTTCCTTCAAAGAAATAAGTGATAGTGCCATCAACAGTCATATTGAAGAGATTCCTTCACTTCAGAGAAAAACAACAAACCGTGATGAAATTGAATGCTAAAGATGGGATTTTCAACAAAAGAAGTATAGATGTAACATGAGCCTAATTTAGAACCATAACAAGAGCCATCCTACAAGAGAACCATAACAAATTGTTGACTAAAAGATATACGTTAGAGATACTTCAAAAAGATCTGAAAAAGTAGTATGGCACAAGTTGGTGGTGCTTCTCAAAAGAGCTTTTAGAAAAATATCACTACAAAAACAAAGAAAATTATGACACCAACAACCAACAGTGAGGTATTCGTGGAAACTATCAGCTGTGGCGAGCAATTCTTCGAATTGTGGCTTTTCGTCTGCACTGTAAGGCACTGCGGGTGTAAGGCATTCATTAACGATCATATCAACCAACTGATCTCCAATCTTCTTTCCAATCATCTGAGCAAGCCGCATATCGTTCTTATCACTCACTATCACTCCTCCCAAATCCTGCTCCAAATATTCAAATAATCTCTTCAACGTCCTGAAAATAATGCACATAAGACAAGCATATATATAAACCCATCACATATATACGAAATCTTTGATGAATTTCTCTGAAAAATCGATAACTGTTACCATATCCCTCCCTTCTGCCCTTATGAGCATACAACAGCATTAGCGAAATGAAAAGATCATAACCCCTATACTCCATAACGAAACTGACCCGTCAAACCGGAATAATCCAATCTGACTATTCACAAGTAAAAAGGTTTTAAAGAAGTGAAGAAATTAATGAAACACGTAATTTTATTCACCTGAAGAGTGCACTATATCACTTCTAATACATATAAATCGTTTGTGCATATTCCTGTTAGATAAACTTCAAAACTGAAAAATTTAAGTAACTCTTCCCTCTATCACCGCAATTCTAGCGAATATATGCACTCCCATTTCCCCCTTAGAGTTAAAAAGTACTAATACTCACCCACCTCATAGTAACACTTTCGTGGCGTATCAAAAAAGCATTTGTTTGCTGTTTGCTCTTCTCTCTTCCATAAACAACATACTAAAATTGATTGCATATGATAAATGCATCACCCATGAATACATCACTGTACATTTACATGGAACATTCAATCGTTCATGTACTATCAATAATTCATAGTCGAATAGCAAGAAGTTTTGAGAAATTTCCTCCTCAAAGCTCACAAATTATGTGAAGCGTTTCACTCGACAAAAATAATCCATCTACATTCTCTAATAGAAAAGAAATAAAGGCAATTGCTACTTACTGGAATATACCGTCCAGATCAGGTTTTCTGACCTTCTCATCGACCGACAAATCGGTACGGATACGATATTCTCTCTTGCCCACAACAGCACCCACACATTCGCCCAATGAGAGCACCTCGTTCGGCGTTTTTGATTGTATTATAAATGAACACATATCTCGTAGTATCCATGTGCTTAACTTCGCCAGCAGTCCATCCAACATTCCAAGTATTTGCATCGCAGACAAACACTATAATTAGACCACATGATTACGGTTTCAACTCAACGAATAAACCAAAAAAACTGAAGACATTTGCAATTGCTACTTAGTGCTCACCTATATAGGAATACCTGCAATTAAACAGCTAAAAGGCTTGCAGAAAATTATTACGAACAAAGAGTCCGATTATTTCGTAACATAAAAAAACTGAAACTGCAGTTTAAAAAAAAGTTTTATGTTTTCCAAAGTTCACATCGACCACAAAGTTCGACTGCAACTCTGACCCCTCCCCTCTTGGGCCTCGATTGCTGAAAGCAATAGCCCGCAAATAATTTCTCGTCCTGCAGACAAATGGTCATGCTGGTTCCGGCCGGTATATAACCCGCTCTTGAAATCCGCAACATACGTATTTATGTACGAGAACGTTTTATGGCTATATTTCCTCACGCAAAAGCAAATATTCGACAGAAAGGCTAAGACATATACGATTCAAAGAAACAAAAACGAAGTTTGTTTAACATCAACGTAAGATCAACCTGGTCGAAATGATAACGCATGCAACTAAATGATATATACAACGTTACAGTTCAAATCGTTCCCTCAATCGAATTTCGAAAAAAATCGAATGAGCAAAGACAATTCATTCACTCAAGTCTAGGCCGCAATTTCTGGATGACCTATATAACACTCGAACATATTTTAAACTTTGGCCACAGAAATATCTTTTCAGTTGAAGGTAAATGCCAAAAACGATGGGTTTTCAGTCTTTGACGCGAGACTTCCACATTCGGCATACAGAGAACTAACAACGAATTGGATTTTGGTCGCATCGGAGATATGGTGAAGTGAGACCCACCAACTGAAGATAAACGACAAACAATCAGATCTCACTAAATCGTATCGAGTCTTGAAACTATCATCAATGGAAACTATCAACAAACTACACAGAAATCAATTTTCTGCGTAAAAAACTTAAAAGAGTTGTTTTTCAGAGCTTTCAAAGTTTTCAAAGAACAGTTTTTGAGCGAGCTGACCCCTCAGTCTAAAGAAGAACACGATCACATTCATTCATTTATCGAATACTCTTTCTTAAATCGTTTTCTCGTTAGCACAATTTATCTATATCATATAGATAATGGTAAGGTAAATTACCTTCGACACTTTGCTGGGATGTTCACATGTGATCCTCAGAATGCGCAGATTAGAAGCAGTATCGCTAACCATCTCATATAATTGTTGCGAGAAGTTCGAAAGAGACACCGCAAGCGTTCCTTTCATTGTTTCCAGCTGCTCTTGAAGAGCAGGATAAATACGATCCATAATTAAACCCTCTATATCACCTCCATCCTAAAAATATCACCTATAACATAAACGGGTTATATTCAAGAACGAATGGGGGGAGAAGGGTTTCTCCTCCTTTCTCTCGTATCCCCCTTCCCAAGCAAAAAAACTGAAAAGCAACTGCTTGAACTTTCTTGACTGACCCAATAATAGCGAAATTTCAAAAGCGAAACACCAACCTTGTTCATTTGTTCCATTCGATTTTCGATAGTGGCAATAAGGCGTGCATTCATGAGCACTGCATCCTCGTGGCCCTCAATAGGAGTATGTAAAAGGCGGACAAAGCCCTCTTCCACTTCTTCCAGTGCGCCAATGTTTTCTTTGCACTGACGCAAATGTGCCAAACGTGACAACGCACTTTTATCCTAGAAAATACCAATCCACATTTACGGCACTGAAAAGAGTAACCCGGTCGGTCTCTACGTCTCAAATGGAAAGCTTTTAGTCGGCTCTAAACAATCGACCTAAGCGTGAGTATTTAAAATAACCTAATTTGTTTAAGGATGAGCAATGCACTCGCTAAAGCCAAGATCCATATATCTGCTTCTTCCTTTCGGTGAGGCTGCGATTCATGCCTTTTGAAATCCTCGCCGATCAACGCTTTCACGACAGGACGCATTTTGCATCTGCATTTGGTGCGATCACCCCGAGAATTTCAATATGAGAAAAAAAAAACAACTAACAAGATAAAGATTCCACCGTTTTTGTGACATTTATACAGTGGGTGAAAAGAGAAAGGGACCGGAAAGTACTATAAATGATGCTCCTAAATTATCAATTGCCGTCAGCTAGCGCAATGATTCTGTAATTCAGCAAACCAGCGAAACTGAACAACAGGCAAGAAAACTGCAAAATGCAACGACGAGCGTTCCTTTCAGTGGGTACTTCTAGACTTCAAATTATCTCATACACAACTAACATGCAGAATTGCTTCAAAAATACACTTTATAGAAAAGAATATCACAGAAATTATTCGAACCTTATAAGTTTCGAGATCCTCACCGATCGATTTGATACGCTCACGAATTTCTTCCACTGTATGCTCGGCGATTCGTACAACATCACTCAGCTTATTTAGTAAACTATTTTCAGTTACAACTTCGGGAATAAATTTTTCATACTTCCGATCGACAAGATGGGCGATATCCGACACCGCTATAAATATGCGAATTTAAACTGCAATCCATGGGCGCTAAAGCATCACTGAATCTCTGCAGTTGCAGCATTTTATTTCAGCTATACTACTCGAAAACTGGAGTTTCCTTCGAATCACACAGACCTCATTGATAAACGCTACAACATGAGCGATAACAAACCTCGTTGAGTGCGGGTCTCGTCATGCAAAACATGCGCACTTCGCCGGAAATATGGGTGCAAAGTTCTCACAGGTCTTATAGCATGATTATTTACTAAAAGACCGGCCGGCATGATTCATCTGAGCAGAAGAAGAGTAGGAAAAGAACGTTAAAGAATGAACTAGAAAAGAAACGGTTTTTTATTCCTAAATGCTCGGCTGTCAGCTGCAGGTCCAATAGATTTCTGGACAGGAAAATGTTTGCGTTCACCTGTGGATGGAGTTGTGATAAGATAACCTCAATATTTACATGCATTTAATGCGAAAATAACAAAAAATTAAAAAAGGGAGCTGGCGTCCCATTCCGATTCGCCATAAAGGTTCCGCCTTCCCGGTCCGATCGACTTTATAATTTCATTCATTTGATTTTTAACCGATCAACGGTCGTGAGGGGCTTCAATCACTAGGCACGTTTGAATGTCCAACTAACGATGGTACCTACCAATTTCACAATCCTACCTTTGTGACTATTAAGATGAGATGAAACTGCGTCCGACAGACCTATGAACGTGAAAATGCGTACACAAAGGCTTGAAATTACTGTACCGCATCTTGAGTAATGAAGATACAAAGTATATAAAAAACCCGTCCGTGTTCCACGAAAAAATCAAACGATGGAGATAATAAATTCCAATGCGTGCCTGCTGGCTAGCTTATTTCCTATAACGTTTCGAGGAGAGCACAGCCAATAAGGAAATCTCCTAAAGCCCTTGGCTAAACGTCTGTGTCAATACTCCCTCCAAGCACAAAACGTACACAGACAAAACTTATATTTATAATACCTACTCATGCAAATGAGCGCAAATATATGTGTCCTTGAGGCGCTAAGTTTAACAGAAACATCAGCTGAAATTTAGGAATCGCGACGATCACATGCAAAAGAGAGCATTTCTGTCTCGACCGCCACATATAATGAATGGGCGAAGAGAGTGGGGAGGATGGAAGCACAACTGCGAAAAACATCTTATAGATCTTAACCACCTAGAAGGGTTTTAATGTAACACTTCCTTAATGTGAGAAGTCTGACTACTTTCTTTCATAGTGATACATATTTCGTTTCTTCGATTCCTTCGTGTTTTCCGTGAGAAGAGGAGGAAAGGAGGAAGGAGGCGAGAGAAGGAATGGGTACTTCTTGCAACAACATTGACGCTAATCTGGACAATTTAAAGAAGCAAAAAACTAAACAACGAAAGGCTTCAACTGTTTGCTTCAAAATGTCACCCTGGAGGTGAAACACTTCTAGCAATCACTCCAACCCTCTTCATCCTGCTCACTCCTACTTACTTTTCATCACGAACTGTAAGCAGAACAAAGCTTACCGCCGCCAGAAGCTTACCTGCTGCTAGTTCACGCTCAAGACATGTAATACGTTCATCGATTGTTTCGACGTCCTGGCCGCCCGTCAACAACGGTTCGCTGATGATTTTCGTGGCGCGCCGTCGATTCAGTTCATCATCGCAATCCGAATCCATGTCTACGAACTCTGACCTTTAGGGCAATTAACATGAGCAGATGAATCATTCAAGTTCTATCCACATCTAACATCATGCGAACAATCCGTAGTAATGCAGAAGAGAGGAATCGAATACACAAGATTTGCAGCTGCTCGAAGACCGTCACAGTTGGGGAGAGGAGAGCAGAGAAGGAATTGAAATGAATATAAGTTCATCGGATTTACTTGACGTATCCTTTTGTCACTCTTCCTAAAAACATAAGCTCGAATATTCTCCACAAGTATTTATGCAATACTCTATGGGAAGGACCACCACCGAGGGGATTGCTGTTTTCGTGGGACGTGATTCTAATAATACAAGCTTCTAGAGCTTCAGAAATACTAAGTACGAATATAAACGCATAAATGATGCCTATTCATTTTCCCAACCACAACGCAATAATTCTTCCTCTCACCTTCATAAACAACTGTGCCTGCCCTGGTCGCTAAGCACTTTGTCATCACACGATATAAAGTAGCACTAAGCAATGGTTAATTGGCAAAACAGTCATATTATTGAGGAGGAAGTAGCGATGGTAGACTACAAACCGTTCGCTTGTATTCAATCAGAATCATTCAACGAAGTAAGCTGGACGAGCGCGAACCTACGTGAGGTACCACTTGCTGAATGTGAACCACAAGTTGCAACAAGGCTAGTTACTGGAGAATCTCTTGAAAGCGGCCGGCTAACGGGCAAAAACACTGAGAGAATAAAGATTTTGGTGGGGGCAACTAAGCGAGAATGTTCGTGAGGAGCCGCCGAGAGCACAGAGAAAAGCAACAATTGCAACAGCTTCGATAAACCCTTCCAAGTTCTGATTTGAAGTTGCGAAGAAACACAATCTGACGTGGCTGCATAAGAGAGAATAAGATGAGCAATTCAGAGTAGGCGATTGCTTCCATCACGAGCTATTTTAAGCTGCGCAATTTGCGCATCTGCCGCAAGAAACCACCATCTGCTCGAGGTTATCTTCTGCGCACTTTGAGCGCTCCCGCTCACCACCTTCTTCTTGAGACAAATTGGGAAATATGCCAAAACAGGTGTGAAATTCCCACAAGAAACTTAGTTTTAGGTAATCGAACTGGTGTGCATGAAAGACTAACAGCTATAAGATGTATACGAGCAGTTTCCCACTATGCGAGAAATTACCACTTGTCTCATAGAATCGCTACTCCCAAGTCGAAATTATCTGACAGACAAGTAGGCAGACTAATAGGGCACACGTAGATATGGGCTCACTATCGAATACTTCTACGAACGCGAACTTCGGCAGCGGGTGGACTCGATGCAAATCCCAGCAACAATGGAAAGACGAAGCATATATTTATAGGAAGCTGGCGGGAAGGGTAGATATTTGAAGCTTCTTGCACTTTCTCGTTGTTTAGTTGTTCTTTTCTCGTAGTTTTTCTTTTTTTTTCTGGCAAGTTCAGGAGCTTTGTTTGCCAGTACGTCAGAGGCAGAGTCCTATAAACGCTAAGTTGAGGTGGGACTTATATTCGAGGTGGGGTATATTCAAAGAGCACTTAGAACGTTCGCTACTTTCCAAAATGAACAAATTCCAGAGATTGACGCAGAAAGCGGGGAATGGGCTTATAAAAAGATGAGGACGCCATTTACAAAGCGATCAGCAGAACTAGGCCACTGCAGAAAACGATGGAAACTGCCGGGAAGTGTTGGGAAGCCGCCGAATTTTCCGATTTAGAGATATCCATTCTGCTGTTTTTTTGCCACCCAACAAATACACTTTAGTGCTAGCTATATTGTACCAGCAATACGCGAAGTCACCCGAAGGATAGGTAAGTAGGTGAATTTCCCGTACCTCTCTCTAATGGAAAGTTAAAGCTGCCAAGGTTGATCTCGTCCTTTAGTTAATCAGTAGAAGTATTTTCTGCTCGGTGATTGGTTGGAGGTGGCAGGGATCTCGCCTGCATCCGCCCAAGTCGTAATCAGAACCGAGACCAAGATCTTAATTAATCCATGGCCATACTGAGGTGGGTTAAATCTGATTTGAATCAGCTGCCAACGTTCAATCCAGTGCCCTATGGCCATGAACCAGATACACGATTTTTTAATGCAACGCTACGTTTGATAAGTTCCCTCATCTCGAACATCAGCATCGTTTTATAAATACCTTACTGTACATATGCAGTGTTGATTCGTTGTTTATGGTAATAACGAAAACAGCGCTAGTTGCTGACGATGGGAAACATTACAGGAAGCGTTTATAAACAGCGGTCACGTTGTGACTGACAGTTCCTCAAGAAAAAACGTTAACTTCGATTGATTTATGCACAGCGATACTTTGAACTTCAGGTAAAAGTAAACAGCCAACGGATATCCTTCAGGTAAGTGAACAAGCGACCAAAACTACTTTCAAGTCGTTTAATTACAAGAAATAGACGGCGAAATGCAGTCATAAGCATATTGGCAAAAAAATCCCATCTACGCCTTTCATAGCATACAAAAGAAGCACTTGAGAGGGGGACATTCATTGTGGCACAGAATTAGTTACCACTCAAAAACCAAAGAAGAAAAGAGGCATCGAGGAGGCGCTATCAATCAATCAACTCAGCTCAATGATGCCGATCTCTTTCGTAGCTTTCTTTTGCACGACAGTCAAATACTTTATATCAGTTATGATTTTAATGTTTTTGGAACTCCGTCGAGCCAATTTTGTCCAAGATTTCCTTGCTAATTATGGAAATAACACCGACGTATAATAGGAGATGTTCTATCGATGAAATCTTGTAAAAAGAACATAAACACTGATAAACTGTCAAAGAGAACAACATGAGGAAGACAACAAAAGAGCGATGCCTTTTATAATTTCGCGAATATGTGCTCTCAGCAGTCAAATCGACGATCCAACTTTCTGATTAAACAAACCATCAAGTATAAATCTCACATTTAAATCCGCAAATATAAAAGTAATCAATTAACTGTCCAACAATATAGCATATCCATGATTCCACATCGACGAAACTAGTAAGTTGTGCGGATTCCATTAATTGTAGAATGTGCGATGAGCGCTTCTGCTATCATTTTTGCTTCAAGATGCATCCGAGTATCTTTTATCCAATCGTGAGCCACTCGTGCTGCTCCACCTTTTAACAATTGCATTAAACGTACCGCTGACTTTAGGTCATTTCTCTGAAGGAAATATTTCGCCCGATCTAATATTTCGTTCGCATCCATTCTCTTTGGATCAATCCTGGAAATGAAACCGGTTTTTGAGGTGTACAGGTTGATAAACAAATCCAGCAAATGGCACATAGTGCATTTACGGCACAGGTTGAGTGATTGATTATTCAGGTTATTCAATAAGCGCACTAACTATTACTTATTTCACCTGATGAAGTTAATAAAAAACAGTTGGAAACAAGTAGTCAATCTAGCGCTATTAGTGACAAATGCTCTGAACAGTTCTTGTGCGGTAACTTCTGTTATTCAGTTTTTCAATTTTTATTCAGTTATTCCTGTATCTCAGATATTTTGCCTGTTGCGGTTCTTGCATCAGAGTCCTTCCTACCAGTGCAGTGATAAATAGGCTCAAAAATAACCCCACCTATCTTTTGACGACATTTTCATGTGAGCGTCAATACGAAGTTTACTGCGCACATACGACAATCCATAGGCGAATGGTCCCGCATTGTGTTCGCTGATGTGAGCCACACTTCGGACCACCTTCTCAACCTTTCTTGTAAATATTCACTGCTTATTGATGGGATAATATCGATACAAGTTGGGAATCATAAACTTCAGATTCATTTAAAAAATCGAATTCCGCTTGTTGTAAAATTTTGAATTAATGCTGGATGGTCATAAGTTTCGGATTTTTTTGGAGGGAGTTGGGAGGATTCAAGGAGAAGAGAGACTTACATAGGCGAGGCTTGTTCCCCCTTTCCTTTCCGGAATTACAGATACTATTTCTGGCAAAAGATTTAAGTGAAGAAAAGTTGAAGGGAATATTTAAAGTTATTCGGGGCTTTACGTCGTCGAGCAAGAAATCAATTACTGAAGAGAATTTATACGCATGAAGGAATATTGTCATGGAAAGAGTTCCAGGTAAAACCTTACAATTTTTTAAGAATACTCCAACGCTTTTTAAGGAAATGCTGACAGCCATATCACTGGAGTAACAGTCCTATATTTTCACTATATATTTTGTCCTCCTTGTCCTCCCTGCTTGTTGCGGTGCTTACGTCAGAGTCCTTCCTACCTCTTAAAATCGCCCTATTAATAAAAATAAATTTGGAGATTTCTTCTTAGAGATTAGAGGATTTAAATCAGCTGCATTAGCCTCGATGGATAACGTATTCTAGTGGCTTTACTTTGTTTCATCCCCTACAGCCATCAGCCATTCGAATTGTTCACGAAGGAGAGGTTGTAAAGAATTAACAGAATTATAAACGCCAAAACAATAGGGGATCACCATATGTGAAAAACGTTCCTCCCTGGTAAGACATGCTATGGCTAAACTCGTTTCCTGAGGTCTTTGCTTTGTCACTACGCCATCTCCAAAACACTCGAGTTTAGTAGTCATATTTCTAGAAAGCAACAAATGAACACCGTTTACTTCACCTTGTCTCCCCACTGCAACGTCACCATTTCACCTAACGAGCTCTACACTCAGACGTTCTTAACCTAAACCGTGTTTAATATGATCGCAGTACACCAACACGCCGGTATATACCGGAATATACGGACACATCAACGAGGTATGCCGGAATGCGTATTTCATTTCGAAATTGACACACTGCCTAGTTTACCCGCAGCTTTCACTCTTTCGGATTTCTCTCAAGCATAGCTGTTATTTTGTAGGTGGTAGATCGTGCAGCCATATGCAGAAAATTGCGCTCACCGAAACAATTATGCCAAGTAGTTGAATCTCACATTTCTGGAGCAGCTTCCATCCTCTCAAGTAAAATCCTTCTCATCTTTACCGAAGAACTCGAAAATTTCCCCACGCAACCTCATACAACGTTGTTTCTTTTTCCCTACATAAATAATCCTCATGTGTACGTAAGAATAAACACTTTATTTAATTACCTTTACGAAACGTTCTTTGAGATCAGCCTCAGTATAAACGCCCTCGTAGATACTTTCGTTTGGTAATGACGATATGAGGGCTTTAATAAATTTGTCGTCCCTATTCGCTTCTTTTATGATAATCAACTGCATAACATTTGTTAAAATATTTATTTTCAAATGATTGAGGAGTAGGCAGCAGTGCAAGAATATTAGCCCATGGGATTATATATATAAATAGACCTATCGGACTTTATTAATCGACAGGCAACGACGCTTAACTGTGAGGAAAATGAATCTGCTCAATATTTAATTTTTTGTGAACCAGAAATATCTCAGTCTCATCTCAACAGAACCAATAAATCGGAACTGATTCTTTTCAATGATTCAGAAAAACCTCAAGTGGTGGATGCACAACAGTCGAATAATCTCGGCAAAAATGAAGGATTATTCGCAGAATTAAATCTCAATCCCGAATAAAGAATTTTCCCGACAACCTGACATGAAAATGGGTTCGTTAAGTGAGGAAAAGTTGTGGATCATACCAAAGATAACATTGGTTTTTTCAAATTCTCTATTAGAAGAACAAGTTGTTACACTATTACATAAAGATTTACAAAATGCACAGAGAAACTGCTATTCACGAAAGTTTTCGCATAATCAATTAACCGCAGAAGTGCTCAGTCTTCGCAAATTATAAGCACAAAAATATCAGCACAAAGATTGGCGCAAGTAACCGACATCCAATCATTAACTTAAGAATTTGAATGAACCTGCGCAGCTAATGGAAATCGTCGCATTTGCATATCCTCTTCATCGCCACGACCGTTAATCACTGAATTCACCAAATTCTGACATGCTAACCAAGAATGCTTCGATCTGCGATTCAATGAATCCTTCAAAGTAGAACTGCTTCAATAGGTACTGTCTATCATTAGGCACTGTTTATCATAAACGTTCACATCATAGCAATGCTATTCCAGTAAATACCATCTGCTCACAGAAGATGATCTCAGACGAAGCATGAAGTCTTCTGGTCTGTGTACGGAACTGACCACATTAGGGAGCGTCAGCGATCAAGGCAACCTGGGGAGACATCAGGTGCTGCAAGCCCGAGCCAAACAGACAGGACGGGATATACCAATTTAGCAATCCTTCTCTCCATTTTGAACCATAAATTGGGCTAACTGAGTCATTTAACAGAACTTCAAATACTCACTAAATTGGTGGCCGATATTTTCCACATTGTGGTTTTTTAACAAATTTAGTAGCTTCATTGGTAGATTACATTGGCCATCGATTCTAGAAATACCTGCCTGTCAGCCATGTCTGTCAAGGTTTTACAGATATTCTCGCTTGCGGAAGACAGTCACAAGTTCCATCAGTATATTTGCCAATTTTGGTCTTATTTAGTGAAAAGAAACAAAAATAACCTTAAATTGCGGGAAATTTATCAAAAATACCAATCAGAAAATGTTTCCATTTAATTTCAAATATGTAAAAGTGGAATAAAATCTGAAATATGACGAAAAGCCCATAAAATATTTCTCGGTGATCGACTCATTTCGATGAATTTAATTCGGTCATCCGCAGGGAAAAATCGGGAATCTAAATGCATATTTCCATTTGTTCCGTAGACCCGCTCAAGGAGTAACTTATGAAAGTGAAAATACAAGGATAAATGTCGATGAATTACCCCTTCCTTCATCCCTCTCCTCCTTCTCCTCTCTCCCTAAATCTGAGAAACACCATTCATTTCACCAAATGAATCACGAATAGTTCCAAGTTTCAAATTTATTAAAATCAACGCAAAGACTTCCACAGTCCGATGAGAATAGAAAGAAGAAACATAATGAATAGTAACTGTGAGAAGTATCTAAGAGGCGAAAATGCAGATTTATGTAAGATAAGGAGATATTCATGAAATAATATACCACAAAACATGAAACAGCAAGTGAGAGAAACCAACTAAAACTAATTGGAAATTCGAAGTATCAGTATGAGAGCAATGAAAAGAATAAATGGAGCACTGAGTTAAAATATCACTCGATGAACGATTTCGTAGGAAGAGGCACTCGATTTGAAAAGAACCCTTTGCGTATATCAATCCTACAACTTTGAAGCAGCGTTCTCAAGTCATTCATTGTCGGCAACCCTTTTCAACGGCAGTAAAACGCAATTTATACACAACGGCGCAAAATGGACGTCTGCAGACATTTTTACTTCAGAGAGAGTGATGAAAATAACGCCCTTAATGAGATGTCCTTGAATGGTATCACTCAGGATTTTTTGCCGAGCAGACAGCACCAGCATAATCCAATTCCAAACCAAAAGCTCACAATATAAAAGAAATATGTATTGCTTTGAATGAATGAAATATAAAAGGACTGCGTTATTTAGTTCCTCTGATACGTATGAAAGATGCGTTTGCTCTCGGCGATAGAACGCCATCACTAAACGGCGAATGCATATACTAACTCTTGCACGCATCACGATTGATGAAAATCAACAGTCAACTTTTATTGTTGTCTGCGAAGCTATGCAATTGCTATAAACAAAATAATGAACTTACTATGAGACATTCGAATACTACTAAATGATATGTGATATCGCGCTCAAGTGATATAAATTAACGTAGGTGATATGTGATAAAAACATGAAAAAGTCCCTATGTAAGCATTATCACATACCATCGCGTTTCTGCTTGCAAGCGCTATTTCCATGCCTTCGAGCCTACTCTGTGATCGACCAATTTGCGTGGCATGCCGACGACGTTCAGTGTGTACCGCCTCATCTATCTGAACTACTATCTGTTCCAACTTTTCTTTTGCTACTATAAAATGAATAGACACCCTAGGAACGTAATTATTACCATCATATAGTTTGATAGAGCGCCGTAAACCGAATATCACATCACGACAATGAAACATGTCGAATGATCAAACGTATTTACGCTCAATTTCTGATATCACGGGTCAACGATTGAATGAGGAGGCTGGCTAAGATCAAAATGAACAACGATCTGTTTGCACACTGAACGCATACACTTTCAATATTGACCAATGTTCAACTAACCACCGAAAGCATTATTTTTTTCATTGAAAGCAATTATCGCAACTTTCACACTAATTCGATCCTTCCTTACAAATATATCTTCACCTCATTCCAATCTCTACCGACTGTTATCGTCGTATGCACTTCATCCAAAAAGCCAGGAAATAAATCGAAGATGAGGAGACGATTGCGGCGACCCACTCAATCTCATAATGCTTGCCAATGATTACGCAACAAAACAAATATACGAGAAGCCGTTTGCTAAATCAAATCGAAGGTATCGCTCATTTGAACTCTGTGCCAATACCTCATTATGTGCTAACCCAATATTCAATGCACAAGATATGCTTATAGATGAACTTTTAATGAAGCAACATTTCGACATCATTCTGTTACTTCCACATATTTCAGCGCTCACTGAATAAATAATGTCTCACACTCTGTTGAGTTATACTTCGATTCACTTCACCGATATTTGACACGCGCAACTGGCAACGAACTCGTTTAATAAAAGAGGCGTTGATGCTTCAGAAGTATCCAAATTTCGAGCACTTTCAGCAGCGAAATCGACTTCTTAGGAATTGCAGTGCTCCTGACATTTCACAGTATAATTTTACAATGACTTCGACAAGCCGTTTCACTAATCGCCAACTTCGAAACGAAAAATTTGAACTTTCCTCAACGTTACAGTTTCTAACAAAACCTTAGAAAGATTAAGAAAAATCCGAAGCATCAGCACAATCAAGAAAAATAAACATATATATAAAGGATGGATTTGTCGCTGATTCGCTAATGACGAGCAAATCTTAACAATAGCATTATGGCTGAATGCAACGAAATATTTATTAATATAAAATATCGAACAATGAAATCGATAAAAATTAACTTTGAAAAATATATGGAATAAATCAGAGTTGTATCGAACAGCTCGCAAGTGAGCAAACTGTCAAGTTTATAGGCGATTCATTGAAACAAATACCTATATCCAAGACAACTAAAAATAATTAACATACTCGAAGATCATTCACTGATCCCTACTCAAATGAGGCAAAAAAGGGACAATTTGAACGCCATTTTAGAGTGGAAAATAAAGGGAATTATGCTCATTGTTGAACAGGATTCCTTAAGTGCTGCAACTGTGAAGATTGTTTCGAGCTTTTGAGAGATTAATCGGTTTCGGGGAGAAAACCACAAAAAAGATTAACCAGAATTCCTTTTTCAAAAATAACCTCGCTGATCAACCAAAGATCATCACTCACTGAAGTATTTACAGCACTAAATTATTACATTCCACAGTAATCTCCTCTCATACTAAACGAACTAATCCTCACTTTGAGTTAAGGAAAAGAAGAATTTCTTTATTACACAGCGAAGAATAAATAAATTCACCGCTATAGAAGAGAACCTCAAAAAACAGCCAACAAAAACACTAATCGACCTTTTCTTGAATACTGACTAAAATATAGGAAAGCGCAGAAAGAGAGGGCAGGAGTATGCTGCAATTATTGCACTTCAAATTTCAACGGAAAGTAAGGCAGTACACATGCGAATGAATAATTTGATGCAATAGGAATTATCATCGCTTTTCAGATTCAGTTGGAATAAAAACTAAAGACAGAGCAGTAAAGAAATCGGTCAATTGAAGGAACTATGAACTCCTCTATCTTAACTTCATATACAACTTTTATCACCAGACTCACGTGAACAGGTTCTATGCGCCACAAAATTCAGTGAGTGTCTCATGTTTTTGTGAGCGGACTCTTCACGCTCTCAGCCAACACGCTCAAATATCGACATATAGCGAATGAGTTGTCCACGATTGTTCTCAGTGACTTACACTGATATGTATACATTCACACAACAACATCATGCCCCTCGAAAAGCAACCAAGGAGAAAAATACTTGTGACTAGAGAAACACATTTTCCGAGCGATGGTCATCGATCTAAAGTACATGTATCAAGTACAAGTACGACCATTAGATCACGACTGAAGCACCTGTAAGACTAACAGATCGCATGTCAAATACTGGCGGGACTGCAGGTTACCGAACAAATACCGATTAACATGACACGGACTGAACATCGGTATGACT
Source organism: Parascaris univalens (assembly GCA_037576465.1). NCBI lineage: Eukaryota > Metazoa > Nematoda > Chromadorea > Rhabditida > Ascarididae > Parascaris > Parascaris univalens. The sequence goes on from CM075173.1 coordinate 4,641,381, forward strand.
GCAAAGTGGGGGCGATGCATCGATATGATTGGTAAATTATGAAGTTCGAAATAGCCCCATCGGAGAAAATTCATTGCTCCTCTGATGAAAACTTTATATCGATGCAATCCACATACCGTGCGGTAGCCACTTTTGCAACCTTTAGTTGCTTGTGCCCTTTTAGACGAACAGTGCGAACGTTTACCGACGACGTACTTCGACTGCTGTTTCGCCGAACGCCTTGTTTGAATGTCACGGCAGCATGAGACGACCAACGCAACATCCTCCATGACGACCAACACAAATATCTAACCGTGCTTTTGAAATTGTGCTCAATTCAAGTAGAGAGGTATGCAAATCTCCAAAGTGGAGTAACTTCTGTATATATATATATATATATATATATATATATATATATAGCAGTAGTATACACCAATTCTGTTACCGTTATATACATAAAAAATGGAAATTATAAATATCGAATAAAATCACGCCTTTGCAGCCATCTCCGCATTGCTAATCTGCTTTTGCACTAGCAAAACCTCTTGCATGTGCTCCTCGTGGGCTGCTGCCGCCCGTGCAAGACGCTCTTTCAGCTCACTCTCCCACGCTGCGCGAGCCGCAATAATCTGTAAGCAGTGAGATTTTAAATAAAAGCAATAATGGCAGAAGTCAAGAATAAAGTAATGTGGAGTGAGGAGAAAGGGAATATGGAAAGGAAGAAACTACAATTCTTTCTGGAAGAAATCTCGGCAACGACAATATAGAAGCTAACGAAAAGTTTTCCGAGAAATGGCCCTCTCCCCCCTCTCCTACAAAGCTCTCAGTTCCTTTGGTGAAGAGCTTGCTTTTTCAACCCCTTCAACAAAAGCTTATGTTCGTTGAAAATTGTTGCTGGATGATTTCATCTCATTTAAACATATTTATCAAGAAAGTTACCCCATAAAGTGAAATAACAAAAACCATTCTCTGCACGGTGAACTAATTCAGCAAATGGAAGCACTCATACGCATATAGTTGCCATTACCACAAGGTGCCTTTAGACATCTCTAGAAATTTATTCTTATCGCTTTCAATAGGAACATTTCAGAAAAGCACCTCATTGCCGACTGGCCAGTTTATCGGTTCCTAATTAGCCAAAGTTGGATTTTTCGGCTGCGATGCTTGCAAATGCTAATCGACTTGCTAGATGGCTTGCAAGCGAATTTTGGCTTTTACCACATGTCTCCGACCGACCGATCGATATTTTTTTATTATACTCAGTCCGTTTCAACCTATTAAAGAAAACTTAGTTGATTATTACCACTGTTTATTAGCGAATATAAACAAGATTCGCAGTAGCCAATAGTTGGATAGTTTTTGTACTAATTTACAAGCTTACTTCGGAATTGCCCTCCGTTTCCGATTGATGGATCCTGGCCCGTTCGGTTTCTAGCTCCTGCTTGGCAAGTTTCGACAGTGTGAGGCGCTGAGCTTCGATGGCCCTTGCAATCTTCCGTTCTGCGTCTAGCTGCTCCTCTATCAACCGTCTGTGTAGAGAGTCGACTTCTGCCCTCGCGTGGTCTATGATCGCTTTCATCTCACTCGCTGTCATTTTTTCTTCTGAAAATTTAACGCATCAATCGTCACAAAGAAATATGAAACAAACAAACAAAAAAACGTTACGAAGAGACCTATAGGAACTGTACCATGTAGAACATTTAAAACCTAACCACTGAAGGGATTCTTTATTTTGCACATAATTTCCAATTCCTCGCTCTGCCGGTGAAACCATCTCACGTATATCAGCTGAACCACCTAACTCTAGTTCCCTTTTCCTCTCCTTACCCTCCCCTCTCCACCCGCTACTTCGAAGCTTCCATAACGGAACGGAAATCTCCCCAATGGAATGTGAGCAGAGATGCCAAAATTTCCTTTCCTAAAAAGGAAACCACCGAAATTTTCTCCAACAGATCATCGACGCCACTTTTTGCTTCTATTAAAAGCCTATTCCTTCACGAACCGCCAATGCCGAATTCAGATAACATTGTTATGGTATTAACCTTGAATGTCGAAGTGTGGTGAGATTTTCTTTAGCTCTTCGGCAAACTGTCTGCGACTTCCCTCAACAAGCACTTTGTACTGCGTCATGATACGACTTCTAGTGCGTGCTGCCTCAGCCAATAGATTGAGTTCGTTGAGTTGCTTGTTCAGCTTATTTGCCGTTTCCATCGCTGGCACGATCAGCTTATTATCGCTTGTGTAGGGACATTCTTTGCCCTCAAGAACAATCTAAACATAATAAACTCCAACACTTTGAATATTCAATGCGGAAATAGATAAAAAACGAAATGCAGTTCAATAAATCATACGGGCAGTTGATTCGATGAAGGCGGTTGCTCCTCTTTTATTTTTGCTACGAAGGTGTTGAAATGGCAAGCAACAACAAAACAGATATCTACTATCCACACTGAATTGATGAATTACACAAAGTATGAGAAATTGAACATGCGATTTCAAATATCAGCAACTACTTGCACAGAATATATGAGTTATGACTATCGAGGGTTGAGCAAATGCGGCGACACTTAAATAATACATGTAGCCGACAATTTCTCTCACCAACTCCACCAATATCAGGTGGATTGCCATATTTCGTATTACTTCCAAATGTAGAAGGCGGCGGAGCAGGTCGAAAATCATTTCAAACAAAATGTCATTTCCTGTAATTGCCACCTTTTTCAGATTATCGAGTGAATTTCTAGCGTCGCACTCATCTTTTAGATCGCCTTTTGCGAAGCTCTCTGCGTTTTCGAGAGCTTTCGATACGGCTGACCAATTACCATCCTGTAATTTAGCAATATTCAAAATGTTTGAGCAGACCTAACAACTCTTCCACAATATAAGTTTTATAACTGGTGAAACGATGCTTTTTTCCTTTGCCGATAGAATAAAATGAAACAAAGCGCGAAAGTATTCGGAGAGTGAAATCCACAAAAGAGGGAAAAGTAAAGAACTCGCCTCCGAGACTACTTCGATTTTGGTACTATAGTGATTCACAAAGACTGAACATGACGTCATGAGAAGGCTTGAAGCCGTACCGAACAGCAGCGAATGGCCAGTAAACCATCACATGACAATAAGAGCAAGTAGAGAGCAACACAATACTTCCCCGATTCCAGTCACCGCTTTTACACTTTATTTTCTGAATCTTCACAATGATAAATATTGTTCAAATGTTCCTTGCTCAGGGGCATCCATAACACCCTCTTCTTTTGCTTATTTGTCCAGTCTCAAAAATAGTTGCCTTTGTTGTTAGCGGCACTGAATGGACCAGGCTCGAGACGTAGCACGGAATAAATTCTTCTGTTGGTTGTGAATCACAAAAAATTTTCGAGTCCCGTTCGAGGAAGGAAACATACTGGAAACAATATTCGATGTTTCCAACAACGACTATACTCTAAGAGCGTTATGAAGCGTTCAACAGTAGTGATCCTAGAATTCTGCGACCCAGAATCACTGGATATCTACTTGCAACAGTGGCCTAACCTGGCTGCTTCTGCAGCATTTAAAACATCTATGCTTCAGTTCACAATTAAAGCTCGTAAACGGTGAAATGGTTGAGTTTCGTCATTTGCTAACTTGGGCATCATCGACGGCTTTCTTCAATAAGGCAGCATGTTCTCTTGTGGCTGCGATAGTCTTCAATTTCGACTCCTTGGCGATGCGCACCTTCTTCTCAACGATCTCAATCGCTGCCACCAATGCTGCTTCCAGCTCTATAACTCACCAATTTTCGATTGCAAATCACCGAAACAACGAGAAAAGCAATGAATATATCTCCCATCTCAAACAATTAGGACCACTGTCATATGAGAACGGCAACTAAAGCGTGAACGAGTTATGTTCCCGCTGACTCCCACTCACCTCTCTACCCCTCGTAATGAGGTCTCCTTTAGGCTAAATAATCTTGTGACGTATATAAGTTTTCCAAAAACTTTCATGCATCCACAATTCCAGTGGAAAGAAACACTTCAAATATGCTTCCTACAGTGAATAAAAGTAAAAATTTAAGATGCGATATTTTCTAAACTACAAGAAAGAATAAATATTACGGATATCAAACGATGAAATGAAAAATCCATTCGACAAACGAATGGACGGTAACGAACTCATCTGAAAATAAAGTGAATATTAAAAACCACAAAAAAAACTAATATTAAATACCGAAAAATTCTGTCAACGAAGTTTAATTAATTAAATTCGTAAGTAATTCCATTCCAATTAATGACTGATCTAATTTATTGTTCCCTAATGATAAGGAGAAGTTTTCAAGGTGAGTTTCCATGTTCATAGCAGGTTGTTCCATGCATCAACAATACCTTCGTTCTTCGTTGCAATAAAATTCGGGTCGAAATCTCTCTTCATCGGGGCGGTAAAGGTCGGTTTTGTTAATCTGAAGATATAAAACAGCAATTAAATGCTCTAAATTCAGCAAAATTTCCATGACTTTAGCATTCAAAAGACGTGGAATAGTTGAAGGTTCATAGATATTAAGGTTATGAAAGAAAAATCCTTCGTATTTTGAGGAAAAGAGGGGTAGAAGTCAGTTAATGATAAAAAAAGGAAAGCACGTAGTCAGGTAGCGACACTCAAAATCAAGATAGCCCCGAAATATGCGCTCTCTTGAGTTCTTTATACCACTCTGTTAGCTAAGTCAATCGATGACGCAGAAAAAAATGAAATAAAGCTGGCTCCACGCTGGAAGCTGCGGCTTCATTAGATGTTTCATGCGAAAACATAGAAAAAGCAACACTCACTTACTGCTTTCATGAGATTCGTTTTGAAGAAAAATAACAGCAACAAATTTCAAATCATTTCGTACATTCGACTGAAAGGCATAGGAGACAGCACTGCGCTCTAAAGACGTGCAAATGGAGCGTATGAAAACGAGTGGCTAGTGCAAGTTTCTTAGCGACTTCGATGACCCACGAACAGTTGTGTCTTCTTATACTCGCATGTGCACTCTCAAGTCGTGAATAATGGCCTCTGTCGGAAAATCTACATATCCCATTCTATTTTGCCTCCCTTTATTTCGCTTATTTATGTATTTGCCTATCTTCGAATCACAGAGAGAGTGAGAATTACGATGCACTTTTTCAGCAGTCGATAAAACAAGAACAGCAATCGGCAGATGTTGAACCGACCACGAGCAAATGCCAAATTGCATCGATGAGCTTTTCACTTTACCTATTGTCCCCTTTTTGTACCAATTTTGAGGTGTAAATTCCAAGGTATTACCCATTTTATAGCTAAGACTGAAATCCTTCAAGGAAGATGGCAACAAGAGCAGGGGGAAAATCGGATGAAACTAGTCTTTCTTGTCCAATTGTCTCTCACCTCTTCGATAGGTGAATGATGCTGCAATAACGACACTTAAATAGTGACGGCGGATCACTCATCTATATTGGATCTCATTTGCCGATTATTGATCAAAGCAATTGTCAGCGGCAAAAATGAGTAAAATTTTCATCATTAACATGGGGTCAGAAAAGCCCATTCACAAAGATCCGCACAATTTGGAAGTTGGTAGGGACTGGCAGCCGGATGAGCCGCGCACCACTTCTGATCCCGACGTTTGCCAGTGTTTAATAATATCCTTTACATGTTGGCTGCTTAAAGCATTTGTGGAAACCAAAAATTTCCATGAAAACCACATGGACCGATTAAGATAAAAGTGCTATCAGTGCACCTAGACGAATATCTACGAATACTGTGACGAAAAAGAAAATATCCCAAACTAAACCACATCCAGTCATTTTCCAGCAATCTTTGTTCATCTCCTTTCGGATCATTTCGGCTGTGTTTCTCAACCCTCATCTCCTATCATCGAGATCGATACTCTTCAATACAATATCTAAGCGCTCAACATATGATTATCCACTAGTCCAATTTCCCAGCATCGATTAAACCAGTGAAGAATTTGTAAATGAGTTTCACTCCAAGCAAACGCCGGTGGTTTCTTAATAAATGCAGCTAACAAAGGGGATATGGAAATTAAAAAAAAAACTGCTTGACCGAGATTTTCTTTGTTTTCGTCTAATTTTTCTTTTTTTCTTCCTACCTCTTTTCTACAGCTTTTCCACCTGACGGGCATTTAAGCCCGAAATTGACCTTCTGATTTGCGAGTTGGAAGCGATGAAAACAGGAATGCCTATCAATCTGTGGGTTTGCAAGCCGCTAATAGCACTCTTTGACGACAATGAAAACAATGACGAACTAAGGGGTTGAGAAGGGTGAGCTCGACTCGACGAATGCTATCGAATCACGAAATCTATGAGCTCCTAAGTACCCCAACTGGAACTACGATATACTCTATATATAATATGCGCACCAACCATCTGTAAACACTAACAATAAATTTCGCGTTTGCCAATGATACAAATTTAACCTTGATGGAACACTTTTATTCTTGTTGTAATATGCGAAATTTGCATTAGTTTAGTTAATCGTGGAAAAAATGATGAATACAGCGAATATTCGTTTCTGGATTCACAGGTTTCGCTTTGAGCGTTTAAAAACAGTAACAATAATCTCAGTAGAAAATACGACTAAAAATGTTCTATATTTTCTATCAAACGCATCAATAACCGTGTACATCCTAATATCCGTGTAATAATTATACATCATAAATTAGGATCCCTCCTCACACTACAGTCGTCGCATTCAGAGCGAGATATTCATGTGACTAAATGTTTTTAAACAGTGTAAAAATAAACCTCTCAGAAAATCTTTCAAACGATATCTTTGAGTATATATTGCAGGAGTTAATCTATCAAAGTATAAATAATGCTCTTGTAGCGCTTTTGAAACAATACTTAATATATGACCAAAAAATAACTAGCGCTTCTTCTATGACAGCGCACCAACCTCACCGATATTTCATATAAACCAAAACAATTCCTCGGCTCCATATAATCCCTCCCTCTCATCTCCTCATAACCTACTGCCGAAGTACACACGCTTTATAAAATTCACGCAGCATATTTCATTGAATAGATCTCGCTGTGAAAATTTGCGCAGAATATGACGACCTAATTCACTAAAAATACCTGTCCTAGTAATTGTCAGTTGAAAACTATGACTTCTATTAACGAAATACGATAAGTGGTTTGACAAAACGAATCACAGATCTACTTTGATTTCGGCTTGCGAAGGAGTTGCTCGAAATGCTCAAAACACCACTTCGTCCACGGCATCTTTTGTTCTGTTTTATGACGAAATTCGGGATGATAACATCCATAGGCAAGCACTCCACCTGCGCCAGCTAGCACTATACTCGTTCCTAAAAAATAACACCTTATATTAGAAACTTCCTGATGCTCATACGGACTTCGATTTAATATCTCTCAAATCTTTCAGTTTCAAACAAATCCACTCGTTATTACTGCTCACTCCTTTGCAATAAGCTAGAAGCAATGGCTACTGAGATGATCATCGTCTGCTTTACGATGCACACGGAAAGAACATAATCCAAAAGTTCCCATCACCCTAAACGTTATGCCAAATAGACGGCTGAATAACGCCTCTTATTCGTTTGCATTCACCCGTTTTGGTATAAAAAGTAAAAACGTCCTCAAAAATCAGCTTTGTAGTGCTCACAGGAGGAATCTTGAGCATATTCACTCTTGGCGCTCAGGTGCATCTATCTCTGGACCGTAACCACATCTACTTAGGCAGACTGAGCACATCTGCCTTCTGGGCTTAGGTGCACCCATTTTCTTCCCACTCATATTATTGACCAACGACTGTTCAGGTATACGCAACGCTTCTTTTGGAAGGGAGGATCACCACTCTCGGCGAACAGTTAAAAAAACACAACGTGTGACATGGGAAATAACATGGTAATAAAAATCTATCTCTTCCACATGAATTGAAAAGACATGAATAAATTCTGTTGGCAGTTAGAGAGAGCATAAACATCAACAGTAAAGGACCACAAGAAACTTTTTTATGTGACCGACTATTTGTATTTAAAGGCCACGATTACTTAGAGTAGATCCGGAATGAGAATTATGAGACCTCCTCGAGTGATTTTAATTGAAATTAAGTTTCATTTAATTAATACCGTTCCCCTCAACGATGAGAAAGAATTAGGTCGGCGGCGGGGTGCAGAACACTTTACAGGACGTAACAATCCCACCTCTAAGAAATAAAGTTCCTAAAAAAGAAGAAAATATTTAGGCCCAACAAGCGTATAACTGCGATGACCTAGTAGATTTGGACCGGAGTCGATCTCAGTTTGGACTTCATTAGTTCTCGCAGCGAATTCTGAGTTTGTTTTTTTTGTATTTGGTCTTGCCTACAGCAGGTACAAAATCATCGCATGAAAATGCCACTCAACATTGAAATCAGACTCTTACCCCTCCCCTCTCCTTTTCCTTTCGACGGAGGCTTTATAAAATTTCAAATCCAAGTTTCGATAAGAATCTGAAGCATACGCTGCCACATACGGGGCATCGCTCTCTCGTACATTCTGCCGAGATTGCATTGCAAATGTGGCGTCAAGAAGCTCCTCATATCATCAAATAATTTTACAAGAAAGTGAACTGCTGCCGAAAATATCATTGAAAAATCTTGCTCGTCGTGAGAATCTTCTTATCAGATAGTACACAACCGTCACGAAAAGAATAATGCAATCCTACCGATGAAGAAATTCTTTGTTCTGTTGCCATTTTTGCCAGCATTCGATGAACAATGACGAGCAAAACCAAAAGGTTTTGCAACTGTGAACAACCTGAAATAGCTATTAAATTTGAAGAAATAACTTCCTGTGCAGTAATATCGCCCTATGCAATGTGGATAATCGAATTCCTCACTCTGCTACTCTTTCTCCTCGATCGTTCATAGAGAAATAAGAAAAGCACAATGAGAGGCGGACGGTAGGAGTGTTTCAAGAGCGCAGTCAGGAGATGCGCGCTAGCTGGCTGTTGCGACTTAAACTGAATTCAGTTGTTTATTTATCGTGAAAGGCGTAATATATGTGCGTTTTCCTCGATTCTTATAAACCAAAGATGGACATGAGAATAATTGACAAGGTGATCGAACCTCGGCATAAAGCGGCTAAGAATTAGACGCGCATTTATGAATAGAAATGCGACTCACGAAGTACGGCTTAAGAAAGCAGTATTGCTCCACATTTCATTTATGTAGTACTTAAATCGCGTTCGGCCAGCAAATTTCATGAACTAATCAATCTTTGCCTACTACTACACCTTGCCACATATACAGAACTAGATTTTCTCAGTAGCTCACCTCGATAGGAACACAAAATTAGTTGAAATACTCGCATTCAATTCGTTGAATATCAGTGGAATATCAATGTTCTACATACAATTAACAGTTTTTCACGTCAAGGAAATGATGAAAGAGAAAAAGCGTTCGATAAAGTACTAGTGAATGGCAATTATCGGTTAAAGTTGTCAGATCCTCTGAAACTTGTTTGGAATAGATTCTGAGACTTGAGCCCCTCAAAAAATTGACTTGAGAACTTTTTCTCTGGAATTTCCTCTCCAAAAACATTGCTCATATCTACTGGAGCTAAACGATTGTACGAAAAGAACCCTCCTATATGCAAAGTGAGGCTTTAAACTAACCTTAAAAGCCTCAACGTTAAGAAATAAACAGACCGCGTTTAACTTATCGACTCAATGAAATACATCATAAATAATTCGTTTAATTCATGCAATCGAAGGCATAAGGAAATAATTGGCTGAACCACTTGTGGTTGAGTACCGGCCTAGGGGAAATAATCAAGATTTGCGGCAATGAGATGCATCATTGCAAATGGAAAATTACTTAAGGAAGAAACCTTGATGTGACGATATATCTTGGTGCATATGTGAGCATCCTGTGCTATCGAAATCAACTCTGAAATGCAAAAAAAAACGCATATTCGATGGTATAAACAGAACATCACGCTCAGCAAAGAAAGACGGTGAAAATAACTATGATCTAATGAATTCCAACAACGGATAAGTTCTTGCAAGACGAATTCAACCTTCCCCTAATATCATCTGGCTATTCTCCTTTCACTGTTCTATACATTTCTGTACAAAGTACTCTGTCAACGTAAACAGTACCAGTGTTCGCACACAGCACGACAGATGCGTCGATCTGATACATTACCAAAATCCTAAAGAACTTTGATACTCTAATATAGCCTCTTCGCTAAGAAGTTGAATACGCACCTACTGGAACCGATCTCCGCAGGGAAATTAATATGACGACCATTAAAGGCTTTATCGGTGAAGTAAAAGACACTGGTTGGTGCAGTAAACATTGCACTTCAAATCAAAGGCAGTAAACATTGCACTTCACAAAAGATTATTTTCATATGTGCTAATTTGAGATACGTGACAAGTTTGAAGCATTTTTGGGCCGATGCGACTAAAAATTGTTAATTCTACGATAAGAAAAAGTGCAAAACATTTTTCGGAATAAGCAAATTCACTCCACCGCCTCAGATCTGACAAAATAGCTATCGACAGTCGTGCAGAAGCATTGCCAATGAGACTGAAAAGCCGACTACGGATATGAGTCATAAGAACAGTTTTCATTTCCCTTATTGCAAACTGATCGTATACCAAGGCATAAAATTACCAAATTCCTTAGCTCGTTCGTCTTCATCCCTCCCCCTAAAAAGATCTCAACGACTAGACGAGCGAGTCAAGGGCAAGTGATCACCACATCCAGTGGTTTATAGGGTACAGCCTTCTTAAGAATCCCGTGCAATCTACTTATAATGCATCCAACTGCTTCAACGATATGACTCTTGAGTTTTTGTGTGCAAACGGGGCGGTACATTGGAGAATGTTACTGGAATAGCTGCAAGGAAGAGTTGTTGTTGAAACCAATCCCGCAAACTCCAAGACTTCCAAGTTCCCTTCTAGTGCAGGTTATCAACCCCTCCAAACCTTCCTCCGGTTAAATACCCTCAGTCAAAGACAGGTGAGCACCACATAACACCACCTTTATCCCCACTCGTCCCTCTCTGCGGGTAGTGTTCTCCATTGTGTTAGAGATTACTGGGCTTCGCATTTGGGCGTCCTTCAAATATTTTAGTCTGCGCCTCGCAAAAACGCGTCTCAAAACAATTTTGCGAGTGCACAGAACTGCAGATGAGCTTACGAACAAAAACATTCTAACCGATCGAGTTGTTCAACGCCACACACCGAAACTCTCCTCTAAGAGGAACGCTGACGAGGAATAAATATAAGCGACCGCGAGGAACTTTTAGTTGGCTCAAGAATGCGAACTATTATTTACATCGAATCACATATGAATCATTCAAAAAAAAAACTAGAATTTACAAGAATGAATAAATTCATGGGCCGAGAAGTCGGCTAAATGACGGAATCCAGAATATTGGACTTCGGGACGATTGTGGGGGTTAAAATCAGTAACTCACAACGGACAGCGTTGCCCCTTTTATTGGTGGCACTTCTGACGCGAGTTCCCATTCCTCGACTTTTTCTTCTCCCCCCGTCTCTAATCCACTACCCTCCTGTACTCTTCCGGGAAGCAGATGCAGCACCTTGCTGTACTCTCTCGAAAAGCGGGTGCAGCTGTATGCTCGCGCAACTGCAGCCACCAATAGAACACGATGAGATAAAAATGCGGCAGCAGTGGAACGAACGCACTCTAGAAAAATCAATGCCTATGTGTCGAGAATGCAGCCACACAGTCCCATCGCGGCGATTGAGCAATCGAAAGTTACATGCTTATTGATCGGTCGTTTTCCAAGGTGCTTTTGTGGCACGTCTTGATCTTTCGAATTTTACTGACGACGATGCATTCGAGAATAAAGATGGTGGGTGAGGGATGAGGGGAATGAGGCGAATTTTTATAAAGCTGAATCTTTAAAGGCGTTCTCAGATAATCGTTATAAACCTCGCCTAGTTTAATTAATTACTGATTAAAGCATTAGGAAGAGTGAATCATGCTGGTCGACATCGGATGCAGTTAATGCACATCGTCAGCCAAAAAAGAGCAAAGGGCATAAGTGAAGAAAAGAGAGGAAGATTTAGTCATTACGATTATCTAACTATAACCAAGCCGTCCCTCTTGAAAGGAATAGGTGCTGTACCCTTATTCCGCATTAATTATTCTTACTTGTCCTTGCCAGGTCAATCTGAACAACACAAAATGGAGGAAATTACCTTCTCAACGTCACAAACTTACATTCCGATAGGGAAAAAATGGTCATTTACACGATGAACAGCGATCAATTATGCTAGGAAAAATGTCGTCGTCGGTGACTTAAGAGGTGCTGAAAAAACGACCCGAATTCATCATTCTAATCGTTAAATTGTTCCAAACTGGAGAGAGAGACATCGAAATTGACGACTTCACACAGAACGAACCCCGAAATTTTCACTGAGGAACGTTTCTCAATAAATTATCCATTTCAACGTCGCCAACAACATCCAGGGACAAACCTATGCAAATTTCGCAAACTTATTAGTACTTTGATTCAAATTACCTTTTTCTCAAGAAATGAGGCGAGCTAGCCACATCGTTGAGAGGAGGTGCGATTAGAAATGGCGCTATCTGCACGACTTGGGACCTGAGGTCGCTCAGTCGGCTGCAAATTAATTAGCAATTTGGAACAAAAACAACGATCAAAAAAAATTCGATGCGAATAAATTCCCCCACTAACAAAAACTCATAAAAAGATTTCGAGAAGAGAAATTTCCGATCATTTCTGCGGGTTTGAATTTTCATTTTAACGTCTTAAAATATCTTTGGCATCAGTTCGGTAAGTTATCAGCAAGTCATAAAACCCATGAAATGATGCATTTAGGCTTGACTCATTCGATCGCTCACAACTTTAAATCACCCTTTGAATTTAATAAATGAAACCTAACGGTGTTGTAGGAGGTTACCTCTTACGTGCCTCAAACCGTCAGCTCTTCTCGATATAGTTTTTGCTCCCTCCGAGATGAAACCAGTGAATGGACAGTAAGGGGATACGCACAAAAACACTGAGATAGTTCGTCTCACAAGCCGAAATTTGCACTACACCGCTCTGCAAATTTCAAAATCCTCATAAACAGAGAAATATATCTTTTAATGTTTGCAAATTGCAAAACTTCATGATTAGAGCGACGTGTCCGATAAATATAATTACATCGCGCCAATGAGCGATATAATTGATCGTCGAGTCGAACGACCGCGAAAGATTTCAATGGAATCACCACTTGACAATGCCTAATTAAATTCGCCTTCTTCAGTAGCTTCGAATGACATTCAGCAACTGTGGTGCGCATCCTCGACCCTCACTGGTGTTAGATGGTACCGTCAATCGACCAGCAACAAACCACCTTCACCTTCCACACTCTTATTTTTTCTCTTTCATTACCTCTGAAACTCACATCTATCCATCTGACTCGTATAACACACCCCGCTATCTAAACGATGCGCAACGATTTTTTCTGAACGATATGTGCACAAAGAGTAGTGAAGGTTTGGCTCGAGGCATTTTCGAACCGCGGTCTATTGGAAGCGATTTAGAATTAACAGCACTGCGAATGCCTTATTGGTATAGGCAGTTGCTTATTATAGACTAGCGGCGACCTTTGTCTGTCTTTATGCTGTTCAGAAAGAATTTGGCAGCTTTGCAACAGGTTTTGTTTGATGGCCGCAGTATTTATCGTTACGTTATGGTACAACTGAACACAAGAATCAGATAATATTGCACGCAAAATAAAATGATAGACGTTATGAGGGAATGAAGAAATGAAAATGGAAAAGAGATGAAATGAAATTGGATTATTCACTAAATAAAATTAAACTTCATGGACCTATGGCGTATAGAATTATATTCTCTGAATGGCGTGTAGAAAATAGAACGAATAAAGTCTGTTATGTACATTTGCAAACATAAAATATTACGCTTAAAAGATGATCAAATTTCAGACTGTTCTGAGCGATTGCCAGCAAGAGCGCTCGTCAATGAAACAGTCGACAAGAGTTATCATGCAGATAATGACTGCATTGTTTTGTATGTTCGCAGTGGCATTTTCGGAGAGTGACCTGAACTTGAAGCAGCTCAAGCTGCAAGTCGACAGACTCAGGGATGCTGTTTCATTAGTAAGTTGACATCATCTTGTTGTCTCTTTGCTTGCAACATACCTATTAGGCAACTAACTAAACACACCATTGATAACTGACCATGATAGTTTCTATTATGTTTTATAAAAATGTTTGCAGCATCATGTAACTGTAATAGCAATGGAATTGAACATGAAAATGAAACTGAGCAAATAGATAAATTAATAAACTCACTCTTCGATAACGATACAAACTGTTATTCGCAGAGGCGATACCGACTTGCGACCTTCAGTTTTTCGGGTCAGTTCGTCGAAGGAATACTCTTTCTCCAACTATCGGTCCATTTTTTCCGCCCTATTGAAAAGAAAAGCACTATAGAAAGCAGTGTACCTCATCAAAATACATCACAGCTAAATCGACAAATTTCGGAATTCGTCTCAAGGAACCCTACCACGCTTTAAATACAAACAGGTTCTACAGTACTCATACGCGATTTGCTACAGTAGGCGCGCATTGAACATAGTGCCCCACATAATTTCCTTTAAGCATCACCGATTCAAATTTCCGACTTTCTATAAGCACCATACAACTTCAGTATAGCAAACTTGATTTAAACAACTTTATCGGTTGTAGATACAACCGTTGTAAGATACTGGTACCATATACTGCCATGAGGGTTATATTGAGAGAACCCGATGTAGGATGTTTATTAGTGAAAAATGCGCCACGTACCAATCTAGAATCCAGAGAAAGTATGTGCCTCCTAAAAATGTTATGGCTGGCGTTCTTTACACCTTAGAGTGGGTGCAACTTTTTGCAGTTGCATCTCACATGTGAAATATCACAGCCGTGACATGACTTTCCACAAGATAATGCAAGGAAGGGCTGTAAGGTTTTCGCGTAAAGGTAAAGCATTCTCGGTAAACCTGTACATATTCCTTGTAAGGCTACACAAGCTTGCTAAAAAGTTGTAATTGCTTTACTGAAGGATTCGCTATGAGGATGTTATTGCAAAGATTATGTTTTCCAGCATTGGTCGCACATCACATGCATCGAGTTGCACTGTGGTTGGTCTTGACGAGACTCGACCACTTAGGGAGCTGAGGCTCTAATTCTTAAAGATTCATGGTGAATGTGATTAAGTCACTTGCTGACTAAGCAAACTGTGGCGTCGATTCGTTTTAAATTTATCTAGATTCTTAATTTTATTTTATACGTATGTGGAAGACGATGTCTTGACGCGTTTTGTTTGACGTAACAGAAGACGGAACGGAGAAAAATATATCATAAAAGTCGAAGCTCAAATATCGAATTTCAGTTGAACAATTCGGTGAGGATAACTGAGGAGACATTCCTCGAAAAATTAGCTCATTTTGTGGAACAAATGGATGCGATAAGAGCGAATCAACTCAATATTCGGTTAGCTCAAAAAATGATTTAATTTCATTCCTAATGCACTGAAATACAAATCTATTTAGAGTTTTCATGAGTGCGACGTGAATGCAAAGCTTGAGAAACGACGAAACGAAAAGAAAAAGTCGCCATAAAATGAGGCGAGAATACCTGTAACGTATAATCGGCTAGTTGAAAATGTGGGATTTTTAATGCTTATTTTGCCACTTATCCGACAATCCAACGATCCCATCCATTATCGCAATAAAACACAAAAGCGTTTTGTATGATGTCTGGAAAACTCTCAAACCTATTATGTGTTCAAACGACGCCTTCCAAACTTGCCATAAGCAGGAGGGAGTTGAAAGAAGGAAAAATTAGTGGAATATCTTTTCAAATGGAATGTTTTCGAAAGCTGAAAATAAGATGAAGAAATCTGGAAGATTGTTTAGAGAGCGAACCTGCTAAGGATCCAAGTGAGATGAGAATGAAACGAAATTTAAGAAGGCAAGTATCGGAAAAATCCTTTCAATTGTTACGAAATAGTGCTGTGAAGTAGAACTTCTACAGTAAATAACGTATTGTTACAACGAAGCTATCCAACAATACTGATGCACGTATTGCACCTTTACACAGGTATATCCACACTCGAATAGATCTCATATCGCAAAATTTAGAGACGTCTGCAAATTCCTTTTCTTTTCGAGGCATTTTAATCGATGAATCGTTTTCCGATTTCTCACTCTATATTTGAATTAAAATTTCAAAGAATTTTAGGAAGTCATTACTCGCCGACTGGATTGAAATCCCTCACCACAAGATCAAACTGAAAATATTTGCGAGTAAGCTGAACGCTTATGAAGCCGAAGATACGTGTAAATCGTTCGCTGCAAAACTGTTAACTATAAATAATGCAAACTTCAACATGATAGTCTCAGGTATGTAACTTGTTGAGGTACAAACTACTATGGCACTGGTAAGGGTGAATGGTGAGACGAATGCATGTAAGCTAAAAGGGTCACGTGTGTGTATCTTTTCAAGCTGTATCGCCGCTGTAAGCAATGGATCCAAATCGTCATAATTTCCTAGCACCGTCAAAGGAGTAATGTTGATCGCAACTTTCATTCATTTTGACGTTACTCAAAATCACATCAGTATCGGTAATTCTGCAAATCTGTCGAGTACCACTATCCACTAGCCTCGACTGCGAATAGTATCGAAAATATCCTAATTCGCTTAATGCCCATATAGAGCTTCCTGAACCTATTGGTAATGCTGATCCTACACGCGAACACAATGATCATTTTTTGTTGACGGGGATTGGAACTTGCAACATACTTTCACCAGTTCGAGCTGTTATGGTCGCACAACCTTCCCAGCCACCTTCCTTAATATCTTCGGAAATCCGAAAACAGAAAGATGCACACAGCAGGAGTGATGGAGTGGCACTCAATTATGACTGTTAAAAGGCTTAACACGTGCATGAGCATTTATATCTTTTGCAGATATACTGAGAAGGGAAGTTGATCGGCCAGCGTGGATTGGTCCAAGAACCTATTTCGACATCACCCAAATAAGCGGTAAGCAACTTGCACGTTTCATATCCTCGTGAATAATCTCAATACACCAAGTACATCGATTTCCTCATCACAGCTTCTGTAAAATTCGACGACTCAAATCGATTCGATTTCTGCTTTGTGACCATTAATCGATCCAACGAAAAGAATGGTACAAATGACCGAAAAGGAAAAGTTTCATCATTTAACGACGAGACCATCTATCATGATCAAGGCTTGAATTGAGGGTTGAAATGAAAATGCATCTTCGCAGGATTGCGTTACTGGAAATTCGAGAACAACTTTATTAATATTTGCACTACGAGAGACTAAATTAATAGAACAAGAGGCAGTTTGCTCTTTAAGCGGATGAGTGCACTGGCAATTCTATCGAGGTGTTATCTGTTATTCTCGAAAACCGATTCAGCAACAACATTTCAACGCCCATCTGCGTGGACCCAACACAGAGAGACGCAAATGCGATGGCGTTGTTCAATTAAGTGATAAGATTATCCGTTGTTGAAATTACCTGCTCACCACTCACATTGCCGAAACAATGATTAGCTTTCGCGTTAACGAAAGGAAGCAAAACATTTCCAAGTGGGTTCGAATCTAAGCTATAATGCCTATCATTTAATGGACTCCTACTGATATAAGCCAAGAAGTACAGAGGATGGCAGAATGGTGGATTCGAATCGAAACCATCCAAAGTAGAACAGACTCTGCCATAGAATGAAATGAAATGTTAAATAAATTCTAGAATAATACTATAGGATTTTTAGGTTTGCGGAGTTATCCAGTGTTCCCAATGATCGTTTCTGATCAAGTCCCTGTTTCATCTCTCAGCATTTTGCTCAGTTTCGATAGCTTAGGAAAAGCGAACTGATAAGCGTGCAAGATTTGAATTACAACGTAAATTCTTATAAAATGTACAAAACAATACAATTAATTTAAATAATCCAACCGGCCAAATCAATTCGCCACAAAACGTCGGTTTTTTACAATCCGATGGGCACGAAAATATCATCGATGCGAAATGAATGGTGCGACGGTCATATCCTAAAAATTACGGAGCGGCGATTCATCGCCACGACATTACTATAACGCTTTTGCGAATGCGAATTATATCATTTATTGACCATTTTGAGAGCTTCTGCTTTGTACAGCTGCAGTGTTCAAATTACAAGTAATTCAGGCATATCTCATATTAGAGTATCTGGGTATAACATTAGAGTGTATTTTATTCGTGGATATTAGCATTTAGGACAAGTCCTCTGAGAAGCGATGCTTCAAAAGCGAACACTATAAATAGACTTCCATCCCTAACAAGCATCACAGTTTGTTTCCGCACGTTTTGGATGAAAGGAATTTTTAATCGCTGAAAATAATCAATCGTATGAGGACGGAGCTAATTTTAGGATACAAAAACTTCGATTCGACGGAGTTGGAGGTCGGCTGTGTTGCGTTGGCACCGGATGGCATTTGGCTGAGCCGGAATTGTGACGAAACGAAACATTTTATTTGTGCGATCGAGAACTTACGATAATGAGATATAATTCATTCCGTTATTTAAATATAAAAATGCAGTTGCCTATAAGATAGTGCAAGAAAACTTTCTTATCTTAAATCTTAAATCCACACGTTCGGCGGAAGAAGCATACAACGCACGTCCAATGAGCACATTGTAATGCATACAACTCTGGATGCCAGGTGATGCTGCGTCGCACACTATAGGACACCTCCACGACGGTATTCATAAGTGACGCCACGGCAATTAGTTCCATTAGTTCCACTCTCGCTAAACCCACGCAGTGCAGTTTTACAATTAACAAGAATACACTTTTTTTCCAATCTCCTCGTGGTGGTTTAAATTTCTTCGCCGACGAAAGTCTGTTTGAAAACGGATGCTTTAGCACTTCAAACTGAGCCATTCTGCATCGGATCGCAGATGCGAACCGTTAGTAGCAATCATTTGGTGAATGCTAGTAAGGATCCCTCTTCGAACAATCGTTTTTTAAATTCTCGAGTAGATATCACTACAGGATCGAAGGGATGAAGGAGGTTGATGGATTCTTCATCGGACTCCGATTGCCAGCCTTTCCCGAAACAGTATCTCTATCGCGTTTAACTGAAGAACGCAAAGAGACATGTTTGCGAAAAAACTTGGATTTTCATTGTCAAAAGGAACCAATTACTATTAGTTTCGTATTCGCAAGCCCACATCGGGACTTACGGTCATTTATGGGTGTGCATCGACGGGCACTTATAAGCATAAGTCACCTGTCCTCATAAAAAACTTGGAAGACATGGATCCCAGCAGAACCTGAACTGCACCGGTTGTCCAGATCTATTCCGCCACAACATGGACTACGCATTTTAGCAGGCTTCATGCTGTGATACTGAACGTCTCTGTTATACCCGTGGATAAGAAACGAACCTGGAAAACACGCCTCAGAATGTAATCCCCTCACCCCTGTTTGTTTGTACCCTCTTAATATTCCGCTCGTTATCCGAAGCTTCTTTCGAATAAATAGAACATTTCATTCAAAATTGCCTTATGCCGTTGTGCTCGCAATCTCATCTCTCGTACATACCATATACCGTTCCATGTCTCCGATTACTCGGTGATCAGCTGGCTCATTTTTGGAATAAGGAAATATCGCAACCAATCAGCACTTTGGCACAGCCATGACGTCAATAACAACAACGACTCATCTCTGAATGCTCCGAGGTGACATAAATGAAGTGCTTCGGGTTCCCTAGATTTGGAATGAGGCATCATCTTCTTTATCAGGCAAATGTATAAACAATAGTTTTTTCAGTTCCCAAATTTTCTTTATTAATAATTTATATTTTATAACAGGACGAGAAACACCGCCGATAGTTAAAAAATATGTTGTGGCTTTACTCATCAATTGTGAGCAGTGTGAGCCTTAAATGGTATAAGAACTGAATTCTATAAGATGCAACAAACGTGTCTAATGAGAGAGCAACCGAATGAGCCCAACACAACGCGTGCGTTTTGCAGCCCTTTCTATAATAATCTCGCTGCGTGGACGTCTAGAGACAGTTGTGATTTCCTAAACACCTGTTAGTCAAGCAAATTTCCAGCCTCAAATCAGCTTTTTCACCCGCATTCAACGGGTTATTTACACTAGAGTTCTTTTTAAGACACAGCTGAATATCTGAACTTTGCGACAGCTATAACATCCATGAATGTTGGCACTAATTCGATTATAAAGTCGCGAAGTTGGCCACCGCATGAAAGCAAAACCTCTATAGACTTCATTAATGAGTGAGGTGATTGTAAAATAGACGAAATAACAAGACACACACAGACATTTTCACAAAAACGACAAAATCTGACGTAACCAACGACATATAAAAAATCAGAAGTACTTTCTCTCTCTTCCAGAACTGAAAGAAACAACAACAATGACCTGAAAGGTGGATAACTGGGAACACCTTCAATTTATGGAAATTTCATACAATCACGAAGCAAAACATTACTGCGAGCTCGAACTCGCCATTAAATTCTGATATTCGGCACTCTGCTTGAAAATACGGATCTTGCGCTGAATCTGCTTCGGTGTATCCTGGTATAAGTTCTTTGCATCACGAGCCATACTCTAGAATTATTTTAATAAATCAAGTTGAAAAATCACTTTTGAAGGTTCATGAGGATGCCTCAAAACGGAATAACCCGATAGAGCATTGTGGTTATTAACTACGAAAGAGAGCCCTGACCACCCTCTTCAAAACAATAGCAGCTGCCGTTGTGCGCATATCCTTATGATTGACACATTGAAATTACTGATTTATATACTGGTTATGTGACACTCCGGAACCTGCATATTCTATCCACCGACATCCTTGTTTCTTTTTATTTTACTGCAGCTACTTCACTTCACCTTTATTCAACACACTGGTGGTTTCCTTCCTCATGAACTGAAACAGTAACGAAAAATGCTATAGACCTGACTATGTAGGTGATCAAGGTAGCAGCAAATGTGAGAATGTCCCAAGCAAATACAGGATGAATTTGAACGAGAATTGTGCTGGAGGTGAAATATGGAGCATCATTTTTCTGACATCCCACATCACACCGCATTTCCTGCCCAAGATATCGCATTCACTCATCTCATCCCTTCCCTTCTCCCTCCTCCAGCAGAATCTCATTTTAGTTTTCAGCAGTTTATAGTCGTTTTTTACGATGTATAACCAGAACTATGTACAAATCAATTCCTCCCATAAACGAACTTTACATAATGAGTTGAAATATTCCAACTATTTCAAGTGTTTTCCCCCAACACGCAGAGTCAAGTTATAAGAAAAGCGAGGCCGAATGGCAGACCTTTTGTCTCAGAATTACTGCTTTGGCGTGATCAAATGAATGTTCGTATTCGTGCTGTCAATTTCTTTTTGCAACATCCCTCTCGAATGATGCACAAATAGACACTTGAATACGAATATATATATATATATATATATATATATATATATATATATATATATAGAGGAAGAGAGAGGGAGGGGAAACTTATGCAAACTGTTGGTCAAGTACGTCGAAAAAACGATTTATGTGATATAAATCCACGTCAGCACTATAGATGTTTGGAATCGAATCCGCGATAATCTAGAGCAGAATTGTCTAATAATACTCGAATCCTATTTGAAAAGTTTAAAATATCGTATAAATACTTCTGAAATCACAACGATGAAATTTACCTCATAATCCTCTCCATGTCTCTGCATCATATACACACAAAAGTCGATATCTTGCTGCAGAAGTCGGTATCGACGCCCTTTACTCATTCGCTTCTCTTCCATCCTTGCTTCCCTTTCCAGAGCTCTTATGACACGTGCCGCCTTGACCCCATCCACACTGGATCCTCCATACTTCTTAAAAAGAATGTGTTTTCTGTGTGAAATGACCTCAGCGATAACCTCAGACGCAGAATCTCAGAGGCATTTCAGCAGACTGAAATATAAAGACCTGAAACAACAAAACCAATATTCAAAGCATCAAAATTAGCAAAGAATCCTTGACGACGTTTCACTGTTAAAAACAGTCTGAACCTCATTTAAGCTAATATATATTCAACTCTTACATGCATACTGGGTAAGTAATGAATTGTGCATATTCGTTTATCATATTAAAGGCAATGAGACTCATTTTATGCAGACGTACATTAGCAAAGTCAATCACTCTGACAATGTCAAACAATCACATCGCATCACTCAACGTCCAGCTAAAGAGGTGAACGTATACGGAATGGGGAGGAGATCGAAGGCCGATAAAGACTGAAAATGAGGGCGGAAAGGGAAAGTATAGGGAAGGACGGCACAAAAGAAGTGAATCGAATTAGGTATAAACAATTACGACGGTAACTAAAAAACTTCAAAGGAAAAAAGTGAGACTTTGTTAATGGGCGACGTTCGCAAAGTAGGCAAATAAATAAATTTACACAATGAAACAAATTCGACTCAAAGATAAGCTTTCAAGGTTTCATAAAGCAATCCAGCGATCCGTCCAATCAATCACGCAAAAGATAACCATCTTAAGCAATCGATCTTTCTGTTCCTTGACACTCCCTCGCGCATTAGCTTCCTCTACTTCCATTTCCTCTCCGTCACCGCTCGCGATGTCCATTCCCTGAAAAAATTGCAACACACATCGACGCACGTTCATCACAACATTACCGGGGTCACCCTGCTATATTATTTTAATACGGTGGTGCGAACCTTCATCCGTCTTCAAAAACACACCGCACTGTCCACATACCTCGAACTTATCGGCTTCTAAGATATCGTTTGGTGATATCAGTTTTACTTAGGCACATAATTCCGGAAACCATCCCGTTACGTTGCATCCACCTGCATCAAAAGAAAAGACCACCCCATCTATAAAATTACTATATGAGTGGAAAGTACCCATTATTGAAAAAAATAATCTTAAGATGCGGTTTTACCCTTTCAGCTCGTCGCTCCCAGCAGAATTGAATAAGAAACTAATCGTAACTACGACACCATATCACTAGTACTGATCTCCCAAGAATTTTCTTTCATGAGCTCCTAGTGCCGGTACGATATTTTAATGTTAGGCGAGCACTTCGAGCGGTAATATGGAAGTCGAAATGATATCGCATTAAATAAATCTTTGTAATTCAAACCTAATGAGAAACATAGAATTCATTTCATGAGTAATTTTATATGTAAATAATAAATTGTTTGAAGCGACTTATGGGCAGGAAAAAGGAGCAAAAAATAGGGAAAGCGAGACCGACCGAACGAATTGGAATCGCTTTATTTGCATCATAAACGAGACCCATCGATTCGAGATTTTGCTTCAGTGTTTTATCTTTTGCCCATTCCTTGAGGATTGTCTTGCTGCAAAATAATTTGCCAAATAAGATGACCTGACATGATTAATTTTTCGGATGAAGAAACCATTTACCGACTAGAACAGTCGACTAGAATCAAGGTAGCTTCTATAGATGATAATATCAAAATACTGAACTGAAAAACCAATAGAGAGAATTGCTATTGAAAGTTGCATTAAACGATTTGAACGAATGAGGCATGAGAGCTATTTCTTCGCAACATTCAACTACAGCAGCGAAACCCTCTTAGTTCCTATGTTAGCAAAATCCTTAAAATACAAGATTGATTCGAACTAAGCAGCACACTTGCGTGCTTGATCAAATGCACTGTCAGCCCGTCTTCTTCGTCTCCCTACCCCCTTCGGAGGGTTCAGCATCAGCAGTTCACCACATTCAATGCACCTACAAAAATGAAGTAAATAACGAAAGTCTACGTAAACCTCCACCTGAGGTAATCAATCGAATGTCTCCAATTTGAACTCATAGGATATCTCCGAAGTCGAAGGAAATAAGCAGATAGGCATCCGAGTGCTCTACTCTATGAACACTAAAAGTGGTTGTAGTGTTCATGGAGTAGATTACTCGAATGCTTGTCTGCCTATGCACAAAAATAACAAACGGCAACAACAAACTTACCTCGCACATTTGGCAGCCAATTTCCTTCTCTTCAATGCCTTCTTTTTCGCTGTCGAAGCGTTCTTCTTGTTCTTGCTCGGACGAGTCACTTTCTTTCCGCCATGTTTAACTGATCGAGGCATTTTTTATCCGATGAACTGATATAGACGGCATCAATCATTTAATAAAAACCTCAGCCGAATATGATCGCATAAGTGAAGCAACAGGTGCTCAAGTACTCATAGTGGCAAATACCTACCATATTACTTAGATAAGCCAAACAGACTGGTATAATATCTTCCCTCGCAGATACTCAAATGCCGCTGAATATATGCGCCTGAATCAGGTATTTCTGCATCTCCGTAATTTTTGGAACAGGGCAGCTTCATTTTACTCCAAAGAAAAAGCGAAAAATAGATGTCTTGGTGGCTTCTATTTCCTGACATCAAATAACGAAGTGATGTGCAATTCGTTATCATAGTATAGAACCGTCTTACATGGCTGGTAGCATGCACTATATATTGACCGGAAATAGCTTATTAAATGACTGCCTCAATTTTCCCCACCTTTTTACCTGGACGTCGTAGGACAATTAGGGCTCTCAAATACAAAAAAACCCCCAAGCAGAAAATCCCCACGCAGCACCCAATCGATGCTAGCAGATCCTATCACGAATCTTCGAAGTTGTTCTACTCACATTTCTTGCAAGAAGCACAATTTTTCGTCTCCGCTCTGCAAGGCTTTATATCTACACTCCACACTACCTCTCCATCTCTCTGTTTCTCCTAAAATAAATCTACATCAGTGCAATGTGGGACCACCGGCTGAAGGCGCAACTATCGCATTGCTATGCGCAAGCAACAACCACACGGCTTCTCCTATTTCAAATTGCACAACGGGATATTTATCTTCCCACAAGAAGCAATTGGCGAGATTATCAGACCTGTATATTCCTCATAGAGATGGCTTGCAGATAAAACACCTATCGTTCCGTCTCTTTACAGTGATACTCGTTCCCTTAACACATATAAACGCACTCTACTCGACAAATAAGCGCAAAAAAGTCTGCCCTAAAATGATACCTCACATGATCTCAACATATCATTCAGAGTAGAACACGAAACAATGGGAAATATTTTATTGAGGTAATGAAAAGATAACGATGAATGGCTTGTTACAACCGACAGCCGGCTACCTGTATATCTCACTGTAACAATAAAATAAACGAAATAACGATAAAAAGGACACCTAAAAGAACTCACTTCCAACTCTGTTTATTTCAATGAATACAGGTCGATTTTATAGACCGAGAATAAGATCGACGACAACAAAAACTGCAACCGTAATTCTCGAAGAGAAATCCACCAACAAAAAGAAATCCCAACTGACGCTACTCTCAAGACAAAGACATACTATGAATTCCCAACACTCACTTCCAGGAAATACTCTCACCCGGCTCGCATAAGTAGCACAAATAAAGCTATCCCATCATCGGCAGTTCCACTCATCGCTTTCATCGAGAAATACAATCGCCTTCAGAAATACAAAGTTCGAAACTGTTCTTTTCATCATTTCAGTGTGTCCACTTCCATACTGAAAAATGCCTTAAAAAGGTCCTTCTTCATAGGACGAATGAGCTCATCCACTGTGAGGCAACGGATGAAACGCAATATAAAAAGAATGAAGTGTGAATGCGACAGGCGTATTCTGAAGGCAATATGAAATGCTTCAATGAAAAATATCGAAAGAAATCAATGGTGAAAGATATTCCACAATTTGTATATACCTTCCAACTTTGCTGCGAATCACTGACCGTCGGGTGCATTCTCGCTACTCATAGCGAATGGCAGTCGTTCATTTGTGGATTTATTGCTAGCTAATCGACATGCACGTCCCCTTCTTAGAATGATCTCCTTCGTGAGTTGTAACAAAGTTAGAGAGATCAGAATAAGCGAGAAAAAACGGAATGAGATGAAACAAAGAACAACTCTATGCAATTAAGAGGTGTATGATAGACTGACCGGTAGCATAAATGCAAACATGTGTCAGAAGAGGTTAACTCAAACAAGAAGAGCTCAAGACTGATGGATCTGATGGAGGAGAACGACCATCTCATTCAATAACTGGAACTGCAGGAATGCGCCGCTGTTAACCTTCTGGTCAATCAAATACGCATCCTCGCTCCATCAATTCATTGCTCCTGCGAGCACGACAAAGTTTCTGACGATAGTGCCTGTCGAACATCTCAGTCGTCAAGTCCTCTTCGAAATCTTTGCTCTTTGTGCGTCTTACGACATCTTGCTGCCAACGAGAAACTGAAGAACTAATGAATGAGGGAAATTTGATGGAGCCATTTGCGTTGTTTTCAAATTAAATCATCCACAGCAGACCCACCGCTCACAAAAATGCATGACAAAATAATGCAAGAACTTAAGCACAATCATGGTAAGAAGCAATATAAAATAAGGAAACTTTCAGAAATTAGATAAACTGGCTCCATTAACTAACGTCGTTCACACAATGTGAGCTCTAAACACCACAAAATAAGCGTTAAAATTGTCTTTAAAATAAGGATTCTCGTAGCTTGAGGTCGCGACGCTGCTTCCACAACTGACATCTCATCAATACCACCTTCCGCCTCCTCCCTCAATATTTCAGCTCCCATAAGTGCATCAATAAATTCTCCCTCCCTCCACGCCCATCCCCACCCTCCATCAATCTTTTCACTTGTACTACTGAATAATTTCTCCACCTTTCGCTCCTTATAGGGGAAATCCCCGCCCATACATTACAAATTAATTCCAGTCAGAAAACCACTAGGGTCTCTGACCTGTCCACATAAACCTCTTCAAAAATATTTTAAACGAGAAGAGCCCAAAAAACTAGCGTTGTTGAAACAGAAGACAAAAGAAAATAAACCAAACAGCGCACCTTTATCATACCAGTCCTCGCCGTCCTCCACCACTTCACCATGAATTCTCCTCTCAGCGACACGCTTTGTCTAAATTACGGTTATGTATGTTCTCAATAACTAATGAAATGCGAAGTCATCATCACAGCTGCTAACTATCATCACCTCGTAACAACAAAGCATTCACGAACCTTATTTCCGTGAAATTCACAATAGAAGTGATCATCGAATTGCAGTAATTTTTGGGTAGTAACATATGTTGCGGGGAACGAGAACGGATCCCGAAACCGGCATGGCAACGGAAGCACACTTCAGAGGTGAATTAGAGATGTGGAATAAGACAAATCCTTACCATTTTCTTATTTATGTTCCCTTTTTGGATTGCTCTCGATGTGGATGGAAAATCCAGCATACCTCTTATCTAAAAAAACATTAATTTCACCAAAATTTGCGAAAGAAACCATTAGAAGAAAAATTCGAAACTAATAAGATCGCGTATTGCACAAAACCATTGAAGAATTCAAACAATGAAGAAGCACAGCGATCCTTTTATGACAGTGCAAAAACCATTCAATCACTAGTCATCCGCATAATACGTGTAAATATTCCTGAGGTATGGAAACTGATCCGATCGTTTAAATTTACCTCTCTCCTAATGGGCATCAAACAATTACTTCAATGTATGCAACACAGTCTTTACTCGAAACCTAACCCATATGACAGTTTCCGTCAACTCTTTAACTGTGGCTCGGTGGAAACAATATGTGACTGGAAAACTAAGAGCCACAAGTTTATATGAAACTTTAAGCTCCTTAGTATGACGTTAAAGCAGGCTTGTTGCCATTTTGTAAATGCTTGTTTCCTGAAGGAAATTTGGGTCTAACGCTCACTAGAAGCTTGCAAGAGAGGAGCCAAATATATAGCTAGAAAAAGTTGAGGCGATGGAAGCAGACAGAAATCGTAAAATGGAAACACTCAAATATCAGGAAAATAATACTTTATCATCCACTGCAGGCAACGCCAACATCTTCAGTCCCTGAAACGGAAATATTCACAACAATCACGGTCGTGCTACATGAACTAAATGCATCAGTGCCCCTTCAAAACCAACTAAATCTGAGATGATGAATGCTTAAATACTTTGTGAATAATAAACGGATGTAATAGCTACACAAAAAAAAACTATTAGAAAAGCATATCCCTTTCCCTTTTCTCTCGTATCTGTGCCTCTAAAGCACTACCAGAATGGTTAAGAGAGAAATAGGAGATGTGACAAGACTTTCAGCAACCCGGTCAGAACTGCAAAATAAGATGGGCGTTATTATTACTTCCAAACTAGAAAATATTGGTTCACTTTCTACCATCCTTTACTTCCATCCGCTGCTGCCACATCTTTTATATATCTCAAATGAAATGATAATAACGAAGTAAAAAATATCGTGGCTACTTGAGATCTAAGAAGGTCACTCACCCTAAGTCGTTTCGGAAGAGATGATTGCACCGCTGGTTTGAAGAAAGACTGCAAATAAACCTTCAGATACAATAACACGAACACACCATCTCTCCTTTTCTAGGCCTTAATTTTCGAATTTCAATGCTGCGACATGTGATTTACTGGAAAGAAGTTGACTTTCGCAAAAGTGAAACCATGGCAAGAAATCCATTCACATTACGTGAGGTATATATATGGGAATTTAAATAGCGGAAAGATTGAAGTATTTGCACAAAAACGTTCACTGCTTTCATATAGAGGATATGCAGTGACCTATCTGTTAATTCCCAACCCCTCGAAAGACGACGACAGGATACTGCTGCTTGAACAGTCGATTCCACTTCCTCCTCTCCCACCCACCTATGAATCCATCCTTCCTCCTCAACCTCTATTCATACCACAATGGAGGAAAGATGACATATTCCCCAGCAACTGTAAACAGCAAAAGCAGCTCTGACAAAATATATCGTTCTACTCTCTATGAGTTTTGGGTTCCAATATGCAAGTCATAGATCCCAATCCATGAATGAACCTCTCGCTCCCTCTCTTCCCCGTCCCACCCTTCTATAATCTGGATGATGGCGATAATAGCCCAAAACTGAAACGCTACCGCTTTCTCATTCGGTAACTTGATAGCAAAATATAGTCGTAAAAGCGAAAAGCATACCAGGCCCACAACACCACTGCGAATACTCTCCTGGTCTGAGTCTGCAAATACTAACTTTAGTGCAAATTTTTCATTTCGATCATAATTTTTCAAATTTCCGATATTTCTCTTCTAATTGTGGAAAAATAAATGAAATTTAGTATAATTAGATCAAAAGTATATCTGCGAAACAACACAATAAATCTGGATCACAGCCTAGTAAATATGTGCGTTCATCCCATACTGTAAACTGAAATGCGTGAAACGGGGAAATATTGCTGTTCATGGGAAAGAAATAAAGATAAAGAGAGGGAAATATCCACCGCACGTGTGACTGGAATCTGGCAAATCCATTTCTCCCACCCACTGACATACCAGATGAGCTACTTCAGAAGGCATTCCTATGCAACGCTTTTTATGCTAAACATTTAATTCACAACGACAAATAAATTTGAAAAATATGCTGAATAAGACTTACTGAGGTACATACGAAAGAAGAGATTGCCTGATCCGGTCAATGGTCTTTCAGGAACTTTAGAACATTTGATGATCTGCAACCAAATCACCTTATTCATTGAGAAATCAATTCTTTGCCCCTTCGGTTCTCTGAACGTCATGATACGATTGTTCGATCACGCTGTATCAATTCAGTTGAGCTTAACAGTCACTCATATCTATCTCTAATGAAATCCCACATATCAAATTTCCAAGTTCAAAGATGCTTATGCACGCAGTCTCCTTGAGAAGATAAATAAGCAAAATGGGGTGTATCCCGTGGGCACGCAGCATTATGCCAGTTAATATTCGGAATTAGAAGCTTTTAACCTTGAACAATTTCTGCTTCTTCATTCTACTAGCAACTCCTCTGCGACCAAACCACCAGCGAGAATGTATGCCATATCTGATCCCCTCCCCCTTTTAAAAAAGATGAGCACACACACAACATGCATCCTACTCCACCGGGTCCCTCACCCCCTGTGTAATCCACTTTCTCTCTTCCTTCGGAAGTGCACAAGCAGTGATAGTTGCCGAACCGGACTTCCGAAACCATTTTCCTTGGTGTTCCATAATTTCTTTACTAAAATTAATATTTGTTCCTTTATGGCTAATAATAGTTTCTATAGATCGGACAAAATTGCTCCTTTAGGACTCAACGCGAATCAGGCAATGAGTAACACCCTTAGTGTCATGCACACATAGTGAACCACAACACCGGCTGCCCTTATAATAATACTATTAATCTAAAGCAGACATTCCCGAATTATGCATAAATTCACTCAGATCAGAGGTGTTTTAACCTGAGTGTTGCCTACAGAATGAAACACAGAAGAGCCCTTCATAAGTGACATTTCACAAAGGAAACAAACATGATCACGTTACCACTTTTAATTCACACTTCGCTAGAACAACTATGTAGGGGATTTAAGGTCTAAACAACCAACAAGACGTAACTTTGCGAATATTCTCAAGACTGAATTACAACAACGGAATGACCTATAATATAAAGGCTCAAAAGATGTTACAATTCGGAGTTGAAGAGCAATTAGCTCTTTATAGCGCACTCCAGCATAATTAACGTATAGTTGGAAGATAAAATCTTGATAACCACCATATCTTGAAGTGGAAATCTGCGAAACTCAGTTAACCCCCTACAGATAAACAAACCAAAAGGCGGGTGGTGTGAATATTTGAAGAAACGATGATGTGTGCCCCTTCGTATTCTCTAGAAAAGGACTAAAACACATTTTAAATGAGACGAGCACTCCGTCCATGAAGGAAAAGCCACGAAGAGAGGCAAGAAATGAATTTGGTGAATTATGAGAAGGGCATGAATGAAGAGCAAGAAACTGCACTCCTGCAGCAAATACTTTACTTTCTAGAGGCGAAAGGACGGCTGTACTGAAAGTATTGTTTGCTTCCACAACACCTTCTCAGTTCCTCCGTCGTTTCTTAGCATCACTTCGAATACTCACGAGAGAATAACGGAAATAACGAACCAATTTCTTGTCTAATTTAGTTAATCGTCGCACAAGATGACCGGTTTTATGGATTCGATAGTCGATTATGCGGTGCTGTTCGGTGAGCTCAACTTGGCGCATTCTACCGATCGCATCTTTCTTCACCTTCTTCTTACG
The DNA here is from genome assembly GCA_037576465.1 of Parascaris univalens. Taxonomy (NCBI): domain Eukaryota; kingdom Metazoa; phylum Nematoda; class Chromadorea; order Rhabditida; family Ascarididae; genus Parascaris; species Parascaris univalens. The sequence goes on from CM075173.1 coordinate 4,672,584, forward strand.
TCTAATACATGCCTTAAAGAGCTACTATTAAGACAAACGTTGATGATTATGCAACTTGCAGCATATTGTGCAGGCTGATTTCGCCACAATTCCTGAAATCAATCTTCATCCCTCCCTTTACCCCCCCCCCCCTCACCTCTAATTCATTCCTAGTTGCATTTTCCATCTTCAATCCGCGCAAGAAAACGGTCCACGGCAATTCTACTACATACGTATAAATTTACTTGAATCGACAAAGCATTCATAACGAATAAATATCTCTTCATATCACTTCCACTTCTTTTAGCAGAAATTGTGAGGTGTGGAGAAGGTGAGTTCTTCCGGTCATCTGCCCATCGCATACTGACGAGCCGATTCATCACATATACAGCATTCGGCATTGAAGAATACTGATATATGTTCCGATCTCAATAATCATTTACAGATGCTATAATATTTCACTATGTGCCACTTCTGAAGCACTACTAAGTCTTATTTTGATAATAATATCATTCTAAAGCAATATGCCTGATGGATGAAGTTACTATACCTTGCTGAGAAGTCCCTGTAAACGGGTAACCCATATTGAGCGGGTTTTCTTTCCCAAAAAAAAAAAACATATATGACGTAAAAGTAAACATAATTTCCAAAGTGAAGCGAACAAATAAGAACATAAAATATATACCAGCGGTAAGAAGTTAGTGACGTCCATCAACGGAATCGCCTTAAACGCATTATTCGCATATTTCTTTTCGAAGTCCTAAAACACATCGGCGATTCAAGGATCTATGAGCAAACCTACCTTATAGTTTTCTACACCAAAATTCTCCTCAAGTTCAGCAGTGCTACATTTATTCTATTAGCTATTCGGAGACATTATACTATCACATATTAAAAAGCTTCAACCCCGTTTAAAAACCACTAAATAACAAGGAAATTATGGATCTTTTTTTCCACAATCCACAAGGCCGATTTAAATATGCATTCTTGGAGTGTCCTATACACTTCTATATATGAAGGTATACATAAATATATACCCTACGCGTCTATATAAATCGAAAGAACGAATAATCTGAGAGAAATGTAAGAAAAACGAATAAATCCTTTTCGTGTTTCGTGATGATCCTTGTTTGTTTTTCTCATTCAATATTTTCTCTTCCTTGAGTTGTTTGATGCGAGAACAATGACGATGATTCGCGAGCAATAAATATCTCCAATCATCTATCGTTTAATTAATTAGTTCCATAATAAAACAGAGAAGCGTAAAATCAATAAGATACGTTATTTAATCGACGACACAACTTGGCATGTTCTACCGGTAGATCTGCTAATGATGGTGCCGAGATATGTGCATTACCGAACTGATTTTCCTTTAGAATAGCCAGTGACGTTTGCTCCGCATTTCTATAATTCTCTTCAGTGAGTTCATCCAATGTGCTTTCAAATTCCACCTGAAATTAATTTGAGGTTTTTCCCTACAAACGTATATTATCTCGCAGATTTATAAGGGTAAACAGATAACAGAGTGGCGGAAGCAATACGGAGAGAGGGGATGAAAGGGAAGAGAGAAGAGATGCAGTGCTAACAGTAACTGTATTCATTTAGACAGTTTAAATCTATTCGATCATGGAATCGATAGAACTAAGAGTCGCATTCAACATGTGGCAAGTTTAATTTCATAAACGGGCAAGAACACAAATGAAATTACCTTCATTGTCCGTACCCGGAAAACAACATTATTGACAGCGGCCGCTTTAACATATTTATTCGCGATACGATCGATATTATATTTATATCTGCATATCGATTTACGATATGTTTCAGCAAATGAGAGCGTCATAGAGCACTGAAAACTAAGATTGGTCATTCGAAAGACGATGAGAAATGTGAAGATTTAGTTGCAGGAGAGCAGATAAAGAAGAGAGCACAAAACGGTTAGCCGAATGAACATTTCGCTTAGGTTTATTCATTTATTGAGATTTATTGCAAAAATACGCATAAATCATCTAAATAAACGCTACTGATGCCATTATTATTTCCCACACTGCGTATCATATCTGTTTGTGCAGTATATGTGGAAATTTCAAAACTTTCGAGGCGATAACGTTGTATGAGGCCGATCTCCTAGGATCAAATCTGAGACCACTTCGATTCTACTACCACTAGCTTCTACTTCATACTGTTGACAGTATTTGCTGGTAATCTATGAGCGGAAACTAGTAATTCATATCGTTACATTGACTGAAGTAAAAAGCAATGAGATGAGTTCGTTCAATTTTTTCACGGGTTTTATAAAGGAGATGAATAAATGTGTCTATAGACTTTCAATAAAATTTATGGTCTTATAGAAGCGGACTTCTTATGATACTCCTAAAGCTCCCAGCAGAAAGCAACAGAAGCAAACGAGTGCCTGAGATTATTTTAAGTTGCATCTGAGTAAATAGCAGACGAAATCAAATAGTTCATTTCTGAAACTTTTGAAAAGAATAGTAAATAAACCACTAAACCGGCGCCTAAATAAAATTAGAAGTCATAAGCCTGGCAGTTAATTAATCTTTTATCTTCAACATGTGGGTTTAAACTGTCTCGTACTGACCGGAAGGTGAAAAATAATAGCAGCCTTACAGAAGTGGGTTAAGCCTACCTTCATATATAATCCGAATCAGACCCGCATGACAACTCTAAAAGACAGATAAGTACTAGTCGCCAATTACGAAAGTATACGAATCGTGTTCAAATTTTGCTAAAAGAACTCGAACCTCTCCCCCGACTTCCGGTCAATTTTCATCATTCTTTTTCACATAGCGGATAATCGTACAACGCCTAGCACTTCTGAGTACATATACGGACTTGGTCATCGTTGCAACATCGGTACACGAAAAAACTTTGCGTTCCCCTCAGAAATCCGGCAAACAAAACGAATATAACAAGATTCAGGACACCCAAGCTAAGAACAGAGGCAGAACAAGTTCACCGGGACGCTAAGGATAACAACACATCCTCCAATCCAGAGATCGAGCGGATTTGCGCCGCGTCCACACATCAACAATCGAAGTAAACGACCGCGCCATTTTCTCTCTCATTAATTTTTCAGCCGTTCAAATATTCGTTCAAAGGACAGAGATAATTTATTGCAGCGTAAAACCTCTCAGCGACAAAATCGGAGAGATTTCATGCCGGGCAACTTCACTTTCGAAATGCCAACAAAACGACGACGATATCAGCGTTATGTGCGGTGTTTCGAAATTGCATAGGTGAGTGATAAACGTGCGCCGAGTGAGTCCGCAATTTAGTATATTAACTACCAGAACGGTAATTTCTAAGGGTACGAATTCCAGAAGAGAGTGGAAAGCATTTTTACTGCACCGTTACGAATTCCCATCAATAGCAGGGAACAATCGAAAGCCATTCATAAGACGTTCACGACGGAAGTTGACCGACGATGATTCTTCGGTGAACATTCAAGCCTTCAAACTTCGACATATCAGTCAGCTTATGGAGATCAAGGTGAAAGGCTTGGAAATGCGTAAAGATAAAGCCGCTACGTTTAGAGATCGTTTGCTAGCAAAATAAAAACATCAATCGATTATTACTCTTAGTTCTTATATGGATATGTGAAATACTCGTAGTATATCCCCTTGAAGAACTTCAAGGATAATTTTGATTGAATGCGGTTATAGGTGAAGTCATTCACGTCTCCGTGGATCAGAATGCAATATAGCCGTATTGCCGCCATCATTTGATGAAAACAGAACGACGCGATGGCCAGATGCGCTCTGTAGAGTGGCGGTGTGAAACGATGGCAATTAACCGACCCAAGTGAGGCTGGAAATAGAAATTGCAGTTGGTCGGCGCTAAAATATCCTTCGTTTTCCACTTTTTTCGCGTTCTTTTCGTCAATCAGATGAACGCCTTCGATCAGCGAACGACTAACGTTTTCGAAATGCATTTCGTCTCAACCGAATATTTGCCGCTATTTAGCGAGTGTTGTCTTCCCACCATAAAGCTTCTGGGTGTGGAGGAAGTTGCATCGGTGCCACATCGTTACAGCCGACCGAAGAGGAACTGTTATGCTTGCAACAATTGGAGTTCGAAGGAAATGAGCTGAAAATAATTGCTGCAAATGCACAAATAAAGATGATTTATCGAGGTGACGAATTGTATTTCAGTGGGAAGATTATGTGTGAATGGGCAAAAGAAGTGAGAGAACGAATAAAGAATATTTTCGTACAACAATTTATCTCAAAGCAATTCGCACAAAGTGGATGTGGCGATGTTCGTAGACTGCAGTGAGGCATTAAATATTATCTCTGTCGGAAGCTAATAATCACTAAGGGGCTCTTTCGACCGACACGACTATGTTGTTTTCGCGGAAGTGATGTTTTTCGCATCGTTATTTAGGTGTCGCTTACTAGGTGCCTTATTTCAGCTACACCGCAGTCTTGTTTCGATGGTGGTGGAATTCTTGCTGCCTACTAGCATCGCCGAAATGGCAGTATTAAATGCAGTAGTGCTGAAATCTTCTCTTCTACAATATTCGTGACGTCCGCAAATGGACATGGCGATTGTGTTATTGTTGACGGCTGCGAAGAAATTCTTGAACACACTGCACGTTGATATATTTATTCCTCGTCAGCGTTCCTCTTAGAGGAGAGTTTCGGTGTGTGGCGTTGAACAACTCGATCGGTTAGAATATTTTTGTTCGTAAGCTCATCTGCAGTTCTGTGCACTCGCAAAATTTTTTGAGACGCGTTTTTGCGAGGCGCAGACTAAAATATTTGAAGGACGCCCAAATGCGAAGCCCAGTAATCTCTAACACAATGGAGAACACTACCACGCAGAGAGAGACGAGTGGGGATAAAGGTGGTGTTATGTGCTGCTCACCTGTCTTTGAATGAGGGTATTTAACCGGAGGAAGGTTTGGAGGGGTGATAACCTGCACTAGAAGGGAACTTGGAAGTCTTGGAGTTTGCGGGATTGGTTTCAACAACAACTCTTCCTTGCAGCTATTCCAGTAACATTCTCCAATGTACCGTCCCTTTTGCGCACAAAAACTCAAGAGTCATATCGTTGAAGCAGGTGGGTGCATTATAAGTAGATTGCACGGGATTCTTAAGAAGGCTGTACCCCATAAACCACTGGATGTGGTGATTGGCTGTTCTTAACTCCGTCATCTAGTCGTCCAGATCTCCTTAAAGATCTGCACCTTTTGTCGAGATGCTGGACGACATAGGCATAAGTGCGATCAGTTTACCACATTTGCATGGTAAGCTCGAAATATCGCCTAGTGGCTTTGCGTTTATATTCTTCGGATTATATTTCTGCTGACATCGATTCAGACGTCGATGGTTACCCGGCTTCTTCAAGAACGTCTTCATCTAGAGTTTAGGCGAGTTTTGCGACGTTGTGATGAACGGAAATTTCACAAGGGCCGAAGTCGAGAAACAGTTCGACTAATGGGCTCAAAGTCAAGATGTCTACATAAGTTCGCTTTCAAGAACGCTAATAAAAGAAACGTTCTGAACGATACTGACAGTTTCATTTTCCTCGACTACCGCAAAAATCTGCGTGAGGGTATCAGCTGACCAACAAAATTTATACAGAAAGGTTTCACATGCACAGAGAAAAAGCTGTCAGTGACTGCACTAAACTTTTATATGCATTTCTTGGCGACAAAAAGTAAAGAAATTGCTTGAAGGTATAATTATTCGTTCAAGGCTTCAAAGAATCACATTGAACTGCCAGTACTTTAGGGTGTAATATTGTTTCACTGGGCGGTTCAGGATCAGTTTGTTGAAACAGTGAAAAGTGGAGATGTGAGGTTCACAGCTGCATAGTTACATAAACGGTTCACAGCTATACAAATACTTAATCTTGCAGTGCATAGAAAACATATGAAATTGTTTATACAGCGCAAAATTTTCGCGATCATGTCACAGGGAGCAACAGTCATGTTGGAACTGCGTGCAAGTGGCATAGTTTATTGTCAGAATCCACTTTGCGGCTGCGATAGTTGTGGAGGATTTCGTCCTGCATCTCCATCGAACCATAAGTCGTCAGGATTTCCGTATTTCAGATTTGAACGACTTTCCAGCAGAGAATATCCCTCACACGAAAAGATTGAAGGCTCAATAGATCCTTTTTTCCAAATTAATTTCAAAATACCTTAAGGGCGCGATAAATAATGCATTCGGTGATAGCTAGAAGACAAGCGTTTGCCATTCCTCAGACTGCTTCCGTGGCCATTTCGACGGTGAAATTAAAAGCGTAGAAAAAAAAAATCTCAAAGTTTTTCACTGTTTTATATGAAAATCTCTCAATTTTATACAGTTATGCAATATACGATACATTACAAGAAGATCATTGTACTGTTTGCCACTCGCAAAATCCCTTTATCACCATTCGTTCAATAATGAAGCTTTCAGAACATTTTTACAGAAGGAATCCATCAGATCTGTGGAACAGAAAAAGGAGGAGTGGAACAACGTTCTACGGAAAGTACAAACACCTTACTGCACACGTCAGAGAATTCATGAACAGAGTGGGAACCGCCTGATCTAACGAACAGAAAAGGAAATGAAAAGGTTAAATTGCTTGAGGTGGAGTTCTAAAAAGTTTTGGTTATATATAGAAAACTACCTCGGCCAAACGGTTTCATGGAACACACGAATTTTTCTCATCTCTTAACTGCACAGTCTGAAATTAGACCTCTTTATCGCCGAATATCGCACCGAACGCTGCCAGTTCGGCAAGAAGTGAGTGGAAGTTATTCGCACTGTAATCACGAGGACAAATGTAGAATTGTATGCAACTTTTCGAATATCATCTTGAAATTCTTCGATGTTTACCTGCTTAAACTTAGTGCTTTCCGGAACTCTTCACGAGAGCCAAAATTTACCACAGTTTGCTAAGCAGTACCACGGATCAGAAAATTTCAAACCAGTAATTTGCTAATTAAGGAAAAAATGTTTTCTCATTTGAAATCGTTTCAGATTTCCGTCCCAACCAAAGCGGCCGAGTGGACTTACTTACCAAGAGGATAAGGAAGGACGCTAACTTCTAGCTTCCTCTTTGGTCAGCGTGGATGAAGACCTTGTTTAGATGTGCACACACGTTTCCATCCCCGTTGCCACCATTCCAACATGACGGTTTCCATTTTGGTCCCAAACTGCACGGAAGAGACCATATTTCCCGGTTGATGACGGTGAACCATTTGAACAAGACAGTTCCTTTGGGCATGACGGTCCTTTCGAGCATGAACAACCATTTGGAAATAACGGACCATTTCGGCAGGACAGGTCAAATAGGGAAGACGGTCTTTTTGGACACTAAGAACCATTGAACAAAATGGACATACCGGACAAAACGGCCGTTTTGGACATAACGGACCATTTGATCGGAACGGAGACACCAGACTACATGGTTCTTTGAGCGAGGCGGACCTTTGGGACATACTCTATCATTTGGGCAAAACGAAATTTACTGGCAAAATCCCTTTAGCAAAAGGGCATCTTGGATAAAAGGTTCCTTTCGAACACAACGAGCATTTTGAGCAAAACCAGCCTTTTAGAAACATTAGGTTTCCAACTGTCCGCGACGGAGGAGCATTCAGAAACGACGCGCAATAGGAGAAGCAGGGGACAATAGCTATGGCAGTGGGAACGGTTTCGAAGGCAGCAACAGTTGTGAAAATGAATGAGGATTTTTTTACAGAAGATCAGAGAAGAGCTTTCATTTGTGTAGAATGACTTCTGCTGTTGATGGAAGTCATTCGAACAGTTGTGTGAAGTGTGGCAAATTAATTCCTGGAGGAGATGAATCACTGCCCTGCCCCACAGCGTTGTCAAAACAAGGTGAACTGTTCACATAATAGAGAAGCATTGTTGAAAGGAACCATCCAATGTGGAATGAACGAGGAGCTTCATTCATAACACTTTCACTGTCAAGTCAGGGCTGCGATATTGAAATTGTCCGAGGTATACATTGCTCGCTTTTTGAAGCGTGGTCAGACTAACAAACTAGTGGCCACGACTGTCAAAGAAATTGGTGAACAAACTTCCAGATGTGGAGATTGCCATAGCACAACTTTAACGTCAGTGATCCTGAACTGCGAACGACAGGCGGACAATCAAGTGCAACCATACCACAAATGCACATTTTGAAGACAAAATAAAAGACAGCATGCCAACGTGATACACGTGACAACAACATAAAAAATAGGAGACATGAGATAGGATGAAAACGCTTGTAGGATTTGCTTGCCAAATGAAAACATGAGCGTCGAAGATGGCTCATAGTGAAGGATTCCTCAGCTCATTAATGAAGAGATTGTTTCAGTTCATCCAAGAACGTTCTCGGTTTTGAAAAAGACGCAGTGCCTTCCATAGGTGCTGAAAATCTGAGCGGCATAGAAGTTAATGATTTTTTATGGAGGCATGACAATCTTCCTACGGAACTTGCAGTCTCACCTGCGGAATCAATACAGTTTACAAAAGAAGACTGCGAGTTTGCACGCGACCCTTGATGATATGAAGGAGGGAATGGGGAGGAGGAGAGCGGTACCTCTTGCTCGTCAAGAGAATGCGTCAGTTTTATAGCGGACATCTGCAATGTTTAAAAGACCTATAAAATACTATATGCAGTCCCCACTATACTCCGTTACTGGTGCACAGTCTGCATCGATTTCAGTCGCATCGCAATAAGCGACTTAGCTTATCCTTATAATTTCGTTGGAACTTCCTAAAGCTCTTTAAGAAATGATAACCGTATTCTGCAGAATATTTAGAGACGTGTGTAGGATCTTGACTGTTCTGCCGAGATTTAGGGCTTTGTAAGAGCATCTAGAACATTATAGTGAATTCTTACAGCTTGTAAACATCAGCTACAGACTCGTTAGGGATCTTTACAGGCTACCACTCAATACCAATAGCTTTAAGGTGTCTCTGCATCGTTAGAGGGGATCGCAGTGGCTTTATGGAAAATCCTAGTAGGTAGTTGCTTAATTTCTGTTGCTTTTGCAGAGGCCTCTGGCATCATAAGTGATTCTGTAGCGATATAATGACACTATCTTGGCCTCAGATGACCGAATTTCAAAAAGTCCATAGCGATTGAGAAAGTATGGATGCTGATAAGGGTGTGCTGTAGACTGTGGTAAAATAGGTGAGCAAGTACAAGCAGCGATCATTGCGTTACAATCAATGAGGAAAGAACTATCCACCTAAGCGATCGTGATAAATCATTATATATATATATATATATATATATATATATATATATATATATAGAAGCAAAACATTTATAAAGAAGGCAAAACATTTATTTATAAAGAAGCAAAACATGCAGAAACACAAGGAACATAAACAGCGCTAAACCATGCTTATTTCACATTTACGTTCAGCTCACCAGCCTGTCGTCAATAATTATAGTACGCATCACCCATATGAACTTCACGACTTGTGTTGCAATTCACAACCACGTGACGATTCTGCTGATGCCTGCAAACGACATCGTGCAAAATCGATCGCAAATGCTTGCAGATGAATGGCATCTTTGGTGGACAGAAAATTTCGAAATTTATTTCGATATATGTGCAACAATGCTTGCTGAAAGAACAGTTTCGTTTTGCATTGCGACGGGTCGGAAATGATAAAAGGTGAGATGATAGCTAACAATGAGCATATTTACATAGGACACAAACGCGCATGTTCACTTTTTCCCATTGTGCTTCTTTGTTGAAAAGCAACGTTTGAAAGCTGAGTAAATTTGTTCTTCGCTGATTTAATGAATTCAGTTGTCAAAAAAAACCCTCCCATGTCACCATATTGAAATCAGACACCATATAAGGGAACTCTCGGGAAGCTTTGATATGAAGGCACTTGTAAGCGATCGGTACTTAGCGCAGTGATGTCGATGCAGCTCCTCGCAGTCATCGCTCTCACCTCTGTGGGGCTGCACCATGCCGCTTCACAGACGCTTAATGACTACGTGGCCCAAGGACGTAAGCACTTGTTCTATTTGAAATATTCAATACAGCACTTTCCTGACCTTCCCGTAACCTTCTAATGGGGAATGATCCACTGTGTAATTGTAAGTGCAAAACGTCACTCATTTAGGTTTTCATATGAATGCATGTGAGGAATTCAAGCGAACACTTTTCGTCGATCGAACAGTGTATGGCACCATGAAGATAGTTCAGTCACCCTCAATAACGTGAGAGTAAAGAGTCTGCAGAAAACGTTTCTACCTTAAGCATTGTCTGCAGTGCACGATTTTTAGCGTGCATACTGCTTAGGAAAGTTTGTTGCAGCTTGTGTTGCCATGCCGGATGGTTCGCAGCAATGTCCTACAAACTATACTTGCTTCGCAGGACAATGCTACTTGGCAACGTTACGTAAGTGATTCAGTATATAATTTCTGCAGTAGACGTGCAAAAAACCGTCCATAAAAAGCACGAATGTTCTGGAGCACATCTCAGAAGTAATTCAATGCGCCCGTCCAAATTAGTTTCCGTAATACATTTCAAAAACCTTTTTCTCATATTTATATCATTTCTGCTATATAAATTCGATTACATTTACAGATAGATAAGAAAATGCGGATATCTTTGTTGTGATTGGTTCGACTTATTTCTCTCCTCCTATACCGATACTGTAATAGGAAAACTAAAAACCTGTGAATGAGCCGTATAACCGTCCTTGATAAATAGCAAATATATGGACTACAATTGCAGCATGCCTGAGTTTATCAGGCTCGTTGGTTTGTCCGTCCGGTATGGTCTGCATTGGAGCTGCAACGGCAGCTGGAAACGCATGCATCGTGCTGGAGCCGTTGCAAGCCACTACAACATCAGTGCCTTCAAATACAGGAACTTCAACGCCTTCATTCCCATGGCCTCCAGGACCTCCAGGACCTCCAGTATTTCCAGGACCTCCAGGACCTCCAGTATTTCCAGGACCTCCAGGACCTCCAAGACCTCCAATATTTCCACGACCTCCAGGATTTCCAAGACCTCCAAGGCCTCCAAGTAAAGATATTCCGATAATTTATTTATTTACAAATTATTTGACATATCGTGCACAAAGATATGGAGAAAATAACTAGCACACCAGAAGAAATTTTGGCTTTTTCTCGGAAGAAAGCTACGATATCATTCCATTCAACCTATTCAAACATATTAAAAACGACGAAGTAGTCATACATCGCTCGCATGGGAAATTTTTTCGAGATTTTTTAGCTCATTTCATTGCAAGTGTAACGGGAGTCCATGCAAGGTACTCCAAAGCTAATTCTTCACGCGTTGTTACGAAGTGATTTACTGCGGTCATCACTTATGCAAAGTTCGCAAATCCATTGTCTTTTTATACAAAAGTCGCAGCGACACGTTGCATCCTCAAAATGTGCGGAGGACTGCACCTATAAGAAATTACACGAATGAGACTGCAGTTTTCATATCAGCAGAATGCACATATAGGTCGATAAAAAACTCAAAATATTATTGGAAAACACTACTTGCCGTACTTTATCAGTGATAGGTGGGGGTTTAAATATGATAAAAGTTTAAGTCATACCAGCAGGATTTCTACTCTGACAGTCACATTATAGAACGGCGTCCTTTAGATGATGTATACTGAATTCGAAATACCTCTTCTACTGTGGAAATTTGGGACCAGTTGAATGAATACGTTTTTGCTGTTGGCGTCATTGCCGAACAGCTGAAGAACTATTACGTTCTGCCGGTTAGCGATGCAAACACAAATGTGTAGGACCGCTTTCTTTAGTTTCAACTTTCCACTGAATCGCTTGTGAAGTAGAAACGATATAAAATAAACCATTTTAGGAATAAAACCGTTAAGCTCAACTGTTAAAAACTTGAATCCTTGCTTCAGTCTCCACCCTGTAACATAAGCCAAGCATGTGTTGTGGATGGAGAGGATGAGACTACGGTGGACAAGAAGGCGATCCACAGTAGGGTGTCTTTTCAAAGGAATGGGTGAACAACTTTTGTCTGATCTATGTCAGAACAGCGACAGCTCGATGTTATTTATACAGAATTCAAGTTATTGCAGTCAACATCACCTTTTTCGTTCCACTCAGCTAACTTCGACACTACAACACCGTAATTGCAATAATCAGGCTCGTCACTTATCTTCGTCGCAGTCAAAGAGCGAGATTCTGTAATTTTGCAGTTCTATAATATGGTGGTGTTTATGCATTTTGGTGCATGAGTGCACATATGTGTTTGTGCTCACTCTCATAGAAATCATATGCATAAGGATTGGACAGTTAATTCAAATGCAAAAAGAAAAAATGAAGCAAACCAACTTCTATTATACGAAGACAGAAAGCCTAATCAAGTCTATGCTGTAATGGATAGTAAAGTTGCACGAGAAATGTTTCAATGCACACATAAAATATCGCGCTATTTAATGTGCTTAATATTTGTATGGCATTTATGAATATCGCTGCCTTACTTCAGGACCATGGGGACATCACTGAAACTTCTACCATATGGGACACCACTGAAACGACCCTTTTTACTCTCAATGGATGACAGATTGTGAGGCAGATGCCGGGCACAAAGCAACGATTGTTGCGATCTTAAATTTAATTTATTCAGTAACCACTCACATCGTTGTATTATTGCACAGAATAAAATATCTGCACTGAGAAGTTTGTTCTACCAGATACTTCCTTTCATCCTCACTGCACGGAAATAACCCATGCTGCTACTTCCAGCAGGCTTGCGGCCTCAAGTCTGCGTTTTCAGCTTTACTGGGTTGATTGATTATCCACAGTTATTGGCCACTTAAGCGGGAAGGAATGTGCGAAGGTAAGACAGGTAAAATTATCGTTACAACCATAAAGTAGCGGACACACATTACTGTTTAAGACGCGACAATATATCGACCATATAACCACATGGTTTGGCAAGGAATTCTAGATGGGAATAACACGAAAACAAATGAATTGAGCACATCAGTTCGATTCGCTAGCTTTCTTTCAACTTGAAGAAGGTATGGCCTGAATACTGCGCAAACTTGTAAGAGAGAAAACAGACTAGAAATAAATCGCAGAAAAATCTTTCACAACTCTGAAGTGTAAAAATAAATCGAACCGACAGCTATGACACCACAGAGTCTTTAAATCAACTGTGAGAAAAAGCTGCTCATAATTACTTTGCAACGGTCCACAAAATAATTTTCTAAAAGTCGCCTTAAGGAGGCGTCCTTTAACTTTCTCAATTATCTCGATATCCTTTTTCATAAAGGGAGACCAACCTTGAGTGCGGCATTCCAAAATGAACAATAGCGAGCAAAGGAAGCTTTCAAAGAATTTCTACGTAACTTTGCTGCAACTTGAGCAACTCTCCGCCAAACTGATTATGCCATTTGAGCTCTTCACTCACGTAAACACCAAATCCTTCACTCTGACGAGTCAGTTTTCTTTAGTTTATGTAGACGTTCAGATCCTTCGAGGATCTGCACCTTCTGTTGAGACGCGGTCGAGTAAACTGCCGAGCGATAGAAGAATGAGAGAGGACAGTTTATCACGTTTATACAATAAGGTGACAAATAAGTAGATGTTCGTCCACAAGGATGGCTTCGATCATCGGCACTATCCCCTTGTCGCATTCCGTGAACTCCGCGATGTCGCTGATCCCCTTATGCATTCTCATGGTCACATATAGGCCTCCCAGTCAGTCCTGCGAACAACCTAGCAGCTAGGATGAATATAGAAGCAAACCAATTCCCTTTCCCGATTCCACCCTACTTTGGCGTCATGAAACACATCTGATTTGCCTGCATGTGCTTGGCCTCCTTTAACTTCGCATTACCTCCGTTTGATCTGTGACTACCTAGTATACCTTAAATAGCCACTAAAATTACAGAACTGCACAACACTGGGATAATAGATGTCCAACTCTTTCTAAGATACCAAATTTTGTTGGCAACTTCAGCGTGACGTTGAAAGTGGATGACTTTTATGAAAAATCGATGTTCATTTCTCTTATAAAGAACTGTTAAATAATAGTAACGTCAAATTATGACCGTATATCTCGCTGACAACAGTGGATTACATTTGTAAGGGACTCGAATAGACGGTTTTCTGAGCTTCGGCAACTGGTGATGTACTGAACGAAGAAAAATGAAAACTGTTTAAAGGGATGGCGACTTACGTTCAGTAATTCGATGTGACGATGCAGCCCACTTCACAGCAGAATAGTGTTAAACAAATAAAATACAAGAGTTGATAGAAAGTCAAATATTTCGAATAACAGAGGATTACACATATTGGAGAGGATGACTTGAAGGAAGACGGCTCAAGAAGGAGCTCCCCTGAGCTCCTAACCAAGGGCTTGTCCCTGGTTGCTAGTACTGCCCGAATGGAGAGCTTTTGCTAGGGCAGATTCCGCTGATCTACCTAGCTCCGCCTTTTATTTTTTATAATGCATGCAACGTCACCTTTCTCCCATTGAAACGTTTAGTTTTTGTCTCCTAGTTTCCGCTGGGTGTATCATCGTTTCCGCTCGTCATAGGCGCCGCTGAGGCGGTTAGCTCTTTTTTGCTACGCGCTGGCTGCAATGAGCAGCGATGATGCATCTCGCGTTTTGCGACAGGTGGTCAGTTAAATAAACTTGCCTCGATTTGCCTCAAGATTTGATAAAGCGATTTAAAAGAATTGAATGCCATATTCTGCGAAGAGTTCATTGAAGCTGAGAACAGTAAACAAACCGGAACTATATCGCTCAGAAATAAGAAAGTGGTGTGGAGAATGGAAATGCACCTCGTAAGAATTAAGCACTAATCCGCAAGCAGCAACCTCAACATCTTTAAAACGTTGGTTTGTATGCACAGAGAAATGGGGGGGGGGGGGGTGGTATAATGGCCAGGCTAATGAAGCGAGCTAAAAATGCCAAATGTGAGGAGTTCCTGCAGAAGCATTGAACGTCGGTCGTGAAACACGGTCTAATGGAGATCCTAGCAGAGTGCAGCAGTGAAGTACGACAAGAAGAGGGCTTGAAGGATGATTAGACAGAGTGCAGCACACCTCAGATTTGATAAGAAAATATAATCAGACGACTGTCTTATTTTGAAGCTGCAGATGTAAATTTCAGCGGTAGTAGCGATATGAAAAAGACGAGGTAACGTTAGCAGCAATATTCCTTTGGTGCATTGGTTATCTGCTTGTTGCTAATTATGTCCAAACAGAAGCAAATTCTGCAACTTTTAACTGTTGAAATAAAGGTGACCTTTGAGCTCAGCATAGAGCTCCCGCATACCGTCTGCTCTGTCTCTTTCGATTCGGCGAAATGCTTGCGGAATGTGGGTAGTTACTAAATAATGTTCGATAATCTCTTGGAGTTTAATAAAAAACGACATACCTGTAAATCACCGTTTCTGCTGCCCCATTTATGATTAATTGAGTAACCGCTTAGACACGCTACAGACTTGAAGGATGCACGGTATTGTTCAAACATTAAACAATCGGCATGAAAACTTCTCGCTCCCGAGGTAACCCCTATGAATGAACGAGCTTTCTTTTATTTAAATGTTCGCTCGAATAGCACTGCACGAAGTTTTCAAACATCACTGTTCGTTCAACCGCGTTTGTAGCCGTTCGAAGAGCACCTTATCAGTATGCTTTTAATCTATGTCAGATTCGTTTGTCAAATTCTCCACCCTGATTCATGCCCTAGGCAAATTTCTTAGTTAGACAATTCAGGGTTCGCCTAATTCATCATTTCTCCTAACCTTGATCTCCAAAATTCCTCCCTCGTCCGACTTTTCGAAGTAAGGTACCTGCCAACCTGTAACGGGCCTTCCAGCACTTTCATCAGCTATGGCCGCGGACTTGCCTTTACTTTATTCTGGGCGCATCCCACTTAATTAATTATCTTGGTGTGGTTATCTATTTAGGATTTTTACTGGAAACAACATGATGAGTGACTGGGCCGACCAAACGTTTCATGCTATACTTCGTTTCCTAGGTCGCGACTGAAACTCCTTGGCCTACCTGACCCGATAGGAAAATATGAATTGTTTCCGGCTCCAACCGACCCTAGCTGCCAGCTGACAGAAAAAAATGGATTATTTCCTCTCATTACCATGGGCGTCATTTGAAATCTTTTCTGCGCATTAAATGGAAGACTTCGAAATCTTTCGACAGCAATGTTTCACAGTCATCCTTTCATTTGGCTTGCTTGTCTAGTCCTATCTTTTTTCCCATACCTGCTTTTCGACGGCAACTAGAGATCGGCCAAAATTTATCAGAAAATAAGCTGGCCCCTCAATCTAGCCATTATTCTCCAATTGATGGAACTAATTGTTCGAGCATCCCTCTATTCAAATTTTTGAACCAAATCAACACCAGTCCGAAGATCAAACTGGTAAACTGAACCACATCGAAATCTAAAATGCTTTCTTTGATGTGTTTAGCGGTAAAAATGGCAATATCAATTATAAGGCAGTTTAATGGTCATGAAACTAAAAAAGAACAGTATCCGACAGATCATGAGAGAGAATTACTTC
Organism: Parascaris univalens; assembly: GCA_037576465.1. Classification (NCBI taxonomy): domain Eukaryota; kingdom Metazoa; phylum Nematoda; class Chromadorea; order Rhabditida; family Ascarididae; genus Parascaris; species Parascaris univalens. The sequence continues at coordinate 4,689,092 of CM075173.1, forward strand.
TGAGAGAAAAACCAACTGTCCCAAGTCCAGGATAACAACGCATATGCACTCATTTGTTATTCGAGCATAGCCATTCCAGAAGACGAACTTCCCCACCCGCTTCCTCCTCCGTTATGAGGGATCACGACAACGCTTTCCTTCACCTAATTTATATGAACAACCCGAATCTGCAAAATAGACCGAAAAAGTTAGGATTTCCCGTATCGAAAACGTGCAAACTTAATCACCGATTTACGAACTTGGTTCCGATGGTTATGGTTTCAGTTCACAGTCTAAATGTGAACCAATTAAACGCCGCAATAACAAGTTAAATCCCACCGTGAGAGAAGCCTCTCACCTGAATCATTCAACGATATTTCGTAAACACATTTCAACTAAACAAGTTTTTTCATAGAAGCAAACAAACATCCGTTAATTCAAATATGCCTCACGAATGCTAATGACTGTATATTACTAAAACGATAAACAAACAAAAAAAAAAAATGCGACGATGAAAAAATCAAGGGAAAAAACTGCGAGCAGAAAACAACAGCAGCCAGACCAACAGAGAAGATCCGACATATGTCCATTTACAATCGTCCAAAATGTGCACCCCCTCCAATGCACGCAGTTGAAATAATCCCTCCGCTGTGAAAAACGACGACTATACGCTTGATTTCTATCCCTTCTGCCTTCTCCCCCCACAACTCATCACTTATTAAAACTTCAATTTTTGCACATCTCCTAAGATCACAATGAAAGCAGGCTGCTTATATGATAGTACGAAACGACGAGCATATCTGCAGATTCCCCAACTCTTTGTCAAGCCTTCATACTCGAAAAGATGAACAACAAAATGAACAAGACAAAATCGTTTTCCCTTAAACCGTGAAGAGCAGTGCATACCACAACCACAACATGCATCTATGAAAACAATTGTGGGGATATTCGATGATAAATCGAGATGATCCGGACTTCAACTATCAATTAATTTTTCCAAACAGCAAACATTTCATTGAATGATTCCGATAGAAAAAGATCCCCTAAAAGTTTTTCCATCTACGAATCTGAGATAATTCTATTAAAAAGAACTACTTCTCTTTCCCATCATCACATCAAATTTTCAGCTGAATGAAAGCAGCAGTTGACAAGAATGCTAAACATATGTCCTACCTAAAGCGCTACAGTTATGATCACGAATCGGCTTGTAATTCTCGTAGGTAACAAGCAGCACATACCCTCCAGGAGCTCATAAACCATCTCCTGAAACCGTTTAAATTTGTGGAAAACAACACCTTATCGGGTTTGAAAACTGTCCGAGTCATATATTATTCGATGTTCTAAAACCTCATAAATTCACAACAGCATCATCATTCAAGTTATTTTTGTTAACAAAGCATATTTCAAGCTGCTCGAATAATGAGAGGATCGCAACAGACAAAACCAATTTTCTCGGACCATTTCTAGAGATCACTTCAAACATTATAAATCATTTAGCGTGCGCAATTGAGCGGGGCAAATTAAAAATACAATATTACCATAAAACAATACAAACAATGAAAGGAAGTCTTTCCATCCCAAGCAAACTGCACCTCAGAAGAAATCCCTAACACTACTATTGTTCCATTCCCCTTCCCTCTACTTATTCCAAGAGAAAAAGAGCGCATCAAAGACTTCGCGATGCCGAACGCAATTTATTAAATATTTGGCATACAACAACCTAGGAAACATGGTGGGAAAAATTAAGAAATAACGAAAAACAAATGCCGTCTTGAAGATTCGCAGGTTTAAGAAGTAATAGCTCAATTTGTGCAACAATAAAACCGTGACTAATAAAAGGAAGGGCCCACTCAAGTAATATGAGTTACTATAAACCAACTAAACCGAAACGAATTTACAACATGCGAACAACAGAACACTAAGTACAGGAGTTTATTCAGCGAGCCCCACCACTGCCTGCTGCAACTTCGTTTCGGCCGCATGTTTCAGCTCATGGAGGCATCACCACTTCACTGGTTGTCCATCACTTGCGAAACAACAACACAAGAGGTCCACATCAACGAGTTATATAACACACGAGGGGGCTGACGACCTCACCTGCCGCATATTAATCTCAAATCGTTTAGCTTACGACACCTGCCGCCGGTGCCAGCTTTCCCGCCTTATCATCGCGGTCTTCGCTCGCTTCCAACCTAAAGCACAAAAGTGCTTATTCAGACCGACGTAACCTACGACCAGCTTGGGTTGACGTAAACACACATTGAAATAATCAGCTCTACTTCATCCACCAAAGCAAATCTTAACCTAATTCATCATCGAACTTTACCCATTCGTTTCTAGCAGTACGGAACGGAGATGAATCGAGGTCGACGAATCGTAGAGGGCACATGACCGATGCAGTGGACGCTTTAGAACTCTACTTGCAAACACGAGAAAGGGGAGGCGTCAGCTTGTCCAAATGATTTATAGTCAAACTGGTCACACTGGCAGAATTCTTAACAAAAACGATAGCTAGAAGTGCCATAATTCTATAGTTGCATTTGACAGAAGAAAAATCCATTCCGACAGTACGCCATCAACTTTGGAAATGTTTAAGGCCTGCTGTCAACCTTACGATATAGATACCTGGCTTACGTTGCATTTCTTCCTGACTATTTGCGGCATATTCTATGCTCAGAACAGATCAGAAACTTAAATACAAGAATGAAATGGTTACTAGAGAAGTGAAGGGTGAAAAGAAAGCCACGCCAACAAATACCATTTCAGAACCAAGAACCGCAACAACAACCAACCTAAGCCTTTTGCCACCCATATGGAGGTTCGTTTCCTCGTCCTTCACGTCACCTTCGTGCTTCGCCTCCTCAATATCAACTTCATGTTTAGCAGCTCTCTTGCGATAAACACTTTCCTGAGCTGCACTATCGTTTTGTAATTCATTATCCTAAAACAATTCTTAAAACATCGGCCAGACATCTTTCACAAACAAGTGAAGGAAAACGCTTCTGTTAGTGAAGTCATTTACTTATAAACAAATTCGATTGTAGCGAAGCACTAACACATTAAACGGATTTATATGTCTGAGAGCTCATAAAGACACACCACAAATAATAATATTGGTGGCAAGTTTAAGATCAACTTTAGATTCCCCTCATTTTCACGAAGACACAAACGTCTCAACTATATCGATCTGAATTTCTGGAACATGAGGCAATAAACGACATACTTCACCGTGCTGCAGCTCGTTTCCATCGTCCGCCCCACTGAGAAAGCCTGGAGACGGTTCGTGATCTCCTGAAGTACTGCTCACATCATCATGGTCGTCCGCAGAGCTCGATGACGACTGACTGCTCGGATTTGACGATGGCCTGCCCGCTGAGCTCGAGCTCGATGGCAAACTGCTTTCCGCTGACTCCTCCTCTTCATCGCTATCACTTTCGTCGTAATCAACCAAAGCCTTAAAAGGAAAGAGTTACGAAAAATTGGCTACTGAAAAAGGCAAAATTCACTGACCACTAAAAGGTTTCGTGCCTTTAACTTAAAAAAATTCCAAACAAAGGAAAAGACCTACTTTTTTGACAAGGACCGTGATGCCAGTGGGCGGCGGAGCAGATGGTCTTTCGAGAGGACTTGAACTTGAAGGAGTGATAAGCACTTCTGTTGAAGAAACCACAGGATCACCTGGCGGCGAACCACTACCGACAGGAGGAGAGCGACACGGCGAACGCCTCTCATTATTCATCTAAACGCATAAAAACTTTATAACAAGTCGCCAACAAGTTGTGATCAATCTCCACTCTTTTTGTTGCAAACGAGATTTTGTTGGAAGCAGAGTGCATCTGATGCTACTCGCAAATAGCGGCTGCGATTACATACTCATGCTTTAATTCCTGCGAAAAATTATACAGCTAAACCCACACATAAACTACGATATTAAAATCAATCGCCACAGTCGAGGTAACCTCCTCGTCAATCACTCAACCGACTTCCCCGTCACCTGCAACCGCATTGCCGAGCAAATAACGGTGCAAAAATGTCACCGATGAACCAAAGCCCAACTGTAACAGAAAACACCATCTGCTCATGTACATCGAGGCAAAACACAAACGTCACTCTTATAAGTATGCGATCCCCACGGTAAACTTTTGAAAATATAATCGACTTTCGAACAACCTGTTACAAAAAATTCAATTTTACATTATTACACTGCTTTTTCAATAACTAAAAGATCGACCAATAGTTTATGGATACCTTGATAACAATACGAGGAGTACCACGAATTCTTGAAGCATTCGTGGCAGGCGAGAAAACATCATCTGAATCGTCATCCAGCACTGAAATTAAAATAAACCAGAACAGATAACTGCCAAAACAGGTACTTGCTCTTTGTTAATATCACATCGCAACTATAACCACCTTCTGCCTTACATTCCTATCATTGCCCGATTCTTTTTCTTATAACTTCACATAATACGTATCCACTACAGCACTCATCATTAGCTTTACATACATCTTGAAATCGCGAAAGAAAATTATGTAAACGGTGCAAATTTGAATTATGAATTCATCAGTAGAAAATTACTTATACTATCTAAAAGGTTTGGAATAAATCAGCATCGCTCGAATATTGCACAAAGTCTGAACTACCAACCTTTTCTAGGTGTATTCTATAGGGAACGACGAAATCCTATGAAAAGGACCGGAACAACACTGCGACAATAAACGAAAAAAAGTTCCCTAGAGCGATAACGAATGCAAAACCCTTCTTATGCCACTCGTTATTTAAAGCGCAACTATATAAAATGGTGCCTACGTTTTCGTTTGACGACGCTCGGAAAGTTCGGCTCAGCGCCACTTTTCCTCATCGGTGTAACTGACGCATCCGAATCCTTGTCGTCTTCCAGCTGTTCTTTTACAGGACTCGACCCGGCTGAAGAAGATGGTGAAGTGTCTTCGCCGGAGGGCTTTATGACCGAATCCGAATCGACACGCAACGGTGATCGCGCTGCGCCGTTTGTCGCACCCTCTCTCTGCTGTTTGCTTGTATCCCAACCATCGCCAGCCGTTTGCGCAGCATTCTACAAAGACCATCTGTCTCAATTAATACTTCATTCATCACCTAGGCAAAGATATGAAAATAAGAATCATTGAAATGGTTAAAAAAGCTCTCCATCCCTCCTGCTATTAACTATGAAACACTTAAAACAGCGAAAGCACAAATGGGAACCGTAAAACCATGGGAAAAAAGGATTTTCGCGATGGTTGTAAATGATAATAATCTATAAAGACAAGAGACGGCGGACGATAGGGAGGAAGAAAGTGGTTTTGTACGGCAAAGTGTGGAGGAAGGAAATACTATGAATTCTAGACTCATTATATTTCCAATCGACAACTCAATTCATCTAAACATACGTTGCAAAAACTCAAAACTATTTCGGTGAGTGAACAATAGCCTTCACTCAAAATAACATCACAGTTTCATTGTTTTAAACTGCTTATCAACTCATAGCACTAACGAAACAATGCATAAACCACATTACCACGTCGGTATCATCATCGTTGAACCACTGTTCATCAGCATCAGCTTGACGTTCCTTTTTCCACTGCGCGGATGTGCTCGACTCACCAGACGGTGACTTACTCGGACTGTCTTCCACCTTTACGCCCTCCTGATCCTTCATCTCAAATATTCCCATTATTCATGTGCTCGCCCACAGTGAACGACCGCTTGATCTACCTCATAAAAAAGCAATGAGACCAGAAAACTCTCACAATATATCACGAAACCCAGCGAGCGGAATCGACAACTTGAATAAATAAAATTCAAACAACCACTTCCCATGACTGTCATATCTCGTTTACCCAATGTCCTTGTTCAAGAATAAAGAAGATGAAAATTGCGGAATAATCGAATTTCACATGCAACGATCTTCAACAAAGAAGTCTCCTTATTACGTTCTCACTACAATACGTGTCTCACAATATTACATCACATGAGTTCGTGCACACCAAAATAAAAGCACAGTGAGCTATTAACCCATCACTTGTATCCACATTACAATCTCAACGACCACCCAACAAAGCAGTTCATAGACTGTTTCGTCTCATCAGTACTGCTGAAGAACCTCCTGATGCACCGAAATAAGAATCAACTCCCATAAACAACTTTAAAAGTAATGAATAAAAACCAAACACCGACCTGATCATACTTGATACGCAGAGCTGTAAACGTCTTAACATAGGTAACATCTTCGAACTGCTCTCCGTATTTCCCAACCACATAGGATACCAATACCTTGATATCCTCCTAAACTGTCAAAGCAATCAATTACGTTTTATGTTACATACCTGATAACAAGCTCATGAAAATTATCCATATTAGACCTTTCCCAATTCCAGCACATTCTACGTACATCTGTTGTTTCTACTGTTCAGTGAAGCAAGTAGCGATTCGATTAGCCGCTATGCCCCTTCCTCCCCCATCACCTTCAACATACGACCTCCCCATGTAACATTACGTTGCGTTCATTCATGGGTAATCTTAAATAGATGAGCGAACTTCCGGGAGAAACACGGCTAATAAGACGCTCCCAGCCCCCCTCCCGTCACCTAGACACGTCACACTGGTAACTCTACGATCGCTTTACATCGCACTACAGTATTGAGTATTAATATATTTTGCTGACTACACTAGAGCACGACTGAATCTCACCGTTCTGATGAACTCGAAGAGCTCAATAATGGCAGAGTTCAAAAGGTTATATCGGTGTCCATTGACTCTGAAGCACTGCACCACGGGTCGTATTACATCATCGCGCACAATATAACGGAAGTAAAACTCGTCCTTTAATTGCACTACTCGTCGCAGAAGTCGCAAAGCACCTGTAAAGCACGACTCCTACATTTCCATAAATATAAGCGAAAATTCTGAACTCGAACCTACTGAACCGACTTTGATCCTTTAAGCTTCATGATGTCGATAGCCTCTGCTCTCCCTCCTCGAGAGAGTAAACGATTCTGAATGCATTATCGTGTTCAGATCCCGCTTAGAAACGACTCCTCATCACAACAAACTAACACTGCGATTTCAACTTCGCCTCAACCACTAATTGCAATCTGAAAGACCATACTCCTCATTTACTGCACTGCTGCTTGCTTGTAGAGGAGAGACGACACAAGTCGAAGCGAAGATTACTCAAACAATTGGGTAAATGTGCATCTGTTGGTTAAAAACCACCAATATCATCGAGGGAACACGCAACATGGCTAACGGATTTGAGTTACGCATCTACAGAAATAGAAGAACATCGAAATATTCTGGGGCAGAGAGGAATCTATATCACCGCAGTCGACCTATGCAAAACTGAATTGTAGCATAACCTTTCACCATAACATTATCCATCACATACCGTTAAAAAAACGATGAAGAACCACTTAACATGAATCTATTCAACGAAAGCACAATCCAACTCCTGACCTCAGAAACCTAAACTATAATTAGGTAATAATCCCTTAATTATTTCAAAAACGCGCCGACGAAAATCCTCTAATTTCGACCTGAGCTAAAACTTGAACTGACTGCGAATAAATTCCCATGAACTTCCACGTACAAATGTGTCCATGAATGGTACGTATGCAAAATAATAAACAATAAAAATAAAACTAACTGAGTGCCAAGAAGTGGTGTTTGCTCTGAAGGAGCACAAGAACCTTGTTGAGGAGCTTATTGCTGATACAATAGTTGCGCATGTGCACCGCATGATGCTCGAAACAAAAACACAACAAATCAACGAGCATCGCCTGCTTGTTCGCCGTGTGATAGTCATCTAAAAGATCAGAAAGGTGTTTCAATGATTTTGGTGTAGGATCACTGAGCGTAAACCGCTATTCCCTACCCGTCCACGCTGTAGTGCACCAGAATTGCGTTAAACAACTGTCACAATCCACACCTAATGGAGATTTAAGATGAAGCGTCTATACAACGCAAGAAATAAATACAGAAGCTGGTACCCACTCAGAGCGTCCACATTACCCACTCGTTCCGTTAGAGAAAAATCTCATCTTAAAATCCATTATTTCATTTTTTTTTAAAACAACTCTAACAACTGTGACGCACTTATGTCATCTACAAGAATTTATCACTCGCAAAAAGTCCATAGGCTTTCAAAGTTTCACCTTTCTTTGGGACACCTTCAGCAGTGTTCTCAACGATGGGCCGACAAAGCGTTTCCATTGAACGCCGGTAGAAAAACGTTAAGAATTCGTGTCTCTCACACTTGGAGTTTGGTGCTGAGATCATGTTATCCGGATCCAACAACGAGCGCATTACTTGGGCCATTGCCATACCGGACGCCAGTTCCGGATCAGTATCCGTTAGCATACGCTCGATCAGCTTATTCAACAGCACTTGATCCTTAAATTTACTTCAGTCAATACTGTCCACAGAAACACAGCAGTATACGTAAACCTTGGATAATTTGAAAAATCTCCGAAGTCTGGGTAATCTTCAAAAAAAGGTGGATTGGTAAAGTCTCACTGCCAAAGAAGGTAAATAGAGGAGGTTCAGGTGATTCCAGTAAGTCGGCAACGCGGTCACGACGGAAGGCCGATAATCTTATTAAAAAGGATGTGATAAGAAAATGAGATGCGAACATTTTTAGCATCACTGAGATTACGACCCTGCTGAAGAAGATAATCGCGAGCGATCTGCGGGTTGAACTCCACAATCATGACGAACATCTCCACAGTTGTAGCCATCGTTTGCGGGTCCTTTGACATGATACACGGCTCAATCGTCGCTAACACATCGTTTTGCATCAGCGTCTGCAAATACAGCCCTTTAGCTAGATGTGAAGAGCAAAGAAATTGCACAGCCAAACTATCGAATTGGCATACAGAAACGAATCGGATAGGCAAGAAAAGAAACCGAGGAAGTGAAGTCTATTGCGGATCAGCAACAGATCGATGAAAAAAGCTTCGAACAGCGCAACATGGCGATAAGACTTTTGAAACGTCAACGACAACTATCACTAAGCCAGTTTTCAACATCCCACTGTTTGAAGCAAGCTAAAAAAACGATAAAAACGATCGACAATACCGCCTCCCTTCAAAACTCATCCTGATCGCTTTTCGTAAAAACTGGTGATTTATTCCTCAACGACAGCTAACAATGCAACTGCAAAGAAGCACTCATGATCACGTCATCGAGTCACGAGCAGCGACCGCCGCCTTAAACGTTCCAGTCGAGATCAATTGCGATTGCATACACGCCAAAATAACCCAACATCGTCTTATCAAGCATTCTGCATACACATAAGAAAAGCACTCAGGCCAATCACCATATGCGGTAACTTCTAAAAAAAATAATAAACTGGTCGATAGTGCTTCTAAACGAAGAGAACATGACCGAATATAAAATAGCATAGGTAAAGCGAAACATTACTAAAAACATAAAATACCTTGTAGAACACTTCACGACCCTGTGGTCCGTTCGGCTGAAGAGAGGTAGAAAATGAACAGAACTCCTTCAAAAACATCGTGAGATCCTTCCGCCGTTCTGTACTTGTTGATGGGTCTTTAAGCTGGTCGAACAATTTCTTCAACAACTGCTTGTCATCCTGAAATGCACTTCTACGTTAACACATCGAAGTGAGTCATCGCTAAAACTCATCCATAGCCGAGTGGCAAAAAAAGATGTGAAAAAAACGATTGCTTGGTTATTCCACTTCCAGTAATCTTAATGCACAACGAAAATTTGAGATGAAAAAGGCGACGTGATTGCGGCGAAGCTGTGACCTTTTTCTGCTCAATTCAAAGAAAAATAAAGCAGTTCAGGTGGATCCAGAAAAAGAACACCATTTACGTAAGCAATCACGTGACATGCAATAAAAGATCGCCCTACCAAAGCGTAATCTACCGATGACAATACGTTATCAGTGAGCTTCATTGCCCCTCTTTTAGTTTATCTTCTACAAAAAATTTGCCACTGCTTACGCTTAACAAATACTACGCATCAATTTCATCGCGATAATCGATATAAAACAGGCAACATCAGGCAGACGCACCGAATTAAATCCAATCAAAGCACAGTGCTATAAAAATATCTCCCAGCTGTCTAAAAACACTAACGAGCCAGTAAAATTCAACAAACGCAAAACAAAAACCTGCAGCATCGAGACGATGTCCACCCTGTTGAAGAAGAGGTAGCTATTCAGCACTGACAGTAAATTCTCCTCGAACAAAGACGGTGCTGGCAAACAAACATCCTGCAACGAGCCACAAAACTCCTCAAGGTAAACACACGCGTATCACATTCCCACAATATACGCAACACGATCAACATTTAAAAAAATGCTTAGGGACATTAAATAGACAGCATCCCTCCTCGAAAGGTCACATCTAAGAGGGCACATAAATGCACTCAGAACTGTCTCTGGGGGTGGTTTAAGAGATCTTTGATTCAAAATTCAATCAAATGAAAAACTTTTTAGCTTCTTTAACAAGAGGTAAGATCAAGAGAAAAGTGAGATGCTGTGAAACACCTTTGAATGCAAGGCATGCAGCAACATGTGCAAATGAAGTGACTCGAATCAACACGCCATTACACAAAACCTCTAATGCCCCTGCTTCGTTGGGCCTCTAATAAAATACAAAAACACTTTATGAGAACAGAGATGATATTTCTTATCCTATGAAAGGCATTTAGAAAATCAAAACAGCTGTTTCCCACGTTGTCCATTCCAAGTGATACTTAAAAAAACATCGTGAAACTATTCGTATTGTTAAAACATGGCATTTCCTCCAATATATTAAAGGCACCTGTACGTACTGCACCCTGTAGGTTTGATGTATCTTCTGCCTTAGATCCTCGTTACGAATGGGAAATACTTCACGGAAACGTGCTTTTTCGAAGAGAAATTCACGATGTTTTCGTGGCTGCGACTGCGATGGATCATATTCAAGCATACCCACAATGTCCCTGCAATCAAAAAACCACTAAAACACAAAGCTTTGACGAAACAATCGCACGATAACTCCCAGAAACACAAATCTAAAAAATATTGACTGAAAAAATTCCCTAAAACTCATAATTAAACAAAGCAAACATCTTGCAAAGATCTTTGCTATCACCTATTGCCGAATAGAGCGCTCAACAACACTGGGCAAGAGCATGACGTCTGCGAACAAGGGAATCTGGAGACAGCATCATCCTTTGACGAAAGCGCTAACACGGCCGCTTTCGTTAGGAGAGAATACCAGAATGAAAAGTGGGCATTTGTTGAAAATAATACAAATCTTTCTTTACCTCCTCATCACTTCTTTTCCGTATTTGTTACGAAACACATTCTTTAATCTTCGAAGAGGAATACCCTCTACGAGAAAACAGGATAACGAATAACAACTTACTTGAAATAATTCTCACTGAGAAGCACTTCGAGTAGACCGTTGCGATTTAGCATAAACATATCACGTGCAATCTGATGCATAATGCGTAATGCCTCAATGTTTTCCAAATCTTCGCACATGTGAAACAAATCGCATAACTTTCCAACGTACCTGCAGTAATACCCAAGTTTCATTCAAAACTGAAGATATCTGCAATGTATTTTCCCTCCACGATAAACTTTTCAACCCCCTATGAGGCAGTCATCGAATAATTAATTGCTCAGTCCCTACGATTAATTGTGAGCCGATCTTCCAATATCTCTGGGTCATCCTCCCACAAACATATCAGCCCTTATGAATCAATCCAATTTACTACTGATACACTTGACTAAGCAATGAAAATGCCACTAGATACAATATCACACGAACTCTATTATTTCTTATAATAACCCTCAAAAAATTTATTTAGCTAATTTGGGCGCAAAGAACCAGAAGATGAGATGCGATTTTATTGAAAGAGGGGAAAAATAAACAAAATGCAATGTTCTGTCGACAAATATTTTGCAGATAAACAAAATAAATTGAGCACCACGCACAGTAACTACATCCCCCTCAACCACCAACTTCTACGTCAAGTGGGTTAACAAGTCTACCCAACATATAAAACTTCATTCCCTATCACAATTCCAAGAAACCCACCCTTGAGTCTCAATGGCAAGCGCGACCTTCTCGCGAAGTTGAGCAGAACTGAAACTGCTTGAGAGCAAGATCTCGAGGTCCTGAAGTCGAGAGAGTTCGCATGGTGGCAATGTTATCGCCGCTGCACTCGCCGCCTAAAAAAAGGTTCAACGTCCGAGGAACGCTTCGACCAGCATTAGCCACTTCAACATCAACGATTAGTTCGAAAGTGAAGAATAGAAGTGGGGATTCCGATAATAAGAAAAAATTATGATTGCAACAATATACAAAAATCCAAAAAATCATGGCATTTTGCGCGTTCGATGATTTCTGCAAACAAACGGCAAATCCACCAATAGCCATCATTTGGTAACTGGCAAAAATATATAGAAAAATACTACACAGAAGTTTGAATATAAAATAAGAGATGCTGCATATGACACAAATAAAGATCATATGCATCTACGATGTGAGATATTTCTTCATATCTGAAACCTGGAACAACTTATGCAGCGCCCGATGATGAAAAAACTTCTGAAGTAGAATAAAGCGAACTGCTGAGAAAATTTCACTGATTCCGCTTATACCCATCGATCTATACAAAAAGTACTTATTCCCATCACTTGAGGCTATTTTCATCCCTTCACCTCCTTCACTAAGAGTCGTCTCGAACGCGTGCGTGCACTGCGCTTGAAGATAGTATGAATGCAAAGCACGAAGTCATCACTACTAAAGTACCTGAGCAAAGTGCAGCAAAAAAGAACATATTACCGACGTATGCAAATGAACACTGTAAACGTTGCGAAAAAACTCACTGCAAACCAATATTTAATAGTAATTTATTAATCACTCAGCTCTCGATTCAACCCATACTTATTGCATACGAATTCCTCTAACTTCCTAGATCACTTCCGGGACAACTCCGCATGAAAATTACTCACTCGCTGCGCATTGTAAGCTGCCTGTGTGCCAGCTTCGAGACCGTCCCCATCTTCCAGGTCGTCATAGCTGCCGGTAAAATCCTTCAACAATTAATTACTTATGGCGCAGAACAAGAAGAGACGCTGAAACGACCTGTACTTTTGCAATTCTCTTCTCCTAACAAACCATCCTGTCTTACAAACAATAAACAGCCACTTCTTTTTTTAACTGATACCGACTATTCCTATAGGAGATTTTCCGCAAACCGGAGAAGTCCAAAATCCGTGCAAATTTTGAGGCGCTTATGATTTTTCTGTTACTTGTTCCAGCGTTGAAAGAGTGCATGATACCAGCACAATGTGGGCATCAGACATCGAAAGTTCGTATTTCAGCTTCAGCTGCAATGCAGTTGAAACCATAAGGTAAAAACACAGACAGACAGACACACAAGTGGATGTAGCTCCGAACAAAAAGTTCTCATAGCGTGCTTACAAGTCTGAAGTCATAAAAAACCAATCTTATCAAATACGGGGAAACATTTCGACATTTTGCTGAACCAAAAAAGCAGCGCAACGCAAAAACCATCACAACGCTTTTTCACAACAACCACCGATCCAGAGTGATCGACTTCAGTTAAATCCAACTCCAGTTATTTAGCAGCGCAAACTTCTGGCCGAGAAAGCAAATATATGAGGTCTGTCGCAGCAATAAGTTAGGAACTCATCCTATCCTGCATGCAACGAACTGGATAATCAACATTATAACAGGCATCATAGGTTTTTTGTATATAACATTTCGTCTGCACATATTCTGCAACCCTCTTGTTGTCCTTTATGAATCTCAATCTGCAGCTATTATGAGTTGTTGCAGATGACAGCGATGCTTACTGGGTGCTGCTCAGGATCACGACCTTGAACTTGACATATCTTTTCCCAAATATGCTCGCATCCCGATTTATCCTGGAACGAAAGCGCCAGGTCACACGTGTCCGACTCCGACCATACGATTAACGTCTCCTAAAATTAACGTTCCTAAGCATAACGAATTTCAATAATTGATTCAATAATCAGTTATACTATCCATATTTGTCGAATACGATTTCATCATCATTTGCCCTTCGCCCACACATCCTTTTTCATTCAATAAATTGTTTATAACTTATTTGAACGAAACCTACCTGCCGCACCAATCATTCAACAATTTCTTTTTCATCTTACGATGAGGGTTTCTTTCGAAATTTACCTTCACGATTATATTGATGCTACGAAAATTATACTGCTAAAAACCGAAAACCAGAAAATGCTCGTAAAAATTTGCAGAAAATGCTGCGATAACCGCCGCCTATCGTTTCCCTCATCATTCGATTACTCCTCATCAAAAGTTAGAAAGTACCTAAAGATGCGGTGAAATAAAATAAGGCGGGCAATCTCTTCATATGAAGTAATCTAAAGTCAAGCAATAATTAAAATATCAAATGAAATTAAACACATTTTTTCACACATACTTTTTCAGTATCACGCCATACGGACTGTACGCAGAATGTGATTCCTTGCTCTCCTAGAAACATAAAATTCCCCGCGCGCGCAAGCAATCTTCAACAACGCTGATCAGCCAAAAAAGCTCTTCAGTCCCCATTCGTTCATTCCTTCTCTTCACCACTCTCCTCAGACGTATATAACTGAGGCAACAATTCTGAGAAGTAATATAGGACCTACGTGTAGTAAAAAAACTGAACCAAAAAATATAAAGGCAAATAAGCATTACATCAAATAAACTATCGCAGAATACTGGAGTATGATAAAATAACTCCTGTGCTGCCATTTCAGGTGATCACCAAACAACAGACAATATCGATAAACCGACTGGCGGAAATTAATCGCTGTAAGAGAAATTCAGCATCCGAACAATGAATGCCAATTGTACAACGAACGATTGGTGCCGTAATAAAGGACAGCCAGTAATTTACACTTATTGCGCAACTTTCACGTTGACTGAAACAATCAGAAGAAAATTACGGCGCTGAAAAATGAATAAAACTTCCTCAATAAACAAATCAATGCAATGTTAAACAACACGGTTTCTTTGCCACTTTGCGCTATGCGATTTTCACATATAATTCAGAAAAATTTAACACATCACCTCAACGATGCAACACAGCAACTATCTCTTTGAGTATTTCGGTACATCTTACGATTTCATCGCTGAATCTGCTTAGAGTATCCCCGAAAAAACACTGTTAATCTTTAAGCTCAAACTAATAAATGATCTCATATTCATGAATTAGAAAAGAACAGATGAAAGACTTGCAGAATTCAGAAGCGAATTTTGAGCTTAACTGTGAACTGGAAGAAACTTCGGCATAATTGAAAAACAAGCATCCAGCTAAATTACAACTAAAAGTACCGCTGGCAACGTTGCGATTATGACACGAACAATATAGAGGTTCAACGCCAACACATCGAAAGCGGTGCTCTCAAAGATCAAAAGAGGCACAACAACAAGAAAATGCCCTCAAACATAGAAAGTGTCTAAAATAAACAGCACACATTCCGAAAGCTCACTTAAAAACAATACGTTGTATGAAAAACACTGTTCAACGCCCCGATACACACTTCCTGACAAATTCCATGACATATATATATATATATATATATCTCTGATAGATGTATATATATATATATATATATATACATCTATCAGAGATGATATATACGCCCATCAACTCTCAAGTTCGCTGCGTGAAATGCATCAAATTTACAAGAAATTCAACAACGAACCAAAAAGCAGGCAAAAAACTCGATCGAACGGTTAACGAACGCCTCACAAAACCTGTTTTCGAAGCCGTTACCATCGAGGACAGAGAGGGAAGAGTGCATGTTGCTTCGATGAAGCCGGTGCCATCATTTACATCAAAGGATCACTTTTATAACCCACACATTCCCTACGAACGCTTTACTTATCACTTCCTTTGGAAGGTGCTACATTTAAGCAAGCTAACAAACATGGTTACATACATGAGACAGACACCCATTTGACTGATCGACCGATTCCCGCTGTATTCCGTAAGATGACCTAAACTGTGAAAAACACGTACACAGACAGCTCCATCCATACCCGCACTAAAAGATGCACAGTCAACAGCTTTATTGTGATCAAATCAGTGCCAATATCATATTCCACTCACAGATCATTATTTCCAAACTATCCTATTCCTTTCTTTATACATTTCCCTCATCTGATGGGATGAAATCCACAGTCCTTGACTTGTTCAGTTCCGAAACAACCTCTTTTTTCCAGCGAAAAATGTCTCCTCTGTTAATTCACTCCCCGTAACTAACGTTCCTAGCTATTTCTCGACCTTCATAACATCGCTGCTTTTGTATGCAAATTGGTATTTATAGTATTATCAACCAATAAGTCAAAAATTCGGCATATGGTGCGTAAAGAAAATTTCACCAGATATTGTACTGTTTTGACGATGACACTTTTCAAACTACTATTGCGATTTTAAGAGTAACCGGTGAAATGTCACCTCCTTCTCCCTCCATAAAAAATCAACCACTCATATTTAATCAGTCGATATACCGCAGAGTATATATATCGATATAAAGCCATAGTCCATTTATCAATCACTGTTGCCGTTTCCTCACTGCTATCCTATGTTCCAATTCGGTTACAACAGCCGACGAATGAATCGAATCCGAACCAAGTGAATTCTGTAGCACATACTAGAAACACTGTGGTGGAACGTTATTGGCATGCACAAGCAACTATTGTCCCCTGAACACATAACTGGGTATATGTGACACAGAACGGAAGGCACCGGTAAAACACCAATCAAACTGATACACCAAACAAAGAAGAACAACCATTAACTATTATCTCTCAGACTGATGAAAACAGCTCAGTCCCACAAACTGCCGGAAAAAACAACCCCATCGACCTATAAAACTAACCTCGAGTAAAAACGTGTGTGAACTGGATACGAGAATGTCACTAATGAAACAGGAAGCGCCAAAATTCAAGCCGATGGCTTTTTGCCGATCTAATCAAATTCCAGTCCTATGCACCGTGAGCGGTGTGTTTCACTAGTTGAAGTTCGACGAATCGCTGCGACGCGCATCGAAAGTGCGTTCAAACGGCGCCATAGGAATCACTCCTTGAGAAATCCCTTTCAGTGAAAACAAGAATTAAAAGCGAATGAAGTTATTATTCTAGTACGATATGAATTACCTAGGAGACAAGAATGAAAAAACAGAGTGATCTCTTTCGTCAACACTGACTCAATGCCAATAAAATGTTTTATAATATGACAGATAAGAACAAAAAAGCTGAAAATACTCTCTTTACTGGAAAAGTCAGTTCACGTGAACTACAAGTACTGAAAACTTCAGTTCAAATAACCAGATGAGGAAAAACTGAAATTTACGTTAAATGTTATACTCTTTATGACTAAAACAGATATACTCTAGTGAAGCGAGAAAACCATTTTGAATAAAACAATGCCCGCATACATCTATTAAATGCATACGAAGTCCTCCGCAGTTTTAATTTCTCATAAGCGAAATGATGGGTGGTCAACTTTCAGTCCTTTTTGATGTTTAAATAGAAAAGCAAGGGGGGAGACTGTAAACAATTCATAAAAACACGGGACTTCTGAGGAATGAAAGATGTTTCAAAAAGGTAGAACATAAAACACTGCTCCCTGAGAATTCGAAGCGGCTTCAATCGAACGAGCTTGACAATAGTAGCTGGGAATCACTTATATAGTACCCATGAGGTTGCACTACCCATCCATACGTCCAGAATAGAAAATTACTCAGCCGAACGAGGAAGCAAGAAATCACCCACCATACGCTTCAGCGGCAAAACACGCAAACTTAGCTGCCATTAACAACGCCATAAGCTTTTTGATATAAACACAGACATTACGCCCCATCAAAGAACATATTAAAACACAACGTAGCCGAATTAGTTAATGAAACGCGTAAATCGACAGCGATCAACTGTCACAATAACGGTCGCCCGCCCGTTTCCAACAACAGCCTAATCAATGCTCTCACACACTTCCATGAGTACGCATACAGCAATTCTCGGCACCAGTAGCCTCAGTTATCTACCGCTAAACCCCACTGTTTCATCGCTGAGGGCAAGGAGGATTCCGGTAACCGAAATTAAACTCAAATGATCCTCACTGAAATAAAAACTCATCAAAAAGTTATATTAACACATAGAGAGGTACGTCACAACACCTAGATACTTTTAATTCTCTTGTTCGCTATTTAGAGGGTAATTATTGTTGCCGATAAGCTCTAAACTAAAAAAATTTAGCTCCTCTAGCATTCTCACACACTCAGATTTGACGACAACGTCACCAAGCCTAATGATTACTCATCCCTCCCCGCACCCCTCCTACCCCTCCCCTTACTATTTTGCGCTATAAAACAATTCTTCAAAAGTCATTTGAAATTTCCAGCTCAGGTGACCTATCTTCATTTGGAAGCCACCCAGCACATAGAGGCGCAACTTTAAATTACGGCTAAAAATGACGGAAATGAAATTACGACAGCTGTTGGTTCAACTATCAGTGAAGATGCTGCTTCATTCCAAAAGGTGCTTAAAGTGCAATTAAACAGCTTTTCAAGGTCCAATACGGAAATTAACGTACAACTGGACGCAACACATAACGAAGCCCTCAGACGATGCGGCGTTTATGGACAATGTCTGACCGCGTTTCGTTGTTCGCTGAGGGTCGATGGATACACGCACACACATCACAGCTGCATTGCGATCTTTGATGCTCAATTTAAAAAACACGTTAATCTTTCGTAGGCGCACGTAAAACAATCCAGACCGAAACACAGTTCAATCGATTCTTACACGATCACCGATCTACCTTGATTATTTCGAAATTCAGCGATGGAAATAACGCGAAGTATTTCTAAAAATGGGGAAGCACGAGAACCTATCGCTGTCATCTTCACACAGAATCATTTGTTGCTTAATTTCGCTCACGAGGGAAAATAGTCGCCAACTCCGAAACTATCAGCTAAAATCTTTCAGCACTCTTGTTTTTTAAATATTTAATACTCCGCACGCTCTTTCATGAGAATATTATAGAAAATTCTTAACTGGTAACGCCTTTGATTTTTCCGAATCTTTACACAAATTTAATTGCTAATATAGAAGAAAAAATGAAACATAAACACTGACGATCCGTCAACTCAACTCTAAAGTACCGCTCAAAGCGCTCATTGCAAATGCAATTCGTCAACGTCTTTCGCTCTGTTTCAAAATCGAAAATAAACTGATAACAGCTTAGACACACTGTACTCCAATATTCGCCATATAAAAAGAGTGTTTAACTTAAAACGTCACTTTTGATGTCCTCCTCGTGGATACTAATGCGAAGTGAACCCACAGTCAATTGGTCCGAATTTGGCAATTAATCACTAAAACTCAACTTCTATTCGACTCGATCGTCTCGAAACCACATATGTAATAAGATCATCAGAACAAACACGCAGCACCTTTGCCTCGTACATCACCGAGAAGATAGAACCCTTGATAAATAACGTGAAAAAAATGCGCGTAGAAACTCCACAGGAATGTACTGATCGAAAATAATTCACAACATTTAAATGGCTCGCTCATCGTTCGACGAATATAATCGAAAAAAGAGCGACTAAAGACAGCTAAATCGGCACACACTTGCAAATGCTAACTTCACCCACCAATTATCGGCCTGTTCAGCTAAATGCAGACTGATCAAAAACAGCGACTTAGAAGCGCGAGGTGTTCAGCATCACTGCCTATGTATGAGTTAAAACGACAATGTCGAGAATATTCCAAATGCTTTTGAATTATAAACTGAATTATGTAAAGGGAACTGGAATGTCTGGCGACTGGCGAAGAGCAGCTGTCTAAGCCTATAACGGGACGACACGCATGAGGCAGCAGCAACTTAGCGAATATGCTGAACGCAACGTCTCGTGCATCAAAGCACAATTCCACCGAACATCAAACACCACTGCAAATGCACAGCGCCCATACCCCTCGACTGCACTTTCGCTGTTGCCAACGGCAGCGAACACAACGCAACGAGAACTAATAGTACCTACACTCTAACAACATCTCCATTACGGTTTTTCATCCCTTTCCGCATTATCCGATTTTCTAAGAATATTCCCATTTAAAATTCTTATTTTGACTCAAAATTCCCACGAAATAAATAGGCCTTTACTAAGAATGACCTGAGTATAAGTAAGGAGCACTCCGTGACTAATCCCGAATCTATCCCAATTTCCGTTGCACATTTAGGTTCACGCAAAGTACAGAAGGGAAACACTTTAGAAAGTGGATAAAATCATCAAAACAACGTATAAACGCATGTTACAGTCACGTTTAATAGGTTTATTCTCTAGAAGGAAATAGAGGGCGAAATGAGATTTGAAGACGAAACTAAATCATCGTCTCGTTACCACATGGCAACACATTACTCAATACGGAATGCGCTCACGCTCCAGTGAACAATTATGGCACTTATCAAACATTTTCATCGCTGTCTCATCAATGCTTTCCGTCGACGCGCAACCACTCATCCCTTTTCTATACGTCCAAATATAGCCAGCAGCTGGTGATTTCTCGGTGAAGTGCACTTGCATCACTCCGACAGAGTCATCGAAATCGCAAGTGAACTTTTATCACTTCAATCCGTCATTGCGAGACAACAAAAATGCAACATAATCACAGCCCATTCACTCAGATCGAATACGAATAATGAAACCCTTTCACCTCATCAACTGCTAATAAAAAGTGCTCGAGGTTGGCGAGGCACTGGACGATAAGGGAAACGATGATAAACGCAAATGACAAAAATATCCGTTCAATCGGTGAATTCAGCAGCGTTGTTGAACAACTCAGATCTCTGGTTAGATTTTTCAGTTTCTGTCTGTCAAAATAGAATGATTTAATGACGCATTACTCACTACAACCTGGGAATGAATGCTAGATGATTCAGCGGGGCGCCATATTCAGAAAAAATTCGCTAAAAAGCATTGCTGATGGAATTATTTCCAGCGCACTCCACTAAATAATTACCAAACATCAAAACTATACTCCTCCTAATCAATCTGATAGCATAAATTTTCGATGAAAATGCAACACTATCACTTGAGACAACTCATAGCACAGTTACTGATAAGTATTTCACATTTAGTGCATGAGAGATTTAATCAACGTGTCGTGATACTGACTGAAATATACGCAAAAGAAGGGGGAATGAAGGGGAAGCGTCAATTTCTTTCTTACGACCATTTCGGAACGAATCGCCGCAAATGTCAAGTCGAGACAACGAGTGCATTTCAACGAAGTAAGAGGGAAGCGTGCCAGACCAAAACATGAATTACTTGCCGTGTTCTGCTGACACAATCTTATTCAAAAAAATATGAAGGCTGCCCTCATGATCACACATCATCACTCAAAAAGTCCCCTCGCATTGGAAGTCTCTAAATCGCTGAGAAAAAAATTGAAATGTATTTTAGAATTTCATTATCATCACCTAAAAAAGCCTAAGCCTCAGACAGAAACTGACAATAAACATCTAATGTCATCATCTCGAAGGGCAAACCTATTGAATTTCATTGTCGGTCTGATACTGAAACTAGCTGACGGGCAAACGACGCACACAAGCAAAAACTCACAGGCAAGATGACATTATAGCGACATTAATGTAACGCATTTCCTTTTCCTTTCAATATCGATACATTCCCTCATCAACTCATCAGCCGACTGTTCTTCTATTGGCACCGGTTCTCTCCACTCCTACCTAGATATTAAACCAGTTACTTTACATAAAAGGTGTATGAAGAATCTGCTACGTGTTAGCGAATATGCGAACCTTCCGCGTAGAATCAGACGACGTTTCTCCACTTGTCGACCATTTCATGTAGCCTTGAATTCGGCGGGTGATTTCACAAAAATCTTTGCAGCAGGAGTGCTGAACGCAGTGAATGTTGTTCACTTTCTTTCAGCGAGCCCGCTGCGCGCAACCTCATATAAACCTTTTACTTTGCTTATACAACGCCACTACGTCATCAGTACACCCGACGAAATGGAAACGCGCCTTAATGCAAAAAGTGGATATGATTCATGAAGCCGCAACTGTTATACCTGTTGTCATGTCCAGTATGTCCCGGTAAAGAAAAGAATAGAAGAACGAGAGAGACACGGGTTTGCGCGCCACGGAACAAATAACAAGTAACTTCCACTCAGCATATGTGACCTCTCCCCCTCCCCAACTTCGTCAAGCGTGTCCTGAGACAATTGCGCCACTAAAATCCCGCTTTTGAGAAAGCGAAAGACTTTAGTGCACGCCATCATCACAACTGCTGCTGGAGAACAGATCCGAAGTTAACAGCATTCACAACGGGAAAAAAGAGAAATGCGACGAGATGTCGAAATAAATAAGAAATCAAAGTTCTAAAGTTTATAAACCCGGGTGCAAGTAAAACTATACGGAAAAAAAGAAGCATTTCAACGGAAACGAAAATGAAGTTCACGGAAATATCAATGAACAAATGGGTAAGAGCAAAGGTGAATAGCATTTAAAATGAAAAAACGCAAGCACTACGAGGAGAAATCAATAATAACACGAACACTAAAATTCACCTATGAGCCTCCTCATCTTTCGGAACGCTCCCCACACCTAAAATCATAGACGCTTCTTGCAGATTCCTTCAAGTAAATGCGTAAACCTAATGAGATTAACAAATGAAGAGCACGTCGGGATCCCTCGATGGGGACAAGATCAAGGAAATTGTCAGCAGTTATTGCGTAAGAGTTCAATCATATTCTTGAAACACAGAAGGAAATGTACCAACGTTTCCACAGATTTCATGAAACATAAATTCTCTCTCAAATCGCAAAATTTCAATTCACTCATAGTTGACAACTTTCAAAGGAGCATTGCAAACAAACCTATAAAAACTCTGAGAATAATATCAAAGCAGACAAACATTTTCGTTTAGCAGAGACTTAACCGATTTACGACAGAAGAATGAGCCTACAAATAAAGAGTACATGACTGCTAGAAGTTTAACCGTAAATACATATGTTTATGAAAACATAAGCAAAACTAAACAACTTGCTGACGAACTGCAAAAGCGCCGCCACTACAGTCGAAGATCGGCACATATTTCACCCCAAAAATGCTATTATCATTTATAATGGGAAATATCTAGCAGCCGCTACAAATATGAGCGTCGTCGCGTGAGGATCTGACATTTGCATTCAGCGCATGCAAATCGATGATGAGTCACTCAGATGGCCAGAAATTTTGTAATAACAATCAACAAGTTCGTAGACGCTCACGAAAAGTAATCATGGTGGTTAAGAGAAGATCTGGACCCAACACACTCTCTCCGGAAACTGCATTCACAGTTGCACCCAACACACGAACTTTGTTCTGAAAGAGTGAGCAGCAATCAAAGCGCTATTTCATTTCCACAACTGCCTTGAGATATCCCACCTATTGCGCTGATGTAACAACATCACTATAAAGTGCAACGAATACCCTTCCACAACCAATACAGACTAATTGCACTTTCTAACATTACGATTTAACTGCTGATTGAGAAGTGCACAGTCGTCGACCACTTAAAAAAGGATCGGTGCAGAGTTGATGACAGTTTTGATATATAAACAGTTTTAGCGCGCTGTGCACACCGATGAAAGAGAAGCTACAGGTCCGAAGATGTTAGCAACGCGGAGCGTCGTCTTTCAAGCACATGGAAATGGTTTGATTTTCTCACTCATTAAGCGGTCGAAAGGAATTTTTTTTTAAAGCTTACCCTGACAATGCTAAAGAGAAATACACTATGGGTGTGGATCTACTGGACGCATGTTAGTGATATAAAAGTCAAAAAAGCGGTCCTGATGTCCTTTACTCTAAGAAGGCGCTCAACTGATGATGAACTGAGGTCATTTTTCCAATTTTATGAAACGCACCAAACAGCGGGAGGGAAGAAGGGAAGAATATATCGAAGCTGACTTACAATCGCAAATTTGCGGTGTTACACCCTTGCTATTTAACTGACATTATAAGAAACATTCCCCACTTCGATATTGCAAGTTTCATGTGAGCTGAACGACATCAGCAGGCTGTCATCAAAACACCTGCTGCAGAATCACCGATCAGTAAGAACAAAAAAAAATGCAAAAAAAGAAATGCAAAAAATGTAAAATGCAAAATGTAATGCAAAAAATTTCAGTAAAAACACTTAGCCGCATCTAAGAATTCTAAGAGAGATCAAAATCGAAACGGGCAGAAGTGATTAAATATGAATCGGAGGCCAATCGCTTCTTATCACACTTGATGGCTGTGTTTCTCCAAACCCCAAGCATATCCAGAACAAATACACCTACGACGGCTAAAGCTACTCATGAACGCTGAAGTCGGCACGAAAGATATAAAAAAGCTTATAAATATGAACCAGGCGAACCTCGAAGGATTCTGTTCCGCATTATACGAAGCTTCACTATCATTTAAAAATCGCCAATACTGAACTACTAAAAGAACCACCATCAACAAATCGTAAACAACATTTTAAGACTTATATCCTCATCACCGCTTCAGAATACATAAATCAAAGCCTAAATAGCTAAATAAAACAAATGACACTATTGGCAATAATCGTGAAACACGTAGGAACACTAGCAAGAGAATGCCAATCAGTCGCAGATCGGTTCTGCTGAGGGCACTAATAGCGACAAACACCCAATGCGAAAAGAGAACCGAAACCAGGAAAGCTTCCATAAGAACTCAAAAAACACGAAACACACAGACTTCACAACTCGTACGCAAAATGTCCATAATTTCACAGCAAATGCATACTCAAGAAACCACTCACTATGGCACATACCTTTCGCGGTAACCGCTGTTGGAAAGCACCGCCCGTTAAAAGCTCGGGACAGTCAAAATACCTCTGTTTTAGAATTCTTCCACGCAGCTTATTCCGGGATGCCTAGTTGCCCCTCTAATTCATGGCAACGCGCATGAGAATGAAACTTCGAAAGCGAGGAATGAGAACTTCTCGCAGGTACAACCGGAGAATTTTCTTAAAATGTTTATTCTCTATCTAACTCTCTCCCTCCCCCCCCCCCCCCCCCCGAACTGATATGAAGCAAGCAAAAGAAATATTTGAAATACCCCTAACAAGCAATTAAAGCTCGCCAGATTACGAAAACTGACAACGAAAGGATCTGAAAAGTTCCCTTGCAGGAAAAATAGCACGAGAAAGATATAAACTCCTTAGTCCATAAACCGATACGACTTCCAACTACACTCAACTTCTAAACCTCAGTTGCTGAGAGAAATAGGAAAGACGAAAATGCCTATGTGTGGATTCGGACATCTTTTACTCCATATTCCTCTTAATGACCAAAGCAGTTGAAGTTGCTTAACGCAGCCATCATCATTTAACTGTAAACGAAGCTACTCCTCCAGAATGTCTTCACGGGAATGAAATATTTCGTAACAGAATCGAAACGTTCTCAGGACGGAATGAATGCTTATATATTCCAATTGAACAAAAACACTGAAGTATAAATTTCGCAAATTGCGGCAAAAATGCGCGCAACTTAAGTACGAAGCAATAGACGGATGGAGCAATCAAGCCATTTATCCAAGAGATATCAGGCTCCCAATCGAGCTTACATCCACAAAGATGTTCGCAGCTCTCTTGAAGTGAAAGTGATGCTCTCTCCGCTGCGCGTTGCGCTCCCTTCGTTTTCCGCCATCAAAAAAAAATCACGTTGGTTATGCACGTAAACACGGTTACCTTTTTAGACCAAGCACATGCATATTTGCATCACTCTCATTCCTTATCAACTACGGATGACGGCAGCAAATTCTGAGCTTTTTTTACGTTTTCCAGGCATGAGATGCAACTACACATCGAACAACCACATCAGATTCCCACATCTTGGAAAACACAACTCTGCTCAATTTCATAGGCAAACTACAAGAATGGCAAAATCCACCACTTTAAAGTCAATGAAATGAAAAGATTCTTCTTATCAAATGCGAAATTACAACTACTACACCACAAAATAAAACGTGTTCTCATGAGGTAACTGATGTGTAAGTCATAAACAATGGTGAAATACCTGAATGCAAACGTCGATGAGAAGTAAAGAATCGAGTCTTAGACACCAAAAACAGAAATTTACGGGAAGAAGTAAAATGAATCGAACGCATGATTGCAATTGGTGACTTCATTTGGCAACATTGACAATCATTTTCATCAAAGAGGGAATGCGCCTTCCGCAAAAATATTTCATGACATCAAGCTGACGATAATAACTTTCAGAACATTACTCTCACACAACGGAAACTGGAAATGTGCTTAAAGAAACCGCACTTTTCACGTGGATTCCTTTTTTCATACTAAACACATACAACTAGCGAGTGCGCAGAAAATTGAGTTTTTCGCAAGCAACGTAGGTTCCTGTCTAACGAGCATTCTTCTCTCTAACAGTTTTCACACCTAAAGAAAGGCAAACAGCACATACTCCGATATTTACAACAAACTTATAACTCCAGCTCTAGCCAACAAAACATAAGCTGGCAAGGTTTAAGACGTGACAGTAGCAAATTGTTTGACGAACTTAGATGCCAACAACTCATTCAGAACACTATAAGTATTCACGCAAACTCCGCAAAACAAACATTTACGCGAAATTCAAATGCACCAAATTTTTCGACTCTCACACTGCAAAAAAACGGAGATCCAAACGCAATTAGTACTTCTTATGTGACTGAGCTTTACGAGATCTGAGCGCACAGTAATCAGCTGTTCTGGGAATTGCACTACGTTAGACCTTATCAAGTTAAACGAATTGCAGTTTCATATTTCCTCGAATTCTGAGAGACGTATTGGTTTAATCAATGAGCAACACAGATTTGGTCTCATATAAATCCAATTTTAGCAGGAGTACAAACAGCCCAACTCCCCTCCATTTCAGGATTCATCTGCTTTCTTTATGGACCCAACTCGTGTTGAAAGCACCACTTTGTATACTCGCTCATAGCTTCCACAATGTACATGCACCTGTGGCGCGTATTTCGTTAGCAACTGCACAAAAATAGAATTCCTTTGCTCTTAGGGTACCAGGCGGGTAATGACCAAAGAGAAGAGCTGCCTTCTGTCCTGCCAGAAAAGCTAACATTAAGCTGGATGTTCCAACATCCACTACAACTCAACTTGTCATGACACGGCGATATACAGACACATCCCATCAAATTCGTTGTCAATCAAACATGACACAAACATTCTAGATAATTTCCTTTCCCTTCCAAACAGCACTTATTTTCTCCAAAATTTATTTAGTGAAACAAAAGATTCTCCGAATGTTGCTTCAAGATACCTTGCAACAACGACGCCATTCCTGATGTTCTCGTAATAACGCTAACAAAGGACGACAAGATTAAATATGAACTATTTTTTTTTTACATTCAGTGAACTATAATAACAGTCAACTGATAACTGGATAAAGATAAGCACTTCCACATCCTTTCACATTTACACATTAAAGCGTCAACATGTCACCGATCGTCCAGTGCCTTTCATACTACAAACAAATAAATGTTTGTCATACCACCAAGTGACTGACTGATTCGTATTTCTTAGAATGCATTCATCTCTTACATGACCGACCATGAGGCGAATTTTACAACTTCATCATACTTTACACCATGAGGTTTATTTACGCAAAGGCGATTCAGCAATCTAGCAACGTGAGGAGAAAACTTGTAAGAGCTCATTACATCATCCTCACGATCAACGATGTTTAGCAGCCGAAGCACACAACACGACGCCTTTCCATTCGTCTATCACTCACCTCACAATCGCTCGTTCGCACGGTTATGAGCACTCACAACAAAAAGCCCAATGGCATTATATTTCAACAAACACGTCTCGAAACTAAAGAATGGGCAAATGTCAAAACGTGAATCGCACCTTCCATATCTGCTGCTAAAACACATCAAAGTTAATTCATCACAATCTCCAGACTCCAAATGTATAGAGGAAAGAAATATTCGTCCTTTTGACAGTAGCGAATGCGCCTCATTTCGATGTACAATGAAAAGGATAGCGAGCATTCCTGCGAAGTGCATATCCCCAGTCTCCGAATAACTCCTACACGCCTAAGTCGATCACATTTCAATGAAATTCGGGAACATCCTTGCACAAAACAGAGTGCAGATCAGCTAAGAGGGTCAGTAACGGAAACCTTAGATAACTGGAAGAATAGAAATATACTGAAGGTTTTCTTTGCATACCATTTAAGGCAACGCTATTAGGATTGGTATCGACGAGTAACAGCGCCGCTGATGTCATTCTCCGATTACAGATTTTCGATACTTTTTAAAATCAGAGCCTACAGGTAATCATGCTAACCTTTAAAAACGACCTGCACGTGATTACATCCTTCGGGCAAGCCACATTCTAAATAAGCGCCAACAACACGATGCAATACAGAGAAAAATGCACACCCTAATTTTAACAGCTATTCTCTTTATTGGAAAAGTGTTCTGCATGCTCGCACTAACTGTGGTATTGTCCCTTTCTTAACAAACAGATCGTACATAAAATCCTCGACAATTGGACATACTATAAAGCTGAGCTCGCATCATGCACGCAAAATAGGCGAAAAATTCATCCGCCACATAAAAAATACCCTTCATTTGCTGAAGCGATAAAAAACCGACCAAAATTAGCCACCTGAGTGACATCATGAACCACACAAATGCAAAAGCCACTGCTTTTGCTATCCTTTTGTTGCAGCGTTGACAACAACAACAATACGCTGGCGACAGGATCGTCAAACCACGGATACGCCTAATGAACAAACTTGGCTCGAATTAAAACCCATTATATTTAATGAAAAATTCGGAGCGGATTACGCTAATGGAAGACCGCCAATTTACGGCCGCTGCATTTAACATCGCAATATACACATTTCTTGTATGAAAGTAGTTTACGTAATTAGGAAAAATAAACTTGGAAACTATTCGCAATCTCCTTGAATATGCTATGACGAAGTCCGAGTGCGGATAGAGACTTGATGAACCAAAGTATGGCTTATGAAGAAATCACATATAAATTGCATCCCTGCCGAAGCGGAGTAGAGCGGAATGCCGGACGAAAGGGGATTAGGGAGACCAATACTTGCTCACAACCACTGACAGCAAATTATGCGAGTTATTACTTAAGAAATATTGAAAATCTGTTAGATACAATGACTAGAGTTCACCACAGCCGATCAAACAAAAGAAGGAAAATATAATTCAACACTGTACAAACATTTTTTGCTCCAAAAATAACAACACAAAGTTGCACGCAAACACCAAAGAGATAAACGCAGTCATTATGGGGCGTCAGTTATTAATTTTAATGCGTACTGCTTATCGAAGAACAATCAAAAGTCGATCTCAAAGCAGAAAATGCGGGTTGTGCATAGATCATTTATCCTGCTTTCCCTTCACCACTTCTATGATAAAACTACCCAAAGATTTCAGTCCCGAATTTCTGCTGCAAACTCTGACGAATGGCAAAACAGAGAAAATCAATGCGATGCAGACAGAAGCCAAAAAGAGCTATGCACAAAATTGACTACAAATTAAGGAAAAGGGAGAAGAAAAGAATGGATGTGACGGCAGCTTGGTGTGAACTCCTCAGGCATTCTATCACAGTAGCTTCCAATCTGTCATTATGATCGAAATGTTCCCATGAAATCGACACAATGAGAAAAAACATTGGCATAACAACCCTTCGAGGCTGCATAAAAACACAGCACGATAATAATAGTAAAACCCATCTTTTAATAGGCCCTCAAATTACAAATAACACTCACAAGGGAATTGTTGGTTAAAGTACACTACACAAGAAAAGATCATTTAACAGACATACCAACTTCTTGGGCGCACAGCGAAATCCACAAAGAATTAACAGCGATTGCGACAACATTCCCCCTTGGAACTGCAGTGGATAATTGAAAGCAATCGCTACAAGAAGCATTAGGGTGCATGCTGCGGTGGAGAAGCGCTGGCGCAAAAAAATGAAAAAAGGTTACGAGAATATATGCACCATACATTAAAGAGTGTTCGTTCACGAGCGAATAAAAGAATTCTCTCACATCCGGCAATAACGAAACAGGATTCCCTGCAGCATAACGAATAATTCAATGGCTTTCCACATGAACCGATGTGGCAGAACATCTGATAACGCTCAAACAAATAAGCCAACTATCTGGCCAAATTAAAGCGAAGACCTCTCCTATCTTATATTACACCTATCAAAAAATACCAAAATTTCCTCTCCATCCAACAACACACGGAATGAAAAGAATCTTTTACATTCCAATTAACTAAAGCAACGAAAAATGAGACTGTAAGAAGCCTTCTGAAACATTTAATTACCGCCTCGCAAATTCGAATGTTCTCGTGCAGTGCACATGTGAAATTATTCAGGAGAATAAAGATGAGCGATACTGTCAAATGAATCCGAAAAGGAAATCGAACAGTTCAAATCAACTCCATTTGCTTACATCCTTCCACTTCATGCAGACGTTCATAAACAGATCAAACGGGTCATTCATGGACTGATTACTATAATACAGATTAAGCAGAACAATTAAACACAAGAATATATAAAAAATAAACCGACCTGTTGCTTCTGGTATATCGTGTCCATTAGAATTCGCGACTCGAGAACGTTTTTCTCTACAAATTACAAGAAACACTATCACCTTGAGCTGTAAACAGTGCAATATAAATTTGTTAAAAACATAATCGGCTAGCATTTAAAATTCGCTCCCTTTGTATGCCCATTTCTAGGTTAACTGGAAAGGCAAAATCTGTACAACCAGGTTCATCACCATCGCACATTCGAACCGGTGGTAAAACAATCGTTTTAGAAGAGCAAAAGATCGACAGTGAGATATACAAAATAATTTTGGGTGTCTATATACGCGTTTGCAGCGGCAACAATATTCTTTTCTTGGAAACAAAGCATTTATGCGTCGTGAATGAGGCTAAAGGGCATTGCATATTCTCTGCGAGAAGAACCCAAAGCCTTGTGCCCATCAGCAGCTCAATCTTTTTGAGACATATTTAGCCTCATTAGATCAAACCACAAGAAAGTTCCAAAAATTAAGTGAAATATAAGTGTCGGCAACCTTACAAAACGGCAAAACGCAACTTTTGTGATCGTTCCCGGATTTTGTTTACCTTTTTTTGTAAAGTTTACCTCTATGATCCGTTTGCTCACTACTTAAACACATAGATCTCTAGACTATTGTACAATGTCGAGTGATTGCCGTGCCGCGTGCGCGAATATGAGCAATCACGAACAAAAAAAATGCTGCAGTAAGAGTGTGGGTAGGTAAAATCGCCTTCCACCCTCAGCCCATACTCACTTTCCATCGTACAACAATTCAACATTGTTTTCGCTCAAGCAATAATGCTATTAGATTCCAACAGTGTTGGTGAACAACATTCCCATAAATGTGAGAATGAACTGAAGCTATAATATAATTTGATGAATTTAGGAATGAATATATGAGCTCACAAACCATTCTGCTCCAGCCGGACGACAATGAATGTTGCACCTTGATGTTCTGGTGAGGGGACGCAAGCGACGTGTCCCGTACCCTTGTCGTCCCAAATTCGCTGATCGCAGAGGACATATAATTTAACTCGATTCTTTATATCCTGCAGGATCAACGCTATTCAATTTATCGGTCGTTACTTTTTCAATGTACCTTCTAACTGTAAATATCTCCACAGAGAACTGCACGCCTTCACAAAGATGCAACCTAATCAACAGTGAATAAGGAAGTTTTTGGTATCGCAGGCGAAATCAGGCTGCGACATTTCTGCACCTCTCTGGGCTACAAATTTGGGGAATGTGAAATGGAGAGCGGAAATATATATTCGAAATGCTTCAATGCTAAATGCAACTAACGCTTTCACAAGCAATGCTTCAATAAACGCTGATAAAACAACATATGTGAACCTAAAATGAGTACTGCTCAACGCAGAAGTCAACTACTAATCAAAATAATATCCAAGTAGAGCTTGAATTGATAGACTGCCGGGCTAATTTCAAAAAGAACAATGCTGCCATACGGAAAGGAAAAAATGACCCCTACATCAAATTTATTAGGCTCGGAGATCGGTCCAAGATATTTCTTGTCATTTGATCGACAGATCGTAACAAATATTCCTATCCCCTCTCATTCCAGTCAAAATTTCCAAAACACTATATCTCAAAAGAATAAAAAGCCCACCTAAACGAGATTTAAAAAAAACCACTCCTAACAAAAAGAATGTAAAAATAATTGTTAAGAAAATAGTTTCGTCCACATTAGGTTGATTCGTCGATCGCAAGACCGCTTAAATGAACAAGCAAACAAACCTTGAATAGTTATTGAGAGCGGACTGAGTAAAAATACTTTCAGTGGGACAGAAATCATAGTCGATAAACGAAAGCTTCTCATCAAAAAATTTATTTCGCAACCGCCGGAATCCTCGAGAAAAGAAACGAGAACTGTGATCGGAAAAAACCAATTCTTCCATCGAAATTTGAACTCTCACAATGGCAAATAAGAACAGCGGGAGATAACACTACAACGAACTCATGCGCGGTTGCCGATCGTCAGAAATGCACTCTTCAACTCTACAAGAAAACGTACCCGAGGTATCTCGACTTTTGCTAAATGTCTGTTCGGATCGTCATCGTCGCCATCACCATCGACGTTCTTCAAACTGTGACACTCTTCCCTCTGGTGTGATGCACCTTTGTCACCAGCACCAGTTTCGATGTTTGCCTTCTGCTCAATCATTCCCGCCTCGGTATTCGAATTTGGTGCGCAAGAGCGCTCCGGTTCAGGCATTATCAATCAATAAACCGACTCCAATACAAACGGCTATAAATGTTAGCACAACAGAGTTACAAGAATAGAATGTCGATCTGCTACGTTAACTCTGCTTCACAACTGCAACAACATTAAATTACAGCGAAATACGACGACCCAGTAAAGAGGGTACGATCGAATGTCATCGCAACTATTAAAGGCGAAAAGTGAATAAGAACAACTCCCCATCCAAGTCAGCGCCACTCTCCGATGTTATCGTGCTCAATAATCTCGGCCATGTCCCCGATGTTTAAGGAATTAAAAACACTACTTCCTCTAGACCACAAACCTCGACTTCGAAAAGTCTTCAGCAAAGAAACTACTGACTTTTCCAACCTCCAGTCCGACAAATCTCCCTCTGCGAAACGTTTTGCGAGATAAGTATGATCCGTAGCTTCGAAACTTGGTGTTTTTTGAAAGCGACAGGTCTCAAATCTCCTGAGTGTACACCGGCAACATAACTAACTATATGTACATATGAAGGTGGAGGCTATGCAGAGCAAAATGCGATATCATTTCGTACAATATAAGACGCTCAAAGCCACTTCGCATAGCCATAGTTCTTAACGGGGAAGTAACCGGAAACACTTGTCACCGAAAAAAACCTCCATCTTTCAGTGGAAAATAGCGAAACGAGTTTCATGGTATGAAAACATCGGAGGAAATCTGTCAAGAGATAGCAGTGAATGCCTTACAGCAAGCTTACTTCCTATAATTATGCAAGCGGACTTGGATGGACTTACGAATATCAGTGAAATATGTAAAATTAAAGTTGTTTATGAAAAATAATCATCTCTCAGTGAAGTTATAAAAAGAACTAATTAACTCCGGATGAAATTATAAAACAATGAATTCTGTGAATTATTATTCATACGAGAATTGGTCACTTCCGAAGAACGATAAATATGAGAAGAAAGAAACGTCCTATTCAAATGCCGCATGATATAATCTATGTTTTATGTGGTTAAGTGAGAAAAGATAAATCCAACTCGAAGATAAATCCATGCAAAGAGAAAAGAAACATAAGTGTAGCGAAACTGAAGTTACGGATTTTACTTCAAAGTGATCTCGATAGCGAAATTGGACTTGCAACAATCAAATAAGAGGCGTTTACTCACACATACGGCTGCCCATGTATTTCCTAAAGCAGCCTTGGACGTGATTTTGGAGAAAAGACTCGATGAGCAAATCTGCGAGTGGATAAAGAAATTAGGATTTTAGTCACGGTAACGACCACCACCAAGGCATGACTCAATTCGTCATCACGTTATAATGACAAGTAGGCAAGTAGGTTACTAGTTACGCTTTGGTCAAGACACGCTGATGGATGTGGTCAGTGCCCGCTTCGATCTTTGTACGATCACGGTTTAAACCCGTTGGCAAGTTTACCCGAGGTCTCAGAAGTACATATTTATCGAACTTGGCCACCTCTTTACACTTCAGATTCCCAATCTTCACTGCGCATTCAACGGTACGAATTGGTCTGTGAGTATATATGTGTTAGCATGAGAGTGGAAACACGAAGCGGACACGTGGGAGAATGTTCACATGGCTGAGGCCGGTCAAACGATATCTTGTACAACGCTGCTAGTTGACGTTCTCAAAAACGTCACCAAGCACCGAGAACGCGGAAATTGGAACATAAAACAACAGTACAACGTCACCGCCAACTTACCGAACATCACTTCTTTCGACCAACACGTTCGCGCTCAGGTATGAACTACCTATGAAAAAACTGAAATATGCAAATGATGACATACGTGTAAGCGACTGACTACTAGATAACATTACACTGAAATAAACTTCACTGAAGCTTCATTGCAACCACCCCCCACCCACCTTACGAAAACAAACTTCCTCCCTCTCCCCTCTCCTACCCGCAACCTATTTCGTGAACGGTACCACCTCGACAACAAAGTCTGACGTCACAAAAAAATCGACGGAACTATGCCGCTACGCGTCGTTGCGCGGTGCCGGCACTCGCGCCAATCCATTTCATCGTCGGTCTTCAGTGGAAAATTCTCATTTGAAATTTGAGAAAGTGTAAGAGCCATCTATCAACTTAGGAAAGCGTCGAGAGTGTCCTCTATAACGCTCGTGTGTCCCGTTAAGGATTTTTGTTTGATGCGACAATCAGTGGGTGGAGTAATATTAAACTATGTGAAAACGTATCGACATTTATTGCGCTATCGAAATTTGATAGAATTAAAGTTGCATTTGTGTCGAATTATGTCCATTTTGCGATTCCTTCCAATACTCTCTATTCACCTCTCAGTGACCAATTGAGAAATAATCGCGCTTATGTCTCATTTTTCACTCATTCGATCTTCTCAAATCAAATTCTCTAGTTCCGAAAAGTTGAAATTATTTCATTTCGTGCCGCATTCGCTGATTGCATAATTCTTTCACTGCACTAATTAATTCTCTACTTTTTTCATATTTAGTGATGTGTAGTTTGCAGCTGCATACCCACTTCCACTGTAGACGAATATTGCCCGGATTGTCTACAAGTGAGGCACTTATGCAGTTTTTGAGGCAACATTATCACTTCTTTTGTTGTGAAAAGATGTCGACTAATATACCGTTGCGCAGACCGCAGCTTTTGTGAACCCATAACCGACTATTGAAAGCCCTAACTCTTTTTTCTTTGCTTCAAAGAAACCGACGAGCAATTGGCCAAAACTTCCCTACATCTTTCCCAAAATTCCCGCAACGCGTGATAGGGAAATTTCAAAGTGGAGGGAAAAGTGGTTGATCAAAGGGTGCAAGGATGGGACATCTACAGATGCTTGGGAAAAGTGCTGCCTCATGCTGGAATCGAACCAGCGGCCTTCTGTTTACGAGACAGACGCTCTGCCCCTGAGCCAATGAGGCTTGTCTAGTGTGCTTTCGAAACGCACCTCTCTGAGGAACTTGATTTCATTTGAAGGTAGTATGTAACTTTCTACGTTTTCATTTCAGTAATTAATCAGCAGACTGCACGAATATAATACCCTGTATACATATAGATATTTGAAAGAGGATTTATGGAATTAGCAACTCCGAATGGCAGACAACCGCGAGAAAGTGAGGCGTTTGATTGCGCAAAAAATAGTCTCTGCTGCTAATCGCAGATATGAACTATCGACCTCCTGCGTTACGCCCTAGCCATTGACGGCATAACGGTCCGTCGCCGAAACCTCCTCCTGATCTAGACTGTTGGATGTATAAGAGAGAGAGAGTTAAGAAACTGTAAAAACCGTCAACAAGGATAAAGCTTCACCGTCATCCCGTTAGTGGATAACACCCAGCTGTCAATATTTGAATTGGTTTTTTTATCATTACGGCTGGAAGTGACAGAACTCAGCAAAAATCCTTTGTCATCGTGTCGTTCTCAATTTCACGCTAGCGGAGGGTTATTTTTGAGTGAAGCTCTGCAAAGCAGTAGTGTCCTCACCGTCTCACCGGTAAGGTTTAAATCGTCTTGAATGCAGTAGGGGAGTGAAATTCCCAGGTAACGCTTCCATCCTTTCACTGCCACCATCGTGCATCCCCACTCGTTACGAAGAAAGAAATTAACGGACAACCTATCGCAGAATACCGTTTCGTTCTCCAATGAGCCTCATCAGCATGAGAAAGAGCTGTAAGAGCCAAAGCGAGTATCTTCTCCCTTTCTCGCCATCCGTATCCCTTCCCAATGGTTCCCCTGTGGACCAACAGTCGTCGCATTATCTGATCGACGGCCGATTTTGGTTTGCCGCTGTCAATCGCTACCGTTATTTTGTCATTAGTCTCATTGGATGTTTTAGTGGATGAATAAAATACATTGAGAGTATTTTGGGATTAGGTAATAACTCTGTAACGTAATCAGTATAACACATTCATAATCAATATAACATAGAACATGTTTCTTCATTTCCTTTGAACCCTTTTCCTTTGCTGTCTCGCGGTATTCTTTCCTCGATCGGCTTTATTGAACGTATTCGACTGTTTTCTCATATATTCACTCACCCTTTCCGAACTCTTTTCCATACTTTCGATAAACCTGATGTATGCTCTCTCCTAAAATCATTAAAGATTAATCAAAAAGAACTGAAGGGTGAGCGGTCTTCGTTTACAACAGTTATTCGCGTGAGGTATAATGAAAGAGCAGTGAACAAGCTTATTACTGCTTTTCACTAATCAGAGTCTTAAGCGGACTAAGAAATGCTTATATGTACACATTTAATCTTCAAATGAATGGTAAGTAAGATCTCAGTTGTCCAGTAAGAGTATGCATTGGTTATTGTTTATTCTTCTCCTTATACTTAATATTGATACTTTGGGACAAATATTATCGTTTTGTTCATTTGCTATCACATAATCAATTTTCCCATGGGAGTAGCCCTCTGAGAGGAGGGATTTTGGTCGAAATAAAGGGTTTGAAAGGAGAAAATACCATCAATGAAGCCTGCCGTTGAGCCAATAGCAGAATAAAATCGCCCACTGTGAAATCGCGTTCACATTTTTCCAAAGTCATGAAATAACATCCTTTTCTTTTCGAGTGTTCGATACTGCAATATGTGACATTAATGATTGCTAAGGTTGCCAGCTGCGAGTAAAAAAATTAGTAGGTAGCTAGGTGCGGCTTTAAATTAGGTCATGGATAGAAAGAAAGAAACATAAATAAGTTATTCTAATGGAACTACTTCGAATAACAGCCGTCCAATTATGCTTCGTCACAGAGATTTTGCACTGACAAAAGCAAACTTCACATAGATGGTAAGTTGAAATAATTCTCAGCGGCAAAATCCTTCATATATTTGTTTCGTCACTCTGATAATAAGTACTGAAATTAAATCCTAAAATTAAGGAATGAGTATATCTGTCTCAAACTTGTCTATAAAATCTCACATCTGACCGTTGCATAGTCCAAAAAGACATTGAAAATTTTCATTTAAAGTCAGCTTACAATGGATCGTCGTTTGCTTCCCAGCCAGTTAGTTCCTTGAGGCAGAATGGGCACGTTACATTGTCAAGATCATTATCGTTGCCCGGATTATAGAAGAAACCCGCTTTGGCCATCTGAATTTAATTTTTCAAAGACTTTTTGAGGAAGGAAGGTGGGGAAGAATGATGGGGAAAGGGGAGGGGGAGGGGATGTCTTAATGCACCGGATCGTCAATGATTCACGGGGAAAAGTATCTGAAACTTTTGAAAAAAAAAGAGGGAAACAGAACAAAATGTGACGGAATTTCGCAAGTATCGTTTCAGGCAAGTTTCGTTCCAAAAAAGATCCTCACCATCCCTCCGTTCATCCCGCTTCCATTTCCTCCAGCTTTCTCTTCTACGCACCTTCACACAACTGTTAATTCCGCTCTACTGTTAGATATTGGTGGAACTAATAAACGAATATTTACGAGTGTTCAAAGGAAACCTTTTCTGGGCTGAGGTTGCAGGTTCTATGCGGCCAACGCGAAGTGAACGATTGCAGCCGGTATTCATAGAACAGAAACGGATGGTACAACTCCAAAAGTGGTGACAGTCGAACTGTGTTGGGAGCATCTCCTCCTCCCGGGGAATCCGTCGTAGGGATGTTGAGCTTTCGAAAATTCGAAGCGGTCATGCTCTCTGCAAGCGTTTACTACTATGATGAAGGGCATTCGTATATTGAACTCATAGGATATTCTCATGGCTCAAACAACGATGTTGAGGCGAAATTTTTTCATTTACATTCGTAATCAATGAAAGAAATAACAATAAATACACCGCGCAAATTAACGAACCAGTTTTATTTGAAAAGTAGAACATTTGAAGCGCATCAATTGCACTCTGCATATATGATCAAATTTTCCTTCAGTTCAGACTTGCATAGATTATCCTTTTTTTCGAGGACTCTAACGAGAAGACTTCAAAATCTCGAATGCTCAACTGTAATCGCCTCAAAAATCGACATTGCTCCAATATGGAAATTAATGCTTTATGTGATTATAATTTGGCGACGAATTTCGAGACATTGTCAATACTGGAATGTCACAATCATTTTGACGTCGACCTTAATGGGATATCAATTTTGTGGCATTAACAGCGGAATTCGCATGTGAGAACATCCGCAAGCGATTTCGCACCAAGTAGAAAATTTCCTATCCGGTTACTGCTCTTGAAACACAATTGTCCCAGTAAACTTACCCGCTTAGATATCCGATCGCTTTCGCAACAGTGCAGATAAAAACTGACTATTAAATTGACGAAATTAGGCAATCATGCAATTTTTTAAGCATGCATTCATACAATTTAGCATATTTGCTAAAATAAATTAAGGCGGTGATTGGTTATCTGCAGGTATTCGTCGTTTGTGCCTGCGTTTATTTGCTTGCGTGCCTCTCCAGGTGAATATGCTATTCTCAAGAGCAGTATGAAAAAATTACAATGAATGAATAATCTACGAACTGATGCAAAGCAATTGTCAACACCCCTTTTAGTATCCTTCGACGTTTCTCGGTGAGCTGTGTCTGCAGAGGTGAATGTCGAATGCAGAAAAGTTTTTTGTTTCTATTCCACTTATCGTTTCAATTGATCGCTTTTGTCGTACTTCATTTCTAAACTACATGGAATATACGATTTTAACACATAATTTACAGATTAAAATAAAGAGCCGGCAATAAATTGGGGACGGGTGGAGACGAACAGCGAACATTATGTTCGGTGGTTTTTCATGAAATCAGTTATTTTATATCATTTGTAATGTGCGAATTTATGTTACGTTATTTTTACGTTGTTTTGTTATAATCTACGCTATTTATAATCTCTAATTTATACTCATTTAATTGATTCGTTATTTCCAGTTTGATGAAGTTCCTAACGCATAAATCATTCGATCGGTATGGAAGAAGTGAAGGCGATTTGCACCTGCTCGGAGTTAAATAACTCGGGTTCACCACTGGTACAAGGCGCTTGAATGCTTCGAGGTCATCATAGCGTTCTACCGTGATGATGACCTCCAGTGAGCACTTCACACTTCACACACTAAACGGCTAATACCGAAAATGTTTGCGTTCTGCTGAATCGTGCGCATTGAAGTGACTTCAATCCTAGGCTGTGCACTGCGTTTCGATTTGCACAATTTTCACCGATGAATGCAAAATGCTGCAAAAGAAATCGCGCACTTAAAGGCTTATTTCATTCTAGTTGCAGGTGATAATTTCGCACCCCTTCCATCGTTCCCCTGCCATCTCCTGTCTTTCTATATTCTCTCGTAGATTTTTGCTCACATTTCCCACGGATTTTTAGACACATGCTAACTGGATTCGTCTTGCAGTGATATGATTGGTAATTATTTATCATATTCTACAATATAATCTGGCAGTTATTCGACATAAATAACACCTTTGTAGTATGAGGTCAATGCGATGCCTTGTTTACTTCAGCAAATCAAATATCCAAGACATCCTATGGTATACGTGGTTACAGACATTACTGTATTCGGATACCTGTCCAAAGGCGTAAGAATTCGTCTTGTTGAACAGCTGACTTTGCTAGCGATTCAACAGTCAAGCCTTTAAAGTGCAAGTGAATTTTATTTCGGTGTGCTTCAAATGCTCTTTCCCCTCTAGTCTAAAATTTGCCATTATACTGAAAATCATAATTTTCGATCATTTCACAACATTTCTCAATAGAGCATCCGAATAACGGTTCCATTTCAGATGCAGTGCAACCGAAAACCGGTTGTTGTGCGAAGAGGCCAATGCTCGCAGCACCAACCATCGTTTTCTGCTTTCACATGCGCACACTTTCACCACAATCACTATAAGAGCTCGTTAGCGCGACTTCCGAGCGTTGTATTTAACTGTATATTCGACTTTTTTATTTTTATAGTCATTTTTCTTCAACTAATTAATGGGTGAATATGTGAAAAATAACATCATTAATAATATTTTCTTTCACACAACAGGTCTCCATCCAATACACGAGAAATTTGCAATAGTAAATATCGGTTCACAAGCATTCTATGTACCGTCTTCCGATGGGCAGTGAAGGGTCAACCGATAGTAGCTATTTGCTCGTGGAAGAAGTGGACGTAATTTTTATATACAATATAAAAATTTTTCAATGCCACTTGAATAATATCATATGTTA
Organism: Parascaris univalens; assembly: GCA_037576465.1. Lineage (NCBI taxonomy): Eukaryota > Metazoa > Nematoda > Chromadorea > Rhabditida > Ascarididae > Parascaris > Parascaris univalens. Next base: position 4,730,126 of record CM075173.1, read on the forward strand.
AGTCACTTAAAATATATTATGGCAATTTTTGGGTGAATTTTTGCAGATTTCGAGGTGACCTTAATTTCACACTTAACAAATATTTGGAATCGATGCGATTACTCGTGCATGAAATTCGATTACTTTTTACTGCATTCTTTCATCTTTTCTCGCTAATAGGTAAGTGATTTAAGTTTTCGTTCATATAATTTCAGAATATATTTATGGAAGAAATAATTGTAATTGATACAACTTATATATGATTTGTTGAGAGGTGGTGCACCTAATTGGAGTTTTTCCCCTTTTGCATTCCGAGTAATTTTCAGTTCCGAATTTTATTTGAATGGAATTCTATTAGCATATGCGATCAGCCGTATATGAATTTTCATTGGCCGCAGCTTTCAGTGATCAAATTTAAATTGTATTTTATAATCTCTTCACTGATTTCTATGAGCAAAATATCTTGCAGTTTGAAAGCTGCTTAAGTTACTTATATATAAAGTGATAAAGTATGAAAAGTTGTTTCATTATTGTGTATTGTTTCGTTCTTCTCTTATATTCCTCGGCAATTTCGGTAGTAATTACACTGCTGTACGGTAAAAAATTGATAGCTAACAAAAATTCCCATTTTCTCTTATTTTCAACGCTCAGCTGAGGCACTAGTTCATTTCTTCTTTTATTGTTGCTAGTGTGGAGGTCCATTCCTTAGCTTATCGTTAACAAAGTACTAATTTGTTGATGTTCGCTCGACTTTGCTAGTAGATGTGTGTTGAACATTACACAATTTTTTCATTTCTTGACACATAAAGCATTACGCAACAGGTTTCATTTCGAATGCGTTTCATAGAAGTGAACTGGAACGAATCATTGAAAAGAAAGCGCTTTTTCTTGTTGTTTTCTTGATAAGTGACTCCATAAAATTAGAGAACGCATTCTCATTCGCCAGTACTTACTGCATTTGTGCAGCCAATATTCGACCTTACTCCTCGCGGTCATTTCGAATGCGTCAAATGGCTCGTCATCTCCTTTCCTCTTCATTATTCATTACTATTGAAGTGTGATTACTGAAAAGTTATTAATGGAATGAATTTTAGCTGATGTAAAGGGATCTTTCAGATGGCGTTTGAAACAGATTTATTCGTAAGATTTTCGATGATACTAAATGTAATCGAAAATTGTCGTTGTAAACTTCATAAATGCAAACATAAAAACGTTCAACGGCAGCAAGCATCACATTGCTCTATGCCGCTCCCTGCCTTCGAATAGAGATGCAAAAACTCCGAACTGCGAATCGAGAGAGATAATCTTGATTTTTAGGCTAATTTTGTGTGCTACCCATCGGCCATTTATGAAATATGCATATAACAATGTGACGATCATTGCAAATGTGCGCTGTCGTCGGCAAACTGATCGCTTAAATTACCGATGAAAGGCTGGAAAAAGGCAGTTTTTTGCTGGAAAATGTTCACGCAGTATTGTTCTTTGCCACTATTTTTCGTCCTATCAAATAGCAGTCCCGTCCTCTGTTCGTAATTCAGTGATTGTTGCCTACTGTTCGTTCGAAATAAAATGCGGGCCATCGTTTGTTGTAATTGATTTCTAATCGAACTATAATCACTTTCGTAATTATTGTTCATATAATTAATGATGGGATCAAAATACAACATAAGTGGAAAACGTTCTCATAATTATTGTTCGGTGATCTTTTGAGTTACATGTGAAGTTTTTGAATTTTTTAATTATTTGTCGCCTATATTGTTGCCACTTTAAAGTTCGCTTGGACGAGATAAAAGGTGAACTCATATTTATATGTATTTATATCCGATTGCCGAACGATCGTTTTAAAGCTTCCAATATGAACATTATAAAGTAAACTTCTAATCGCTAACCAGTAGGCGTAGTTTTCATCTTCGAGCTTTCGAATCGCATAAAAAAACATTTTTGGTATTTTCGAAGAGATGGAGGGAGGCACGGTCGACGAACTGGTTGTTTTGTGACAATGTAAGGTGAGATTTAGGTATTGCGATTGTCACAAGTGATGTGATCCAGTTTACGCTCGTTTTGCAGGCCAGACCGCTACCGTGCTTGAAAACAACATTACAGAAATGTTGTTCGCCACATCCATCCCCCAAACTTCTGTGGTGGCGAACAACTTATTCGTTCTTTCACCTTTCACCATTATTCTTTTTGCTGCGTAATTCAGCTGCAGTTCTTCTCAAGGTAATCTAACAGAGGGGGAAGGGAGGATGGTTGTGATGAGATGAATGGAGGGAGAAGAGGAGGTGGGCGAGAAGACGGTTGCTGGGAAGGCATTTCTTCAGAATTTGGAGTATTCAAATCAAAAAGCGGCACAATCTTCATAGGTCGCCGTTTAAAAGGGTTTTTTCGAAAAGGTCAAACTGTGTGCGCTGATGAATTTTTCTTGTGACCGCAGCACGCCGAAGTGATGGTAGAGATTTGCCTTCATTGGAAATTTGCACTAAATGAGGTTCAAGTTGGTCTTATCCTCGAATCAATCCCTCTTTGCCCTTTGAGTAACTCCTTCCTTTCTAACTTTCTAGAACTTCGAATGAACCCCCTCAAGATTTATACGGCTTTGGATTCGAATGATGTTGCACATTTGCAAAAGTGAAACGTTGGAAGTCGAAAGAAGCGATAAGAAGTCTTAGTGATTTAGTTAGTGTATGCAAAGTGGAGGATTTGTTTTAATTTTCTTTAGATGGCATCCAAATGAGGGGAAATTTTAAACTGAAAGGTTTTTAAAGGATTTTTGGCGAATGGATTTTTTTTTTTTTAAATCTAATAATTCATTTCGAAGATTTTTGCGCCGATTGAATTTATTGATGAGTTTTCTCAAATTAAAGTTCGTGAAGTTTCTCTCCTTCTCAAACGAACGAGACACCTAAAGAGGTGATTTTTTGTTACAATTATCTCAGAAAGTTATATCTCTGCGATGGAAGATTACCCATCGGGGAGAGGTCTTGCAATTTTGTTCCAACAATCTGCGAAATCAAAAATTGATTTAAGAATCGAAACGCAGGTATTTATCCCTCTCTTATTGTTCTCATTCTTCGCCTTCTTGTTTTTCTCTACTAATTTTGCAGGAAAGTTTCCCATATTCTAAAGTATGAAAAATAAATGTGGAAATCTTTCAGAGTGGCAAAATTCCTCAGTATAATTTATAATTCATTTTAAGAACTCTTATTTTTGAACTCATTTTTTCTCTCGTTCAGAGTGGTGAATTCCCTTCTTCAGCGCATCACTTTATTTTCTGCAGTTTGTGTTCATCGCATCAGATTTCATTTCGTTAATAGATTTTTGAAGTTTCATTTCGATGTTTTTTATGACTGTTTGAAAACGAAGCGCTAAAGTTGAATAAATGATTTGAATCGATCAATTATTCATAGGAACCTTTACTTGATGAATTTCTTTCGAAGCGACCCCCTTAGCTTCTATATTTTTAGGTTTACTGTTTCTTTATTTTCTCGCCAATTTCTGCATAGTTTGAAGTAGGCAAATATAGAAATATTGCAGAAAAGAAGATATCGTTTTATATAATTTCGCATTTCGCTCACGTGACTACTCGATTTCATTCGTTAATTGCAAAAATTAGAATATACAAAAAACAAATTCATTTTTCCAATGGTCGGTCGCCTCGTAAAATCTTTCGCAGTTTCGCTTTTATGCACTCAAAAATCTGCTTTTGCGATAACGACGTCGTGCTTGTGCTTATCAATGTGCTTTCATACTTTCCTCTATCTCTCCATCTGTCTCTCTAATCATTTGTCCGTTGTCTATCTTTCGTGGACTTTTTAGTTGACGGGCCGCCAACGTGTCAGACACATTATTTGATGAATTTTTTATGCACCATAGAGCGGCACCTGATTCTTCAGTAGATTGCATCGTGTACACTTTCTTCTGTGCCTGTCCGTTAACTTCGAAGGAGACTTAGATATCCAGGATTGCTGGTGAGCTTGCACATATTTTGCATCAAGTGGATTTTCTTTTCATGCCGATCGAGTAGTGGGAATATTGAATATTTCGAGGAATGCTTGGATAGGTGATCGGATCGGCTAAATTGCGAGCGTGTTTTCTGTGTAGCTCAACTCTAAAATAACCGGAATAAGGTCCTCGTACTAGACGACGATTATGAGGTCGGCGAGGTGCAGCAGCGCCTTTAAACCCACACCAAATTTGTTGATTCATTTCTAAACTGAAGCTGCAGCGCTTATAAACATTTCTGAACACACAGGCAGAGCTTTGCGATAATAAGCTTTAAGAGTGCGCATTCTGGCGCCGTTGCAAATCTGCCAATACAAATCAGCAAAAACGTATGAAAAGATTTAAAAAGCGAAAAACGTGAAAATGCTGTTGAGATGGGGGCTAGAAGGGGTAGAGGGGGGGGGGGGGGGGAAGATGATACATGTAGCCTACTTCACTTGTAGAATTTTGAACAGTTACGTGCATATATCACCAACTAGTCTATAGAATAGTTCGTCGAACAGCGCAAAAGTAATTCCGTTATTTCGAGCAAAACTTGACAGCTGCATGTCCTCGACGATTCTGATTCGACTTCCACTGACTTTTTGCTTTTGCATCACATTAAAATTCAGTACTTTTTGAATTGCCCGTGTTATATGGGCAACAGCTGTGTTCACGGTGGCAGTCATGTGATGTTATGGTAGCTTCTATCCACAAATATCTTATTTGGTAAACAAATGATCCCGTCGACCCACAATTTTTTGTTTTTTCACTTATTTTTATAAGTGAATAATTTCAATCAAATCTTGAATGTATTACATCTGAGTTTTCACGAAGTGGTTGATTTCATCCAAATTCTCAGCTCATGATTCGTTTTAATGGTGATTTTAGAACTTTTTGTGATAAATTTTCAGTTTTATCTTCATCGATGACAGTCGGCTGGTAATCATCGATTGGGCGCATTCAGCTTCATTTGTCGGAAATCGGGTGGACGTTGAAATAGTTGATTTCAGCTTTTTTTTTAGTTTGACTTTTGATCGATTTGATGGATTTCAACGTGGAAATCCAATAATTATTGTCAGAAGCTGCAAAATCTTCCGCTCGATTTCCAATCTTCCAAAGAAAGACAAAACGTCAAATTCGACATAGTTATTAGTATTTCTTATTTGGCACTTTGCAAAACATTCTTCTATCGTAAAGTGAGAAAATTATTTGTGCGAACTTTTCTGCAAAAATATCGAATAAAATATTGAGTTTACTGAAAATATCGAATTTTTCACGTAATATTAGCAACGTTAAAATTTTTATTGCAGCCATGTTCCCAATATTTCTCTTCAGTGCCAGTGCAATTATTTGTATAAGTATGCACAGCATTAAAGAGTGTAGCTGTTTATTTCTCAATTAGTGAAGCTTCTCTGCACTCCTCTATTACCCATTTCATATTTCCACACATCAGCAGTTAACTTGCATATGAATGTTTGCGAGTAATTTATTGCAAGAGGTCAATCTCTGAAGTTATTTGCTAGTTGCAATGTTTTACGTAGTGTTTATTTTCATGGCGGCTCGTCTAGCAATAGACCTAAATCTCGCATGCTTATTTGCCAAATATTTTAGTCAGTTCATTTCAAACTATCGACCGCATTTATAAATTATCGAATAAAACTGCACTGCACTTGACGATGTTAGGTCGCCGAAAGCAAACGAGTTCAGAGACGTTGTTGACTTATTTCTTCTATGTTTGGATGCAGTTCACCTGTTTATAAGGAACATTCAAAGATGAGAATCAATTAATCACTGTCATACATGTGGATAATTTTTCTCTTATGATGATTTCGAAAAATATTTTCAGTATTATTGTTCATCTCTGCATTGCTAAATTTGGAATTGATTCACTTTGACAAAATAACTTTGCGTTAAATACGCAGTGCTTTTGAGCGTTTTATTCCCTAGTGACGGCGTAAAATGTTAAGTAATGTTCGAAGAGAAACTGTCAAATCTCATCTCTACAAACACATTCTATAAGTATTTTTATCTCATATAGCGTCGTCGACTGGCTGATTAGTTTATTTACTGTTTTTATTTATTTCTTAGCTTGTTTATTTGTTCCTTTATTCGTTTAGTCATTTGTTTATTCTTCGATTGGTTTGTTTATTTATCAGTTTTGCAATATTTATTCATTTATTTGTCCGTTTATTTATTTGTTTATTCAGTTATTGTTTATTCACTTGTTTTTTCACCATCCTATCTTCTAACCGCCTGCAATCTTCCATTGAACAAGTCTAGACTCTTTCAACGATCATAACATCAACTTCATTCTCAAAAGTTTTCGCCCTCCTATTGTTATCGTAAAAAATGTTCCAGTTCCTATTTTCTATCACGTAATGTTGATCGTGTTTCAAGCTACAAGGCATAATATCCACTGTGTCATAAGGCGTGATGCTGATCTTATCCCAATTTGAGCTGAGAAATATAATTCATGTGGTATGGATTATAATATAGTGAACTTGTCGGTATCAAAACTGGAATTGTGCTGAAGAACTAAAACAAATGTAACTTCATGAACAGTTCTTTGGTAAGTGTACTGCACTGTTTCAATAACGCAGCAATATTCGCTTTGGAGAATTTAAGTTTTTCTAAAGGTTGTTTGCTATATGAAGTTTCAGAAGTAAATCTGATGTTTTATGATGTCATTTTTCTTTATTTTTATTAATTGCTTTATTTGTCATCTTCTGCAACGTATAATCCCCCGGTCAGTGTGTTTTCAATTCAGAATGATCTTCTATGTAATTTGATCATTCGAGTTGGTTTGACTGCACGTTTTTTAACCGTGACTTTTGTTTTTACTCAGCCTACATATTATGAGAGAATCCTTTGCGAGAGGAAGTGACAATTTTCTATCAAAGATCGTGGAAGAGAAGGGAAGAAGAAGACGTTTTAGATCCGATCATTCCGAATTGATTTCATCGCAATTCCTCGCCTGCCCACTGAAAAGAATTCGGTTCCCCATCTGCTTTTCCATTCCCATAATGAGTTCTCTCTGTCAACAGGCTTATCTGTAAGCTGTTCCACTTGTGTAATTCTGGATCATTAAGTCAATAAATCACTCAACCGGTAGGAAGTGGAACGATCGGACCGGTTACTGACAAAATTCTGTTGTGTGCTATATATTCCCAATTCGTATTTATTCGTAGTTCAGAGGACGACAATTTCAAATTTTTTCATTAAGATTTATTCAGCATTTTAACTTGGAGCTGTAACTCTAAGGGAATGAAGGAGAAATCTTGTTGACCTGAGAAACTAACTCCACACAGTTATTTTGCCTAATATTGCCACACCTTCTTTTATTTAATTTTTTTGGGGAGTTTGGGGGAGGTTTTTTTTCGGGGGGAGGGGGTTTGGGGGTTTGAGGTTTTTTTGGGGTTTTTAAAAGTTTTTGGGGTTAAATACACTCTCGTTTTTTATTTACTGTACATTTATAGGAAAACAAGTGGGAAATGTTAAAATGTGAACTTAAGGATATAAGTTGTCGACTTTTTTCGTACTCCTTGTGGTGACGCAATACGATAAGTGCATGCGTCATTCACTGCAACGCAAAGCCAGTTCATTTACACTAACCATTTTTCCCGTCTGGCCAACTCCGCCGTCCTCGTTCGCACCTTTCTTACACCTTTCGATCTTGCTGCACATTATTGCTCTCAAATTTGATCGTACTAGAAGTCGGCTCAACTTAATCAATTTTTGTTTTCTGCACTGATCAGCGGTCATAGTTAGCGACAGATTAATGCGGTATGTTTAACTTATAGGAGGTTTCACGTCGAAGAGTGTCCCATTTAATTAAGTGGCAGTCTTGGCGACGTACTTAACTTTAATTCAGATATTCTTTGTCTATATTTCACCATATTAAGTCATCATTGCGTGGCAGTTCACTATTTGCTTGCATAATTCATTCATTCTTCGAGCAGTCTTTGATATGTCATTCAGTCTTCCAGTTTGTTTTTAAAGATACTCAGGTTGTGGTGAATTTCGATTTGTAGTTTGATATTATGTCGATGTAATGGATGAGAAGAAAAACAGAACTTCTTCATCTTCAACTTTTCTGGATATAAAATTTTCGTTATTCCCGAATCGGATAAATTGTTATCTTTTTTTTTACTGTCATTGCTATTGCAGTATGAAAAAAATGTTGCAGAATTGAACAAGACGAAACACTTATTCAGCGTAAATTATAAACTCCTCGTCACACTGATGCTCAAATATTCAATCGAAACAGGTAATGCAAATAATGCAACAAGGTTGAAAATCCCATCTATAGGTAGGAAAAACTTTAAGTTAATTACGAACTGAACAGAAACACCATTAGTCACATTTCGAATGCATAAACGTTCATAATGGGTGATATAGGGAATGCAGAGTTCACATTGAAAAGCGATTCTAATGAGATTATCCTGGAAGTGATTGTTCGAGGGAGGGGTGGTGGAGGGGAGAAGAGTAGGAGGATAATGTTTTTTTCTTCCGAAATTGCTTTTAGTTCATGCATTAACCATTCAAGTATGATTTCTTTTCGGTTTTTGATATGGTTTGATGGTGCATATTTCCGCTTATTAACGTGATTGCTCCCCGATAATAGGAAGGCATATTTTTTACATACTTGAAAGTTCATTTTCGAACAAGAATTTAACTCAAATTCGAATGGTTGAAATAATCAGACTTGATAAGTTGTATTTTTCAGTGCTCAAGGCTAAGTGTATAAGTTTCCTGCATTCGTGGCGAATTTGATTTTATCAGTTAATGCTCTGAAAGCCAATATTTGAATCCAGTTAAGGTTAAGCATGATCCTCAGTAATTGTACGTGGAAATTACATAGGAAGATCAAGCATCGCATAGGTAGGTAATACGTGAACGTTCAACAAAGCCACCAAAAGTTGAGATTTTATCAAAGCTATTGAAGGTGAGATTTTCACACAAGAATGGTTGCAGATCAGTCCGGCCATAGATTTCGGGAAATCCTTTCTTATTAAATTTATAAGGATTAAATAGGAGAACCTTTTGATATGGGTCATTTCCTGATGGAATCTGTAGTCGGCCTACAGCATTTCCGCCTCTTTTATTGCAAATCGTCATCGATATTTGTGTGATTTTCTAACTTCGGACGTGTTTGCAGCTTCGGATTTTTCTTTTCTCCAAATTTGGTATAAACTCAATGGATATTTTTCAGTCAAATAATGCTTGAAGTTTTCAACTCTATTTCATCTTCCCGATAACTTTAATTATCGATCCTTTTTCGGTCTTTTTTCTCTTTCTTTTTTCTTCTTGATAGTTCGATTGCAATTAAGAATTGATGCAAATATCGGATATGGCTGACGCACAACTTCATAAAATGCCTCTCTTCCTTGCAATTACTAACACACTTTATAGCGCTTCAGAGATGAAAATCCTCTTAAGGTTTTAACGAAAGTATAGTGACACATTAACATCTACAAGGGTTCGAATTCATTTTGCAATCATTAAAAGACCGAGGCAACGGAGGCGACTCAGCGAGAATGACATTGCTTTATGAAGGAAGTCGCTCGGCTTATTCCTCTCAACGCATAACTGCTTGTGTAAATTTTTAAGTGGTTTCAGACTGCATAAAATTATCCACAAAATATCACCTTAAAGTGCGGAAACCAAAGTTCCTTCTCGTTGATAATGCCCATTGATAAAAATGCTGAATGTTGCTGTAAGTTCTTCATCGATTGTACACTCCGCTCATTTATGCGTCACTTTGCAGTGGTGCATCCTCCACTTCATTTGAGAAATAATATTCGTTTTGAAATTACCACTGCAATCACCATGTATACAATGCACATATTCATTTAGGATAAGCTCACCTTGACACTGTGTGAGGTTCAAAAATTTTCATTGCCTGCTGTCTAAGCCTTCTAAGATTATTAGGGGACCCTGCAGGTTGCGGAATTTATGAGTGAGACCTTACAATACACAGTTACTTGTAATATAGTTTGCAACCTGGACGACTGCGGTAAAACGCTCTAATCATTTCATCCTCGCTTAATTTAAGCTAACTGTATAACAGTGAAATAATCGTTACTGAGGGACGGCCCTTGACTATTATGTGCAGATTAGCAATAATGAAAGGAAGCGATTTTTTTCCAGAAGCATTTTCACCACACGAACAACGCAACAGTGTTGCGAGTGGTAGTCAGTGTCGGTTGTGTAAACGGAGTGTTGAATCGTCGCTGCCATCCATGTGGCCTTATCCAACATATAAACCTATCTCATGGGATAAATACTACGTTGCTGATCCTAATGGGGGTTAGTTCTTTAATTTATAGAATTATACACCTGGTTCGTTTACCCACATTTGCGGTTAAACTGCCTATGTGAATACCATTTTCAACACAGTTTTAAAGCAGAGATCGTCCGGAATACGCGATCCGAAAGCTGTACGCAGTGGACGCACGTCATTTGCGTCATAGTGGATGTCCGTCATTTGCGCCAACAAATATTGCGGTTTTTGAATATTTCAAGAGATGGAGAGATCAAAATAGGCTTTCGATGCTTCAAAATAAACGTCTATGGATTTTGCATCCGTTGACTTATAGGTGAAAGGCGGCATAATTGACCAAAAGGCGCTTGAAAAGATTCGTTGACGAAATAGTTTTTGTCATATTTCGTGAGCCCACGCTTTCACACTTTCACAACATTTGCAGTTCTCATTACACCATTCTTCTAGGTTAGTAGTCAACAGATATATTTCTTGGATAAATAAGATATAAGAATATTTACTTGTTAGACGGTCTATGAGTGCATCTCTTGGAGAGGCACCTGAGTAGTTTGCTTCGAAAAGTAATCCTTGAGAACATCCCCTAAACTAATAGTATACATATTTCTTATTAAGTAGTCAAAGAGTAACTGTCACCGAAATTATTAGCAAAAATGTTTATGCAAAAAATATTGACTCGATTGTAGCAAATTCACGTTATAACAAATCTAATCAGGGGAATGTTGACGGAAAGAATCTCTCCGATTTGACTCTCACGGCGTCATTTTCACTTTCAAGCCTCGTTTTGTTCCATCCGAAAATCGGAAGAAAGGCAAATTTATTAGCGTCTTTTTGATGGCATTTTAACCAATAAACATATGCAATTCAGTGCACTCACGTGCGTGAAGTTTTCCTTTTCTTTTTCAATTTGGTGCATGAGAATGAAAGTGGTTTGAAAAACGTCCATTATATGTCTTTAGGCAACGTTGCATCTTAGGGTGCCATCTGCTAGTGCGCCTCAAAACGTTCTTATCACCTTTCAAGTGAACTTTTTTTAAAGCTTTTTTTATTTGGCCTATTTCGACCTTACATGCATATTTATTCACACATATCACTTAATTGCCTTTTATTAATTGGCCCACCTGTTTAACTAGTTGTTCATATTCACTTCAGTTGGCCCGAATATTTTCACGTGGCGTTGATACGCCATACACTCTTTTTGCCTTTTTCCCTCTTTTAGAAGCTGAGTGAATAGAAGGCACTATACGTTGAGGCTTTGAAATGTTGCTTTAGTTGTCGATAAATTTTCATGACTGAAATTTAAAGTGGGAGCAGTTTTCGAATTGTTATGCTCTTTTATAGGTAAATCGGCAATAACAAGTGGACTGGCCGCCGGAATAACAATTGGAGTTTTCTTTACGGTATTCTTATTGACGTTTGGCTGTCGAATATATAGTGCAAGAATGGAGCGTCTGGAAAGAAGAAATAGCGAACGCATCGCTAGCAGTAGGTTACAAAAAACTACGATATACATATGAACTCATTCGAATGATTATTTTGAAATGAGTGTAGAGCGAAATTTTTGAATTTTGGCGTTCAAATTAATAACTGCGATAAATTGTTATCTAACGAAGATTAACTTGAGTACCACGTCGGAACCTATTTTCAGTATGCAAATATTCTTCACGCACCTTAATTTGATGATGATCTCTGTCGCCATCAGTGCTAGTGTCCCCCGTTTTGCAAAATGCTTGAACGGAAAAAACTTTTGAGCTCATGTCGTTTCAGTATTTTCAAAAATTGCTTTCAGTAACTGAATCTTGGTCAAGTTTAATGCAATTTGATTTAGATGTGACCATATTTGATCTGCATCCCTGATATCTCTTGACTGCACATTCAAGCTAGCTATGTTTCTCCACCTCACACCGAAGAATTCTTAATGACTATTTCACTTTCATAGAGCTTGGCTTCATGAAATAAATCATTGCGGGGTATAATACCTCAGCATCTTATTGGCCACGTTTGTATCGCACAAACTGTTTAGATGAAACAGTTCAAAGACCACTCAGGTACAATTCTGTCAGGTCCTTTCAACTACGCGATAAACCAGATTATTAAATTAGGATCAGGTGTAATTAAGGCAATATGTGATTACTTCAGGTGCAATCAGTGCGGAGGATTTTGCTGTCGACTTGTGGATATGTGGAGTACCGAGAGAACCACCACCACCTTACGAGATAGCGATACATATGCCGAGGTGTGCGTCATCGCTTCCATCCCCACCATCAGCTACACCGTCATTAGTTCCTTCAACTTCATTTGCTGCTGTTAGCTAGAAGCCGTTATTTGATCATTTTCTCAATGATCCAGTTGTTTATAAGTTTCCTTTGCATCATACCTGTTTGCTTTCCATGTTATTGAATCTCATCATAGTTGAGAGTACAACGATGGAGTTGCGGTGAAAATATTAGCGTTTAGACAGAGTTAAATTAAAGTCATTGATATGAAACAGAGTAGAAATTGACTGGAATTCGTTTCCAGTTCAATGTTCTGCTTGAAATGAGCTTTCGTGGGCACTCGGTCGAATTCTTTCACTTTTTTAAGCGAGCTGATGAAATCGTTGTTGATTGTTTGTATTATTGATGTTGACTATGGTTGCTCAATATGTCTTAGTGATTTTGCTGTTTTTGTTTGCAATATTTTTTGCGCACATTCATTGCCGTTGTTTTGGTGGATAGAGAGGGAAGGCGAGGGGATGGAGGAACGAATATAGATGGACGACCCTCAAACTCGTTTCCGGTGCTAGCGTTTTTCAGTTTCATGAGATGCGGAACACGAATGCTTCGATAGCCAACGAATTTCTCGTTGTTTCGAAATATTTCACGTGCTTTTTTCCATCAAAGTTGTTGCATTGAAAGATGCCAAAATAAATATAAACGAACATTTTCTTTGCTGCGAATTTCATCGCGCAGTCGTCGTATTTAATAGGGAATAGAATATTGGAATGCTCGTAAATATTTTGACATGCGAAACGAAAAATTAACAGTAATAATAGTTACCAGTAATTAGCAGTTACTGAATGTTTTCGAATCGATGCTCATAAAAAATTCTCTTCGTTTGTCATTAATAAAAATGACGTTTTATTGCATCTTTGCCGAAAAATAGGTATGTTTATCGGTTCTGTTGATATGTTTGCCATTTGTCTCTCATTCGTGCCGAAATACGACGTCACCTTACTTGGCTCTTGAGAGCGATAAGAATATCATCGTCTATGCTGCTGTAATAGTAGTTAATTTAAAATGTCACAGTTTTTTTCTCCTTCATCTTCGATGGAACTTTCCTTTGACCACAGACGATTGATTATATTTCCATCTCATAGTGTCATTTAATTTCACTTCATCGGCGATGAAAAAATATTCGTATTTTGATAGAAATCGACTTTCTTTTCCATCAGATATTCGTCGGAAGTTTTTCAGCATTATTCTTTTGTTTTCTCTGATTGAATTGAAGTTTTAAATTTTTCTGAATTGTCATTTACTGAAGTTCAGTAAATTTAGCGTCGACATTCGACACTTAACATTGTAAATAATTATAACTTCGATCTTCTCTGCAGTACTTGTTTATATTTGTAATACCATTTTTGATCATATGATCGATTTCTTCAATAAATTGGCTTTCATTAAAAATGCAGTAAGTCTCTTTCATACGTCTTCTCATGATTTTAATACTCTTATATGCTAAAACTGTGCTGTTGAAATTATATTGTCTTTATAGCTTTTATCGATTCTGCTGTACACTTGCGGGTATTGTTAGCCTAGACGGTATACGATGACCAGGTGATGATCGTAAGCAAAGGAAAATGACCACGACATCCACTCACCCTTTCAACATATCTAGTTGGTCTTGAGCTGCATTTCTACTGTCGAGCTCAAAAAACGAAACTGATTATGACCTCTGCACATGAGAACTGAATGGAAAAGCGAACACAAGAATTGACGATCAAGACGATGAAATCGCTTATTATTAAAATGCATCGATAAATAAGTCAGCGTCCAGTTATTGCCACAGAATTTTAATTATCTTTTAATAATTCCAAATTTGCATCTTTATTGCATAAAGAATAAAATCTTTCTTTTATTGTTTGCCTTTTACATCCAAACAGCTGCTTTGAAATCAGAAAATTTGAATAATTTGGTATTACCTTTTTAGAAATAGAACAACGCAGTCATTATTCTACAAATGAGAACCTTTTTGCGAAATGGCATGATTGCTTGGCTTACTTGAACATACCGCTTGGAAAGTTTGGAGTTCGGGAAGTTTAAGAAAATTCTGACACGTGCGCCGAACCCGACTTTGATATATAATTCGTGAAATAAAGAAATCGCATTATATTGGCTTAAAGAGCTTCACGATTGTTTTCAAGCGAACGTCTAAAAAAACTTGCGAAATTGCGAAATGACAAATTTCCGCGACAGAACTCAATGACTTTGAAATCTTTTCTGATAAACATGAATATCGCTGAACTGCAGCCACCCTAACCTATCCTTTCCAAATTTGCGTCACAAATCTCTATGATTAAAAAAAAAGACGGAGACGCGGAGAAGCTATTATCACCACGATCATTTTCTTGATTTAAACATACTTGGAGAATTCAATAGAGCTGCTCATCAGCCAAGAAACTGCTGCATTCATATGCTGCTAAATGCCTAACGATTCTAATTGCATTTGAATGTACTGAACGATGTGCTGCGGTGGAAAGAGGCATTCGCAAAACGGTGATGCTGTGCGATAGGTGTAAATCGTCATGAAAATTTCCCATCAGGTGCAAAAAACTCATTGCGGTCATTAATAGTTTATCAACAATGATTCGATGATCAAAACTTCATATTATGCTGTAAACTGATTTCATTAAAAACACAGTGATATGGTGGATGGAAGCTGAAAAATTGATCAGATGAAGCAATGTGCAGCTATGAAAATGTCTATGAAAATGGAATCTTCCATTTTGCCATCGCTTTCTTCGCCCAAGTGAGTTTACTTTCCGTATATGGTGGATATCGCATCCTGCAAATATTCCTATATTATTTCCAGCTTTCCTAACATTGATAGAATTTGCTTTGAAGTGACATCATTTCCTCACCAATGGACGGAATAAATAAACGACTTTGAAAAAAGTTGAATTAGGTGCAAAATTTTCTACTCCGGTAATGTTGTAAGTAAATTACCTAATAAGCAATTCAATAATCCACAGCTTATGGTATTAACACAATTGGTGTCAATAACTAAGGCATTATGTCTGAATTATAGCACTGTGTGGTCAAAGTGTGATATCGAACTGCAGAAAGACTGCCAACAGATTAGATAAGGGGATTCGACACTTAAAATGGTTTCAGTTAGAGCAGCTTCCTTCTTTAACGATCTTATCTGAAATCGTAATAAAATATTCTGGTTGCAGTCAAATTGTTGACGATAATATCGCAGTCAGAGTTACCAAATCAGTTACATACAAAGCCTCTATGACTAAATGTATCTTACTGATAACTTCGCAAAACGTTGGTTTCGCTTTGAAAATCTTCCGGCTTAATTAGTTTCACGATTCTGAAAGATCGGCAGTCAACAGCCATCACCGGTGGTGTTGTCAACAACAGCTTCAGAATCCCTGCGCACTAGGCTCATACCTTGGTTTCATTAACACCACAGACATACAGTATCGCAGAAATGCAAGATTGTAGATATACAACATTAGGGACGGAAGTAATACAGAGAGACATATAACTTTACCACCAATATAAAAGTATTAGATCGGCTGCAACCTGGAATAATATGCCGATTTTGTGCATTTTTGCACATTTACGTTTGCAAAATGAATCACTGCAACGACAAATATGTGCGCGCCCATATGAGTGTCTATTTACTCGTTTGTTTTAATTTCGGAACTACCGAATCTAGCAGTTTCAATTCAGACGGTAAAATGACCATCCGTGCGAATAATGGCCTATAAAGATCACTAAAGCATTTATAGATACTTCGGTGGAAGATGCATTTTGCAACCAGTGGAATGGCGCTTTGCATTAATCGAACTGTAAATTCACATAAAAAAGAAACGAATCGATTGCCGTCAATTTTTTAATATTTGCTTCCAAATAATGAAGATGAAGTCCATGACCCCGAAATGGTGGTGCACAAAATACGTCAACCACTCTTGCATCCCTCACTACCTATCTCTTCGTTTACATCGAAGGTCAGTGATGTTTGCAGCAGTCTTACTAACTGAACTCTTCGATGAGCTGCAAGCCTAGACTGCGAAATCTATTCCATCTTACACTTATTCACCTTTAATGCGGCGGAAATTTTATGTAAAACTTCAATTCTGTAATCACCTGACGAAGGAGTATTGTGCTTTTCTAGTTTTTCTCAGCTTTTCAAAATCTTTCGTCACCAATTATTAACTCATTCAACTTTATGATAGTTATTCAAATTTCTATCAAGCGAAACACGAAAACTATACCATAAGAATTTCTCAAAGCCAAGCGTACGATGCAGGACGGCTTTTTCGTGCGTAAATGTGTCAAAAGTATATTTACCATGACATCGTCCCATTCCACTTGAACCCACACCACCAAATGGCAACGTTTCTACTGCAATATATAGTTACTGGCATTTGCTGGCCGTAAATCACGATTGCTACCTCTCCTTTTATTTGCGTTCTAAGGAACTCTACAGAATTAGATTATTGGTATATTTGCATAAATCGACAAAATCGAGCAGGTTGCTGTCAAAACTGTCAAAAAGGAAAACGATATGAAGCCACCAAATGCTTAGTACTATTCGATTTTCAGCGAGTCACAGTACCCCAGATGGTAAACTGTTGTGAACTACGCAATGAAATTCTTTTTCCAATGAATCGACGATCCGGTGACAATGAAAAGTATTTTTGGACGAAAAATTGGACATTTATTCCAATACGCTTAATTCCAAGGTGTGCTGCGCTCAATGCCAGCAGAACATTGTGTTGCTAGCAAACTGCTGAAATGTAAGTTCACTGCAGCCGTTGCGCTACATTTGAAGGGCTCTTCTATGACTGGGGCTATTTGTTGAATAGAATCGAATAGAATTCATTTAAACAAGCGTTCATAATTTTAGGAGAACACCGATACTGTTAAATGAGAGTAAATTTTTCACGACGATTAACTAACGAATCATTTGCATCATGATGTCATTGATAACAACTGAACCACTCGTCGTCTCATTGATAACTCGATCAATATTTTTTTGATCTTCACTAAAATGAATTTGGTTAAAACATGGCAATCTGATTATGGCATTAAATAACTTAAGAAATGATAATAATTAATGAGTAGATGTCAAAGAAATTCATTCAGTTCCTAAAATGATTACAAATTTCGAGAAGAATAGCGATTTGACCACGTCAGTCAGACTGCAGTGAACCGAATTTATTCTCATTCTTAGAAGTTGTTTGTTCCCTTTTGATAAATATGCTAGGCACCGTTTCTAAAAAATATTCGAGGAAAATACCTGTGATGCAAACAAAATCAAAAAGCTTCGATCGATACAAACTGATGTTAGAATGGATGCGCTGGAAGTTCTATCGCACTCTGTGCGTTACTTTACTTTACTTTACCTTAATCAACAAAATACATTTCACTTCACTTCATTTTTTGTTGCAAATTATAAATGCACTTAAGACATATGCAAAATGTGCAAAACATTCGAACGAGAGACCTGAAAAAGTGTATCGTCAATGCCGCTGGTAGCGCGTTCACGAACTGAATTGCAGCATCCAAATTCTCAACGGCAATAATCGGTAGAATTGGCCCAAATATCTGAAAACGATCTGATCGCCACATCAGAAAATACTTGTTCACGCTATGAAATTAACAGGTCTTTTTGCATTGTGAGCGAAAAAAAAAACAAGTGAATTTCGTTTCAACAAAGGAGTTTGGTGGAAAAACAAGCTTGGAAGGAATAAACTGAAGTAGCGTGCGGGACAACACATCAAGTGCCTGTAATTGCCACCTCTCTCTTCCCTCCTGACCCTCTACCTCCTCTCCCCTCAGCCGTTCTTACCGTCCACTGTAGTTACGGGATAAAGCCGAATATACAAATATGCAGATGATTATATGAAGCAAACATGCAAAAATATTGCAGGAAGTTGATAGACTGCCACCTTCCAGTAGATCTATAATGAGCTATGAGTTGAATGGCACTCACTTCGTCTTTCATTAATGCATCGTCCTCTTTAACTTCGTCTACAACTGTTGGGCCAATGTAGAGACCATCAGGATCGAAATCACCTCCATATACAATTTTTCCAGCCGTCTTCCCCAACAATTCACTCAAGCGACTGCAAATTACTTTTTTATTGATTATTTAACTTTTATTCGGTGCCGTAATTAATAAATCGAATAAGGCTGTCCTTAAAAAAATGAAATACGTCACACAAACAAAGTGCATTCATTGTAGCTCCTACGTTGGTAAATCAAATATCGGCAAATCATGTGCAAGTCGTCATGAAATATTTCAGTATTGAAGTTGTTTTACACAGCAGCTGAAATTTTGCAGGGAACGACAGATTTCATCGAAAGTGTTCAGCATTTGAGTGTTCAGCATTTGAGTCTAGTTACTGAGTTACACCTTTCCCATGCCAAAATACCTAAACAGAGAGGGTAATTTAGGGAAGCATCATAAATGACCCCCTTCAATTAAGCTACTTTAATGAATAGCAGAGAAAGCGTAGACCTTTCTCGAGTGTGATAAATCATCCTCTCACTCTCCCCTCCTTCAGTCTTTTCTTAGTAAACGAAGAACTTCCACACAAAAGTACTTCAGCTAACACCTACCATAAGTTCCCAATAACAAAATCACTGACCGAAATTATTCGGTAAATAACATAGTTCCTTAAGATCAGAAATATAACTGATGTAATTAAAAATTGTGAGCAATGAGTTCGTTATTTTATGATTTATTGAAGTTAACTACTGACTATGCAAAGAGAAATATTTACGAACTCGAAATGTCGTTTGTTGATAATTCGACAATAATCGGCACTTTGTTTCGGATCCTCGCCATACATTTCTCTTATATGTCGCTTTATTTCATCAATGAATTCCGTTCGACGCTTATCGATGCAAAGAACATAATCAACTGTCACACAAGTTTGACCACAGTTAACGAACTTCCCCCACACGAGTCGCTTAGCCGCTACATCCAAATCGATGTCGTTATCGATTATTCCTACACTACAAAAAAGCGACCCCATCATAAATGAATGCACCGATGAGTCAGCCATCTATCTCCATTAGTGGTCGAATCTGAGACCTCCCAGCGCCCAGTTCATTGATTGACGACGTTCGTCAGATCATAGCATCGATCATTATGAGCTCAAGCTCTAGTTCTTAGTAGCTTAGCTTGATCTAAGTCGATGTTTAGCTGATTAGGATATCGGGCATTCAGCGGCAACTGCTGGAAACAAAATACAGCGTAAACACTCTATAAGATTCATGCTTCCAGAATCGCGAACAACACTTGTCATCGCTTGTCGAAATCAATACCGAGTTATATCATCGAAAGATAATTTATTTAAATTTTAGCACATCCGGGCACCAAAAGGAATCTATAAAAATTATAAGATGACCAGTGAAAGCAGCATGGTGACTCAGCCGCAAGTTGAATGCAATTTTTTTTCCCCATTTCGCTCGGTTTCCCAATTTCATCGCACCACGATGAACCACTGCCACCTACGCTTTTATAGTTTGGCGCTAATTTGACGATAAAGCTTTCTAATGAAAATAAGTGGGAGTTGAGTCGATGAGGCAAAACATCTAACCATTTGCCCCCGAGTTCAAGTGTGATAGGTGTAAGGTTTTCAGCTGCAGCTCGATAGACAATCTTGCCAACAGTTGTCGAACCAATAAAAAAAATGTGATCGAAATGCTGCTTCAAAACTTCGCTGAAAAATAGCGTTATACTCATCACTTCTTTTTCAAAATTTAGGTTTTCACTCGTTTCATGTAACTACTGTAAATCTGCTGCAAATGACAGAACATCTCGATTGCATTCAGCGAGCTGCATAAACTCTCCCTGCGCACTTAATGATTAAGTAAATGCTGATGTAATTAATGATAGGAATTATGCGAATTTGGCTGGTAAAGTGTTTGCGAACAACCTGAGCGCTTCGACCTTGCTCTAAATAAACAAAAGAGCGGATGCACACATGCGCGAATGCGTATAAGAGCAAACAGTGCAAAGTGTTACTTTAAATTTGACTTCGAACTGCAGTGAAAATAATTCCTTCAGGAATCATCCCACTTTCCCGTTTACTTTTCTCATAGGCGTGTCTTTCGTCAAGACTTTCGCCCGAGATAGGGAGCTTCATCTTTAGCAAAGGCATCTCTTCCAAAGTGGGGAACTTAGGAAAACCAAGCTGACTATCTGATCTGACGTCACAAGATGTTCCACGCAATGTGTCAACAGCATTTGTTCGCAGCATTGAGACGAATGCTGATGAAATTAAAAGAGATTATGCAAAAGTCTCGCCTATGTTGTTTCATAAAAATAACAGAATTTTTTGAGCCATGTGATGAACCTTCCCGCCGATTTTGAATTTCACACAATTGTAATAATTTGCATATCAACTCCCTCTCTCTTTTTGCTCCTTCTTCCCCTCCTTCTCCTTTGTTTTCCCTCTCTTTCTCTTACTTTATTCCTTCCACTCACTCACTTTAATAAATCATAGAATTATGACAGGTGTAAATTTCAAAAACGCTGACGCCATTACAGCCGGTCCACCAGTAATAATACGACAAACGTCTGCATCGATATATTTTGGCAATAATTCGGCGAGAAGTTTTTCACAGTGTGGTGCCATTTCAGATGGTTTCAATACTGCGCAATTTCCGGCCGCTAATGCACCACACAGTGGTGTAAGCAACAATTGTAGTGGGAAATTCCATGGAGCAATAATGAGTACAACGCCGAGAGGATCCTTTTGTATATACGCAGCATCGTAAATCTGCATAACATTTCTCGAAACCTGCAACAAAATATTCTCTTTTTTTGCTATCAACTTCTAAGAACCATCAAATAGCAAGACAAACTTACAGATGTATATTTTTTACTTCCAAAAGCTAAAAACTACATAATCGTTACAGCATTCTATTCGAACCCAATATCAAACTTTATGTAGTATTCGCTGTGCTGTTGCATCTCTTAAGAATAAAGCGTTCATTTTTCAGTGGGAGATAGTTTCTTAATCAGCGTATTCACGAAATCATACTCATATCACAGATAATCATTTCACTACCATGTTACTTAGTGATTGTCTGGTTACTAATAATCATTAGTTATCATTAATCACCTTAACTAGTGCTAACCAGAAGACAGCCATTGCCAACTGGATAAATGCATTCATCACTGTTCAAATACCTGCCCATTATATTTTACAAGGATATCTTAAGGCTTGCTTTCGCAGCATTTTAGTTATTTTTTATGCGAAATCACTCAACAGTGTTTGCTATATAAGTAAAAACTATATAACTATTTTTACTTACTTATAGTTATCAACGAAAATATAAATATTCCAGGTATTCATATTCCTCATATATAATTTCTCCCCCACTAAAATAAGCTTTCCTGCAGATTTATTTTTCGTATATTTACCAGTGCAAATAATTCTTGCTCGTAAAATTTTCCTAAATTCATGACGCTTTAGTTAAGTGTACTTCTCGCACTGTGAGTTATCAATTGTTTGCCAAAGAACGTTCCCTTAACAGCAGCTTCATTACCTATCACCAATGCTCGGATTTCATATTCCTTCTCGTGCAGCCTAAAATAATTTCGTTGCAGTGAATGGGCACTGCTATCGCTTTCTACTCTGTCACTCATTTCAGCACTAATTTAAGAATATTCAGTGTTTTCGGCAATTTTTTACTAAATAACACTCTTCCCTTATGGCACAGAAAGTAAATATTTGGCTTTCAATACATTTGAAGTATGATTCGCACTTGTTTCTTTGAGCTACACTATAAACAGTTTAGCAAAAGAGCCATCTCATAAATGCAAGTAAACTCACACGATGAAACACAAAATCGCGGATACGTTTCAAATTAAAAAAATCACTGCAATTCATCTGCACTTGAATGACAGTGAGCTGAAGTTTCTTGCTAACATAATAAGGTAATACTGGAGACAAGAAGTTAAAATGCGACTAAATGTGTGGTAAATTCAGTGAATATACAACCTTAACTGGACTCATCCAGTTCTTCAATTGATCGATAGCTTTTGTAGTCTCGTTTATTATATAAGTCGTCTCAAATCCGACCGTCTCAGCACGTGGCTGCAAGCAAATAAAAGCGTTCAAAACATTTCGCTAAAATATAGGAAGCCTTAGCGGTAACTGAACTGTTCATGAAAATGGTTGGCATGACAAAAGAAACTTCCAGCTGAGATTATTGAAAGGAGCGATGAGAGGGCGTATCCAGAGATGGAGAAAGCGAGAAACGAGGGAAATAATAAAGGAGAGGTGCTTATCAAGAGATAGCGCCCAAATATTAATGCAATGACAAATTTGCCTCGTAGTTTAGGCTGTAAACATCTCTTTCATCCTCACTTCGCTTACTGTTGCTGTCATTACTTATAAAGTAATCTTATTGCAGAATGGGTTCCAGAGAATTCAAGTGCGCTACGAATTGTGAACAGCGTCAAAAAATTTCTCTTTCTTAATCAAATCTCACTAAACTGTTATTTACTCTCTGTAACACGTTTCAAGCATTTCACACGTTGCTTGCAACAACGATGAAATTTTATGTGCAAAATCAGATGCAACTTTTTTATTCCACTTACAATCAAATTGCGATTTTCGCAGTGCTTAAACTTCGATCGTTAAAAACGGCGAATGTTATCAATAATCATCGCAAAACGGCATTAGGAAATGAAATTCCACTCGGAAAGCACTTTCCGCCTAATCATTTTCGCGAGCACACTAGTTAAATAATTGGAAAAATTTTCGGCTGGGCTGTGGCCAAAGGATAAAAAATGGGATAAAATCAATCGTGAAGTGTAGTCGGTTCGAAAATTTGACAGAAGTCAGCGAGATTTTAATATCGAGCATTAAATTCTATTCACTAATACGTATTCAGTTAAGACAAGATAATTTGTAGACTCACTGCACTTGAATTTCAAAGGAAACACTACATTAATTGGATATCGCATTCCATAAGAAAATGATAACTAACAAAAATACGTATGAACCGTTTTGAGATTCATGCGTCAATTTACCTTATGCAGATCATTGTACAATGCCTCACAAAATGCATCCTCATTCTCGGTGATCATCTTGCGAAGTTGTAGGAGCTGTGTTCTTCGCGAGTTATCATCCTTCATTATACCACTTTTGAAAGATTGCCGCAACTGTGAAACTATCTGAACGATATATTTTTTTGCTATTAATGCTATCTATCTGCATATTATTTGATCGGAATAACATGAAAAAATATGTGACGAAAAGGAAAAAAATGGGAAATCGGTGGAAATAACAACAACAACCACGAGGAAATCGTTGGCATACTATTTGTGCATAAGGCTGCACTGCACTGAATTTGACTAAACGTTGTCTTGCTGAAAATTTTGGTACTCACAATAGGACCTGAAAATGCACCTCTATACCACCAACCAATCTATTAACTCAAAGTCATAAACTGCTCCACTTACAAAGATGCTAAGCGACCGAAGTATGCAAAAGCAATTAATCGCATTTTAATTTCTTTAAATATACTCACGATGGAAGAAATATTTCGGAAATCGTGGAAGATAAAACACACGAGCCATCAAAGACGAAATAAAAGAAGATACCTTATCAATATCGAGTTTGTCAGAATCCATGACGTCAACTATGAATTAATTGGTGCTGCAAGTTTACCTCTAACACTTCTTGCAAATATATCCTGATCTTCGGCCTGAAGAAGGGAACTCTGACAATATAAGATAGTAAAACATTGCGACGCTCATTAAAACGTATGGAGAAAGTGCGAAGTTTAGAAAACTTTTCTTCTTCAAATGCAAGCTCGATAGCCGTCTGGATTTTATTTGAATATTTGTGCTAAGATATGGTCCCCTTCCCACAAGAAAAACACCACTTAAAGTATAAGAAGTAATATGCCTCCCCAAAGAGATGAAGAGAACCCATAAAATATACTGAAAGAAATAAAAGTTCTGTGGGTAGATCTATATGGATTTTGTTTTAGTACTAATTATAGCGTCTGAGGATACTCCGCCTCCCAATATTCCTCACATGGGATTGCCGCTCTATCGATCCTCTGCTTTGTTCCTCGCACACACCTTTAAAAAAATCCTTCAATACTCTGTCACAGGGGGGAAGCAGATCAGGGGAGCTTCACCAATCCTGCATAACATAAACAGAAGGAAAAGAAGACATCCTGCTCCGCTTTCATATCACCCACAAAATCGAAGGGGGAACCGAGTCTGACTCCACGACCCCTCAACCTCAAGCCACTTTCTTAATCACTGCGTCGTTGCAACCATGCAGCCCTCGTCATTTCCAAGCGCTTTTGTATTTCATAATGAAATGGTCACATTCCCCTTGTCTCTACCGTGTACGTGTATCGAGCAATTGCGCGCGATGTATTCATCTAGAAATACTCTCACTACACACTAAACTTGTGGGGTGAGCCCACCACTGAGAAAAATATTGAGGGTGGAAATGTTCCATCGAAATTTTATCCACACTTCTCAACATCATACACTACACAGACTCACCTACCTAAACAACTCATCCAACAGAGAAGGCAAACGAAAAGGCAGAAAAAAAATTCAAAAATTGGCTGCGTTGAAAACAGTTATCGTCGTTCAGGCCAAAACGAAATTAATAACCTTCAGTTCTACAAATGCAAATATTCTTCTGAAATTAAATATTAAATGCATAAGCGGATGATTAGATACAACCAGCGACTATGAAAAGAAATTAAAACTTCAAAAATTTTCTTATTTGCAACCGAAATCTGGTTGAAACCAACCTCAATTCCAAAACGCCAATTCCTCTCACCATAGGAGTTCAGACAGAAGCAGAGTTTCGATTGAATTCGGAAAAACTGACCTGCTGATACCTTTTGGGTGGTAAGAACTACACAAATTTCAATTCCCAACTAAAGTCCTGTTAAAAAGCGTCTGTCGCTAGGATGGAGTAAAACTATTCCGACCATAGTGGCATTTCATAAAGGTTAGTGATAGCGATAAACAACAATAATGTGAAAGCGGAGGAAGTAAAATAGACAGCTGAGCTGAATGTGAAATGACGACCTTCGTTGCAAAGGCACAGTAAATGAAAATTTTGAAAAAAAAAAGGAAAAAGGGGAATAAAAATGACATTTCCATGAATTATCCGCAACTGTGAAATATTTGTGCAATGAGTGATAATATCGAAGCTCTCATATAACATGATTTGAAGCAGGTGAAGCCAACTGAATTTGCGAGATCCGTGACATCCGCAGCATCAAGTTAATCGAGCGAACACTTCAACTCTTCGAATACAACAACACAGAAATTATGCTGAGGACTACATAAAATAAATATGGAAGGATCGAGAGAGTAAGAGGTTTCTGCCAAGATCGAACATTAAATTCGCCTACTTAATTGGCAGTAGTAACTTCCCAGACACAAAACCTCAAACAAGTTCCTTCCTAACCACGTGTGGGAAGTTCAAGAGGGCAACGATAATATATATGTTTTTCCTAGAAATAAGCATTCAGACACTGCAGCTGACGACCCCCTATAGCTCCAAACCATTTCCTTTTGCGAAATGCTCTTTAGAAGTTGGTTAGAAATAGTCTTTGGCGATCCCACCCCTTTGATAGGAACTGCGATCAGAAGTTCCGAAACTTGTTGAGCAAAAACTTTAAAATTCAGCAGTCCGCTCTGACGAAATGCACTATCATCGAACTGCGCGAATTCCGTTAAAAAACCTTCAAAAATGCGCATGTTTATAAATCTACAGGTACCTGCACATTGCCATTTTTTCGGAGCTCGATTTGATTACATCGCCGAATAGTAGGGTTGAAGTGAATTCAGCAAAATAATATTAGTGGAAACTGCACAATTCGCGGAATCGATAGCCGCAGTTAAACAGGACGAGCGAGTTAAGACTGGTTATTAATATTATCCTAGTGGGAGAAAGACGGATGCATATAACGAGGCTACACAGAACTCAGTACATACAATAACCAAATGTCGCATGACATCCCTCGTTAACTCGAAAACCGAATTTGTCTGCGCAACAGAGGAAAGCGCAAATTTTGCCTTGATCTAGTGGCAATTGGCAACGAACAAGGCAGTACTGCTATGAACACTTCGTTCTTTCTTCAAGATTAATGTACATTTCGAAGATTGTTGCTTTTATCACTGCTTGATACTTTGTACGACCTTGTCATCGCCAACTTCACAATGCGAAATTCCATGCGGCAATTGCACCATTTATTCTCCATGGTTAGAGCAGCTATATTTTGGCACCTGCCGTTATCCAACTTCGGCATGCGTTTCAGTCTGCTCTGTAGCTCAGTAAAAATCATCCTCTCTGCCCATCCGTGTCACCCATTACCATGTGTGAGCTCTTGCCAGCTCACAGCTTCGACAATATCAGCACCTTCGCCTTGTTCAAGATCGATTTCCTGCAGAAATCGACAATCGGCGACGACTGCAGAAATCTTCGACGAACCGCCATCCAACCAACTCCAGTCTAAACTTTCTACATTAAAACCACATATACTACTAGCTTGAAGTTGACATTTATGAGCATACGGTGGAAAAAAGAGTCAAAAGATGAAATTGGTCGAAGTAATCAAAAAGGAAACCAACGCACCGCTGTGCCGAAGTGAAAAAAGAAGGGGGGGGGGGGGGGGGTAGGAGGATAGGATAATAACTGTTTTAATATGAGAATGTGACGAAGAACGGGAAAATGACGGCTGCATAATAGAAGGCCATCAGTGTTATGTGGGCACTCGAAGCCTATGTGTAACGAGGATTGCTTCGACGTGAGGCAGTCTGGCAAAGGGTCCACCTGAATGCGCCGCGTATCAGATGCTTTGCATGGTCGAGGGTAGAAAAATTCGGTTGCAATGATCAATACTTATGATCCTCATCGAAACATGCTTCAATTTGCAGCATCGTGTTTATGCTCTTTCATCTTTATGCCCGCGTGTCATTGACAAATCCCAAATCAAGTCTTCTGCGCGGGCAAAAGTGAGAGATTATCAAATCTCTTGGAATAAAAACTATAGAATTAAATTATTCAATGGACAGAATACATAAAAGTTAGATATTCGTAAAAGAAATCGTTAATAAAGGAGGAGAAATTTGAGCATAGGTGAAAAAAGAACATAAAATGCTAATTGACACAATTTCAGCCATAAATAACGGTTTTAAAGCATAAGCTACATCAGAATAATGGCATCCCGTGAACTTATCCGAAACTGTGAAGTAATCATACTGTATCATTCCTCCCACCCTGCCTCTTCGTCCTCAACATTCACCAGAACCTGAATTTCTCAACGTGTTACTGAAGTGATGATGATCTTTTATGATAAGAAAAGAATCATTGTTGGCTACAGTTACTACAGAACGAAAAGTAATACAGAACAATAAGGGAACTGGATTTCCGTTCTATTAAAATAGTTGCTTCCCCATTCTAAGAAAAAGCCAAACTGTCCGTTGATTTCATGAAAATATGACACACTTCATAGCGAGCTAGATTGCAGCTATGATGATATATTGCTGACGAGCGCCACTCATCGCAAAGTTCACACAACCATACTTTGATCATGAAAAATTCGTCTGCTATGTGGAGTAATTATTGATTGAACAATGTACTCATATTTGAAATTTCATGCAACGCAATTCTCGGATTCACTTTTAAAACGTTTTTCTGATTGTATCGCAGTCTCTTTTTCAGTAGCACAAAGCTTATTCATTTCGTAAAAGGACACGTTTCTGTTGAAAGTACCATCAAAAAAAATTTCCCAGTCGGAGATTTATGCATAGCTTATGCCATCCACGTGTGGAAATCCTTTATTGGTGAAAACTGCTTTATATGATTATCAGTTGGTGCGATCGAGTTCATGCGCTAAAAACCAAGAATTAAATTCATTTGCACACTCGTTTCAAAAATTCACGTTGAACTTCTCCATGCCGTTTTTATTCTACTGTTCCTGCATCAGTCCTAATTTCTCAGAGTGGATAAATTGTTGGGCGTCAGTGCACAAAATGTTGAAGATTATGGTGCAGCTGCATTCAAATTCACCGGAAATATTACTAATTCGGAGTCTGAGAATGAGTTCGCCGTCGCTAATTTGATGTTCGGAATATCTCAGAAAGTGCCATCCACGTGATTTCTTCCAGTGATTTTTTTGTCCTCAGGTTGCATTACGCATCTGTTCTTAATTTTTTTTTGAAGACAAATTGGATCATTTGAGGTACGCAAAAAAGATAACGAAATTAAATAACAATTAAAATAACTTCAAAAATGTTTATTTAACAAAATTCAGCAGTATTAACTCATTTTAACGTGAAGTCGCTCGTGTAAGCATCATTTAAAGTGCCTTGAATAACTTTCACCATCAAAGTTATCCAAGGAAATCAACGCCTTGTAGACTTTTTTCTCGAAAAACTGCTGTGTTGCATGCACGCTCATCTCAATTCTCCTGCACTGGGATACTGAACGCAAGGTACGACCTACTGCGATATTTGTTTTAACCTTTATACCTGCGACGCTACTGTGACTTTTTGGAACACGAATTTTCTGTAAATTTTTATGAGAACGAATGTCCACCGACTTTTGTTGAATATATAGGGTTTACAGCGTAGAGAGCAAAGATGTAAAGTTCGGAAAATTTTATTGAGGCAACGCAGAAACTAACTTCATTAAATTCCGGTTTTAAAAGCGTATTTTCCTTTCAAATAACTCACGTTTCGCAATCAAAGCTCTCTTTATATCAGTAAGGACAACAGTTGTCTTGTTCTTATATCTTGGATTTAAGCAGAGAATTTTGCGCCTATCAGCAGATGATTTGTGCTCCTTTCTCCGAAAAGAGGAAAACTTTGGCGAATTGGAAATCTCGCAAAATTCGAAAAAACTGAGAAAAATCTCCCCAGGGAAAAAACAGCAATTTTTTCATGAAAATTTCACGGCAAGAACTGCTACTGCCATTTGTATCATTGTTTTATCACAAAACGAAATCTTGGGTTAGCTCTTTATAGCCGCAACCAACATCTCCCCGTTGAAGTTGAGCTGTTCCTTGGTGTCTGTGATCTGTGCGTCTGCGTACACGATCCGTTGGTCCATGGTCCGTGGAGCCTGTCGATCATGAGTTGGACGGCAGAGATCAACCGGAGCCTGAAATGAGTGTTGGTCGTCGACGTTTCGCTGCAGCTGTGTTCGTCGCTGTACGGTCGTCTGGTCCACTGATGCGACTTGGGTGACTGGTGGAATCGAACAGGCATCGAAATCGTCCAGCAGCGATTCGAGCACTGCATTTGCTGGAGAGTCATCCCGTTTGGTGCTCCGTAGAAAAATTTGGTTGGTGTGGTGCGTCCAAATTTCTGACCCGACCAGAACGTCGTAGGCGACAAAGCCGTGTCTGCGTAACACCACTCCGTTCATCCATCTCATCTTCTGAAAAAGATGATTTCTGACGAGCAGGAGATCCCCTCGTGTGAAGGAACAGTCACGAGCTCCATGTTGTCGTCTGAAGTCTGCCTCCTCCTGTCGTTCCTTCTTACTGCGGTGGACGATGCCGGTCGAACCCACTAAAGTATGGAACTGACGTCCACTAAAGTATGGAACTGATGTTCCAAGAGAATTTCTGCTGGTGAACAATTCTTGAACGTCGCGCTTGGGGTTGTCCGGTAGCTAAGAGAAATGTTTGTAGAGCTTCCACTATCGTTTCCTCCAATCCGAGCTTGCGAAGGTTTCGTTTGAAAGTGACCATGAAGCGTTCTGCTTGTCCATTTGATTGAGGATGACAGGGTGGAGACTAGATATGCTTGATGTCATTTTTTGCGGCAAATATACGTAGCTTCGAGCGAGTGCCTTCATGTGCGTGATCTTGGGTGTCCTTTGTGAAATTGCAGAAGACTTTCAACTGAAGGACGGCTCAATCTGCGCTGAGGAGATATCCGTCTACAGTACTGAGTGCATCGCGGAAGCTAAGACCTGTCGGAGACGTCGATTCTGAATTGACTGCGGCCATTGGTTGTGCGTATAGTGGTCGTCTCGTCGCCTTTTCAAGCAGGTCGTCTCGTCAAGTTGTTTCTGCGATATCCTGCGTTATCACTGGAAGTGCGTTGGTTGCATCGGAAGTTTGACTATAGTTTTTCTCAGCTGCTGTGAGCGTCATGGAAGCGGTGCCTAATGACTGCTCCGAGACCCTTGTTAGGCGCGTCGGCCGCTACCGCTATTGGTAGAATAGGATCGTAGTGATTGAGCAGAAGGTCTGAGCTGAAAATAGCTTTGGCTTTTTCAAAAACGTTTTGACTTCCTTTTGACCAATTCCAAGTCACATCCTTCTTGAGTAGGTCGTCCAGAGGAGCTCTGAGGTCCCTCATTTCCCTGACGAATGATCCATAGTAATTGATGAGCCCGGGGGACGACCGAAGTGTCGTAGTGTCTGTAGAAACATCTGTCGAATTGCTTCGATTTTCTGGAGGTCCTGCCGTCGACCATCCGCCTCGATTATGAAGCCAAAGTATTTGACGGAAGGGAAAAAGAAGCTGCACTTCTCGAGATTGATGTGAAGTCCATATTCCTTGATGCGCTGAAATACGGCATCGAGATTGGCGTTATGTTCTTCCTCTGTTCGGCTGACGATGATGACGTCGTACAGGTATGCCACGGCTCCTTTGATTCCTGTGAGCATGATTTGTTGTAAAATGCCTGGTGCTGACTTCATGCCGAAGGGGAGACGGTTGTGGCGATAGAGTCTTTTGTGCGAGTTGATTGTGAGTAACTCTTTTGAGGCTTCATCCATCTCCATTTGTAGATAAGCATCGGCAAATAAATTTGGGAGAAGTAACGTCCGTCGTTGAGCGTCACGAATATGTCTTCTGGCAGTGGCAATGAGTATTTGTGAAGCTCCAGGGCGTCGTTGAGTCCAGTCGAGAAGTCCGCGCAAATACGGAGATTGTAGTAGTCCATCTTCGTGATGACGCCTTGATTTTCGAACCGGCGCGGTTCCTGTTTCACTGCTAGAGCTGCGTGGGGCAGGTCGCCTAGGTCGGAAAACTGGCTTGGCGCCTTTGCGTGGACAGAGAGCCGCCTTCGCCTTCGTGCATCGTCCTAGCGATTTGCCACAAATTTCTGGATGGCGTTCCCGCAGGTTGAACACGATGACTGGCTCGGAGCATCTATTGATGAATTGGTCGATGGGAGTGATCCATCGGACGTTTTCACACAGCGTGGTCAAGTTCCATAGGTCCAACTTGTCGATAAAGTCGAGGCCCAATGAGTTGCGCGCGTTGTTGCAATAGCCCACGAAGATGCGTCCTGCTGCCATGCGTCCGTTGAGCGTTGTGATTGTCTACACAGAAAAAAACGTATTGGGTTGTTCGGTGCGTCGAGGGCGTCCTTCGTGATTGGATGTAGATGAGGAGATCCGAGTCGTTTCCATGACGCCTTTGATACGAGGGTGATGTCCGTTGCTATGTCCATTTGAAACTGAACTGAGTGTTCGTCGATGAACACGGTGACGAACTTCAGGCGTTGTTGTGCATCCGTCTTCATCTTGACGTCTTGAACACCGTTCGAGTGATACAGCGGGTATCCTTCGTTGGTGCTCTGCTCGAGCTGTCTCGGACTGCATGCGCAGTAGCGTTCTTTGTGACCTGTGTTTCCGCGTTGAGCGCACCTGTGGTTAGAGAATCGGCATTCCTTGACGAAGTGCGTGCCGCCGCATTGCCAGCACCGTGTCCTTGGAGTAGCCTCTCTGTCGTATCCCATCGACTGCTTGGATTGTGCTTTTGGTGACAGTGTCTTGTTGTAGTTGCCTTGCCGTGTTGCGTCTGATGCTTGGTTCGCTCCTTCTTCCGCTTGAAGCGCTTTGGCTTGTCCGGAACTGCCGCAACGTTGATCGTCTGGATCGTGTTTTAATCCCCGACCATCCTGTTGTCGTACTTGAGATTGTCCAGCCGTCTGTATTCCGCGATGAGGTTCTTGAGCTTTGCGCCGGCGTTTGTATCTATTCTGTTGGGCAAGTAAAGTCGATACTTCGCATCTGCTGGTGACTGGAGTCCATGTGCGAAGATGAAGCACTTGAACTGCTCTGTGCTGAGTTCGCCCATTCGAAACTTCTCGCATTCCGCTTGGACGATGTTGCCATATATCGTGGTGTCGTCTCGCGGGTTCTTGACAAGCTTCAGACAGTGATAACGTCGGTTGCATGGTGATATCTTAGTTCCTAAGAGGTCCTTGAGGATCGTTTCGTTAAATTTCAGGACGCATGACTGTTCCGGAAGAATGTAGTTTGCGTAATTCTCGTAATACTGCAATAAGTTTCCGTAATAGGATGCGCATACCTCCTGTGTCATCGAGGTTCTGAGCGCCGACGTTGAAGTTGTCCTCGTGGCGTTTGAACCAAGTTTCGAATGTGACTTTTTCGTCCTGAATTTACGTAAAGGTTGCAATCGCATTGTCAAGAGCCGGGTCCGCAGTCGAAGTTGCTGTTGACTGCGTAGTGCCGACTAGGAGCGCGATCAGTTGCTGCTGGATTGTAGCCATCTGTTGCATCAGCGCCTGCTGATCCTGCTGACGTTGGAGTGGTAGAACCAGCGAATCGAGTAAGCCTTCCTTCTATCGAGAATCCGAAGCCTGACAGCCACCGTTGTGTCTCTTGCAGCGATAACTTTGAAAGAAGACAGAGTGAGATATGAAGAAACACGAAGATAGTCGAAGTCGTTTAAAGAGGGGCACCACAGCTCTCAAATAGCAAGACTAGGTGTTCCTAGAGAGTTGCAGGGCCGAGGGAGAAGACTGACCCAAAGGCCTGAGGTTTATTTTGTATAGGCTTCAAGCCGATGAAAAATGCTAGTCGAACAATGATATCACTTGAACACAGCAAACGTACATGATGCTATAAAGGCAAAAGGTTACTGTTTCACCACAAAGAAATGTCTTCGGTTGGTTCATTATCGCCACATCCAACATTTAGGAACTCACTTAACGCAATTCTTGACGAACTGAGGCTCGGCGATGATAAGCTTTCGCAAAATTGCTTTGCAAGAGTGCATTTCACAAATGCAATACCTGCACGCATGGTGCCCCTGTATTTCTGCACTTGTCCGAGAGGTCAATTCTAAAGCCGTAAAACTAGAACTATAAAGTCATACGTTTGTGATAAACTCGCTTAGTATCTCTTATATGAAAATTTCTTTAGGTTCAGCTATTTTTAAAGAAGTAATAGATTACTTTCCACCAATTCGTTATTAAGCTGTGAGACAGGTCAATCAGATCAATAGACCGAAGAACCACACCACCTTTTACATGGGCCGGAGCTCGCGCGATGCACAAAATGCTCTCAGCATCTAAAACGTAGATAAAATCAGCAGTCCTACAGTATGGAAGCACAGTTATTTATTTTCAAATCTTTTCCGTCAAAAACGTCCCATAAATGATGATTTTTAAGAAATTCAAAGAACAATTTCCGTTGAAACGATTGAAATTCGCGAAAAAAAGAAATGAATAGAAAAAGTTGAAAGGCGTAAATTCGTGACAACCATCGATCAACAGCACTGACTCAGCCGTCGAAGCTTGCTTGTTATTTGAAAATTTTATTGTTGATAGTATTATATAAGCGTTATTTTGAAAGAAAACTATTGCTGGAAAACTGCGAATGAGATTACAAGTACGAGGAGCACCAATTCGGATGCGCTGAAGGAAAGAATGCGGCAGGCAAAGCGAGAAGACGGATAGATGAAGCGTTTCTAAAGAGCTGGAATGTGCGGCTAACTCGCAAGCAAGCCCAGTGGGTGGATGCGCTGTTTATTTCAGTAGAGCCCATTTCTTTTTCACCACGTTGCCGGAATTGCAACAGAGATGTATTATCATCTCCGGCGCGCTTTCCTGGTGTATTTATTTACGAAATGTTGTTTATATCGACCCAAGAGTGTATATGTATAAAAGCGCCAAGACAGTCTTGTAAAATCGGCGTTTTGCTTTATAATCATAACTGGATGAAATAAAATATTGTCTGACTGATCGATCTAGACCGAGCATAAATTTCGGAAGCAAACGCTTCTGGAATTGTGAATTAAATTGCTTAAAGAACAAATTATTAAGAATTAAACCTTCTTGAGCTCGAAATCAACTGTGGAGAGCAGAAATCAGCACTGACAGGAATACTTGCTATAATGCGCTCTTTTAATGCATTATACATTGTAATGTAATAGTGTTTATAGTTCTGCAATCTTATTCAGAGTATAAAAGCATCAAATTTAGTAATTGCAGAGGAGTGTAATCATCTGCTCAGCTGGCAAAATTTTCAGTCATTCATTCTCATTCTGAATAAGCTGCTGATTTTTATGAAGTCAGATGAGGGTTGAAGAATCTCAGAAGTTTCTCTCAAGAAACGTGACATGTGTCAGATCGTTTTTATCGTTTGCATAATCTCCTAGGCAGTCATGTGACTTCATATGAATCAAATTTCACCCGAGCCGGAAATTTTGCATTGATATTATTCAACCTCTGAAAAAAATATTTAAAGCTGAAATTGAGCGTCGCTAGTTGGATGCTCTGCGCTGCAATACGTATCGTAAGTCTTTCGAGCACGCTCTGGCTTGAGCTGTCGCAATTTTTCGCCTCACAATGCAGTTACTCCAAATTCTTCATTAATCTTCTCATGGTTTCTCTTTCCTTTCTCGCCGACTGTTTTTGCGT
Source organism: Parascaris univalens (assembly GCA_037576465.1). NCBI lineage: Eukaryota > Metazoa > Nematoda > Chromadorea > Rhabditida > Ascarididae > Parascaris > Parascaris univalens. The sequence continues at coordinate 4,765,297 of CM075173.1, forward strand.
CCCTTGAGGTCCCTTGAGGTGCAGCGCCTCCTCAATGCATTTTTATTTATCATGCAGCTGACAGTTGGCTATTATCAGGCCATTACAGACCACTTTTTGCTTATTTTGGATGATAAGCACCCTTGATTTGCTTCATTTTCAACTTTAGTGAACAAAGCGTTCACAACAAATAAGCGTCTCTTCATATCCCTTCCACTTTCGCTTAGAAAGAGAAGTTGTGAAGTCACATGAGGTTTAGGGTATAGGCTCACCGGATGCACAAAATTCGAGCAGGCCAACCTAGAGCCGAAAACAACGGAGAGGCAACGAGGAGGTACAGCAAAAATCGACAAAAAGCCTCTTTGCGCAATGCTTGATATGCAACAGAAGTCAAAGCAGCAGACGCTAGAAGCAGTTCTGCAATCGACGGTTTGACAGCAGCAGACGTTACTGGAGCGAGTGAAGCAGATGTCTGCAGCTACTGGACCCGATATTCTTCCCGCTTCGACTATTGAGTTCGCTGGAGATCTAAGTTACGGGTGCATGTCGTCGTATAGTTTAACTAAGAGAAATGCGTCATTTGCAAAGAGAGGTAAACGCTTGATGACACTACGGGAACCGTTTCATCTCTCAGATAACGCAGCACTTCATGCTTGCTTTATCAGCCACATCGTGCAGAACAGAACTTTCAAATTTTGTCTCGAAGATACCGTCAAGACGTTGAAAGAGTTGTCTGGACACAACGCATCGATGCTCGCCAGTCGCTACATCTACCGCAACGGTCAGCACAACGACGTCTGTTGCAACGGCTATCCCTTGATCATTAACCAACGTCACGGGATGGCCGAGTTCAACGTCTTCATCCCGGATAGATCAGGTGTCTAGAGTGAATCTGCGACCTAACTCCCTTGAAGTAGCCTACATTCACGCCCTTGCATTACGCAAAATGGTGGACAATCCACAATGTGGACTCAAGGAGGTCAATCTCATGACGCAGAAGTTTCTGAGCATCAGACAAGAGCCAGGTTCATTGGGAGTACATTACCACTGCCCTAGACAGTAAGCAACGCCGTTGTCATCAAGAAGAACAGTTCATAGGATCCGTCTTCCGTTTAGTTAAAGGAGGTCTGAGAAACTCCAGATGAGGTGAATTTCTTGGTTATTGCAGTACGATATATAGAGAGTTCTAATCGTTACTATTATTATTATCATTTTATCAGTGTTATTATTTGTTATCCACCCGGCGTCATATATATTACAGCTAACTATTTTAATCTACAAAAAGTGAAATATTTTACTGTAATATATATTTTTTAAAGTATCCCAACCATTAATTGATGGGACATAGAGAGAAAATAACATCGAGCGGGAGTACTCGCCGTTGAGAGATGATATCGCATTTCTTGTATACGCGAGATGCAAAAGGTCCGGCCATGTGTAGGGACAACAAAATTTATTGTTATTATCGTTATTATGACCATTATGGTTGCCGCTGCAATTATCACTGCTGTCGCTGTTAACACTAATGCCGACGTTCCAGTTCTCGCTGCTGACATCACCATTGTTACCATTACTGCCCTTTTTATGTTATCAAAATTTCGTTATTATCATCACTGTTATCACTTTCATCACTAACATCATTATCATCGTTATTATTGTTGTCGTTACTACTTTCGCTATCATAATTATTGCTAATATTGTTTACAGTTACTTACTGTTGTTATTATTATTTACCACCACTATTACTTACAGTTGGCAGCATTACTATTAATTGCTGCCTTTAAAACTTTCATTATCAATGTTGCTGCTTGCTGTTATTTGTTGCTGCAGTTGCTAGTAGTACTTTTTATTACTACTGATCATTAGCACTTATTTAATTAGGGGAACAAATCGTCATACCAAACCCTTTATATGTGATGATTTTTCCCAAAAAACCAAATGAAATGGAAATAAGTAAAAAACACACTCAAGCCAGATTCACGCTCAAAACGAAAAGTTGTCTAGATCACATAAGGAGGCATTTTCTCGTCATTCTCAAAGAGAAGAAATATAATGAACATTAAAATTTTCGACCTTTGCGGTTCTTTTTTCTTTTCTTTCGGATCTTTTTAGAAAACCATGGAGGTCAAATTTCAAAGTCGCAAATTATGAACTGGTCATTTTCAACTACACTTACTTCTGGTTTCTATAGTCCCGCTGCCTCTAAAAAAAGTTTCCTTTACTTCTTAGGAGTGTCACAAGAACCAAGCTTTGATGGCATGGAAATAGCTATCATTGTTGCCAACGAATTTTCATCGCTCGGTGGCAGTTTTTCTTTTCTTAGGTGGCTTGGATCTGATCGTGATTCACGCAAGGGATATGCTTTTGCTTTCTTGATGCAAAGGTCGCTATCAAGAACTGGTCATTGACTGTTCGGCAAAATTCGGTGAGTAGTTATCGTAACCACGGAATATCTCTCAGCAATATGGGAACATTGGCAACACTAGTTAAAGGAAGAAGGGAGAATTATCCAAGGGTGGAAATTTATTGAGGAGGGGTTTATCTTTTTTTGAAAAGCTAAAATGACTTGGGAGTGGATATTAGAAAAATTAACCCACAGTAAATAATTTTTGGATTGGCAGCGAAAACGAAAATGCGTTTAAACGTTGGTATGCAAAAAATCAACGATAAGATTGATCGAATGGTAGTTGACTAGGTGAATGACTGAATCCCGACACAAACACAACGTACACAACTGCACTTATCAACGTAGAGAGCATTATACTAGTATTACTATATTTAAGGATAATTCCTAGCAAATATTGCAAAGGTGGCATACTACGACGACTATGTGAAGTGACTATAACGGACTCCTCGTCAAGGATAGTCCTAAAAAACAAATATTAACAGGAACATTACTATGTTATACTTCCGTGCCTATGGCGAAGATGGCATCTATCGATATTTGTTCAGCGGAGATGTTTTTCGATTTAAATCACAGTTCTTAGTTTTAAGCAAAAAAGCCTCATTCATACTCAGAACAAAATTTTTTGGATTGCTATTAAGCATCTAACTTTCTAACGATAAACTGTTCTACTTTTTTATAATTTAAGCGCTGCCCTTCGCCTTGCGATCATTAAAAGAGCTGATTATTGCAATTTTATATTGTAAGATTTTTAAGCTGCCATGACTGTGACATTCTGCTGGTATAATGACATCTGTCCTCGTGAGCTTGTTTTGAAGGTATTTCCTCTAGCGACAAGCTCATTTACGAGTTGTATCTCGTTACGTTTGCATATGCAAATAGGTCGTTTCTGTTAAATCGAGCACTTAGTTGTGTGAAGGGATGTGATAATATTGTTTCGAAGCGTTTGCGCAACCGATCGCTTTAATTGGCGGAAAGGCACGAAGCGGAAATTATATCCTATCTTCCTACATTTGTGCCCGAAATTAAACATATGGTTTTTTCCAACATTTGAAATACATGTAAATGTTTGTTTTATATTTTAGTTCGATTTCAAAGTAATCGAAAATGAATTGCACAACCTTTTCGTTGTTCGGTTCAGTTCAATGAGGATTGACTTCTCACGAATAGGTTGACCGAAAATGCGACCTCACACAACAAAGAGTAAGTAGTCAAAAGTTTCAAAGAAGCCTAGAAATAATCTCCAAAAATGTTGATCAAATCTTAAAGAAGATTACGGAAAGAAAATACGCTTACTATAGCAACCATATATTGAAGAAGAGAACGCATCAGGATCAGTGTCGTCGTTCTTAGATACTAAACGTTTCTTCACCCGAATGTTGTTTGTCAAAGTTTTATTTGCCACCTCTTTCGCTACTTTTTTCCCATTTATGTTAGCATATTTAAAGTATAAACTAAGAAGACAACAAAATAAAAGAAAACAGTTAATAGAGGATAATTTCCCGGGACAAGAGAGGGAGTGAGGGCAATTGGAAGGTAGATGGAAAGGCGAAAATTTTTTCACAGTGGCCATCACTTATACCAAACTGAAATTTTCATAATTCGCCTAAGCATTTCCTATTTATTTCGTGAGGAATTCCTCTAATTTCCTTTAATCGCGAGAATGATAACATCCGAATGTTGGTTAACGAGTATAGAAAAACGGTATTAAAATAGTTCCTTCATTATTGCCCTCTCGGAAATGTTAGACAATAAACGTTAGGCACACTGGTTGCTAATATCGACCCGAACTGCGCTCATACTGGGAGGAGGATATGCTGCTGCTAATCTCCGCTTTCCACGAAGTATTCCCACCTGTGCAATAGCGAGCAATAGAAAATGTCCCAACTTCCAAGGGAAACTCGTAGCTTCTTTTCCATAGGACAACTTAGAATGCGAAATAGTGTACCGTGATAAATTTCGGCCCAACTGAGGCGCGGGAAGTATTTTCTTGGATATGCCCAACCTCTCTGCAAATATGCCAAGTTCGAGAACTCATGTCGTGAATACATCCTTAGCGAAGAATGATTCCTCAAAGAAGTGGATGCAGAAAGCATATATTTTGTCAGCTTTTCTGATGTGTTTTCCATTTGTTTTCGATTGAAAGTGAAGTTTCGCACTGATTAAATGCCTTCAATTCAGAAGGGATCAAAGATTCCGAAATGCAGTCGACCTTTGATGCAATTCGGCTATAAACTGACGCATTCGTTCGGTTTTGAACCAAACAAAATTCTTGTCAGTGTGCAAGGATAGGAATCTTAGATGCTGTATTCAATACTGCCAAAAATTACTGTGAGTTGCAACTTCGACGGTGATCAGTGGTCTGACAAATGGGAAATCTACTTCAGTTGATGTAGTGGAAATAAATATCCATGCTTAGTGGATTTTTTTAAAGTTGTTGTGAAATAAACAATGTTCCTTTCAGAGGCTAGATTAAAATGCGCAGCTTTCGATCAAGATAGGTAATGTTTGATCAGTGTCCTCTTGGATCAAAGTGCGCATTCTTAGACGATAAAAAATCGCCGATAAATTGAAGTGAACAGAAAAATGACTTTAAAAATTTCCTTTACGCGGAAAAAATTTTCAAAAAAAATGATCTATGAGTAACAGTATTTCCACCGAGTGAGAATATGAAAAGAATTCTGTGCTTTTCATTCTCATAGTATGAATGAAGATCGCGCTATTTTGCACTCCGACATATCCTTCTCTTCCGCTCATTAGTCAATTCATTTGATGCATCTGGATGATCTGCAGTTGAATAATTAAAAGACAGATGTGTTTCTAATTAACATAAGGAAGGAACTATCGCCACTGATAAACATCGAATCTTACAGAACTTTTTTAGCTGCGATTGATGAAGATCAAAGTAGTCAATCAGTTTCACGTTAATGCAGTCCACTGCGAAGTCAAAAAACTCATCTAATTTCGACATTTGTTAAATAAAGTGCACTCAACGAAACATAGATCTAAGCACTAAAAAATTTCGAACTTCAGCTGTCGTAATTTCCTGAAGTGATTTTTTATGCATCGAGGTGGAACTGTATATGAGGAGCGGGGACTTTTTCTCACACAAGTTTGGCGTTTTTCATAGCATTTTTCAGAGGTTTCATTTTTACAGGTTCGTTTCAAGTAAGTTTTTGAAATTTTAGAGAATAGTCAAATGAACAGATTTACTTTTTCAAAAATTCTCTCACATATATTCCCGATATTTGATCTTTTCGATTAAGAAAGCTCAGGTACTTTCAAAATGGCCGATTTATTGCTGAGAGATCACTTTAGCCAATTTAAAGTCATCGTCGAATTCGTTCTTGCTCCACTTAATCATCAAGAACTTAAAATCGAAGTGAGCAGGAGTGGAAGGGAGGATGCTCGACATGTCTGAGCTATTGGAGCGAAAAGAAACGAAATTTTCTGACTGCCTTTTCACATCGTATTATTGAGCGTTGCCTTTCTCTTTTGTGCTACACTACATAGTTTTTCTTAGGAAGAGCTGATATTGCTAGACAGCACACAGTTGGTTTGTTAAAGTGAATTTGCAGCGGCAGACAATTTTCAGCTGGTCTGAAATGACTGCGGACATTGCAAGAGCCGGTATCAGATATTGTGCTGCAAGAGATGAAAGAGTGTTTGCGAAGAGCGCAACTACATAATGAGAGTTCTCTGCAATACTCGCATTCCCTGAGGCAAGAAATAACGCTTGCTTCCCCATCTCGCTCTGATTAGTGAATTATTGAAGTCCCAGAAAGCTGTCCGCATAGCGCCGATCGAGCGGGCTTATCGAGTTCTACTGGAATTGTGATCAGTCAAAAGCTGTTTGAAAATTCACTTTGAAAAGATCACCAAGAATATATTTGGAGGGAACAGTTGAATTGAAATTTTAAAGTTGAAAATTCGAAGCGTAAAGCGCGAGGAAAGAAACGATATTCCGTGTGGTCGTGCACTTACGTATTTCCTTGCTCCCTATTCATATAAACAGACGCTAATAAAAGTGGAAAGGAGTCCTAGGCGATTATGCGTCTATCTATCCTCTCTCGTTCCTTTACTTTCCTTCAAAGAGTAACTACATAGTAAAATGAAAAAAGCGCTTTTGAGGAGATATCATAATGTTTGAAAAAATGAGGAACGAAGAACAAGCGAATATTAGCAGAAACAAGATTGAAAATTACTATGAAGGCAGGAGGCACAATTCCATTGTTTTTGCAAAAAAGAAACTATCAACAAACGCATTTTTCATTACTATTTCTAATACCTCAGTGTTTTGCACTACAGCACTTTACTAATTTTGTGGGTAATGCCGCAGTAGTAATTAAGTAACAACAGAGCAAAAGCAGTCGTTGTAAAAGTTTGTTTCTTAAAACATGAAGTATATTCGAGTCGATAAAAAGAAATCGTGTAAACGATGAGCGCGAAATAACAGCGAAATATTTGGTGACGAGTGTGCGTCTAATGCATATCACCACAACGTCGTTGATCGATAAGCGATGCCGTACGGCCATAGGTTTACGCCTGCCAACACTTCTAATGCATATCACCACAACGTCGTTGATCGATAAGCGATGCCGTACGGCCATAGGTTTACGCCTGCCAACACTGCATCTCCTAACCGACAGCAAAGAGCGAATGCAAACGGAGAAGACATTATATTATGCGCGAGTGCATTTTTTACTGGAGTTTTCGTCCCAAGTAAACACCTCAAATAATCACAAAAATGCTTTAGAATTAGTGCATATAATTGCAGTGGCTTTAGAAGAGCTGAAAAAAGCACTGGGGAACTATCAAGACCGATATTTTTTTACTGCTGAGAAGTATAATGCCTTTTCTGTTCCATAAAAATTGATTTCATGCTCATTTGGAATGAATTTTAGACGTCTATGAAATTATCTGTCGAGCATATGAGGTAGAAAAAACGTAGGGTCAAACTTATCAATCTGGAAAATCTCTGGAATGAATTTTAGAACTGCTCCAGAATTGCTGGTCCGTATGGAAGTTAGGTTTGTGAATCCGTTATACCGTCGATTATAGCTGTCAAACATCCTCATCTTCTCTATTACAGTAGCAGGAGGGGTTGTGTTTTTCAAACCAGCCTAATACCTACTTTTTTATTTTCCCTTAAATATAACGCGAAAAACACATATTACACAAAAATATGAAGAAGGTGCACTGAAGGGACATTTTGTCGAAGTGATGCGTGCGATGGTTACGCACTATTGCCAGTTGTTTGCAACTGGAAATGAGAGCAGTATTACTGCATAAATCACCGCTGCGTGGTTTGCATTGTGCGGATTTGCGTAATGTGTCCGAATATATATTTTGTGATAGAAGTTGCACATTGTGCTCGGGCAACCAAACGCAATTTTGTATGGAAATAAAGGCAGATTCCGGTGCAGTCGTCATCCAAGAACCAAGTAATACAGGCTTCGCTGATTGAGTGTGCAGGTTGTCTATTATTTTTGTTATATATACATCTCAGAGCACAAATAGCAATTTTGAAAGAATTTATATACGCCCTCATACTTTTCTAGATGTTTCAGATGAGCAAAACGATGCAGCGGAAAATGGCTCGTGAATGAGCTGTATGAACAAGTTTATACAAAATCGCAAATAAAGACAAAAATTTTCTGCCAATCTTTATTTATACAATATCGGTCTTCGTTTAGTACTAGAAGTAAGGATATTTCAGCTAAAAAGCGATATTTGCACATACAGAACAAGTACTTTTATGTGAGTTCGCAGCGATCGACGTTTATAAAGTACTGAAGTGGAAGAAAATGTTTGGAGAATCATGCAGTGAGCTGAGATGACAAATTTACCCCCAAAGTCATTTCATTCTCTCTAGCGTGCTTTGCCGTTTACTTAATTACATATCATTTTCAGCTTAAATTCTTGGGTTTTTGAAGATTCGCTGAAATAAATCAAATTTAGTTTCAATCCGATGGAATATGCATCCACATATCAAAGTCTTACAGAAACAGTCTATAGCCTATGACGAACCCCACACTCATTCTGAAGTTATTTATTGCATTTTCATTCAGAAGCTGAAATGCCATATCTGAAACAGAGGATCTCCTACCTAAAATCGAACGCCTACATTCCTCTGATGGGCAGCGATGTCTTGGAAGAAACAATTCGTTTTTTTTAAATCTAACACCTTTTTATAACATCTTCTGAAGTCAAAAATTCATCATTTCCATCTATGGAACTCTTGAAGATGGTGGATGCAGCCTTGCCCCTTTTCAGACTGATATTTTTGGTTTTGACTTCTCTCTGGCAGTGGTGAAATTCTTTGAGGTCCTCACTATGAAATTGACGGTAAACAGAGGATAGGACGTAGTAATTCACAGGAATTTAGACTTAACTCTGAGTAAATTACGTCATTTTTCGACTTTTTGTGCGAATAGCAATCAACTGTAGTGACAGCAAACTCGTACCGTCATAATGATATGGAGTTATCGCAGTAATCAAAATTTCAGCAGAAGCTCTGGAGAAGCGGAATTGGAAAATATTGAGCAGTTTGCGTAGAAAGTTTGCTTATGCGTTCCACTTCTTCGTTTTCCATTTAATTCAAAAAGTCCTCGTTTTTCTTTCTTCACTTGATTCCTCATTTGCGAGAAATGATGCTAGAATATTTTGAAGCGTTTTTTTAGCTCGCTAAACTTGATTGTTCTCCTTCCGCTCATATCAGAAATGCAATTTTTCGTTTTATCGATAGTGCAACACCTGTTCAGGTGTTCTAAAGCTTGCAGTTCCGTATGATTGCGCATTCAGTGTGGAGTGATCTTTGTCGCAGTGATGAAAGAAATTATTTGCCTCTGTGATAATTGGTGTGTAACTAAAGGACACCTAGCCAGGCTCTTTTTTGTTTTGTAAAAACAATGACTTCTTTATGTCTTTTTAATTTCTTATAACAAGTCACTCTGCATGTTTCATATTTATAAACTGTCATTATTAAAGTCCCTTTCGTCTGAGGTTCAATTGATTGGTTAACTGAAGAGTGAGATTAATGCCTAATTGAATAATCAGTGCTTTCACTTATTCAAATGTTGTAGTCCTACTGAAGTTTCCTTTACTAGCGTCATAGGTTGATAAATTTCCAGTGGGTAGTATTACTAACTACAAGTGGTAAACTTTAGTAGTCTTGGTAAACTTCCCATTGCAGTAGTATTACAAGCAATACTAGTGATATTAAGTCGAAACCTTAAAAAATCCTTGAACAGATTTTCTCACAAATATAAACTCAGAGTAAATAGTCAGAACAGGAAAAAGATCGGAAGAGTGAAAAAATCAAGAATTTGGTCTCCTGACATAACTTTTCCTTGCCCCATTAATGCATTGCAGCACCACCACTATAATTGCAAAAAATTTTGCTTTGCATTTTCTTTTTTCGGAAACGAATCTTTGCTCTTCGTTAATTCCATTGACTTCTTCTGATTTCTGTTAAATGCTTTTCTAACAATTAAGTAAAATGATTTACTAATTTACTAAATTCATCAGTTCATTACGAACATCACATTCAATCGTTTTCATTTGTTCGGACGCCTTCCAATCTTTGTCAACGTTCTCTCAATTCGCAGCAGCCCTGCTATGAAATCTTAGTTACATTACTTTACATACTCACATGTCCAAATAAACACTTGATCTCTGAACAACATCTTAATTCAGGTACGTTAATTTACTAGTCCAGTAAGACGGTCGAATCGTACATGTAAGTTATAAAATAGATCTATATTCTTCATTTGCCTTCCACGTATTATTTTGTTTTACAAGTTGGACATCTATTTTCACACATTTCGAGGAGATTTTTTCATAAATGCTTGCTGTGTACTCTTTTTTCAATTTACTTTATTCACAACTATCCAGGATGCTGACATTTATGCCTGTTAGGTTCGCTGCCTTTCGCATCCAATGCAAATGTCAATCGCTGGTAGCAGCTTCTTAATAAGATTTCATTCAATATTGGGAGAACTAATAACAAAGCACTGGTTCTCTTGTTAATTGTTCTTTGCACACAGTAGGGAACGAACCTTCGGTTAGCTGTTGTTTATCAACAGAGAAAACAAGCCTCATCCAACCCGGTTCAGGATCTGCGAAGAACTTTCCTGGGCTGAGGTACACTCCTTCGGCACAAAGTTTTCGAAATAAGGCATATTCAGCAACAAAACTTCGATCGGTGAGGTAATGAAATTAAGCAAATGAGGTTTTTGTGGTTGTCATGTGCCACAACTTTTTCCAAAAAATAATAAACTTTTTTTATCGGACAGAGTGTGCATAGTATATTTCATTCATTCAAAAGGATATAGGTGAATAGGTCAAGGAAAGTTTCCGAATGTTGCGAAGGTACAACGAAAATGGTGTATTTTAATAGCAACACCACTATCAGTCGATAAGTTAATGAAAACTTGTACAATTGTGTAATCCGATGTCTTTCCACTTTCATTAGCAATTTAAACTGCTTTGAAAATATACCTATTATGCAACGTTCATCAAATTTTTTCACCTCTCCGAAATCGCAATTTAAGATAGAGAGCAGCTTTGGGCAACACATATGAAATTCCCATTTTGGAGAGTGCCATTTTCGCTATTTCACAGTGTTCAGCAAGTCGACGAAGATTTTCTTCGTGAAATGAATGCAGCCAATCTAAAATTTAAAATCACTTTGGATTTCGCTCACGAGTTTGGCTAAGCTAAGCTAATAAAGGTAGTTTAGTTCGGCTTCATATTTCACATGCAAAGTATAAATGTGGCATAAAAATGAGTGTGTTTCAGAAAATGTTCATGAGCAACTCGTTAGCGATATTTTTATTATACTTCCGCATTTCTTTCCATTTTTTTTGAACTTAGAAGCCTTGAAAATTTTAACTTCCAGGATGCGGTGGGGTTAACGCAACAAGACGCTCAATGCAAAAAGCATTTTGATGGTGAAACTTTATCACAAATATATGGTTCGCCGAGGTTACAAGACAGCACTTCCCCATCTTACTTCAGTGTGACCAAGAATGCTGTCACCAAATTGAGATGTATCTCATAGCAGGGGTAATTTTGAGGATGCATCTCATAGTAGACGGCATCAGTAGCTATGCCTCCATAAACAAATTGCTACTTATAGATAATGTTACTGTCAGCTAGTCGCATGAAACATTTGTTAAATATAGGATTATATTTTATCGCATCCTGATTGCTTGAAAATGCGAACCATTGCTTGCGACAGTTTATCTGTTGAAATGAGGAGAATCGGTTATACCAGGCCACTTTTCCAAACAGAAATTATCGTTTTCTTCTCACCTTCGGTTATAATATGTCATAAAAATATAGGAATATTGAAGTACTCACCAAGGTTGCTGAGGAAATTAACAAGAAAATCTTGCACAGGAGGAGCGCATGATTGCATATTTCCCATTCGCTTTAAACATTGCGTTATTTTCGTATTCTCGCAGTATATTGCACAAAATTTTGCACCCGGCATGCATAAGTCCGATTGTTTCCGATTTAATGACTCTTGAGCCCTCCTTGTGATAAAATTTCGGCACACAGAAGCAGAATTTTTTCTTCCTAATTTTTCCTTTCAGTACCACTTCCCTATTTAAAAAAAAACAGTTAGAAAACAGACATACATGTTTGGGCATTGCATGATGCGAACGTTTATGCTATTTTCCTGTTCAGTGAATTTAGCGCTTCCTTGCTTCTCCTTAAAAACATCAACGTAATTATGAATTTTTCATCTTTTTCATAAGCTTTGTTGAGGTGAGATTGCTTTCCTTCTCAAAGTTTCCACCGCATGGGAACCGGTATCATAAGTAACATTCCAGGAGTGTCAAGACTGATCGACCTTATGATGTGAACAGTGAAGAGTGATGGTACAGAAATGGAGGCCGCTTCTTCTAATGCGTTGAAAGTGTGGGAAACATTTTCGAAGGACGATTCTTAACGGTGTACAAATCAGGACGTTCCCAACGTTTAGATTTCAGAAAATCTACTGCGATACTTTTTCATTCGTTTTATGAAGGCAGCTTTTTTTAAAGTTCTGCTCGTCTTTTTTCCTCATCCTTCTTCGCGACCAAATATTCTCATACCACTTTATTGTTTCGTCCCACAAAATGCCGACCATCCTTTTATTAAATTCTCAATTTTTGTAACATTCATGCACTAATTGTTTGGAGTGGAGAAAACTTTTCTGATAACCATTTTCTATAGGAAAGTCTACAAAATTTCCACCTTATGGTGGAAATTTCATGAATGCATTAATGTGGAGTTATTTGCCAATTTCTGAAGGTTTCAGCGTTTTCTGATGAATTTCATCTCTACTGAAGACTAGCTTGGCCCTAATAACGCATGAGTTCCGAATTTTCGCGCATGCTAAGTGTAATGAAGAATTAGAGTATTACCTTCCATAAGCCGCACATCCATATAACAGTTTCCGGTCTCTTAAGCATTTTAAGGAAAGAGAAAAAGCTCTCGAATTTTCCTTCATCATAATCAATTGACGATGCAAATATCTCGTCGATTACGACAAATATATTGTGTCTAAAATATTGTGAAAGTTTCTCTGAACTTTACTATTCTGTAAGTATTTTTTACAAATTTGCTTTTGACATCGGTGGAGAGACTTGTATAATAGTTTTTCTTTATTTAATTGCCCAGTGGATACTGAGTGGGAATGATAGCTGTATAGACGTCCAGAGATTAGTAAGTTCGCTTAAGGAGAGTCGATGATGCATCAGGTCTCATCTGAAACCAGCAGCAGTGCGACTTTTAACATCATCCTTTGAGCCTGCGGAGTTTATTAGATCGATTTGAAAATCCTGTACTGTCAGATCTGAGCAGTGAGGAGATTGGCTAGAAATTTCTTTGACGCTAATTTGGAAACTTCAATAAATTCGACACCATAATCTTCCTGTTTCAGGATAGCGTTGTTGCGAACTTCTGTAACGCAGCAGTTATACATCAGTCGCAAGAGAATACAAACTAATTCGCAAAATTTGAAAAATATTCATACTCTGAGACCCACTCACAAATGGCAATAACCTCGTCTTTTGTAAACACATTACCATGCGGGTTCTGTGGGTTTATCATAACAGCAGCGCTTATTGTTTCACCCGGAAACTGAAAACAACCTAAAGCAAACGAACCTTCTAGATAGGATTGGAACTGAGCAGTTAATAAATGATTACGTAAAATGGTTCCATTTCAGAGTGTAATGATAGTAACCGTGAACGGAATTTCGAGTGGTTGTGATGTCAGTTTGATTCAGTTACGAGTAATTAATTCGAACTCAAACGACGGCGATGACTGTACTAACTTTTGAGACATGTTCATGAAATACTTTCTCGAAGCTATCCACCTCCATTTTCGAACTGTATTGATCGCGCTATAAGAGAATGTAGATTGCTTCGATCGTTGAACGATGACAATGGGGTACAAATGCCTAAAACGGCGGCTGAAGAAGGTTGCGGTGAAGGACGTTGTGCATGGGCTTGTTGTACTGCTCAGTCTGTATCTTTGCAACCTAATGGCGTATAACACTTCTAAATCCCTTCATCTCTTCGTCTCGTCAAGCAATCGCATGTGTTTTGCATGCTTGAAGTTTGTGCACATAAACATTTGGCATGATATAAACAGGTTTACATAAACTGAGATATACATTTTCGTTTATTTATTTATTTATACTTGTATTTCTATATATACTCCGTATGTCATGTAATCAAGGTCCATCACACAAAAATGAGTTAGAATCAGGTAAAATGGTCTGATCGAACTCTATGTTACTTGCATTAAATTTTGTGATTCACGGTTCACTCATTTAGTTAAATGAGCGACAACACCTCGTCAAGTTATTTTCGTAATGCGTGGCGGGGTTTGATAAAAATACAACGATTGATAAAATCACACAGCAATTTCAATTACTGAGAACATAAATCTCGCTTGATGTGTTGGAATGTCGCATGGTATTAAAAACCTATTCAATAATATGATTATAGTCATTATGATTTTATAGGAAACTTTCAAATGGAACGGGTATGATATTTGCCCTTCCACGTTCTGTGAAAACGTTCACTATTTTGCCATAATATGGTGCGGCACATAGGATATATTCTTAAATTTATGCAACAAAATATGACTGGACATAAATCGTAGATATAGGACATAAATTCAAATAATAAAATTGTATTCAAATAATATTGCACTACTGAACTGTCACAAGTTTGAGGTATGGGATTCTTGAGAATTATAATGCCCGATGAAAAAAAGTTAGGCTAAACAAATCAATTTTCACGTAATTATGAGGAGGGGACGCACTTATTTTTTGGCCGTTTGAAATGCTTTCCAAATAAAAAAGCTCCTCGAAGGATTGAGAAGTGTTTGAAGGATGCTGGCTAATGTTTGAAGACGCCTAAAGCCATGTGACCATTACTAGTACTATCGGTATTACCATTGTTATTATGATATAATATGATTGATCTATTGTGGAATATTTTCAAATTCCCGAATGCTTTTCAATATGACCGCACTGCGTCCAACGAAAATAATTCACTCATTTACGTCTCTTATCGCATCTTGTCTTCTGAGTTCAGGAATACTATTCTGTTGAGGCAAACAATTGGACATAATAATTGGAATGTTTACCTCCCGGGTCGCAAACGCAAAACGCTATCATATCACAGGCGGCAGTGCAACTTGGTTCCAATACAATATTATCTTTTTCAACTTTAGCGTGGAGAAATTTTCCAGTATATGGAATGAGTGCATCCTTTGTCCTAAAATCCAGTGAAACAGTTTCTACTGTCACCAATAAATATCTGCAATAAAATTGATCATCTATTTAGTTGAAAATGTTGGAGATACTTTTCTGTGAATCATTTCTGCTTTCCATATTTGACTGCAGCATTATAGGCTCAATCAGCTCACGTTTTTGTGGATCAATTTTGCCTTTACCTGTGAATATCTCACAGTAGCCTCTAGCTCAATCATGATTCCTCCCTCTCCTCCTTCTTCCTTTTCCCCTGCCTCCTTCCCATCAGTGCAGCGAATCGTCTCACATTCAGAAATCCACATGCTGAAGTGGATTGCCGACTCTAGAACGTTCTATCTTTTAATGACAATTGGAGTGAATCCTCGAAGAGAAAGACTAAAAAGCAGAAACTATGAGAGCAGTTTCTTTTGCTGTGTTTAATTCCGATATATTTGTGGAATGTTCAGAGTTGAGAAAAAAAAAACAATTAAAGGATCCCCAAATATTTCGTCATATCTGATGATGTTGAGCCGTGCCCTTTCGAAGTAATTTCTGAAAACTTTTGAAGTGGAATCATTTTTTGCAAACAAATCTCTTGGAATCGCAAAACTTTTGCATCCAGTCTCTTGCAAGCATAAGGCTAATTTGTCAGTGACAACAAATATTTCACTGCAACAGAATTTGGGGGAGTTCCGCAGACCTTTCATAGCCACCAGGCACCGGATAGTGGAACATATGCTGAAGATCTGGCTTTCATACGTCCAACTTTTTCAACCGCAGACTGATAGTTTTTACTCGAAGGAATTGCAAGAGGAAGAATAATGACAAATAAACTTTGAAAGAAATTTATGAAAACATCTCATGACAAGGAATAGGGTGATTATGGGTGACGTATTGGCAATTAAAATAATACAGGATGCTTGAACTTCACGGATGGTGTGACACCATCCGTGAAGTTGGATTTTTTGCATAGGAATGGATTTTTGCATAGTGAAGGTGAGCTGAATCGTGAGAATTTTGTTAAGCTACCTTCTTTGACAATGAAAAAGTAATGTCACAACTGTTTTCTCCCTCTCCTCTCTTTCTCCTCGCGTTCCATTTCATTTATTATCAACCCGTGTTTGGCATCGCACCCTTTTGCTCAAGGCATATTTCATTCATGATGTGCTTTTTTTAATGCTCAGGAATATCAATTTGTAGGCACTCGGAGAACGTTTTTCAGAGACGCATTCCTGCTTAAACTTGTGCTCTCAAGTCCTGGGGAATTGCACTGAAAAAGAAGCGTTCTTTCTGTAAGCTGCCCATACCGTTGGCTTGTACTTCGAATAAAGCATTAGCTGTTGCTCAATAAGTCACATACTATTTTACAAAAGAGCCTTATCCTTTGGAGTAGTTCTCTTTTTATGAAGGCAGATTAGAGCTTACTTAATAATTTATAACAGAATTTACCTTCTCTTCCAAGAGGTCTTCACGAATATTGTTTTCAGCCGTGCAAAGATTTATTTCCCCCTAAATGATAACAAATTGAATTCATTCGCTGAAATCATTGTCGAATTATGAACGTGGACACAAAAAATCCACTTTATGTTTTTCAAACGCAAACAGAGATCTTTTAATACACTTTATGGGTTTCCTTTCATGAGAACCAAAGAAAGCTTTATTCATAAACTTGCAATAACTTATGTATTCGCATTTAAAGGATTAAATTTAAAGGACTACCTACCTTCTATTTAATTATGAAGTTCTCAGAGGACGACATTTCGCTTGCTTCAGACGCTTTTTTCAAATACTGATAAAACTGAGATATATTATATTGCATGCTTTAGGGTTAAAAACGGTTTTCAACTGAATTACATAGAGAACTGTGCAAATTTTCTTTATTTGAAGGCCTCATCTATTCACGAACTGTAATAAAATGCAATGCATTTAAGTTTCACTTGACTAGATTGGTCATAGAGAAACTGCGACTGAATACCGTTTCCACAGCCTTCGCGTCGCCACCAAAACGATTAGGGTTCTCTTACATTTGGATTTTTTGTAGGATGATATTTGTTTTCAGAGATTTCTCTGTAACTGGCGGTGGCCATATCCTCAACTCCAAGAACCTAAATTGCGCGGTTAGAGATGTAACGTACACGACGTTGATAAGGATTACGCATCTGCACACTACTTTCGTATCGTTTGTATCGATTTTCGTCGCTACATTTTCTCGATTTCTCAGAGCATTGATAGGCCGAATTTTTCTTTAAAACTCCGCCTCGGCAAGTTGCCACCATTTCGATGTACTCATCCATCGTTAATGGTTCAGTGGTAAGGGTTGATAGTACCGAACTGTAAAATAAAATTCAGCTTTAATGAAAAACTTTCTGCCAATTGATTTGTTCAAAATGCATAGATAATCATGAACTGGAAGTAATGGCATTTGTAGAGAGGTACATTAAACAAAGATAATTTAAAAGAATAGGAAGTAAATGAGGAGTAATTATGCCGAATAATAAAGAACAATGTTATTGTACACCAGTGCTATCAAAGATAACATAAATCATTTGTCCATACTTGAAGACAATAAGACAACATTCATTACGTTACCAGATTATTTAAAAAACATATTTCAAAACGATCTTATCAATAAACAGCTGAGATGTAATAGAATCTCTTTAAATAACGTTCGCACTTGATGTCGACGATCGAATGTGTTCTTCAATCCAATCTTTGAACCTTCATTTCTTTACTTGTCTATTAATTTATCACTTATTGCATGCAAGTTTCCATATCAATAAAATCACATTGTAGTGACAAGGAATGATGAAAATTTATAGGAAGGAAGGAAATTTATAGCATCAGAGCCAGCTATATAACACAACAAATAAATATATCGTTGAGCATTCAGAAGATGTTTGATTTACCTAAACGCGTACCGATTTGCAGTCAAAAATTTGGCTATGTTTCTGAAGTGAGCAGTTCAAATCTTAGAATTTTTATGATTGCATTATGCAGTGAATTAATTCCAGATTTTACCTTTGCAGTGTTGCACTAAACTTGGAAATATTTCTAATTCCTGTTAACGCTTTTTATAAGCCTTATAAAAGTGTAACTTTGGCAGAAAATTTCGAAAACATAATTGACATTAAATTCTCATCATTCAGCAACGTCTGAAGATGTTCAAATCCTAGAAAGCGTTCGATCCATATCTTGCAAATTTCAGGAACCCGCGGATTTCCGATTTTAGAAAATTATCGTTCTTCAAGTGTTTCGTTTTGATAAAGATGTGGAATTTTTTCTGCTGTTGGAAGGTGACAGTTGTATTTTACAGCGATATTATAGTGGCGTATCTTATCAGTTTCTTAAAATTGCAAAATGTCTGTGAACAATCTCATTTATATCGTTTTCTAATGCCCTCAATAACCAAAAGCTTGCTGAACCCTTGCACCTAAAAGCGTTTTTCTAAGCACGGTTAGGCTGACGTCATTTTTCAAGCGTTCATCAGATCCATCTGTGGTGTGCAAAAAGTATGCAATATGCGCGCATAAACAGGTGACAGTGGTCACTCAGACGTGTATAGAAGGCAAGACATGACATAAAAGTATTATTATTTGGTTATAGAAATATGGAAGCAGTTTTTAAATGGTTTCATCAACATCTTCGACTTGAGTTACATAGTTTTTATTATGCATTTGTCTGTAATCCTTAACAGTGCAAAGTACTTATGACCTCAATTTAATCGCAAATACATGTCCTCATTCGCAGATTTTTTCCATTAGCCGTTATCCCCACCACTCATCTTCTCCACCTACCTCGTCAAAGTCGTAAAGCCCAAACTTGCAATGGGCAGAATTTAGTCAGTTACCGACATCACATTTTAGAATACGTTTAGTGAGCCGACTACTAGGCAAATCAAGTAAAACTTAAGTATTGAATTTTTATGAGGTTATTTCCATTGTTCTTATTTCAATAGCTATTTCTTGAAATCGGAATCTGTATTATTTTGGGTAATATGATATTCCTACTTAATAATAAATGTAATTTCTCATCTGCCTATGGCGATCTATTAGTGAATACAGAACGTGATCAGGTCTCATTTCAGTGAGTATCGCGCTCCATTGATCCATCGACCTTAGTGACCACCAATCTTTCGACGGTGATTTGACCGCGTCCACCGGGGCAAAAACATGATAGCGAATCAGTTCATCTAACAATCGTCCTAATTTACTTCTCTCTCGAAGCCATTATTTTTGTTTGCTTGTTTTTCATTGTATCTATAATTGAAAATGCAAAACATTATTTCTTTGCTAAATTTTTTATTCTCCCAGTGAACATGATGATCTTTAGGGAGATTTAATAAGGATCGATGATATGCAAGTAAACGCCAACATGAGATCTGTAAGTGTTGCTGCATTAAAATAGATTATTCAAAGCAGCGGTGGGCCATAAAATGTCTCGCACGATCGGTGGAACATTAACACCGCAAACAAAAAGACTGGAAATTTCCTATGCTGCAATGAGTAACGTGTGCCAGTGTCTGTATTCCTCTGCAATTCCTTGTCTTCTTGAGTAAAAAGTACTGTTTTTTTAAATATTTCCGCTGTATTTCAGGTTCCTGCGTTAGAGACCTCGATCCTTAATGAGTGCGGGTAAGACAGGAACTCATGTCTGAAGCAAAATCAACCAATTTTAGGATTTGAGGGTTAATGATCGACAGGAAGGTTATGCATGACTTTGCAAGCAATCTGGGAACAGAAATTGCTGGCTGACTGCGAAGTTAAGAAAGACTAAGGTGCATTCTCTGCAATCAAGGAAATATTAATCGATCAGTCTAACGAAATGAAACTGTTTACACATGGCGATTGGCGTCAATTATTTAGCTGTAGAATGAGGCATTTACCCGATCAGTCGACGAATACATTCTTGTTTAATCAGCCTGAAAGTTATCCAACTTTAAGAATGTAGGATTAATTCGTTTGTCAGAGACAATATGACTCTTAAATCAAATTTCCTGTTAATGTTCGTCGAAATTTGAGATGGCCGTCACAACTCCCTCCACCCTGCCGCAAAAATTCATTTCCCTACTTTCTTTCCTATTAACTTTCGCTCCTTTCCGACTGCACGTCCTCACAATTCCTTCATAAACTTCGGAGTTAAGCAGCATTTTAGATAAATGCCAGTACTTTCACGCATCAAACATTTAATGACTAATATACTAAAATTTTGCAGTAACATCTTAGCATATCAAATTTGTGACAATGCATAATCCATCATGACGGAAACTGGCTGCTATATTGAAGATTTACAAGCAGCTATTGAAGATTGCTGTTGTCGACATCAGTCGATATAAGAGCACACATTTTGATTTTCTGCTGGATACCTTTAGGTCTTTTTGTTTATTCAGGACCGGAGATAGTAGATGACCTACCAGATATTGAAAATTTGATGTAAGAACTTTCTATATGGATAGATAGTGTGTAGAAAAGCTCTATATGAGAACCTTTCATGTAATGCATAATACTAAATGTATGTAAGATTTGTTACGCTACATTTTAGGCTATTGAAGGTATTTTAATGAAATAGTTTAGCTATCCAAATTTAAGGTGCTAGAGAAGATGCACACGTAGTGCAGGCTGGTGACTGAAAAATTGAAAATGGTGGTCCGTCCAGCAGCAAGAAAAAGCTACCTAGCTTGCTTGGTGCAAGAAAACAATGCTTGCCGCTTATGGCAAAAACCAAACATTTATATTGCATAAATAAACGCAAATGGAGAAATATTCAACTTCCTTCATGCAGAAATTTGACCTAGAGAAAAAAAAAATTGATAAGAAAGAAATTTGAAAGAAAAAAAAAAAGAAATTTGACCCTCAGAACAGAAGACAGCAATGAGGAAAATCACTACAAAAGAATTTCTTTTTTAATTCACCACAAACAGCGACAAACATTTGTCAGCGCGATGTGATGAGCTATTCACACGCAAGCTGCAACGCGATTCATATTCTAGCTGTGGCGCTATGAAGTTCTCGCTGGGAAAGTTCTTCAGTAAAAGCATGATAACGTAGACTTTTGCTCCAATGAACCCAAAAAGTAACAAATTACCAATGTTCAGACTACCAATTCGATTTCAAATTCCACATGATTCAGGGCATCCCTAGATTTCAGGATCTGTCGAGGAAAACTGCTCTGCAGACCAGTACTACCTGTGCTATTCTGAGTCACTGCCTACAATGAAACTGCGCATCAGAATTGCTTAGCAAACATAATTTTATTGTTTCATATGAGCGGAATTCATTTCAAACACAACGTTTATCTTCTAGGAACACGATAACCCCCGGAATAGCTATAAAGTGCATAAATTCTTGACTAATGGGTAGAGAACGTGGGATATAATAGCCATTTTTGCGTATGAAACACAACCATACCTGACGCTTCCAGTATTGAAACCAAACATTAGTGGACCTTCAATGCAAATGCAGCCGATCGCCACTTAACAAAAGCACCGGATGTGGGGTTGTGCTAGAGCGTCAGTTTAGTCTTCCTTAATGATTAATAATTTAAGCAAATAAATCTCGTAAAATGAATAAATGACTTGTAATGAAGTTTAGCGATATTCAAATTGCACCAAATAGCAATTAAACTTCTTCAAATTCGCAAGTTTGTTATCCGTAATCTTCTGAGTGCAAATCAATCACTGCGCATTCATTGGGTAACCGAGGCCAAGTAAGGGAATTTAGATGGGTGACGCAGATATCTGCATTGCAAATTGACAACTGGGTAAAAATATTAACAGAATGTACACCACGGATTGGCAAAGGAAGTAGAGGCCGATCTGCTAAGAGATGGAGTGATCCTTTAAAAAACCGCAGAAACCGAGAAGCGTTGAATCGGGGCAACTGGAAACGATATGACGAGACATTTATTCATAATGAATGCTCTACTGATTGAAATAAATAAAAATAAATAAGAAACATTCGTTGGCTAATTAGCATAGAACACATTAAAACAAAATTTATTATATTCATGAAAAATGTTATGCAAATAATGGTCTCGTTTCGATATGAAATCAAACGGACTATTTGTGGAAAGCTTCAAAATATGGCTAGAAGCGTGATAACTTTTCTGGCTGAAGAACTCTGGTCGACGACATCAATTCTCAGCGTTTATCTGCGTCAGATTACCAACATTTCATATCAGCGGCATTATTGCGATTTGATTTACTTAGTTTTTAATGAAAATTTTGCCCCGCACAATTTTTTGTAACTTTCATAAAAGCGGTGCGAGCAAATTTTCATAACGATTATTGGCTACTTATGTTACTCACATAAGCACTTTCGCTTATGAAGCAACTTATTCGCGCGGTCTCTTCGGTGGCGTAGCTCTAGCAATAAATGCAATTTTTTGTATAAATCAATGATTAAATGAATATGTAAGTATGTTAATAAATTAATAAGCATATAAACACAAATGACACATAAATATTTGAATAGGTAAAGTAATAATAAATGTAAATGAATCTACGCGATCTCAGCTTAATTATGCAAGAATGAATAGCTTCATGGTGTTCACTATGCTGCGATCGGTAGTTGCAGTTTTGAAAACTGTTGCAACTATGGATCGGCCAAGACGTCAGTTTCTCTCGCAATAGAGTTGCATTTTTTCAAAGAAAGCTGAATCTGTCTCTCGGCATTTCACGATATTAAGTAGCTCAATGTCCACATTTGTAGAACTAATATCACTTAGTGGGCAATGCTGTTTCTGTGTATTTTTTCATTGAACATGCTCCAACGACGTCATTTTCATGAAAGCGAACCTTCGCAGTTAAATGCGAATTAATAAATAGAGAAATTGGCAGCACACACAGTTTAACATCGACCAGCTTAGACCAGTCGACATCATGAACTAGTTTTCAGAAATTGTGACAGTCTAACGATCGAGCAACCTTTAACTGTTTTCTGATCAAGTTTTCATGGCAAAGAGATTTGCATATTTCGTCAAAATGCGAACTGCGGCGATTATTCACTACTTGATCGCTCTTTTTTGGTGGGTACATATCGATGTAATTCACAGTTTGATCGAACCAATCGCTCATGCAAGTCTCGAAAGAATCTTTTTTCAAATATGAAACCATCTGTAAGGGAAACCTGGTCTCTGGAACTGCTATGGTTGTCGTGGTTGTTATGGTTTGAGTATATGACGCAATAATAACTTGCACAGATGCATTGCGAACTATAGATGTGACAAATAGACACCCAAAAATATTTTTCTCGGTTGGCCAGCCAAAGCATTTTTTATCGTGCGGGTAATATCTGACTGTCGTTTGAATGAAACCTGCAAGATGAAATCGCTACGGTCTGCTATTTTGCTCTTCAAGTTGTTTTTTTTCTGCCAGTGCGTATGGCAACCGTTATAAAACTTACTTGAATTTTTTAAATATACATGTATATACAACTTTTTCAGAAGTTGATGAATCTAGTTGAAGGCTGCTTATGGTGTATACTCAACTTCACTACTGGAGCTATTCAGTGGTCTTTGGATTAAATCAAGTGAACGGACACACAAACACAAATGTACCGGTGCCGCGAGAATGCGCTCTGCAGTTGCAACATATAGGAAGGAAAAATTCACGAGAAATAACTGAATAACGGCGCTCATCGCCCCTAGAGCAACCTCTGTTGCATTAACCGCTGCAAAAAGTTAGGTTGTTCCATGTCTTCGCCAGAATAAAAGCTTTTCAAGGTTTCAGCAAGTGTTTTTTCATTGTAACTTCTCGGCTCCCTCAATGACATAACAATTTTTTGCTTCCATTTCTTAGAAAAGAGACATTTTTTTGCCACGTAAAATACACTGCATTGTTGTTTGCAAAGCGCTTCAGTTTTGTTGTAAGTCGTGATGAGTTTGGGACTGCTTAACGGACAAAAACGTTAGAAATATTTTTGCGTTAAGTACAGAAGTCAACTACTCTCTGCTAATAATAACACAAATATTCGGTACTCACTGTTAACTACCGTCTATCGCTAGTTTTAGTGTAATGCTGGGTTCATATCTCGACATAACTCGGCAAACAATTATGTTCTGTTCTTTGCACTCTGGAAGAAACGACTTATTCTTCACTTTGCTCAGTCAGCCGATGAAATTTGGTGTATTTTAGCTGCAGCTTCATTATTCAAATAACGCAAATCGAAAACACTAACGATTTTCTAGTGAGAAATATATTTTCTTTATTTCTTCACTTATATTTACGCTCACTTACATTTCGAACTATATTGATATTTCTTTCTTATTTATAGTTACACTGTTCACTTGCACAATATGGTTCAATCGATTCTCACCTACTCCTGAGACCATTGCAATGTGAAGTTTATTCGTTTATTCTGTAAAAAAGTATAACAAGGCACAATAAGAAAGCAAACAGAACGAATTAGCACCATAATAATCACGCTGTTCCAATTACAAGTACAAGGCCGCTAACTCTCTGCTTCTCCACTTCATCATATTATATACAAAAGCAATAAACCAATTTCAAAGAAATGTAATAAATATGTATAATTTCAAATCAATCAACCAATAACAAAAAAGAAGTGAAACAATTGAATTTATGAAAAAGTTTTTGGGTGAAAAGATTAAAGATTAAAAAATATGAGATAAATATGTTATATAAAACAAGACTACTATGAACAGTCAGAACCATTCAATCTGAACGAACTCGCTTTCGCCACCGACAGTATACTTTTCTTCGATTAAATCTCAATAAATGGTCCAGTTTTACGGAGAATCAATGAAAACAACAAAACCATATAAAAATAGAAAACATGAACTTTAAAAAACCCAATTAAAAATTGAAAAAGATAAGAACAATGGCAAAATCTTTTGCTTAAGGTTTGCCGCTGCCTGATTTCCGTAAAACCATGCTCGGTAATGAACAATCTGCACACACTCCATCTTTCAGACAACTGCCGAAAAGCTCATTGGAAATGCGCCGTTTCCTGGGACCTTATGGTCATATTCCTTAGAATGGATGATAAAGAAGATAACAACGTAAACCACCGTTGATAATTTTGGTACATTTCGACACCTAAGCTCTTTTCCGAAAAGTTCTTGGAAAACAATTTATTGCAAGATGAAAGCAACTTGAATCATTTGATCTCGGAAATCGAACGACTCTATGAAACAGTCCTCGACACCGAAAAAAGCGCATTTAATAATGGGTGATCTTCCGAGTGAAATGTTGCGGATGATAATCTCAACTATTTCACACCTATAACACACTTATTGCAGTTAAAATAACGTTCGATGACAAACTGTTTAAAAAGCCTTTCACAGAGCAACGCAAGATCCTCAACTCCGGTGTCGAATAACCACATCGAAAGGCTCGCACTGCGGTTTTGTGAAAAATGTAACAAATATGCTCATATAAATGACCGACACCTATCATTGTCATCGTCGGTCATCTTTTTGCAAGTGGCCAGTGGCTATAGCTGACTGTCTCAATTAATTCCCAGAGTTCTCGTGACTGATGACAAAACAGATAAGAGAACGATGCAATCCAAAACGCGAATTTTTCAATAAATAAAACTCTGAAGAAAAAAGAGGAGGCGTGGCGAAATACGAATGGTTTAATAACTCCTCTTCCACATAGTGTCGAGAGTAGTACCGACCTGACGAGTAATATAAACTCTGCATGAGAGGGTGAAATGAATTCGAATCAAATAAGACTGTTTTTTTCCGCCTAATCCTTTCGTTTGGAAAGCAATAGTTCCTGATAATCGTTTCCTATTATCCAATTAGTAGCAATAAACTGGTGTTCTGCACATTTTATAAACATCATCCGGTTTAACAGAACGTCCGAGCTTTTTGTTACCTTTGCTGAAAGCGCATTAAAGCTGCCATAGTGGATTTTCCAGAAGAGTGGAATGAGGGCTTTTTCTGACGTGATGGAAATCTTAGTTCAAATCAAACAATACTTCTGATATGCTCAAACAATATATGTAGTTTAAACAATGAAAAAATGAAAGCTTTTAGCTGCTTTGGTGTTTCCACTAAAACAGATTTAGAATCAAACTGAAATAATCGAGTTAACTAATTGTTTTAATTATTGTTCTGTGAGCGAGTGGAAACGCCACAAAAAGTGAATATTAACATCCATCACTGGTTGAAATTGAAATGTTACTTGTTTGAAACAGTCAACCCCATGCTTCCTCAATATTTCTTCATTTGGCTGGAAAAAATACGCATTCAGTGATGCCCCCAATGTCCATGACTTATTACTCGTACAGTTAATGCAACAATCGACTAAGATGTACGTATCCAACGAGGAACAATAATGTAGCTGTTTTTTTTCATAAAGATATCTGATCGCAATGAGTACGATTTACTGCCTTAAGAGTTCGTCTGTTGGAAGTAATATTCATTGGCCTCAGGTGGAAGTTTCCATCCACTAGCACCAAGTTCCATTAGAAGAAGTATCATTTTACGTGCCCATGGTTCCTGTACCTGAAGATGAAGTCCATACTAAACGATATGATAATTAAAAACAAAAATAAACCGAAAGAGCTTTACGGACAAGCAATATGTAAAGAATTTCGACAGAAAAAGGCATCAATTTCACTCTCATAAAACAAAAAAGACACTTCATTTCTAGATGGTAACTGCTGAAAGTTTCGTTTTCTGCAGAAAACAGTTGGCTTGCAATAAGTGGATCTAATCTTTAGGAAAAATTTTTCTAAAGCAATTGTAGAAAAATATTTCTGGAAGTTATTTATTTATTTCAACAAATAGAGCATTCTTTATGAACAAATGTCTCTTCATATCGCTTCTAGCTGCCCCGATTCAATGCTTCTCTGACCCAGTTGGCTCCCACGGTCTCTTTTAAAGAACCACCAAATCTCACCGCAAGTCTGCCTCTATTTCTTTTGCCAATCCGTGGTGTGTCCCTCTGTTATTCTTTTTACCCAGTCGTCACTTTTTTAATGCAGATAGCTTCGCCACCCATTTAAATTTCCTCACTCCGCCCCGGTTACCCAAACCTTTACCTTTGCTACACCACGAAGCCATTCGTTGGCTTTCCTGCGTACCGGTTTGATTCCCCTCGTGATTCTTTCCATTTGGAAGCTTTGTAGTAGTTGAATATTATTCAAATTTGCACCTAAATATTCATTAGTAAAAAAAACTGTAGGCCAAAGAATAGCTGTCCATCAATGAGATAAAACTGTAATCTGAAATTAGCCAACCTCAACAAATGCATCACGAATGAGGTCCTTCAAAATAGCCAACTGCTCAGGACACTGGCGCTCCAGGTCATAGCCAACGCTTAGCAGACAACCAATCAAACTTTCCAGCTAAAATTGCAAAAAACTTTATGCAAATAACTGATACATTCACAAATAAGCATCTGCAAAATCAATCCTATTTACAATAACTAACTACTCATATACCCTGAGAAAGCAACAAGTTTCCATCGCGACTCTAAATTTTCCACATTATATGTGGTAAAAGGTAGCAGTAAATGAATTAAATAGGGACTTGTATGTGTTTCAGGAATAACAACCAATGAGAATATCACTTTATATATCGCTAGTTAACAAATAAACGCTGCACAAAGCTTTTTATTGAATGCGTGAATAATCTGGCAAACACGAAAAATAACTTCTTCCATTAAAAAATTCATGTATCTACCCCACTAATGTCACTTTTGACCTGAGAGCTTAGAAAACTATTTTACGAAGAAAAACATCGGGTGTCATGCATACTAACATTGTATAATTAGGAGTCTACCTTTAAATACAGTGCTGAAAATGCTCTCCTCGCTTTTCCCTTCCTCTTCATATTACCCTCCACAAGGATGTGTTTTAGAAGATCGAACATCGAAGTTGGAACTGCCCAAGAGGAGCAAATTCCCTTAGATCGTAATGGAAAGTCCCCACATCATCTAAGAGAAAGTAGGTTCCCGGGAAGTTGGAAAAATTCTCGCAAGTTGAACAAAATGTGCAGACACGAACTTCTTCAATTTTCAGCGTTTCCAGAACGGGCGCCTTGAGTAGATAATCGAAGATGCGAAACACGAGATTGACTAGTTCACCTGGAATAGAGAAGAATCACCTTATCTCTCATCTCATAAGTACAATTCTCTAACGGGAACTCGACAACTAAAGAAGCAAAGACATTCAAAAGGTTGATTTAGCGAATGAATAGCCTCATGTTGATGATGCTGTCTTTAAAATAAGAGAGAGATAGAAATTCACGATTATCACCTCAAAAACCTCTTTTTCTGCAGCAATTGAAAACTGAAGTATAAAAACAATCATCACAAAATAAAAGGAAATGTAAAACAGAGCTTACCCAAACAGAGCTTTCAAAAAAATAAACAAATAGAAATAAAAACACGAGAGCGACTTTCTTGAAAAAAGTTATGAATAACATATCTTTACACTGCTCTATGCTGAAGTTTTTACTGTTTATAAGGAAAAATAAGAAGGCATCACCTTCATAGATGTAACCGACATTAGCGTAAAGATCGGAAACAAAATTGAGGAACGCAATCCAAACCCGGAAGTGATCGATACGCAAACGATCTCTGCACTCAAAATAATGCACCAATGCTGTCACCGTGCCCTGAAAACAATTATTCTCAACCGCTAAAATAAACCCATTTACTAGTGAAAACCGTCCAACTTTCCCTGAGCTGGTAATAAAAACATTAATCCAATACTGTAATGATATAGAATGCTGAAAACTGTCTCAATTCATTAGCACAAATCAATAAACGGTCACTAATATTTTGCAGTGAAAGTAAAAGTAGCAACCTTACCGCTCGCATCTTCCTTCCACTGATCTTGGTGACTCGACCTTGAAATCTGGAATGACCTAGTGACCAGACCATAAGATAATAGCAGCAAACCGAGTTATCGTGAAAGTCGAATCAAACATATAAAAGAATTCAGACATCACTCCGCTCCCATAACATACTGTGAAAAACATGTTCGTCTACTAGAACGCACGGAACGGCACTGGAAGAACACCGCAGTTTGGTAAATGACAAACCTGGTGGAAACACTGTGCAGCTCCGCTGTCAAGAAGTTGAGCCGCGATACGCGCAATGGCTTTACCAGCCTGTCTATTTTCTTCGATTGAATATTGTACCAACATTTGTCCTACTGCAGCTCCTGACTCCTCTCCATCGAAGTCACCTGAAAACTGACACATAATTCAGTGAATCAATGGTGAATTCATTTCGCTAAGAATTTTAAGTCTTTCTTTATTCTCTGTGAAAAAAGGCAAACATTTCCACAGCATAAGGATAATTCAGAGATATTATAAGACAAATCAATTAATACATATTAAGAATTAGTTATGATACAAATTCCTCCTCTCTGCGCCCATCTGAAAATGTGAAAAATATGTAAATTTTCATTTTCCTTCAACTTCAGAGTATTAGAAATTGCCGTATTTGGAAAGTGTAGCTGGCGATGGCACTATAATGGAACATTTGCGTTTAAAAAAAAACCACGGATGACTGACTCTGTGAGTTCTCTGCGGATGATAGATGCTTTGACGTGCCACCAGCATCCTCTCAAATCCTTGGGGCTTTATTTCATCAGAGTTTTGTGTTTCAGGACAATGACGCGAAAATGGACGAGATCTAGATGTCTTCGTTATTATCGAGTGATTGCCTGCCATAGACCATTCATTAGTAAGCTCGGTTAGGATGAAATAAAGAGGAACGCATTTCACGCGAACGATTACTAAAAGTCGCTTCAACGGTTACATAGGAGAGACGGGGCAAAGAGAAGTGTTTAAGATGGGTTAATGCCATTAAACGGTAACTGCCACTGAAGAGTCAAATGTCATGCTATGAAGATGCGCAGAATACAAAGGTCATGTTCAAAGATGTGGAGGAAAATGTATGGAGCTACTCGAAAAGTCGGCGTTGTATGCCATATTAGATACGAATCCCGAATGAAGCAAATGCTGCCAACTTGTTATGAATTGCTCGATGAGGGAATTCTCCTTGGCGAGGTCGAGTTTTCTTAATCCAGCGGCGAGTTCTTCAATTTGTTTCGGTGTGAGTGCCTTCCGTTTGGCATCTTTCTGGTTGCTGCTGTTCGTGTTGGGATTGTTCTTATACGGAGTGCCCTCCTTTCTGGTGCGCTGTTCGTTGCCACTTTTTGCGTTCATTCCATTCACTGTCGCTTTAGGGGAAGAGGCCGGTGAAATTCGATTCGTGGATCTCTTCAAATGTTGTTTATAGGGAGGCACACTTGAGTCACCTAGATGTTGCCGACGAGAATTCTGGGACCTCTGCGAATCCTGACATAAGAAACGCAGTTAGCGAAAACATTTCCTGTGAAAACCATTTCCCCCATTTGGCAGTTTTTTCTGCAAACGTGGATCAAAGCTTAGCAGCTGTTTCTCGCTTTATATTTTTCCTCTAATCGGTTCCACTCTCTCCTTTTCTATCCCATTTCTGGACCTATAGAGTTTAACAGTGCTAAGTAACGAAATGGTTTCATTTTATGAAAGTGAGGGCTAAAAAAGAATATGTTAACGATTCAAATGACCTAAAATATTAGATATCAACAAATCATCGGATGTCATCCTCATATCATTCGCCATTCAATGCACCTGCCAAAGATATGAACGCTTTTCAATACAACGCTATGCCACCCATTTTGTTTATCTTTCATTATTGGTAGAAACAGTCGTTTATCTTTCGTCAATAAAAATCTCATATACCAAATACCAAAAGCGTAGAGATTCATCTAAAACCTAATTTTCCACTGTGTCAGTGGACACTAGGGCAACATAGTCTCTTCCGAAATTTGTGCGCCATTTTGTGCCTTAATAAACGAAATTCCTTCTCTCCATTCCCTTTCCCTCGTTTGTAATCGTTAGTCAAAACCACCACCCTCCTTTCAATGATACGAACTGAGTGCTTCATGATAAAACTTCGCTACTTAATAACGTCTACATGGTGCTCAAACCTAGAATAACAATCGTTTATGCAAATGGTTGTGATAAAAGGGGAAAATGTTTGATAGAGAATTTTCGAAATTAAATATGAGACATTCAGACGGTCATGATCGCTTTCCTAATAGAAATAATATACTATAAAAAAGATCGCTTCTATGCTAAAATACAGTCTAATATTGAGTAAATTTATTGCTAAAATCACTCAATTATAGGCTCATAGTCAACTCAATCGCAAGCTTATAATTGAAAGTTGTTGTTCAGATTATGGAATTAGTGTTTCATTGCCCATAACAAACTAAAAAACAAGTACGACCGTTACTTTAATGTAGCCCTAGACCTCCTATTCCAACCACTCCTCAGGACGATTATCCTAAAAGCATGTCTCGTCCTAGATACGCCAACGACTAAGAAACGTGTCGATAATTCAGAAAAGTGCATTTACCTGTGAAGATGTGGTGGATTCATTACTGAGTGCACTATCTGCACGGGGCAAAGACCCGTCACTATCATCGCCACTTTTACGCGTACATCCATTTAACGTATTCACGACAGCACACTTGCCCGATTCGTTACTATTCTCTTCAACAAATATTAGACATGTCTTAGAACATTTCAATTAAATATTGAACTTTTGAAATGAATAATTTTTATCATTAATTCCATCTCCTGCAATATCCGATAAACTTTTCTTCTCAGAAAAACTGAAATTATACCCTAAAACGGGGTTTTTTTCCATTTATGAGTCGAAGGACTACTTTTTTCATAACTTCTAGCGCTTCTAATATCCTGTAGTTGCTTATCAATCGGCTTTAAGGCTTTTAAAAACTGCACATAGGATAACTGTGGAGTCTTTAATGAGCTCTTGCCCGTCCATTACGCTCCCCACCTTCTCCATCAACGCACCCAACCTTCAGTTGTCCGTACACCAAGCTGCAGAGAATGAAACAAACGAGACATGTGGTAATCGGCGTTCAGTAAGTGCACTGTCATTAGCACTCATCGAACGAACACTGCGCGGTTGAATGGCAATAGAAATGTTAATAAGGGGATCAAATATGAGCTAAAGTAAAGATGCCTCTAGGTGAAATACGTAAGATATTTGCTAGTATTCCGAATATACGTCGTAGTTTCGGAACCAATCAATCGGCTAGTAAATTTGAAATAAGCAATGCGGAGAACTTTAATGATAAAAACGAACCTTCACTATGTCGCTTAATGATATCTTTTTTCAACTGCTTTGCACCGGCAGTCGGAGTCGGTTTCGTGTTCGTTGCATCCTCACCACTTCTGAGTCCTATAAATGCACTTTAAAAATAACCTCTTTCAGATATTCAAGCTAGCTCTGATCTATAATACATTTCATTTGCTAATTTAAATTCCTCCGAGTTCATAAAATGTTACTTTATTAGTGTTGCTTTATTACTTCGTTACTTTATTTATTACTTCGCAATGTAGTCGAACAGTTACGTCTTTGTAGAAAGGCAATAGCTTCCTTCGGTTTGATTAAACTACTCCAATGACAGCACTAATCTAGTACGTTCATTAAAGAAACTACCCAAGTTCGGATACAAATTGTAAAATCAAAAAGATATTAGATATCCTTTAGAATCGCCCTGTTCAACTGATCTCGCAGTTATATCGAGAAAAACTTCACAATCTCTCTCCAAATTTTCTTTTCGATATAATTCTTCCGAAATCGAGTCAAGTCCTACATTCGCCAATCGCTCCCATACTCATGCTTCAATCTTGAAGCCGTTTTACGACTCACCGAGAAGCTCATAAATCTTCCAAAATTTAATAAAACCCTGAAAATATTCAAGAAATCGGCTGTTCATTTCGGCTTTTCTTAGCAGCATAAGACTATCCACTGATTCTTATTACAGCTATCTAAATAGTTGTGAAAATTATGCACTAAGGTACTCAAAGTCGTCAAAAAGTGCATTTAGTTGTAAAAAAAATATGCAAAATGTCCAACAAACGAATGCAAATCACAAATAGCTAAAACAGAACTTCACTTCCGCATAGAATTAACGATAATAGAGGCAGAATATTCCGCTATGATTCTAGCTCAAATCCAACGTAGACTTGCATTTGCAATTGTGCCCTGAATCGAAGTTTCTACTAGTTGAATGTAAGCATATAAAATGAAAAAGGTCACTAGTAGAATTGCAAACAAAGTCACCAATAAGTTCGAAGATTTTGGGTGAACTTAACATCTAATGAATAAGGAGACAGTCTACTTCTAACTTAACATCTAATAACCTTGAACGGAGACAGAAGGAAAATGAAGCGCCACCACCCAGTACTGTACCAAAATTCAGATTGTATTCATGGTACTCGAAACCAGAATCGTACTAAAACTTAGACTTCGTTCGCAGCATTCGAATACTCATCAAAATGTCCAAAATTAAAAAATAAATAAATAAATAAAATAAAGGCGTTAGAGTCAATTAAATGCTGCGTAGTATCTCAGACGTGAGGTAAGAGAAGTACGCAAAAAGACTGCAAAGAACAACCGGGATTCGAATGGTATTAGCAACAAGTATAAGTAAATTCTGACCAAAGCAAAAGCAAAGATATAAACCCAAAAGGTTATGTCTACGTTTACACTACACATTCGATCCAAAATTGATGGCAGAAAGATCGATCATTTCCCTGATATCTGACCAAAATGACAGCAAAGCTGTAGTTTCCCATCAAGTTATATATCCATATACCAGTAATCGCTACTGCGGAGTTTCTTGTATGACAAAGATCTTGGGAAGTAGTCCTAGAGAGTTCTCATATAAAAATTCCTAAAAAAACAATGCATGCGCTTTATCTGCGTATATCCATCCATCATACTGTCTAATTAAATGAACA
The DNA here is from genome assembly GCA_037576465.1 of Parascaris univalens. NCBI lineage: Eukaryota > Metazoa > Nematoda > Chromadorea > Rhabditida > Ascarididae > Parascaris > Parascaris univalens. The sequence continues at coordinate 4,799,253 of CM075173.1, forward strand.
AATAATATGACTGGAACTAAAAAAATACTTTTTACAAGAAGCACCTTCATCTGCTGCATCTGTACAATTTATTTCCTTGTTTTCTGCCCGCTCAAATGAGGGGTGACTTGATTTTGCATCGAGTTCTTGAGTCGGAATTCCCTTTCCATCCATTTTCTTGTCGGAATAATTCAGCAAAATTGAATGGGAGTATTCACTGCCAAGAAGAGATGACAAGCAAACAGACAAACTGCAGCGCTATGCCGCCACAAACCGAGCAAACCGATAGCGACAATCGTAAGCGTGTTCATAGCAACACGACTGTTCGTGGCATAAATCCATACAAAAATTACTGTAGAATTTTGAAAGAGGACAACTAGATATTACGGAATGTGAAATTTAACCAGCTGCGAAAAAGGACATTCGAGCATTCGCACTGATGGAATCACCTGTATTGATAAAAAATGGCGAATATAGGGGCTCATCTGCCTGTTCGCTGCCATCACACTAAACAATTAACGATGGATAGTAACCCGCAACGTAGCGAAACAACCCAAAGTGCGAGTTTATGGCCTTTATTCTTGCGGATGCCATGACAGGCTTTCTTAAGCATTAGAGGAATTGTTTCGGTGAGATCCTCCCCAGAAAACAGGTTCCGCATTGATATAGCAACAAACTCCATGCCTTTCCTTTTGCAGTATTCAGATTTCAGCAAGATACTCAACGCGAAAAATTGTTACCGCCCCAAAATTAATCTGCCATGACGTTCTCGCTACCTATTACAATTATTAAGTGGCATGCAGGGTGGTTTTCTCCTTGGTCACTCGTTAACAGCCAGCAAAATGCTCTCTGGCAGTTAACTCTCCTTAAACCCGACCGAATGACCACGCATCAACGATTACTTGATAGCACTTTATCCAATAATAGCAGGACTTTATGCATGGATAAGGATCTCGGCACTATGCACGCCTACGAGTATCTTTGGTGTGAAGCCACCAACAAGGTGCCATATAAACAGAAGCTCAACTCCAGTTGCAACCTCACCGATCTTTTGAAATGGATCCACTAAACGATACCAAAAGGACGGAAGAGAAAAGAAGATTCAAGGATCTGGGGCTCACGAAGATGTCCTTTTGACTGTAAAATTTCTAACACGGCGTCGTTCTGTGCTTTGCCGTCAATCAATGCTTTGCGCTTTGCTTCATAGGCACTATCTTCATAGAGCGCAGCCTCATCTTCCATCTTACACAGTCACTCAAAATGAAGTACACTTTAAACACGAAGAACGTAGTTTCCTTTACCAAATTTCTCTTTCTTCCATCCCTCCACAGTTTCCCTTATTACCCTCTTCATTCCCCCATCCCCTTCCCCTACTTATTTGTGTGATTATCTGAATGTAAAGGTGGAACATTTGTTGTATAAGCACTAACCGTTCGTCGATAGATGCTGGAATGAGGAAGGAAGAAGTCGACGAAAAAATCCACTTTTATAAGGAGAGCTCATAATGTGGATAGTGCAAATCGATGAAAATCGTTTCAATGAAAGCGTGTGAATAGGATTAGATTGAATAAAAGCCGAATGAAGTAGCGAAAGACGACGAAATGTGAGGTGAACGTTTCGTAGACGCACTAGCACAGATCAGCCAATATTAATCCACGTACACAACACATCACGAATGTTTGCCACAACGGCCTGTGATTTGTCTTCATAAAAAATCATCGTCTGCTATCGATTTTCAAACAACTGTTTTCTCTGGAACCCGTTACAAACGCTACTCATATCTCAACATAAAAATTTATCAGAAACTTCATTTCTTTAAGCGTAAAACAGTGATAAATAAAAGAGGGAATTATAAAACGAAACAACCTCCTAATCGCTTATCTTAAGTAACTTAAGTTTGCTGCCTTTTTAGCAATGACAGACTGATCTCCAAGATTCCCATGACGATTTCAACAGATGACGATAAATCAAGAGAAAAGATCTGTTTATACATTTTTATTTTAACTCAGCGACCAAATGATGATGATCTCAAGAAGGCGGCGATCATCACCGTAGATAATATCCGGTGGTAAATTCAGTGACGAGGATGGATTTATGCAAAAAAAGAATTACATATATACCGTTTGAGTGCACCAGTAAATATGATAAACAACAAACAAGTGCGCTAATAAGCCAAATAACTTCACATAAAATGCGCTTTAGGTACTTGACTTCACTTTATTAACCCACTTCATGCGTGGCGAAAAACAAAAACAATGCTTTCGCATATGTTAACCATTTCGATTTTTTGTACAAATACCACATAAAAGGCTATATCGCGATAAATCGATAGACGTGAAGTCCGATCGACTGAATGCACAAAGCTTTTTTGCTCTCTTGAAACAACAATACGGTTCCTTTCGACGTTGACACATCAACGCGAAGGATTATCCAACAGTCACCTTAATCTCCCTTTCACGTCGATGGAATCTGCCAGATGTACATAATGGTAGATCCTCCGAGGTCAATATATCTCCAATTTTCGTGACTTCAACTTCAGTGATTTTCAGATTGAAGTTAGTGGACAGATAGAAACAAACATGCAGACTATAGCTTAGCGTAGCGCGCTTTGCAGCTGTTAATTTATAAAATGAGCATAAGAAACAAAACTGGATAAGAAGGTGGTAACTGAAGAAAATCAAAGTAGGCTATGGGAAAAAGTAAAGTTTTTCCTGCTTTCAGAGCCATCAGCTTTCCCACCTGAACATACCCTAGCACCACCAAATTCCTCACGATGACCATCAGATTAGCCGTCAACTCTCCCATCATAAATATATCCTCTAAGCGACAAGCCTTAGAGCACAAATTTTTTCTTTCGACTCATTCGTAGCACAAACTTGTGACGCAATACGTGCACACTTCTTAGATTCCATCAATTATGCTGGTGGACGTAAGAGGTGAAAAAGTTCATTAGATTGAGTGCCGTTGGGTTTCTATGAATAACGCCTCGTGTTCCCTCGGCACTCAACCTCGACGAGGTCACCTTTCAACGAATACCTCACGAAGTACTGTATTAGGTGCCGTATATAATTCTACCACAACTTTAACACCTCAATTCTGCACACCATTCTGGACACCAAACACGCCGTCCACCTAGAGCGTAGTCACAAATATCATCAAAAAAATGAACTCGCCGTCGAGGAACTGGGAAATGAAAGAAAACGCCGATAATCAATTAAACGGAGCATTAAACTATGAATACACTTTACGTCGTTAATAAAACGATGGAACGCTCACCTGGAGGACGATATATCTGCATGGCGGGTCTGTTTGAGGGTTTCTTGGTTCGGCGGTCACCGCTCTGCGTTACGATGCTGCTATTGTTCATGGTGGTATCCACGATGCCGGCCTTCCGCCCTGTATCAATTTATGCAAATTTATTCCACAAAGCTTTATTGCTGTTTTCAGGTGAATATCATCACATCAACAGGGGCGAGTAAAGTTGGCAGCTCACACGAAAAGCGAACACTTTATCCGATGAATGGTAAGGGTGGATATGCGAAGCTTATAGCTAATTGATTCAGATGGCGTATTTGTGAGAGAGAGAAAAAAAAAATGGAAGAAAAATATCGCTATGATGAGCAGTGGAGCTGTATTTGACTAACATCGATGAGCCACAATTCCGCTGCTTTTCGGCACACAGCTACGATGCGGCTATATGAAGCAGAAAAACATATACATTAATTATTCAGCATGTGAGGGGTACTTTAGGCTTGTGCCATAAAACACTTTATTAATTCAACTTGCTCAAACGACAAGTTTTGACATCTGCAATTTTGTGAATCAGTAAACGAAACCGTTGCGCCGACAGAACGCTCGGAAATGACGTTATCACGGTACATTTTTAACAAAGAGATGCAGAAAACAGCATTAAAATGCGACCGAAAGAAGAAAAACCCAAAGTATTCTGATTTAAAGAACCCCATTACTATGAACATTGAAGAAATGTGGTATTCCATCGAAGTGATGAAAAACGTAGGATAACACAATTTTTGGGAGTTCTACGGATCTAAGAAAATTGCTTTAATTTTGTAACTTAAACGATCTGCATAAGCAGGTATTATATCAGTATTACACATCTCTGGAATCTGCTTATTCAGATACTATCGAAGTTCTCGTCCCCCTCCTCATTTCCGTTCCCACCTCCCCAACACTCGCGCACTCTTCCCGACCAGGGTTCTGTTCCACAGAGCGATATGAAGACTCCGGCAAGGATGCACTGAATTTTTTCAAAGAACATAAAAAATTCATTCAAAAAGATCCAGACAGTGTATCGAAAAACGACAGCGCTCCCTTCCGAAACGCTGATGCATTTGTTGGCCGTATTTAAGGTCAGCATTGGAAATGCAAATCATTCCTAAAGTGGCTATCGTCTAGTGACGGACTTTGGCCGCCTTTGAGCCAATACTTGAAGAACCTTTTTAGGCTCGTTGCCATCGAATTTTTTAACTGTTGAGTTTCTTAAATATTTATATATTTCTGCCTATATATTGAATAAAACATCACACACAGCGAAAATCCTTTCCTTCCTGTGGAAAAAACACCAAACAATAGAAAACAGAAATAGCAACAACTGGCAGAGTCCATATTAATCGAACAGGGCATAGACGCACTATCGTATAGTAAAGGAAATATTGAAAATTGTTGAAAAGCTCGTTAATGCCACTACAGCATTAATGCCAATAATTGCTCCTTTAGGAATTTTAACCATTCTAACATTCCGGACATTCCGTTAGGCTTTCACGATAGAACACTCAGTAACAACTCAAGCGACTTTCTTTGCTTTTATATATTCTACCACAACGTACATTTTACGTCCTATCGCTATCATAATTCAAATTCCGTCCTCCTCTGATTTTCAGTTCCATTCACCCACCATTCCAAAGCACTCAGCAGTTCCGAATTCCTTGAAAATTTCAAGGATGTATACTGCAAAGATGACGCAGTTAGGCAGTTGAATATTAGAATGTTGGTGCAGGTAAAGTTGATTTCGAAGGAAAAAATACCTGAACAAAAGAATAAGGCCCCATATTTCTAAGCAACGATGTATTTCATCGAACTTCAAAAATGAGTTGCTGAAAATTAATATGCAATCTTGGATATTAAAAATAACACTACTAGTATATCGCGGTCCACAATAATTAAAATATATTATAATAGGCATGAGCTGTATTGTATCCAAACCAGCATTAACTCCTGCATAACAGCAACCCCAATAATTCAGCTACAATAAAATCCACACTGCTGATGTTCCATTCAAGAGTTGACCGTTGAATTCTTCGAAAAAATTTTAACTTGTTCCATAGGAACTTTTCAATGAATCGGAGGAGAATACAGATAGCGTATCCACATATCTTTCATATTGATGCTAGGAAAATGAAAAAAACTGGCAGAGGAAAAATATATTTTAAAATTATATCCTCCACCTTTGCGAAAGGAAAAATACTTTAGCTGCGTATTGGCTAAACATTCACGAGAAATACGCACCATCGTATAAACTCAGAATAAATCATTTCGCTAATCCGACTCTCCCATTTAACAAATAACTTCATAGTTAACAAATACCTTAACGAAGTAAAACAGTAGTACTTACAACGCCGATATTTAAACAGCTATATTCGCAATATAACTAAGTGTAAAGTAACGTTCATAAAATCATGCGTTGATGGATATGTTCGTTGCAAAAGAGTCGTGACAGGTGCGGGGGGAGCGAAACAGAATGAAATCGGTGAGCAACGACCAATGTAAAAGTCAACCTGATATGAACTACTTTATAACAAGTAACGCGTCAATGGGGATACCAAAAAACTTCTAACGAACCTGTTTCCTTGCACGGCGTTTACGAACACTTCACACTTTAAATCATGTACAACTCGAGAATATAGAATAGTTCGTTCGATTCAAGTGATTATAAGTTTCGTTTAAACTCACACCCGTGCTAATAGAAATTTTACGCGTGCTCTTAATGACTATGGATATTATCTTCAGGAAGTAATCGTCCGCATTATTGCCCTATTCTGTTCTCTTAACGATCGGTTTCTTCATTCCTCACCGGAGGCTGAGCCACAGCGAACTGACTTTATGCTTTATCGAACACATATTCGCCAACTAATGCATTTTTTTCCTATGTTTTGCCTACTTCACTAGCCACCAAACAAAACACACTTTGCAGTCTTTATGCATCTGTATGTTCAACATTTGTTTAGAGCTACTCTCAATGAAGAATGCATTAACCCTTTCCATCTAATGAATTACATCAAGTTACTATTTAATGCGTTTAATCTACGTCATTTCGAGTATTTTACCACTGAACATGACCGTTCGCAAAACACAGATTACTACTACAGATTTATGCAATTCTATTATCGTCTACTGCAAACTCAAAGATATGGGCAATCTGCGAACTTCTGAAGAAGATTATTCGGTGCTCTTGTGTGTGTCTCTATTCGAGTCCAAACAGACCGTCCTAATTCCAGAATATCTACTTGCACAGCCTACGGACTTAGCAATGCTATACAATTTCTCACACCTCTGAAGTCGATCAGGTGAATAAATTTAGCAATTTGGTATTTCTCAATCGCCGATACAATTCGACATTAACAAGATACTTACGCTGAGTGGTCATTAGCACAGATAAGGTTTCAATCTATGCACTCAATGAAAAAGAGATGGTTATTAATTCCCTCAACTACTTATTCCAAATGATGTACATATGATCACTTCATCCAAACGGAAGGACGAAATTTTCTACGGTAACAGAATCGACTTAAGCATTTTCAACAATTTCTCACAACTATTCAGGTTGATTTGATCACAGGGGTGATGCGTCAAGCAACTTAAACATCAATTCAATTTCCGCTCCAAATAAGCATTCTTATATATTAAAAATACCCTAAGTATCAATTTTGTAAACTGGATGGCTCAATAAAATACAACACACCGATAAATGCCGATATTTGAAGGGTGTACGATATTGATGGCTCTCGAAGGAAGACAGGACGAGGGTACAATCAGTACGCCATCGTTAAGCACAACGAGCGAAAATCGTGGCGAATTGGGAACGACCCTTTTTTGAGCAATTTTCCTATCGTATACAAGGAACGCGAAATGTGTGAATAACGAACAGATGAGCAATCAAAAAGCCATCAAAGTAAATAGTGAGTAGCTGGCAAGACTCGATTTGCATCAATAAACACAAACGACTTCCAGCGTGGAAATGATGATTGTGCAATTGGATGTTGTCGGTGATAGGCGGATGTCATCACTCACATAAAAAATAAAAGCAACTTATTAATTTACGTTAAATATCCATTAATTTGCAGTTCAGCACCTTTTAAATTGTACCCATAACTATGGATTATTGAATGATATCAATTGAAAGATAACCCTGATTTGTAGTATGAATTACTGCTAGAAGTAACAGAAGCAAGGCAAGGAAGTGTTGACGGAAAATATACTCAGCGAGCGAGGAAAACTTCGGAGAACGTTGTCTGACGAGAAGACAGATGTTGTGGAGTATCCATTAAGGATTCATAGATGCCTATGATTTGAGGATATCATTTGGAAAAATGCCAATCCACTGGAATTTCAGAGGAATTCACATCACATAAGGGCGCACAGTGAGGAATCTTAACCGAATCGAATGTACGTCACTGTATAGAAGACAAATCGTACTACGAAAAGAATAGGAGGCGGAAGGAGGAAACCAGACATTTGAACAAAATACGAAAGATCTGTATGCTAGACATTGAAACATTCGAGAAATATCGTTGAAGAGCTTATGCTTCTTTTTTTCCGACTAAAACTACAGTTGTCGGTTGAAGAATAGTGTGATGGTGAGAAGCATTAAAGCAACTGTGCAACTGCACTTCTATGTGCTAGGCTAACCACATAAAATAACGTCGTTTAGCATAGACGGAGCAGCTGGCAAGAGCTCGAGCTACTTGAATTCGAGGAGATGCCGGCACGAACTGCACAACCACTCTCTCATCGCCGACAAACAGCGAGAATAGTGAAGCAACGCGCTGCCGGTTCAGCAATGCTGTCGTCTGTCTGTGTGTGCGTGTGTTTGTGTGCAACGAACTCCCCACTCCTCTCCACCCCACATCGCACATCAACAAACAGCACCCATATTGCATTTAGAAACAACGTTGCGTTGCATATTACGGACGCCTGAAATATTTACTGAAATTAAAGAATACTGATTCCATGGTACTTAAAATCCGACGTTAATACCTAATCCACTATTAATTGCGCAGAAATGAGGCGGTGTTAACATTGTTGGATGGATAAGAGCATTATTGGAGGCGGTGGTGATATACCAAATTTTATAAACGGTCCTAAGTGGAACTTCGTAGGCATTGTTTATAGATACACTGTAAACGATGAATGCCGGAAGGTTTGGGCAGATTACTTTTTCCACTAAAAGATTCGGCAGTAATAGCTCGCTGAGTTCGTTGCGCTTTAGATCCCATATATCTATGCAGATTTTCATATTTCCCTCTCTCATCGACTTATGGCTACAAACTCCTACGTCACTACAACATTACTAAACCAGGCCACAGATAATAGAAGCTAGGTTACTGTGATGTGACATACCGTTGCACCATACTACTCTGTAAGCGTATTTTCGTCCTAGCATCATTGTCTTGATGATGAAGAAAAAAAACAGTGCGCTTTTACTACTACATCAAAAAACAAAAGAGATCGTCTTAAGAGAGATGCCCATTGAACTGAACGCCTCAACTTAAAACGATGATTTTTAGAGCGAGGTGAAGTGAAGCATTTGAAGGAGAGAGGAAGGAGGAGGAAGGAAAATTAGGAGGAGATCACATCTATCGCAACTTTCGGAGATTTGCAAGAAATTTACGAGCTATCAGTGACTTTAATTATAAATTCGCTCATATAAGAAAACAAATAATATATAAGTAGATCTAAAAAATCCTCTCTACAAAACACCTCAATCGAAACTTTCCAATGAAATCTCTTCTCTTCTGTACTATTGTATAGCCGTACTGCTCACCAATGCGTTTACTGTGACTAATCTTAATCTTAACGTACAGTCGTTCTCCATCATTCCTTTCGAAAAAGCTGCATTAAAGACAAACGACGAAATGTGAAATGCCACGAAAAAACCAAACAAAACCAACAAGATGATAGAGAAAAGACCATTCTTAATACGAGGCAACGACATCTGAATGTCAAATACTGTCATTATTTGTGTTATCTGCCGTCATGGCGCGTCTTCTACGTACTACTCACCACAGTGCGAAAGATTCTCGTTCATTTACATCGAGGCATTGCGACTAAAGACTGTTAATCATATGAGATTAAACTGCAAATAGCCTTTTTTGCATAAGTGAATTCAAAGAAAAATAACGTTGATAGAATCGAGTTGAGTCTCACTTTAACTTTCATAGTTTAGTTGACCTTAAGGGGACTCACGATTGCGGAAATATGCAGCGGAGTTGGCACGTGACATTTCGCACAAGTAAGCTCAATGCGTCCAACACGTAAATCGTGCAGTAAAAGCTTTCAACCAACGAAAGTCCCGAAATTTGTGCTCGTAAGGCCGGCTCATTGCTGCCTCTCCCTCCCTCCCTCTCAGCCTCCGGCCATCCTACACCCTTCTTCGCGAGTCATTATGAGGTAGACGTTCCTGGAAAGCAATGAACGTTCAATAATTTAGCGGCTTCATGTACCTCTCTGGAAATCCTTTTTTTCAAAAAAAAAGCAAGACTGTGCTGAGAAATAGTTTTTTCTGAATGTGAGTGATAGCGTAAAATGCTGAAGGAACCTTTCTAAATGTTGCGTGTTCTGTTGAGTCGAAGCTATTACACTACCTTTCGTGTTAATCTGATCCTTAATAATCTAGCCTCTCAATTACTCGAATGTCGGCTGCGACCGCGCCGTAAACGAGGTACGGGTGAACTTCGTTGTGAACTTTCTCCCAGCTGGCTGTGTGATGAGGACTTCATATATGTATATTAGTACTGCAAGAGGTGCATAAACGATCTTTTTAACTCTATCTATTTTATGGATTAAACAGTAACGCCCAATTATGCATTGCCAGCTAGTCCTTACAGACGATATACCCAACACAACTTCACTCGCTCTTATTAATCTCTCCAGGATTTGCCAACATTAGGTGGAGTGGTTTTAATGGCATTTATACTTATTAATTTCAATTTCGAATGAACTTCTTCATTTCATTTCTGATGTTTTTATGCTGCACAATTTTTGTTAATACTGGTTATTCACATTAACTCTATATAATTTACGATAAACTGGCTATAATTTAATAAGTAAAGCAATGCTTGAAATATTTGAACCTCACATTGTTATATCGCAACGTCTTTTATAAAATATACTGTTTAAGCCACTTAAATGAAGTGAAACGAGTATTTCTCTGTTCCAAGTGAGCGAGTATATAATAATGTATACTTCATCGTTATCAAATAAACTTCTCATAACTGAAGCAACGTTTGGAAGTGAAGATTTATGATGCACAAATATACACAAAATACTTCTTCTTAAATAAAATTCATTCCACATTTGCGCTAACTCATTACTTTAACAATATATAGAAAAAATAGTTAAATAAGTGTTCTGCGCTCGCTAATCTGACAGTGCTTATTGCAAGGAACGGTCGAGCGAGCAACGGCTTGATATATAGGTTAAAAATGTATATTTCTCGCTTACAATTGGAGCGACTGTATTATGTACAATTTCATTACTTCGTAAACAATTACGTTCATATTTCACCTTAGAGATAAGTAGGACGAGTTAAGGGAAAGATTCGACAGCGAAAATGAAATGAAAAATTTCATCCTCTTATGGGCGTTTATTTTATAGATAATACATTTTAAGGATAGTTGGTGATTTTATTTTATCTCAAAGAACTGAATTATCAGCTATGAATGCGAAAAACTCGATCATCACACCGCACAATGACAATAAACTTCAAACGCCGCGAATTTCGGCCGCAAAAATAAATAAGCCAACGAGATAAATATTCAACTCTTTCAGAATTCGACATATAAAAATGGTTTTTCTTTCATTCTATAGGAAAATATACCACAGAGAGAGTTGCGAAATCGTATATCGGAAGCTATTTGCCAATTTTGGGATTCAAACATTGCTGGAAGATCGCGAAGCACCGAAATGACACTGAATCATCACAGCTGGCTGCCTGCTCGGATGCGCTCATTCGCATTCACATCAAAACGAAACGTGTAAACGACCAACGCTGATGACGGTTTCACACCCCTATGCACACTCGATCAAACGCTCTTCGTGGAAATAAAACAGTTCGCTGATAATGAGTGTGGGGAAAAAAAAGCAAATATGTGGATGAAAATTTGAAAGGCAAGTGATTAAGGATGTCAGAAAAGTTGGAGAAACCAGCTGAAAAAAAAAAAAATAAGGTGACGAAAACGAACGTGGAAATTAGGGAATGTGACTCTAATGGACAGTTCAATAGAAGTGGTGCGTAATGAAGTGAAATAGAGCGGTAAACAGAGCAATAGGGGAAAAGTGAAATGAGGTAAGAGGTGTAGATGAAAACTATTTATAGCGATGTAAATGCATGCGAATATGCATAGGTCATTAGAGAATATACACTCGCAATAGTGATAGGCATTATTAATGAGCATTAAAGAATTTAAGGAATCGAAAGTATGCCGTGTAAGAGAAGGAGCTGGTGAGAAGATGAAAGGTCAGACATTAAATGAAAATGATTTTTTCAGAAATTAGGTGTATAGATGATGGGAAAATCGATACAGAAATAGCACTATAATTTGGAATTCGCATTATGAGAGATGTGCAGGCGAAGAAAAGTTCGATGAAACTGGAGGGGACGATAAACAAAGACGATAGAGATCTCGCAAGATAGAAAGAAGGGCAAAAGAAGCGAAGTTGATAAACTCTTTCCGGCAACGACAAAGGGAAAAAGCTTGCGACATTTTGCGCCTTCTCAACCTCGATTTCGACGACAGCGAGTTGATGTATACGCCGCTTCAACATGAGCATATCTATGCTGGGACTAAACCACCGAAAATTTCAAGCTTCAGTTAAATAATCCCAATTCCTATTCTTATTTTAAACCACAATATTTCATTCTTGAGTGCCACATATATCTGATTTTGGCCGAATCCGGCTGAGTCATGATCTTAAAAATTCGAATGTAAATATGAATATACACGGCATTCGAACCCCATATACGTAAATGTCCCTCATTTTTTGTAAGATTTAAAAATACATCCGTGGAAAAAACCTCCACGAAGAAATTAACAAAAAATACATGGTCGAAGCATTGTTCACACAGAATTTCATGCTGTACGGGGACTTAGCAGAAGAAATCAAATTGCACAAAAATATAACACATTATTGGATTCAGAATTCTCGAGGCTTCTGCTTCCGGAACCACATCTCATACTCGTTGATGGTACTTATTCATGCCTCGGCATTCTCATCTTTCCACCACTTTCCGGTTTCTTGCTTTCTAAGTGCTTTTTTTTAACGCAGCGATCTTGAGAATGCTCGGAAAATAGCAACATTAGCAGGCGAGGGTGGAATGAGAGACGATATCGAGCCCGATCCGAAGAAAGGTGCCGAATGAATAGCGGTATTGAACAAGACATCTAGGATCGGTATTCCTCATCCAGATCGAATAAATTCTTGGCGACCAGCTTACTTTCATTTTGAAATCGTCGTTGACAAATTAGAGATTGCTTATAGAAGCACATAACAACTTCATTCTACTAAGAATACGATTAAATAATTGCACATTAATTGCCACTTTTGCAATTTTTAATAAACGTTCCTTGAAATGCAAACATTTATAAGTAGAGCTATTGTACGGCAATGTTAAAAGCTGAAAAAATATAGGAAAGTCAACGTTATAGATGTGTGGTGTTGCTTAGTGAGGAATGGAGAAGAGGAGAACTTCACTTGCATACATAACTTCAATTTATTTGATTCCATCCTGAAAAGCCGAAATATTTTCGAAACATTTTCAGCATTCTTCGATTTTGGGTGAAGCTGTGATTACACGTAAGAATGTTTGTGTGAAAACCTATTTATAATACATAATCCCTTCGAATAACCTGTTTCTATTTCGGCAAAGAAAACACTCAATATTTACACAGTGAGGGTGGAAATTTCACGTCAATATTTGCGAGGCTTAAACAATAACCCATCGGCAAATAACCTTTGTCGTCTTAAATGTAGCGCACTGTCCTCACCTTCCATCCTTCTCTTCCTCCTCCAGTTCATGATCGCTTACTCAATCAGTGATGAATACCACGACCAAATGTGATCAACACTGAAACACTAACATAAAACATGGTTCATGACTTCCGGCGCCATCATTACTTGACTGTACAGATTACTTGGTGCCGCCACACTTCGACGCCAAGGAAGGTGGGAGCCGACAATAGAATGCGCTGCCACTTGGGCACACCCGAGAGCTACAAAAAAATTAACAAATTTGACGCAATAAACTTGCAAATATGCTTAACAGAATGTGAGAAAGCACTCGTAATGCAGTACCAGAGCAGGCTATATAAATTAAAAGTTGGCATATCAACAAGCGTTTTCATTCTAAATCAAGCTGGCGTCAATGCCGACGATTTGAGGCAAGCAAACGCAGTTATTTTGCCTCATCAATTGCTTAAATTGCCCTCACCTTACTGCCGCTAGCTCTTGTGTATTACTAATTACTGCTTACACAAAATTGTTTCTACACAACTGTTTCTGTGTCGTTTTCAGCGTCATTGAAAATGTACAATCTGATGAAAGCAGCTTTTCTCCCATGTACTTTTGAAATAAGAATCTTTCTTGCGATTGCAAACGAATGGGAAAGCGATATGATAGGGTCATTTTCGTTCACTTCATACACTCTGCCTTTTTATAGTACAAAAAAAAGCTACACATTTTTTAAAAGCATGCTTCCTTGCGTTGAAAATAATTTTCTCATCAGAACTTGAAACCGTTTCCAAAGATCGCCGACAATAGAGAAGAATCGAGTAACGCGATTCGTTCTCTATTGGATCGCTTACGCCTCGAGAATTGTAGCATTCAAAGCTGCCGAGGATCGGTCCCCTAATCGCCATCGTTTTAGATGCCCGCTGTTAGTGTCGTCACAATTTGAAATATTGTACTTCTTTGTAGTTCTTCTTATCTGGTTTACGATAACAGATTACCACACAGCGTGCTGAATTTTTTCATCACTACCCGCAAAAGAATAAACTATAAGAAAGATAATCACTCCCTTTGAATCATCAAAATATCACCCCCAAGTTTAATTATTTCTTTGATATAGAGCATATGCGGGGCTCTCCCAAGATTATCCTCTCGGCAGTATTTCTATTTGATTCTCCCTGTTGCTTTATCCGAATAAAAAGTGTTGCAGCATGCACTCATTAAGACATTTCGAACACCTCACTTAGCTGCTGCTGCTACATACCTCGAACAACCAGTTCACCATTTGCGGCCGTTTCGCTATTCACGCTTGCACATGTTTGTGAGCTTCCTCTCTTCGTTACGTTCAAACAAACAAAGAAACAAAGAAAAAGTAGAAATAATCGTTGAGGTGAAATTTCCATGTTTCCATTTCTTATGCTGTCCATTTTTTAAACGGTGAATTTTTTCTGAATATCAGAATAATCGTAACTAGGGGATTCATTCTCGCAGTGCGCCCCGACATGAATGAGGCTATTATGCATTTCGTAGAACCAACTTTTCAGGTTGATTGACGTGGAACGGTGTTCGTCATTTGCCAGTTTGTCGTTTGGAGATGTGGAATGCTTTCGTTATGATTACAGAAAAACGTGCGTATTTGTGGTGCGAGTTTCCCGTCTGATGGTACTCTGCCTAAGGAACACAAATATCTCTCAAAACAAGAAAACCATTTGGATATGCACTACAACTTCATTTATGTTCTCTCGTAGCGGGCGCTTCCTTTTGAAAAGCTGTCTTTATATTTCAACGTGATATTTGCCAAGTTCTCCCTTTCTTTGCAAACGCCATTTTCAATAAATACTCCTTTCGTCGAAGAATCACTGAATTTTCACCACAGAAACAAAATTGGCTATGTTGTAGGACGCTGGCGTTAGGCGCCGAACACGACAGATGAATCGATGCGCAGTCTATTGGCGTCGAAGTTTTTTCGTGCCAAACAGTGTTGGCGTCTTCGGCTTTTTGAGATGCCAGAATGTTGGCTCCAGCCAAAACATCCCACTTCATCATAAACGTTCACTGGAACTGATTTCGTATGCACTTTTTGTAGTTCCGTTATGCAGCTGAATCTACTGCTAGAGTTTTCAGCAGAAGGTGCGCTTTCCTACATAGCGAGAGACCTGCTCAATCAATTCCCAATTATTAGAATTATTTCTGAGTTCATCGAAAGTATGAGTATAAATTATCCTTTGAGGACGCAAACGCACAATACGCTTATAGATGTGACATCGCAAAACTTCCCTTTCTTAAGAAAAATTTAAAAAACTGTAAAAAATGCCGCAGAAATGAAACTTTAGTTGGAAATTTTACTCCATTGATGCTCACTGTAAATCTACTTGGGTATTTTATATACATTTATGTTTTGAATAGTGTGGTTCTACTTTCGTTCGCTTGTAAATCTCGTGAAATCCATGCGATCACTCATCGATTTCACACGTTCACGTGAATAAATTCCCATAGACATATTGCGCTGCTTGAATGCATCGGCTAATTTCTTTACTTTAAGAAAACAAAACGTTCCTTTCCCATATTTGAAGCTAATATTCCATCAAAGAACAAGGAAAAAAGGTTTCATTGGAAATACCTTCAACAGCGATGACATCTCAGTGCCATTGGCTGAATAAAATGTGGAAAATAAAGAGCACATGCAGAAAACTTTACTTTTGCGGTGAACCTGTGAACAGCTACAAAGTAGGGGCATCGTGTGCAACGTTCACTGCTGCAATAGGATGTTTCAAGTGATCCATAATAAAGCTCATTCATAATGCAATATATATCTGGTTGATAGCATTCTTATAGTAGATGAGCGCATGAAGAAGGTGGAATCAAGAGATTTGATATCTCTTTACGATAGCTTCGAGAAGAAGGATGTAAACCATGAAAAGCCTATCAGAGGGTTTGCTGCACCATAGTTTGAATAAAGAAGTTCAAGCTTGTTACTTCCTTGATAAATACCATAAAGAGAGGGTCAGTCACGTTGGCAGTAGCAGTCAGTCCAGCACTGGCTTTTTCCTCAAAACGAGCAAGCAAAATTCCCATTTGCTATGCAATGTGTTTAGTTCTAGTTGACATGAAAGAATAACTAATCAAGTAAGTAGGAAAACAGAAAAGGTGGCTGGATAGGCGCTCCCATAATTCTAAAAATATCATAAATTCTTATACAAAAACAAGCATAGCATAAGGAGCATATGGGGAATTCCCTGCGGAGGATGTATCTACATTATTTTTCCGTACGAGTCACGGATACCCTGCTCATGAATTTGCTCATCTCTATGAGGAATACTGAGATTGTGGATCTTGTGCCTCATGATCCGAAAAAGAAGACAGGATGGAAAACCGCAGTGGGCGAGAGCTGGGCAGTTTAAATGATATTTCAGAAAGAAACTCGCTCATATGGAGACAAATAAAATGCAAACGCTTGATAGAATTGCAAATACAACAGTGAAGATGAGAAATAAATCTCTTAGCATTTTGACTGTATTCGCCTCTAAATGCATCATTTCAAAGGGAAAACGCTATGAAGAATCGAAACTTGTAAATGCATCCCTCACATGCCAAATCACAGACTGATATCGCGATGCGTTGCAGGTTGAACTTTTTTGAATTTTGTATTTGCGTGCATAGTTGTATCTAAAAACCCCCAACAGTCGATTGTTTAGTCGATAATGTGACGAAAATAAATCTCTCAAGGAGCAAATGCTGTTCGTTTTGACAACACGCAATCAACAGTTGTATATTCTTTCGTATAGCTGAAAACCCGCTTCGAACGAAAGAAAACACATCCAGCTTAGCACAAGGCTATCAAAGAAACGAGAAATCGAAACCTGAAAAGTCACAATAGGACTTAAGGGAAACCCATCGCTATCTGGTCCCTACAAAGAGAGATCGCTCTTCTGCTCTTTTTCTCTCTCTCCTCTGTCAGTTTTGTTGTCGCGGCCTCGAAAAAAATACGTTTCTGGAAAAGCAGTCATATATGCAGATGTAAAAGCAGTTTTCATTTCGAGAAGTTGGAAGCAACAAGTAGCAACAAGAGAAGCAATCGGCGCTATTACCAGAAACATCGCGAAGCAGTGCTGCTTATCCTCTTTGACTTTCTAAACTGATTTAGTATACTTCAGTTCCTCGAAAATTTCAAAAACCATACTGTTTTATACTTTAACGTCTTCAAGATTCCCTAAACTATGCTACATTACACTATAGGGCTATAAAAATTTCATAAATTACAAAATTTTCTTGACTTATATCATATTACTATATCATATAAATTACACGTTTCGACCGAACAGAGTATATTACTGCATAATTTATGAAATTTTTATAGCCCTATAGTGTAATGTAGCATAGTTTAGGGAATCTTGAAGACGTTAAAGTATAAAACAGTAAACTATGCTACATTACACTATAGGGCTATAAAAATTTCATAAATTACAAAATTTTCTTGACTTATATCATATTACTATATCATATAAATCACACGTTTCGACCGAACAGAGTATATTACTGCATAATTTATGAAATTTTTATAGCCCTATAGTGTAATGTAGCATAGTTTAGGGAATCTTGAAGACGTTAAAGTATAAAACAGTAAACTATGCTACATTACACTATAGGGCTATAAAAATTTCATAAATTATGCAGTAATATACTATGTTCGGTCGAAACGTGTAATTTATATTATATAGTAATATGATATAGGTCAAGAAAATTTTATACTAATTTCTCATACTAAATCCTATTAGTTAGGAAACTGAGAAACTACGATACTTTCGCTGCTCTAGAGCGCTGATAATGCCCAAGTTGCAAGTTATTAGAACTGTTTGCTGATAAACTGCACAACGCAGTTTCTTTCGTAATGTTGAAATAGTCCAAGGGAAAGGGAATGACTTTTGATGCGTTCAGATGACAAATTCTGCAGCTTGAAATTTTTTTCTCTCCAATTTCGATGAAGTGCTTAAGAAGGAAAAACGGCGAAAATACTTCGTCTCGGGCATGTTTCAGATGTTCGTTAGTACTCTCCTATTGTCGCATTGAAGACACGTCCGATTTCCATGAACCTCAACAGCATCGTCAAAACTGAGGTTCCAACTCGAACACGGGTGATACTGCAGGTTTTTCCTCCTCTGAAAGTCGCCTAATCGCTGGGTCCTCTAGTTTGCTCAAATTCCAGTGACAGTCGGCAGTAGTCCCCCTATAATAGAGATGCCACGAACAGCATTAAGAATTGTACCGCAGTATGTTGAATTGCCAACCTTCGAAGCTGTGCGTATCATTCGCAACCTCTGATGCATACTTCCCTAGGTTTGATGCTTCACATAGCGGAAAAGCGATCTCTTGCGTCGTTCCGCACTTTTGTTTTCTATTACAACACGATAGCGATTCGAAATCACGGCGGTACCACCTACCACAGTCAATCTCTTGTATTATCCCTAAAAAGCACTCTGTTAATAATAAGCTTTTTTTTGAGAATGCTTCTCCATTCTCCGCTGGGAAATAATTTTTTAAGAATTTTGTATAATAAAATAGTCTTGCTAGTGGTTTTTTAGATGGAATATGAGCTGTAATTTTCCTCGGAAGTCCTTTTTGAAGCTTTTAAATTTCCAATCTGAATTAATTAAATGTTTCTCATTTGTGCGACTGCATATCTCTTTATAATATCAATTTCCAGTTGATGAGAATGTTTCTTTTACAGGATGGGATCCTGAAATTCTCATCCAGCATCGCTCTTTAAGCAAATAATAGCAGGAAAAGATTGTTTAATCCATGAAAGCTATAGTGTTCCATATAAAACAAATGGCGAGTTTTCTTATCGAAACCGGAAGTGAGAACTGAACAAAAAAGTGGCGATTAACTGCAACCAGCGTTTATTAATGCTGAGACAATAAAAAAAATTTGATAGCAAAGGGGATGATTGCAAATTGGAAATAAACCTCTATTTACACGAGGAACGAATGATAAAGTTTGTATCATCGGCGATCGCTTCACGTTTTTTGCTCACTTCAAAGGCGACTCTTCATACGTTGTGCTCGACTCGTAAGCGTTTCGTTCTTTTCCTCTTATCCACCATCACACAACGTACTATATTGGGCCTTAGATGGCTCGAAACGTCATAGCTTCCTTCTTATGCGTAGCACGACTGAAAACACCCGGCTTCACAAATTTTCTGCTTCCCTTCATTAACCCGATCTATGTCGCTAATTGCTCTTAATAGGCGATATCGCCCATTTCTATAAACCTCTTCGATGTATCATTTGCCAGCGCTAAACAGTGAAATTGTTTTTCCCATAGTTGATGCAACTAGCGCCTATATGTCGACAGTAATCACATTAGAGTGATTGAATGCTAAAAAAGTAGGAAATCATTTTTGTGAGGGCAACTTCTCGACGATTAAGAAGGATATTTTAGTCGAAATCACATGTGAAGTCGATCCAAGGAAAAATGTCCTGTTCCACTTCGTGCTCTAGCAGTAGGCTTATATTCTGGATTTTTCCTCCTCATCAATACGACTCCAATCCAACTCCGCCTAAGCCATATAATATTATTCGCTCAACGTTGCTGCATAAACCACAACGTGCTATCATATAATTGCAACGAGAAAAGATGACGACGATGACAGCTTTTTTCGGCATATTCGAATAATCATCTAACTGATAAGAAATGGGCAAATATAAAGGGCTCGAATTGCGGGATGCGAAACTGATAACGAATTGATAAAGTGATAACTATTCTATTGCAGTGTAGAAATTAATTATATCTCATTACTCGTCGACTATCGTATCGATAGAAATATGAGCGAATAATTCTTGTTAAAACGTCGAAAAAAAAACTCTCTTTTGTATGATTATCGAAATGGCCGCTGATAAAGCAGTGAGCTTGTGATAGCCATTATTGTAGACATTATTTCGATTGCATTCATTCTGCTTTCGATTTCATTGCCGCAACTGCACAGCGACTTCTTTCAAGACGCATTTCATCATTATTCAGACATTCGAAGCTTGCGCCACTTTAAAACTGTCTCTTGACACAACTTTATATATAATAATATATGTATACATATATATATTTAATATGTTAATATATATAAAATATCTCCAAAACATATTGAATTGTTCATAGACAAATCCAAATCCACTGTCCCTTCCATTTAGCAAAAACAAATTACAGTGAATTGATTCATCGATTCACCGACAATGATTGATCGCTATATGATTGCGAATTCTTGATGGTATTTAGTTGCAAGTATCAAGCCCTTCACTCTTAAAGCGCTGAAACGGATATGTCGCCGCTGCGGAGAGGGGATTGCAGTGGCGTGAGAAATTGATGTGTTGGGGTATAGGTGATTAAGCTGAAGCGTTTGGTGCAATTTTTGAAGTTTGAGGTAAATGTCATTTGGGGAGGTGTTGTATGACAGAAAATACGAATGCAGAGACAGTCACTTCTGGCTTCTCACGTTCGATATGGTGAGGAGCAATACTAACAGAAGGAATATAATAGAGCAAACATGGTTCCCCTGAAAGTTAGAGGTAGAGTGGGATCTGAATATATGACATGCTGTGTTCATGGAATCCAGCGGGCGGGACAGCATTGATATAATTGTTGGTGTTGCTTGCTGACCAGTTTTTTCATATTGGATGCGGTGTAAATTGGTGGTGCCTTGATTCGGTTGGGTAGAGGGGGGTATAAACAGTGCTATGGGAGGTTCGTGTTCGTTTGCCGGCGAGCGTCTTCCTCCCCGAGCGGATGGCGGAGTTGTGTCTGAGCATAGCGGAAAAGCCGTGCTTATTACCTCGTTTCAGTCGGTATGTGGATGTATGCATTGATAAGCGTAGTTTGTTGCTTGGTGTTGATACCTGCTTCAACTCAAACCTCACCACAATCGGTGAATTTAATCGATAGTGAAGTCAAGCATTCATCGATCGATATTAAACACCCCAAGAGTGCAGCGCAACATCAATCTACGACTTTCCTACCGTTCACGTTGAAGAGGAAGCATGTCGAGTATTCGGTGATTAGTGCCGGTGATCGCAACGTTCACACCACCACACTCAATCATGCTAACCTTGTAAGTATGCTTGCACCTACCTATTTTATCTAAACGGTCATCTTTCCATTTCGTTTAATTCACATTTTAATCTTTTTCAAGTTAAAATTTCACTTTTGAACTTGAAATTCAGATCGTTCCTAGCTGTGGAAATTTCCGCCTCTAGATTTATGCTCATGTTAAGGCTCCGCGGTTCTTAACGGAAACCGTCGAATCGTCCTTTCTATGCTGTGTCCACCCTGTTCGCAGTTTTCATCCTACAGGAGCGTGAGTTGATGCAAAGCTCATTCCCCCAAGTCGACATATTGCTGCGGTAGGGAGCGGGGGAATCTGCTTGGTAGTAAAATAGGTGTTTTATGTTAAAAGGTCTTAGAATGTTCGGGTTCCCGTTGTGAGTTGTTTAATGGCTTGTGAATCCCCGGCAGTTCTCTTTCATCTCCTTTTCTCGTTTCATTTCTTTTTCCCTCATTCATCCTACGATTATCGGGAATTTTTAATATAAAGTTCCTTTCTGAATATCTTTCGAGTGAAATTTCTCAGTATCTGAATTCTTCAAAGAGAGAGAGCCCGAATTCTCATCCAATCTTCATTGTTAGGATTTCTCTATACGAAACTGCAACGTAGGTAATTGATTGGTTTCTTCAAATTAGCAACGAAATTTGAGACTTTTATTGTATCGGTGGTTGAGACGATTATTCGATGTTGCACTCTCACCTTGAGAATAAAACGATTGAGTTGTTGAGTGATAGAAGTGACGTTGTGAATTGATTGCAGATCGATTTGCTTCGAATACGAATACGATTGAATACGAAATGCGAAGGGTATAATTTAATGCAAGTGTTATGCGATCATCCAAGTGATTCGACGACTTTCTTTCTGCCCACAGAGTAGTTCTTTTCTCTTCCTCAATTATTCTTAGATCATCCAGCTTAGATCTCTATTTAAATGGTGCAAATCTTCATTGGAGCAATCGATTTGTTCTCTGGCGGGGAGAGAAATGCAAACGTTTTTCTATTTTTTTATTGTTTTTTGTTGCCTCCTTTAGGAATTTTCCCCATATTTATTATTAATCTCAATTGCTAAAACGAGGAAGTTGTGCTCGAGAGATTTAACGGATGGGATCTTTGATTTATCTCCTTAGATGATTTCAATTGATTCGTTGTTGATATATTTTTCAGATAATTTCTTACACTGACTTCGGACGTTGTTGGCGTATAATTTTCGGCATTACGGCAATAGGCTTAACATTCGAAGTTCATTATTTCCAGCAAATCTCATAGGACTCATAAAAGATGAACTTATATTGTACTGTTGCATCAAAAGAGTATAAAAGGCTCGCCATCACTGTCTAAAAGTCGGTGGAAGTCACATCACAAGATGTGGCATCTCACCAGCTTTATTAGTTTGAAGCAAAAACTTATGAAGCAATGCTTTCATATCCCGGTTAACCGAACTGCCTGCTTAAACGTATAAAATAGCCGTTTTTCCTCTGTTTTTTTCTGCAATCCATTCACCTTTTTATACAAGAAATGCGTTCTAATTGGGTTACCTATCATACCTGCAACCACCAACTTCCCAAACTCTAGCTTCAGTAGTTCCGAAGTTGCAACCACGGACGCTGAGATACGATGTCGTCACAGAGGCGCATGAAAACAGCTCAAATGACGGCGAATAAGTAGGTTTAAATCTTCTTGCATAATTGATGTCTAACTAAACGTTGTGACATTTCCCGCATATTTCAGTGATTGGTGGATGATATTTTTTGTAACTGTTTATTTTACTGCATTAGTGCAGTGGTCGTTTTTAAATCAGTTAGTATTGAAGATATGGTGGATCGGAAGCTGTTGCCATGTTGGGTGGTGTTATGCTGGAGGATTTAATTGCGAATGGTGATCAGCCAGAGAACCTTACGATTACGATAACATCGAGAAGTAAACAACCACTGAACTATACACTCATCGTTGGCTTTCTCGATCGCTCACAATATAACGTCGAGTTAGTTGTGGTGCAGTTCTTTTGCATAACATTCGGCGGGGAATTCTTAGCTCGAACTTTCATTGCTGCGTTATTTTCCGGAAATCCGTTTTTCTTCCTGAAACTTTTTCTCAGAATTCCGGAAAATACGCTCACCGTTAACTTATTGGTTGTATATTTCATGTTTTCAATTTCTTTTCTATAGAAATTCTTTCGATATTTGCTGCTTCATGCTTACCGATCTGTTCCTTTTTTCCCTGCATTTGTCGCTTTTCTGATCAGTGTTCAGTGTTTGTCTATTGGTTATATCACCTCACCTGTTATCTTTTCCTTTCAGTGAATGCACGTTTCATTTTTTACTACAGTTATCGAATGAGTAAACGCTAGTATATTGTGTCCTATTAAATATGAGGAGATTATGATGATATAAAAGCGGTATTTTAGATTACCACCAAAGAAGGTTTCGAGAAACGGTCTATCGAAGAGCATAAAAAGCGTAGAGAATCAGACTTGCTCTGCGGTTGAGCCGATCTCGTTTAAGCTGACAGTGGATCGGTCGATCATTTCATCACTGAGTGTCGTATTCAAGAGTTCTGACGATGTATGTGCAGTGGCATCTCTTCAACACACTACGGTGAATTTTTCTTTCCCTTTTTTTATGGTCATGTGTATTTGGATTATTTTTGTACAGTAAAGGCAAGTTGTTGAATTTAACAGGTAGCTGAGCTGAATATCCAAATATTCCCTTTCCTTCCTTCACATTTAGTATAGATCGTTATCTCTCCTATCCGTCGGCCAGTCTTCTTCTAAAAGAACTTGAAAAAGTCTAAGAATCTCAGAATTCATAACAAGATTTGACACTAAATTTTATATGTTTCTTTAAATTCATCAACTCAAAAAAAATGATTAATCGAGCCGAGATGCTTGTTAAATGAGTAAGTGCATACGTGTCAAATGCATGAGAAAGGTGATGCGTTGATGTGAAGTGAAGAAAAAGATACGTAGCCTTATTTATACTGGAGCGCTTGCTGATAGCGTGGTTTGCATTTTGTGATGTTTTTATGTATCGGCCATTGAGGTGAGTCGCGTTATTGGTATGCGTTAGATAAAAATCGTTGATGAGAATTGTTTTGTGTTCTTGTGATCAATTTTGCTGAAGTGAGGGGGGGGGGGTTAATTTGTCAATTACGGTAATAGTGGAAAACAGTTGTGAGAGTTACTTATTGAATTACGTCAGATAATATCGATTGCAAATGGACTGATTGCTCGATGATGTCATTATTGACTTCGATGCATTCGGTTCAGCCTCGTTTCTCCTTATTTCCGTAATATTTTATATGTTATGTCTCATTTTCTCACTCTTTTTTCCACTCGTGAGACGCTTTGATGAATCCTTTCTATGCTGTTTTTGTTTTATTCGCATTCTCTTTAAATGAAAATATGCGTAAAGAAGACAAATTTGTAACGATGATGAGCGTAGAGTGTATAGGCTGTGTACACCTGATGGAGGTGAAGATTGCAGCATCATCTTATTCAGTCAGCTTCGTTGGCTCTAACATCCTCCTCGCATATAACGTTCAATCGATTCGCAACATTGAAAGTACGATTAGATGAGTTGCCGACATCTTTCTCTCTACTCATTTTCGCATTTGGCAATGATACCATTTGCGATCCGAATGCCCATCCAAGTAAGCTGCATTCGTTCATTTAATTCGTATGCTGTTCACTATTGATGAACTATGTATGCAATAAAAAGCATATGTGTTGTGAATTAATTGAAGGATAGGAGGGGGTTTTATTTTCCTGACTAAACATCTGTGCAGGTCTAAGTTTCGAAACTGGATTAGCCAGTTTTACTATCGGAGAAGGAATTGTGAACGAAAAGTTGTTCATTCAAGAAAAACAGAGAGATGCAATATCGAAATTGTCAGAAATGTTTATTGAAGTGGAATAACGCAGCGAATGAGATTTGCTTCCTGGAAAAGCGCCGCACAGCTTTATTTAAGAATCAATCGAGAATATTTAGGTAGAATGGTGGCCGCTTTTCTAGTAGAACTTGAACTCTGTCTGTTCACTTAATTATTCTTTTTTTTGCATTTTAGAGGAAAACATTAATTTAGAACTATTTATCAAAAATTGCTTCGAAAGTAATCCTGTCTTTCAAAATTACTTCTGTTAACTTGAATTACGTGATCACATATTAGTGAACTTTATCTTAGATATGCACTGTTCTGAAATATGCGCCGAAATATCGATTGGTGTTTTTTAATCCCAATTTCTGTCACTCCTCATTTTTAAGGAGGGATTTCCATCATCGATCGTTTATTGAATGACCCCGAAGGAGGGAAGGGACTGTGTGAACATGACCCCGAAAAAGGAGCAGGATAGTGTCACTTTCTGTTTTGTCTCATTCGTGAAAGCACTCAGCGGAACCGTTCTTCTTCTTTTTTGGAAAACTTTTATGTCTTTTAATTCGTTTCTCCTCAAATTTCAGCTATATTAAAAAAGAAAACATCAATTTTGAGGGGAATTCGCCAAAAAGAAAAAATTCAGTATTTATTTTTCGACGGAACCTCCTCCTTCGCTCGCATTACCGACGGTGTCAATGGTGCTTTTCTACGCTTTCGTTCCATTGCTCTTCCTTGGAATGACAAATTGGGCATCTCGCAAAAGGTTTGTATTCTTTTTCATTTTTCTCTTTTTGATTCTAAATTGTATTATTAAAAGAGCTTGATTCATAGATCACATATCGCTAATGAACTGATTGATCACTAGATCGGGATTAGTCAAGAAACCAAGCATACAATGATCGAAATATACGTTAGTATTCTTTCCGCTTGAAAGGTGATGAAACATCGCAAGTTTTTTAACACTGACGATCTGAATTGATCTTTTAGGTTTCACTCCTTCTCCATGATCACTAGAAATGTAAATCCCTCTTCTAGTTTCTACGTTATTTCCGCTTTCACTCTACCTTTCAACAGTACAGTCTACAAGCTTGAATGTTTTGTTGCAGTTTCACGGCCTCTATGTAGAATCTTTGCGGTCATCTTTATTGTCGCATGCACATCGTTTGATTTCGGTTTAGTATTTAGGTTGAGGGCGATGAATATTGTGATCAAGCGTAATAAACATTCGATTTTTCAGGAATTTAGTAAGTTCGCAGACGACAGATTTGGAACTTGCGCCGTGCGCACGCACATTTCTCGAGCAGGGTACTGAGGTCAGTGAAAATGCTTTTCTCTTCTATTAATTTAACGTTTTCGAAGCGATATATTGTCTTCTCGCTGCGATATTTGTTGCGACTAAATCGAGTAAATTATTCCTGTTCCCTAAATTGAGAGATAAAGGCAAGGGATGAGGTGCACAGATAAAGAGGAGAAAATTCTCTTTTCTTGCTGGAAAGAAGGACAGTATAGCGATCGAGATTTCCAATTCTAATATTCGTTACGATACAGCTCAGTTCAGGCGAAGAAACATCGCTATTTTTCAGTCGTTTAGAGCATATTAAATGGAATAAATCTCATCGCCTTATAGAAGAAATATTTCAAAAGAAATTCTCCTTACCGTTTTTCCAATATTTTTGCCGGTGGGAGGAAAACTGATTAAATTACTTATCTTTTCCATATTAATAGTGTTTTCTTTTCATTAGTGATTCGAAGATGAGTTTTGATATGAGTGAAGTCGCTTAGTTGGTTGTACAATGATCGGTGTTCTCCGTTATTAATTAGTGAGGTAAAATGCACTCAGTTGGAATTAATTTTGCTAGTTGCTCGTAGTTCCTTTAACCCTTTAAGTAACTGATAATTTCAGGAAGTTGAGATGGAGAGTGTAAAAGGCATAGCAGAATATACGGGTGTTGAGATTACAACGCTAAAATCAGGTGTGCAATAGTGATCTCGCTATTTGTTTTAGCCGCAGCACAGTAATGAATTCTTCGTCGCTATTTTCTTTGTTGATGTGCAATTTTGTCAACGACATATTGTCGCATATGATACATATTATCATTTCTAGGAGAATTTGCCTTGCTCATTAACATGGAAGTTGTGTTTTACATGAGGTACAAACATTCCGATGGTGTTCACTGCCATATGAAACGATCCTTTCAAACCGAATGTTGTTGGCGCTTGTGGTTTCTTCTATCGGCGTTTGATTCCTAATCTAAATTACAATGCTGCCCATGTAGGTGAGAATAGAGATCTATTTCGATGAAAGCTTAAATAAGCAGTATGACGCTCATCTAGACGGTTTTTAGGTGAGGAGGTTGATCTGCATTCGCTAGAAGAACGGATTCAGAACGAATCGAATAATTGTGAGAATCGTATAATCGTTCAACAAAGCGCTGTTGCACCTATCCTAGTAGAGGTTTTGTTTGTGTAGATTCATCGTTGTGTTATCGTAGTAAGTTTCGCTCTAGGGAAATTGAAATGGCAATAATCGGCCAATCAGGCTTTTAGATTCTATAAATAGTTTCTATTGCTGTTGAAATTGCATCTTCTAGAGAAGAAAGGTGAAACGTATAACTTTTTGGTTTTTGTCTCCTATTCGTTCTCTCGTCGTTCTTCCTCCTCATCTGCATCTCCTTCAGTCTCCCTATTAAATGCAAAGTTGTTGTCATTTTTGCTTAATGAATGTTTTTCTTTTCAAAATAATTTGTGAATGACGATGAATTTTCTCATTTCTTTGTAAAGAACTCATTTTATCATTGAAAGTTTATTATTAACTTTATTCAAAAGCTATTGAAAAAGGGGCTCCAATAAACAGTGTAATGCTGTTCAGTTATATGGAATTCATACTTAAGTAGAACAAAAAGGATCTGCTCGAAATGCAGTTGTCATCGATGGTGGTTGAGACAGCTGATTTTCGTTTCCTCCCTCTCTCCTCGCCCACTCTCGCAGCAATTCTTCCTTCCGCAAGGAGATCCTCTAACCGTTGAAAGAAAATTTTCGACGAAGGTTTCATTGTTTTTCACATTGTTTTTGTTTTTGCATTGTTGGAATGTGTTTATTGTGAAGCTTCTTTTTAGGGAAGCGATAGTGCACTCTCATATTTCCTAATCGCACCTGTCGGCTTGCAGCTCTTCTTCACCTTATTCACGGTTTGTTTGAATGACTTTCTCTGCAAGTTTCATGAGAGAGAGAGCGTTAAGCAGCAAGCTCGACAGAGTGGTTTCGCTCTTTTTTCCTTATCTCCATTTTTTAGAGTTTTTATTCGCATGCGTATGCATGATCCGATTCTACAACAACAACGAATACAGTTCTCTAGGGTGCTTTTGTTCTGAGATATGCAAACTGTCGAATATTGGAGAGGAGCGTCAGTTGGCAAACTCCCTCGTAGAATTTTTCATCCGAAAGATTGCCGCAACTAATTACGCCTTTGATTTCTTCACTTATTTTTTATGATCGTGACTCGCAGCCATATGCTAATGGTGATACTTGTAATTAGTTGCTTTCCTTTGGTGGTGAATATTTCTGTGGACGGAGGGTTTGGAGGGCGTCAAACTCTCATTGTTTGCTTTCAGGAGCGAATACGGAATGATTCCGACGAGGACACTTGTTACCACAATTACGAATGTTCTTATTCATGGGGACCATTCCGCTCTTTCAATCATATCGTCAGCAATTTTGGCTACTTGGCTAT
This sequence comes from Parascaris univalens, assembly GCA_037576465.1. Lineage (NCBI taxonomy): Eukaryota > Metazoa > Nematoda > Chromadorea > Rhabditida > Ascarididae > Parascaris > Parascaris univalens. The sequence goes on from CM075173.1 coordinate 4,828,162, forward strand.
GGGAGCAACTTACTGTGTCTTTTTGCAGCAGTGGTGACAAATATGTCTTATTAACTAAGTTTGTTAATAAAGCAACATCTGTCCATGAAACCACATTGTGGCAATAGAGTCCAATACTTCTGACGCAGTATGTAAAAGCGAAGAGGGATTTTTGTTGAAATGAAAGCGTTTCTTTTATAATGACATCACCACATTCTGTTGCCATAATTGGAGGAAAATCTATATTTGCACTAATTGACATTAGATATGCATACTAACTGATATTTGCAGTAATCGTTCGAAAAGAGGTGAGATTGATTGTTTGATTGATATAAAACATGTAGGAGAGTTATATTTCCATTAAAAAGCATTTGCTCATTTGATGTTTATGTGAGGAATTTAATAGAAGAAAGCTTCAACTAGCCGATACTTCTTATTAAGTATTATTAAATATAAAGTATGATGAAGCAAGAGCACATGATTGAAGGCTTGATTTCGATTGGAATGCACCTTGAAATTAACATATTCACAGGTTGATAGTTCATTACTTTCCACTCATTTTATTGCTAAAGTGATGATTATAAATTTGCCGTCACTAATATGTAAATATGCTTCATCCGTCTCTGATCGATTGCTGAATTCAGTGGTTTTTTTTCTTTTCAAAGAAATGTTCGTCATAGCTCAAGTTTGCAAATTTTTAAGGAAGAGGACTCATGATGGAAGTAGTTCAACTGGAGTGGAGCTATGCTTTATGGTTCTCTATGGAATCGGATCGGCACTTGGAACCGAAGCTTTTACCAGCTCACTTTATCACATATGCCCAAATTCAAATGCTTTCCATTTCGGTATGTCGATGAAAAACATTTCTCTTAATTCATACGTATTCAATTTAGAGTTTTGTTTTTTTTTTGCGGGAGGAGGGAGGGGGAGTCAAGAAATCTTTAGTCATGAAATCGCTGGCATTGGATAGTCGAACACATGCGCGAAATGTCTCTGATATGGATTCTGTGGTAATGTTAGCGGTGATTTTAGCCGACAAGAAAATGCAGCACGCTAACTAATCAAATCCGGTGATCCCGGCTCTCAAATTATAGATTTATCAGTAAGATTTTCATTGAGAAGTGAGAAGCATGGTGAAGTGAGATAAATCTACGATCGGCAACGTTACAGGTGGGATAGCGAATGAATGGCGGAAAACCAGCACTCTAGGACAACATATGTAACACTGAGTACTTACTTGTAAATATATGCGTGCTGCACTATCGAAAATATGCAAATGTAGAAGTATGCCGGTTATGCATAAATTAACGAGTAAATGGCGTAATATCATCACCAGTGGGGACGATATTGGCGATTAAGATAACTGCTGAATTCATTAAGAATTTTCTTTTTTTGTAATTAATCTGCTTACCGTTAATCAACGATGAGATGCATAAAGCATCACGTAATTTTAGATGAACCTTTCTCCCACTCTCCTTCTATATGCGTTCGTTGCGCTTTTAGAGAGCTTAATTGAACACCGCGAAATAATGCTTCTAAAATTACATCATATGATAGGAAATAGTGAGGTTCTTTCGAATATCTCATTGTTGAATTGGAATACGGCTGAGTAGTTTGTGGAGATTCTCGTGGAACACGAATGGGAGAAGTATGTATTGTGCGATTTCCTTGGTGGGAAATTTTTCATGACGACGTACTAGCTAGTAAGATGAATTAGCCGTTCATATGTAGCTGTGAGGTTAGTGTGCGTTTTTCTTATCGGATTTTAAAGCGAAATAGTTGATCGGAAGCAGATTTACGTACTCATCGAAATCAGAATTAAACTGTTATATCTTTTTATGTTCACTTGACTCGTGGCTGCTTTATTCTATATTTTAAGTGTTTAAGATACGCCTTACATCGAGGTGATATGCGTGTTGGTGATGATGGGCTTATACGGTGCACGTCATGGTGGAATATCTTCGAGTTTATCGATTGCCTTCGTCTGCGCTGTTCTTTTCTACCACGTAGGTTTATGGGTTTTGCATGTGTTTTTTTCAATGAGAGTTTTAATGCATGTGTTAATTCGCAGTTGTTCTAGGTTGTTTGAAATTTTTTATCAGCTGATAGCATTCCTGATCACCTCTCCTTCCTTTCCATCCCATCCTCTGCCCCGTCTCTTATATATGAGTGCAAATAGCAATAATTGCATTCCAAACGACTGAAAAAAACAGTGATAATTGTGTTGCACATGTAAAAATCCGTGCTGACCCTCGATAACATAACGTATTTATAGACGTTGTGGGGATTTTCGAGCTTGCAACCGATGTTGTCTGCTGGTCAGTTGATTATCGTATTCGTTATGGAATCAAAAGTTTTCTTCGGTGGCCATCTCAGATTTGGTTCGTAATTTTTTCGCTTTGAAATTGCATTCATCGAACGACGTTTATCTTTTTCTTCTATTGCATTTTTTGTATATTCTCATCTTTCAAATTCTGTGGCGTTCATTTTTGCCGAACACTTGACATTTTTTGGCTTCAAATGAAGGAATTTTTTGGTTAAGTTAATGAAATTTCAGTTTTCCGATGAAATTCACAACAGTGCATTTATGTCGTTGCCATTTCTTCCAAGGTTCTAATGGCACATTGGATCTTTAAATTTCTTTCCTGTAATATTTTCGAACTTTCAACAAACGGATACCAACTTCTTCCGGATTTCTTAACTTTCTTTTGGTTAAATTTGTGGTCCTATGGAATCTACGAAAATATGTATTCTTTTCACGTAACAGACGACTTTGGTAGAGTAAAGAGAGCGCTTAAAACAGAAAACGTATATATGCATAATTCCGATGACTTCAGTAAGATCAGTGCTTTTCATTTGTCATCTATAGAAGTCAGTAGTTTCGTTCGAATATGTGTGTTTTCATTTTTGAATGAGGCGCTTACTTATCGCTAGTTAATACACCAGTAATATTTCTTCCAAGGTCGTAGTGATTTGGTCAGTGATGTTTATGTTTTGATTGCCTAATGTTCTTGGAAAAAAGGCTTGAATGGGAAGGAGCAATTGTTCAACTGTCGATTGTTCACTTCAACTTAGCAACGAAGAATCTTCCCTCGTTCTTCTAAGATGAGATGAACTATCGCGTTGTGCAGTTTATGATTTGAATAGTAAGTAGTCAAAGAAAAGTGTGGTTGGTATGCTTATTAGTGATGTTATTGAGTGAAATGTTATGCTCGGATAGAAGCACACAAAGGTTCGTCTGGAGATGAAAAATTCGTTCGCAGCAAACAAATTTCTTCTTTAATTTACAGACTTAACACAGCCACGTGCAAGCGTTAAGAGGGTTTTTGCTTTGTGGCATTTATTCCTTGAAAGTGACGTGAAAACAACTCTCCTCGTCAAAAGGTATCATATCTCTTCCGTTCTTTTTTCAGTCGTATTGTAAATTATAGCCCTCAGATTTGATCTGTATAAATTGTTACTTGGAACTGCTAGATAGAGAAACGAAGGTACGCTTATTTGTAATTTACATTTATGCGCTCGAGGATGCATAGTTTATTTCGTGACGTGCATTGATCGTAGAACACGTGGCTTGTTCGCTACGAGAACTCCCATAACGTATTTTTCAACCGGGACGCGGTCGCATTAATGGGAATCTCTCAAGTAGGCTGGATATTATATTGCAGTCATTGTAATACCGGCAGTTGATTGTATTCTATTGCAGAATGATAATTCTATCGCTTATATTCATCGCCAATGTTGCGCTCGTTTTGGTCGTATTCTTGAACGTAGCGTCGCGCTCGACTCACTTTGTGCTTTATTGTAGCGCCGCTAATATGACGCTTTACTTCATCTATTATTTCATCAATAAGGTTTGTTAGTGTTGTTGTTTTGTTTGTTTGTTTTTCTGCACTCGCTCGTATTTGTGTTCACCTGAGGTCATTTGAGTTCGTGTTGTATTTTGAATTAATAACGTTGAACTGTGGATCGTTTAAGAATTATCCTATATATTGATTCATCACTTGATGCTTTCTTCCCATTCCACTTCGATTTATTCGAGTTAATTTATGTATAACAATTCTCTTTCATTTTGTCAAAGGAATAGTACTTGCGGCAAAAAGTGTTGCCTCAGGTTGCGATCTGTTGGAAGCGTCAGGTGGAAACTTCAAAAAGCTTCCGGTTGAGACTAGGTGGCACAATCGGATAGGGATTTTTAAAAAATCCTGAAGTCACGACATGATGAGAATTTTCACATTAGTTTCGTAAATCAAGGTAGGGATGGGGAATTCGATTTTCTTCTTTACACAATTTTCGTTTTTATTATATTCTGAAGTGTGTATGCTATCTTCAAGGATCGCATAAATGTTTATTATCGCAGGAGTGCTCGCGGGTTTCTTTCCCAGAGGGGTGCAGAAACTGGTACATCATTGATTGATAATTTCATTGGAAGCGCATCGCATTCGCCGATACTGTTGATGGGATCGACTTAGTCAGCCGTGTTACTATTAGACCTCATAATCTTCCGTTTCATATATAACACCTATTTTGCTGCCTCCTCATCATCTTATCATCCTTTTCCTATGTTCCTGCCTTCCTCTTTACCTTTCCCTCCCCCCCCCCCCCCCACCCATCTCCTCGTTTGTTGTTTACAGTTTCCATCTTTGTAGCTCAATTGTAGTATTTTAAGCGGCTTTGATATAACACGTTTGCGTTATATCAAAGCCGCTTGAGAATACTGCATCGAATGTGTTTTGCTTCCGAAAGGAGCTTATACATTAAAATAATTAGGTCATAAGTTTTAAGATGATGTGCGGAGAGTCACTTCCGGTGTTTGCATTTTTTTCGTGGTCGATCGGAACAGTGTTTTGGGCGATCGCGTGGTACTTTTTCTCGCGGTCCGAAACCGATTGGATGGTAACAGTTGTTATGATGCTTTATCTTTTTGCTACGTCAGTCGAATAAGATAAAACGGTAGATTACGGAGGTATAGGTCAAGATTTTTAGTTTGAGCTGGGGAATTTGAAGTCTTTTTTTGCAGATAATAAGAAACCTATTTCGCGTTGATGAAGATTGTGGGAACAAGGGGTCCATATTTAGAGGGACACGGTTCGAGGTTATTTTCGATCATTATTGTAAGCTGTATGAAGTTTGGAAATGAAAGTGACGAGTTTCTGGGAGTTTTACGCGAGAGCGGTGTTGTAGCTACATCAGCGAGAATGTAACAGTCGCCTATAAAATGTTTGAAACTGGCAATAATAAACTTTGTTTGTTTTTACACTTCAGATGCTTTTTTCCCTTGGGAGGACGAATTATTTGAAGGTAGTTTGGTGGGGTAAGGGGAGGAGGGTTCGCCAGAATGAGCACTACTTTGTTTTCATAAAGGAGGAAAAAGCAACGTCTTCTTTATTCCGATTTTGGCGACGTCAGAATATGAAAATATCGTATTTTATAGTCCGACTGTAAAGCTTGATGTTTCGTCTACGTATTATATGTTTCGCTACTGCGAATTTTTGGAAAATTCGTCTTCTTTGTTGAAAATCACACAAAACGACTTATTTCACGCTTCTCATCAAGGAATTCAATTTGTCCATCTTCTACGTTCCAAATTTTCCCCATATTCACTAGGCACTCCTCTTCATTCCTTCATCTTCATTTATCCCTCCACTCCTTCCCCGTTAATGGTTCCCAACGATTTCTTTTGAGCTAAGACTTACCGCGTCCTTTTACAAGTTCTAATCACACTAGTACATCACTCTTTTCCTATGGTTTTGTTGCATTATAGGCGACAGCAGCTCAAAGCCGTGCGTTGAATCGTGCATGTACGCTGTTGGGATTCTACGATGCTCATGACTTATGGCACGTTACCTCCTCAATTGCCGCCTTCTTTTCGTTAGTCGCTGTCACCGTTATCGACGATGACCTAAGGGCCACTCCTCGTGCGCAAATTGACATCTTCTAATTTCGAAGCACGACTTAGATCCCTTATCTATCTCTTTATGTCAATATCAATATAGCAGCTACTCACCATTTTTTGATCTCTGTTGTAAGCTTTCGTAGGCAAATTTTCCTTATTTCTTAGCGCATTGTTTATCGCCTCTATTTTTCAATGTTTTTGTGAAATTTAAGACGGTCGAAGGAGAGAGGAAAGAAGAGAGGAGAATACCTGTGAAATATTCAATTCTTGAAGTTTTCTGAGGATATCTGTGAAAAAAGATTATCGGAGATTCTCTGCTTTTTGTATATGTGAGACTGACGCCTTACTTGTAAATTGGTTGTTGATCATGCTGAATTTATAAATCAGATTTATTGTTGTATAGTTTATTGATGTATAGAAATTCGCTCTTATCACTTTTTACTATTATATCACTTTTAGTGGTTACTATACTGGTTGTTCTGAAAAGAGTTCCCATTAGGGTTAGGGAAAGAGACGTTATTGTTGCTGGTGTGCCGGCAGATTAGTTGATCGACTCATGTCAGTGACTGGTTTCAAATTTTCTCATGTATAGACCACCACCCGAGCTTCTGTCGTATCTCTTACATTCCATATATTCTATTTTGTTGACATTTCTCTAATTCTTACTATTCTTGTCATCCAATGTTACGTAAATCTTTTGCAGTAAAAAAGAGAGCCAGTGGAAAGTAATGCGATCCTTCTGTAAGTTAAATGCTTAGTGTTTTATAGATTTTACTGTTTTCGGATAATTTTTGGAAATGCACCAAAAAGCGATAGGTCACAAGTATAATTTGACTTTTCTACACGGAGAATGGCCTACTAAGAAGTTAGTTTCATTCGTAAGTGGAATGTGGAAGTCGTTTTCGAGGCTAGCATCTGCGCTGAACTCTCCTCAATCGTCTTCATGATTCATTGTATTACCTTCAGATATTTAGGTTGTAAAAATGCTTCATTTCAGTCCGATTTAACTTATGATGTGACTAATGCGATCGTGGTAGATTACATCCAAATTTTTTTCGAAAGAGTTTTCGAATAATCCAAATTTCTTTCTTTCGAATTTCTACAGTTCACTAAACGATTGTTTTCTTGCAAATAGTGATTCATAAGCGGAACGAGTGGATAGATCTCTCTGTTCCGGCAGTGTAATGCGCGATCCGTTAAGAGCTCTTGTTTATCGCATTGATCACAGAAGTTAAGTGGGAATTTGGTGGTGTAAAATGTTGTAGAAAATATTTCAAAATCTACTGTACGTAATATGAGAGTTGTTATATCATATTGATTATATTGTGCAAATTTCTCTTTTGGTCTCAGATATCTCTGTGAAAGTTTCCTCTAATATTCGTAAAGTTCCCTTTAATTTTCGCACTGGAATTTATAGTTGTTTTGTTGGTGGTTATTCTGTCCTTGTTTATCGTTGCATCGAGTGACCCTCACCAAATCTAATGTTACTGAAGTAGGGAGGTGGAAGAGGAGGAAGACTGACTTGACGGATGAACGTACTGCAAGGAATTGTGATATTGGGAAAGACGTGAAAATTTCGCCGATTACTTAATACTAGTAATAAGGATAGCATTTTCTGCCAGTGATAAGACTTCCGCATTTGAAAAGCGAACCAATAACTGATATAGAAAGAATTTTAGGCATGCTGGAAAGAAGTAATAATCGTTAGCCCTACCCACCTCCCCTCATCTCCTATTATTCGGTAAGCTATCGTTTATCATACGTAATAAATAAACGGTGTATTAACGTTTGCACTCAAATATGAGGCATCATGCAATATTTACATTTTTAATCCTTGCTTAAATTAATGATATAACGGAATCAATGGAAGTTGACGGCTTTGTTCACTTAAAAATGTTTTTATTCACGATGAGCTGGAACGTTTCGTGTACAGATTCTTAGCTCTAATTAGTAATAGCAATTTCATAATTGTATATTTCGATATCGATAGGTGAATGGATTGAATGATCGGTCTTCGCTTCATTACAGGTGTCTCATGTGACACTGAAATGTGTTGATGCTTCTTTTTATGCTCGTGGAATGAGACTGAGGGGATTTTATGTTTCATTTTTTGAAGCGAAGTTAGATTCGACGAGTTTCTCTTTTCTTCTCTAAATATTCTCGTGGTAATTGCCTTCGTGCATAGTACAAATAATTTCGCTCTCTCATTATGCCAAGAAAAACATATGGAATGTGCACTAGAATGACTAGATGCGATCGAATACGACCCACGATTAGTGCCTATATAATTCGGCGATCCTAGTTGAAATGATATCAGGTTGTCCTCCAGAATGTACAGTATTGTTGCGTTGTTGGTGACATTAACATGTGTCATTTATGAGGTCAATTCATGGAAACAACAACCACCGTTACCAGATTGGTTGGCAGGTAATGTTTAACGCTGATTACAACCCTTTGATGTGGTAGGGTGCGCATTTATTCGAAGGAAACTTCGAGCTGACTTCGTGTTCTGTGTTGAGGCATATTTTGCGGTCATCTCTGCGGTTAGACTCAACTGAAATTGTTCGAGGTTGATAGGTTAGCCAACAATGTTCAGCTTTCATGTAATATTAGTTCGGAAGGCAGTAAAGTTGATGGATTCAATGATCAAATCTTATGTGATGGAACTCTTCCACTTGAGTTGTGCTTGAACTCTCGCCGGAGTTGGAGGTTATCGTCACATTATTTCATTAAAACTGTAGCATCTGTTACGGGAAAATCTTTAATTGCATGTTGTATGTTTAATTTTAAGCTAACGAAAATCGTAGCAGAAAAATTGCTTGTTGGAGGCAGACGTTCAAGTGGTCATGGTAGTGCTTGGGGTGGATTTGGATCGAAATTCGGAGACGCAGTGGATATATTCGATAGAGGAGAATTCGGACATGCTTTCGGTGACCATGATCATATTGGTTACATTTTTGGGGATAGAGGTGCAGCGGATCGATTTTTCGAATTTTTGAGACACGCCACCGAGGAGCATATTGAAGGTGCTCTCGAATCTGGAGGACATTCTTCTAATGGTGAGTGAATGCATCAGTTTTTTTTTCTTATTGCTAAAATGAGTGTTTTAAGATTTGCACTTTGTTTTATTGTCTTTGAGTTCACTGTCAATGAAATATATTACGAGTAAATATTTTGAAATGGTTGATTCATAGCTATGAACTATTTTCAGATATGGAAGGAACGAAGAAATATTCGTACTTTACGCAGGGATCAGGTCCTAATGGATTCTATTCGAGAGGTTATTTTGGATCCAATGGTGATAACTTATTTTATTACCGTTTAGCACTTAGTATATTTTATGGCCTTTTGAAACCGTTTTCAGATTTCGGATTCCTGTTTTTGTATTTGGCGAGGAAAAAATGAAATAGAGGTGAAGTAGGAGGTGTAAAGAAATATCAAATGATGATGAGGGACTAACTGGCATGTTAAAACAATTCATTTTGAACTTTTTCTATGCTAGAAAGTCCCGAAATTTTTAGAAGCTTGAATTAGTTTTTCTCGTTTCAAGTAACCGATGAACGGAAAGTACTTCAATTTCGAGGCACCTGTCATCCTTTACAAAAATATCTGTAAACGAGCATGTTAATGACTGAACCTTCTTTAAATAAGCACAAGTTATAGTTTTCTTATTAAATTAGATATTTTGTTCCGATTTTTCAAATTTATGAAATGAGGATGTGAATGGAATGAGTTTCTTTCATGGTTATACTTTTTTTTACTATCTTTGTATTCAAAAAAATTGCCCTCAGCAGATATTGAAGTGGACGTTTTAATATGCTTGTTGTGTTTTAAGTACATCTTAGTAATTGAATTTAATAAATGAATCGAAACAAATAAATTGGTGAATCGATCCACTGATTATTCATCGACTATTACATATCTTTTCAACAAATCAAGCTGCTGGTCGAAAACCGCTTATGAAAAATTTTGTTGATGATTGTATCCTATGGTTGAGATGCATAGGTTTTGAAAAAAACATTTTAGCTGCTGTGATAAGACATTCGCTACTTCTAGTAACAGTCTTTTTTGAGGCTACGGTCATGAATATTCAAAACTAGCGGCTGTCAAGGATGCCACCGATGGTGCTTACCGGAGGGGTTTCGAAAGCACGGACGCCGACATTGGCCTAGCGCATTCTGCGTGGAATAAGCATTTGGCTCCTAAAGAACGCCGCGGATTTAGTTTGGACCGTGGTGACCCCGTGCAAAGCGTATCTGAACATGGCAAATCGCGACCTGCTGATGAGTGGAAGTCCGTCCGAAGTGGTGATGTCTCTGATCACCATGACCGCCACTGTCAGCAGGACTAATCCAGTTGTGGTGAACCAAATTTGTGGAAAATCGTTGCATCGACTACAGGTTGTTATATATGCAAGAGAGGGTTGAAATGCATAAAAAATAGTAAACGTTTTCCAACTTCTTCAGCAGTCAGCTTCTTGCAGTTTTTATTAACACACTGATGCAGAAAACAACGAAAACGAATGGAGACTATTTCAGAAAATATTTTAATGTTTTGCAAAAACTCCAGTCCGTGATTACGGGAGAAGGAAATTTCCTTACACCCCATTCTCATCGGTCAGCATATTAGAGGAGTCAGTTTCTTCCTCCATCCAGTAAATTATTGAATTATTTTAACCAAGCATTTTCGTGCAGAATTCGGATCTCAGAGCATTGTAATTACCCAGCGCAATGAGCATCAATATGGTATTATCGTCCTAAAGAGCTGACTCAAGCAGTCGGTCAAGTTTCCAAGCACGGGAACGTCGTGTGTGGAAATGTGCGGTATCATAGTTGGATCGAGTATGACAAATATGATTTTTTATGTCTCAAATGTTTTGTTGGGGATTTTTTAAGATATTTTTGAATGATGGTTTCGGATTCCGACCTCTTCTGAGCGCAAAGAAATATTTATTGGTAAATATAATATTGCGAATGGCACTACTGATTGTTCGTAACACGGTACATCGCCGATGCAGGTTGATTCTTTCAATTGTGTGAATTCTTATGTGGCTCTCCGAAATGACAGATCGGTGCAATTACTCTTTACTTCAAGCAGCAATTGCGCGATACAACGATCATGCGAGCAAGTCTCTTGTATCATGCGAACAACTCAACCGAACCTCAGTGGACGTGGCTTCTTGTACCTGAAACTAGTTGGAAGCTTAAATGTCGCGTTTTTTTCTTTTTGAGGCTTGAAATCCTTCAAGTGGATTCCAATTCCTGCGCATCGAAAAAATTGTTAACTCGTCTACTATGGATAAACCTCAGGCTTAGGGACCGTACCAAGAGCGAATTTCAGAAGAAGACTCCACTTTTCCGAAGCAGTTTGTCTTTTAGAACAGGAACTGAGGTCGTCATTAAATGGCTAAGCAAAACTGAAACATCGCTTTCGGAATTCGCAGGTTTCGATGGAAGCCGAAGTTTACATATTTTGACGAGCAAAATGAAGGATCGTGGCTATGTTTCCAGCAGACTGATTCGAATATAAAAATCGAAGAAAACAATGCGACTTTCTTGTTCGACAATGACGTCTAAAAATATATCGCCTCCCGTAAAAAGAACCCAGCAAAGTGAGTCCACTATTCAGGTTTTAGTTGTACAATAAACAAAGTTATTAACGGTGATTGCATGGCGTCTGTTTGGAAGAAATTTTCGTCGTATCGTTTGAAAGGATGTTATTATGTAGTAGATGTATGTGCGTAAACAATCGTATGTGCTAAGCGCAAACTCACTGCAAGCATAAATTGCAGGAAATTGCGCATTCATAATGACTACAAAGAATACCGACACAAGATATGGAAATGACGTGATCCCATATATTCATTATAGATCTAGTGGAACGCCATAGTGCTTTTGGATGTGAACACTTGCGAATTACATTAAAAAAGTATTAAAAAGCGCAAAAATTGTCATGTAAAATTATGTCGCTGTATGAGAGCAACAGCTTTTTATGATAAAAAATGCCTCTGAAAGGTTATAACTGAAGCATTTCATATATAAATGTATTCTCTGGTCTTACTTACTAATCATTACTCATTGCCCATTACTCGAGTCGTTACTATTCATCCAGTCTTTTAGTTCTTTATCGATAAATTTGATTTTTTTCTCTATTGCTCGTAGAATTCTCGACAATAACCCACAATCCTGAGAACCTTTGAGCTGCGCAATCCATTGGTGAAACTTCCGTTGGCTTTTGCGTCTTTATTTAACGGGTTTAAAGTGGTCGATTTCTTTTTTCAGTGAGGTCGTCGGGAATCATTAAGCGCAAGTGCGAAAAAACCCATTGAAATAACATTGCGCGATCGAGAATTCTTCGGTCTTGATTGTTCATGCGATTAGTTGTTATCCATAAGTGGATTTTTCACATTTCGTGAATTTTCATTATCAGTGCGAATGAACGAAAAAACTATCACAAAACAGGAAATCAATATTTTCTAATTTCTCCCTTTAAATCTGCTTAAAAATAAACATATCAAGTTCAAATAAACCTACTGATAAATGATCTTGCTATATATCCCATCGGAATGTTTGTTGCAGCACAGAACGGGTTCCTAACACTTTCTAATTTTCCTACTAAACAAGCCTATGGCCACCTTCTTGCCGGCGTTTTTGATAAATCAAATCCGTCAATTTTCACACCACCATCGAATCATTTCAACCTATAGACTGTGGCAGCTCTACTGAACAACATCTATTTGTTCGGACTCTACCTTCGCGGAAATTCTCTTTGCTGTTATTCGCCACTTATGACTACGTTACTCTAAAAATTTTTTTCCAGCATCACGACCTCAAAGTAGAAAAATAAATAAGTAAACACACAAATTTATCCAAGACAACCCGTATTCTACTTTTTGATTGATGTAATCTGAACGATAAATTAATCCCCAGATAATTTATCGATTGAACATGCGATAGAAAATGAACTCCTTAACTGAAAATTTTAGAGTTCCGAAGTGAAAATATATTAAATACTCTATAACCACTCTCTTTAAACTTTTCCGCTCCATTCGGTCCGGATCCATTCCATTTCCGGTTCAAATTATTTTATTCTGACCACCTAGTGAGTTTAAAGAGTCGTCCATTTCACCCATATTTTCAGCAGCCTTACATAGCCTTGAGCACCAAATTTTGAGAACAGGACTGCTTCTTCATGAAGTGCCACTTCATGTTCCTCATAAGATGGTCATTCAGTTCCTCATAAAATGAACGAATATTGCGTGTAAAGATGGTCATGAATGGCATACTTATAAGCAATTAGCATTCTACGTTTCAGGAAGAAACAAAGAGGCGGGGAAGCAATCTTATTTGTGAGTATTGCTTCAACGGTTTTGAACGACACTTCAGAATCGTAAGAATGAAATGAGAGCTTAGTTCTGCAATACGACTGCACCTGCATACTATCGAATTTTTTGCAAATTCTAGTTGAATTTCGCCGAATCATAAGCTTTTATCCTGGAAAGCTCAAAATTGATGTTCTATTTATTCCTCTTGTGAATAAAACGGAAAAGAGGGAATGAAGAGGTGATAATGTAGACGAATAATTTCATGTATTTATGAATATAAATTAAAGCACTAAGAAATAGGAGTAAAATTATGTAGAACCAACTTTAGAATCCTTCCATCGAACAAGTCGCGAGTTGCTCGAAGAAAGTTGAGTGTATCGAGTGGTGATTGCCCCGCATCAAATTCATAAGAGCTTCTGGCTGCAACGGCAGTATCATTTTTTTGGACTAAGAGACCTTTTTAACAAAAATTCGAGTTGAGTGCATTTCTCCAATCATACAATCGTCACTTTTATTCTTGCCCAAGTGTTGAACGTCGTTTCAAGTACTAAGAACCACACTTTTGAAAAGCGCTCTTCAGCAGTGAGTGAAGACATTTTCCAATATTTAGGCTGAAATGAAAAATCTCTATGTTGATTTTTTTTCTAAGTGCGTAAGCATTCGTTTATCGACCTGACATAACCGCGAACCTAATTTACGCGCAAATCTCTCCGCATCGAAGCGACCGTTAACTCATATTTTTTCACCTCTGCGCTCCACAGCCTCACTAAACCAACAGGAATAAAGGGAATATTGTAGCTGGGATCGATGTCCAACAGCTGATATGAAAATCGCTGCAGAATCATTCATTGAAAAGATCACCAACTGTTGCAAAAATACCATACTTGTCGAGTTTAGGTTCTTCACCTAGGTTATCTAGTAATTGCGCAACGTGACAAAATCGAATGTGCATTTTATTGCCAACATTCAAGCAGCTATTTCCCTTTATCAATACTACAGGGCGTCAATAAGCTACCAGCACACCACCTGATTATTGCATACATAAGTGTTGATAGCTGCTCAATGAACTGCCAGTTCATCATTTCTCAGCTAACTGTAGCATCAGTCACAGCGTTAATCAACTGCAGTATACATCAAGGCTTGAGTTGGTTGGTCAATTATTGGATTATCTTTTATCAACCAACTTCAATGTGTCACTGCTATAAACGTTTCTATGAACTTAGTTTTCATCAGCTGTATTCTCTTATCAGCTTTGCGATTGCTTCCTCGTTTATAAATTCAATTGCTATTACTGATATCCATGTATTACTCGCATGGTTGATGCATCTGAAACTTTTAAGAAGCTTTAATATACGCAAAAACTTTTTTTATCAATAATCGCTAGTCTTTGATATGAAAATGGCCGAAGAAATCTCCACTGATTTCCATGGTTGTTCATTTTTAAAGTTTCGGTGGTGCTCATTAATTATACTTTTGTTCGGCCGTAACTTCAACCACGATTATAAACAGTCGAACTCTCATCCACGGCAGATATCAGTAAGCTCACCTGAAGAAGTATGTCCCGCAGACCAAATGCTTAGAAAATCATGGCAATATCGTCTGCTTGATTCTATAGTCTGTATGTTTGTATAAATGTGCCTGTTTGTCTTTGTCTGTCCTACAGATTGACCTCGGAAACATTGGACATAGTGTTTCGAAATTTGGCGGTTGTGATTTAAATCAAATTTGGACATATACCATCTTTCACGTCAATTTCAACTGCTCCCACATGGACTTAAAAGTGCCAAGAAAATCCGCAAACACTCCACAATTTCAGGCTTTCACGTCACATCGGTTAAGATACAAAACAATGAATGATTTATAAAAGACGTTTCCGAAGGATAGAGCGAGCAGAAATACCTAGGCCGTACAATTATAATTTTCCCAGGGCGCTCCGTGCATTTGATATGTAAATTTCATCCATTTTATTCGAAAGCAAGCGAATACAGAAATGCATATTATCCTAACCCTTTGACAGGCTTTTGCACTTGTTCTGTGCTCATATTATATGATCCGGCTATGTATGCACCTGCGTATATTATCATAATGTATGCGTTTTGACCTGTTGGATAGAAAAATTCAGTGTAAACGTATTGCCTGCGACATGGTCTTAAGCTTTCTCATCTAACTGCACTTTCCTGGCAGTATTCAAATTTTCTACAAAATTTTGCGAAGTTGCATATGCAGATGCGTCGTTTATATGCACTACATCTAAGTACATTTGAAGAGGATTTTTTTTTCAGATTCTTCCTAAATTAGTAAATATCCAGTTTGCTGTCATTTCAATGATTTCTTATAGATTCTTATATTATCACATTTGCATAGATGTGATAAATAAGTCTGCTTCTATATGTATGCCACAATATGTATATCATTCAGCTACTGCTTCGCTAATGACCAAAGAAACACACTTCTATGATTGTGAAAATAGGTGAATGCATGAAGCGTTCATCTGTTTCATTTTCCTTCATGCCTCTCCTTCATACACCATACTATAACTGTATTTGATTAGACCAACAGAAATAAAGTTTATTGAACACTCATCGGAATTTATATGTCCGCCGTCTGCGATAATGGAATTGAGGTATTGGTATTACTTTTGAAAATGAATATTTCCGAGACGATTCATGTCAACGCTTTCAATGGGAGCCTGTTTAGTGGCTAGCCATCTTCACGAGGTTAGTACATTTTACCTTGAACTCGTCAGTCTGCTGGGCAATGCATCGATGAGTGTGACAGTTTTTTGTTTTATAAGGAACTCTTCATAAATTCCTATTTCTATTGATGAGTCATATTTCCTCTACCCTTTCATAGGGGTTCTTTTCGGTACTAAGAATAGAAATCCCTGGGAAAGAGGGATGCTGAAAAATTTTCGTGACTTCAGGTATATTTACCAAAGAACTTATGCAATTCGAGAATCTCTCTATGATGAGACTTTTAGCCGATCAAAGAATTCCCATATATAGTCGACAGTGAGTATTTATTAAATTTTTGCAATGCATTGAGTATCTGCTGAACCGTTCGTTTTTGCAACCATGACTTCGTGAATGGCAAAAAATTCCTCAAAATTTCTCTATAATTTATATTTACCAAATATGAAGCGCCTTATGAGGGAAATAATGCCAGGAACCTTATGAATAGCAATTGAATGAAACAGACCAATGAAATGTTGGTTAAGACTTGAGAGAACTGAAAAGAAAAAACAAATGAACACCAAATGAAGGAACTTACGGATAAAGAACGAGTAGCTGAACGTTGAATGAATTAAAAGTATTGAAAGGAGCAGCATAGGGCATCGCATCCACATCAATCTACCAAGCGATTTCGCCAATGCGACGTATTCGAATGCGAAGCGAAGGATCTCGCTGGACCGCCCACTCTCACATCCTTATTCAGCTTATTCTAAAACGAGTTCAAGATTGGTGAGATCTCTGTTTCGCTTTTTGAGTTCAATTCTCACTGAACGATGATGCAGTAATATGAGAGCATATTGAAAAACGAAAATCTGAAATAATGTAACATGGTCGTAAAATATAAAAGTCATCACAAATGCGTACATTATATCCCTGAAGATCGAATAATGAAATTGAGTGACTAGCACCATCCTCCATAATAACCGCGAAGCTCATCCACAACCCTGGAAAGAATTTGAGAAAGTGAATGTGCTCAAACTTTACTTGTATTTTGCAGTCAGTCGAAGTGCACTTTGAATTTGTATTGCGCATCTGGCGGGTTTTCATTTTTGCAATCGGCCAGACTGAAGCAAATGAATGAGCGTTACTATTCTCTCCAGTATTTCAGCTTTTCCGATCAATCACTTCCAAAAACTGCTATCGAATAATGAAAGATGTACAATGCGATATTCATATTTAAAATGTTCTGGTCGCTTTAAAAAATTTGCTTCAAAGAAGTCGTTTTTATATATTTTTATGCAGTTGCGGTTGCAAAACTTATTATCGAAACATTGCATTAAATCTCACTTATATATGAGACTGTCTTTTACCTAATAATCTCAATCCGGCAACCGCTGAGGCATGAGTTCTGAACTTTGCTGGACATATTGTTCACAAGAGTTCCGAACTCTTCACTGTTCGTAATCATATACCTTTGTCTGTTTTCCCACTTCGGGACTATGAAATAAAGTAGCATTTTGCGTACAGTGACCAATTATATATATATTTTTTTTACGTTGGTCGATGTATTTTCGGTGCTATCATAGGCATTTAAAGGTGGAGCAAAATGTCTGCACTTTACAGCTGCCGCAATTTCATTTGACGCTGCTCTCAGAGAGAAAAATTTGTTAAAGATTTTTACCAGCTCTCGGACTAACTCTGCACTGAATGCATTTTTCAGAATTTCGTCATTCGCCCCAAACGCATGCAAGTGATTAGTAATGCGAGAGTAAGGCAGAGGCGAGTTTCATGCCATCACTGTAGGAACTTCGCATATAAAAATGGGATCCCGTCGACCAAAGACGCAGAAGTGAAATTGGATAGAGTAAACAGGCTGTAGAAATAGGGAACAGACTTGGGAATCCAATTTACAATTCATAGACTTGGGAATCCAATTTACAATTCATTTCAGGTCGTTAGAATGTCTAGTAGACTTTTCATTGATATTAGCTCAGCTTGAGATGTCTTTGCGCTCATCTGACACCTAAGATCTATGAGTTTGTGTTCAACTGATACCGGATTTTTCGTCATCTTAAGGATAGAGGCAACTAAAACGGATACTGTGGCATACTTTATCTTCTCCTTTGTTTAGTCTTACATTTTGATTGTTCGTAATTTCACTTGCGAACTGAACTTTTCAGAAAGGCAACAACAACAACAAAAGGAAAATCGTGTGAGGTGCAAACTGATCGCGCACAGTGCTGAGATTAAAAAACTCGTCACAACAATGCCACGTCTGCAAAAGTGGCATACCAACCAGGCTGCTTATTTCCTCGCATTTCACGGCCAAATGCGTTTGTCAATAAATTGCTTTTGCAACAAAACGTATCGAAATGAATCGTTTGTAGAAGGGTTGAAATAGTACAGTATTATTCCATACATTTCATTATTTATTGGCAGGTAATAAACCTGGCTTGTGTGGTAAATGATATCGCCAAGCGAATAATGTAGGACTTTCTTCACTTTTCATTGGCGTTTGAGTCATGCTCTCTTAAAATTGTTCACACTTATGTGAGAATTGTGGTCAGTTAAAAAAACTTATGTGAGAATTGTGCTCTAATATAATAAAAGGAGGTATTCTGGAATAGCTATGGATCGAAATTGCAAAAGAAATATCAGTTTTGATGCATCGGCAGAGATGCTTTTGATTAAATACAAGAAAACATGCTACTCGGATATTACACGAGCGTATTTTATCAGCCTTCGATGCGCTTCCACAAGAGAAGGAAGAACTTGGGAATGATAATGCAAAAATGTTTTTGCAAGGGCACAGAATTTGAAACGATAGTAATAGCTCTGTTCTCGACAGCATATGCGCACTTAAAGAATTGAGATCGATATTAATGAATTAAACAAACTGAATTTGCTAATAGTTGGAGTCATAAATAAGGAAACAATATGCATTAGTTTAAAAAGTAAACAAGAATAATACTACAAATACAGCAATGATTCACGGTCTCTGCAAAGTTAGGCACAAATATTTGCAGCCCCTTTCGTGTAATCTTCTTTGCGAGAGAAATAAGTAGCCACGAAAGTGTTGAGATACGCCTCCAACAATTTCTCCTTCCTCTCTCTTCGTGTTTTACAGTGAGTAACCAACAATTTAAGAACTAGTTCCACTTCTCCGTCTAGCTTTCTGTTATCGTTTAACATTTCATCTATCTGTATTTTTTTCTTTAACACGCTTTCATTGTTATGTTGCATGTCGAACTTCTAGTAGGCCGATATCACTGACTAATTCTCAGTGGATGGTTCTGATAAAAATAGGATGACTCTAATGCGTCGTTATCTTACCTTCTTTTAGATCAGATTAGTGGTAGGTATAATGTAGTTCAAAATCGTTCTGTTCGATGCTGACCTTTAAATGCTGGATCTTCTTTCACTTATTTTGCTTCCTTTTTTTGATCATTCAAAGACACAAATTTGGCAACAATTCTATGGATTCATAGAAATACAGTGCAATATTCGGTTGTTTCTTTATATCTCATCTTTATGCTTGCAGCTGATTTTCGAGATTTTTCATGGAGCTTAACTATCACTGATTTCTTCCCACTTACATTTAAAACCACCGCTTAGTTTATTACTTGAAAAGAAACACATAATGAATCTGCATATAAGAGAGCGTTGGACTGCAAATGCTTTCAGCCATGCCTCATAATGAACTCATATCTACCACTTTTACTGTGAGATAATAGCGAAAACTTCGATCATCTGTTCCTTTCAGACTTCGAAGAGATTCCTTCTATTGAAAAACTTTGCTATCGTTGGGCTTCGTTGAGGAAGAAGTGGGAGGAAGATCTCTTCAACAGTATGTTCATTTAAGGGGCCCTTTTAAAAAAAAGAAGTCTTCATCCTTCTCAAATTTCTCAGAATTTCGCAGTCATTGCAAAGAAAATACTGTATCCACATGGTGATAGCAACGAAACATGGAATAACGTTGAATGCATTCGATCACTTCGGTCTATTTTGGTGGCATAATTTTTCTGCTGTATTCTTTCCAAAGATCAAATCAGTGAATACTTTATTCATTAAAGGAATGGTGAATCAATGTTAAAACTGTAGGATAGAATGAGAATCATCAACGAGAAGCCGAGAATGTGAAGACAACGACAACACCGCTTAACCGAATCGCAGTGGGCGTGGCCCAAGACCTCGCTTCATCGTCCTGTAATCACGGTACTCATGTGGCACTAATGCGGCACTAATGCTGAAACTGTTTAATAATATTTTGGACCCTTTTTTATTTTCATATTACTTTCGAAGTAAATGGCACTTCTTATTTCATGGTTCACATCCCTGATCTTCTTGTATCTCCTACTAGTCAGAAATGGAGTGCTTGTATTTTTGGTTGGTTCAAAACAGCGTTTCGAAATCGATCCTAAGGAATTTTTCGGATATTTACAATTCGCGGTAGTGCAAAGAACCTTTCGAAGAGGAATGAAAACCAGAGCCCTCCGGAAGAACCAAACATGCAGTGCAAGAATTAAAAACAGTCAATTTTACCTCTGTTCTTCCAGCAAATTGAAGAGATCAGCATCCGGAATATTTGCTCGGCTGCCGTACTGACTCACTGAAAATCCCAAAATTACCATCGTTGTTGCTCTAAACGGTTTCTTCATTAGTCGATGTCGCTATTCGCGAAAAGCCCCATCGCGGCTCATTGAAGATAGCTGGAGCAAAAAAATGGCTAGCCGCCTCTGCGGCGCCAACGATATGCGGAAGCGGTGATGAACCCAGCGGAAAGAGGGACGCAGAAACTAGACGTTTCAATAAAAGAAAGGTAACTTTGCATACATTAGAAGAAACTGAAAATGGAGCCATGGAGGGGATAACGGAATCTACAGACCAAAAATTCAGCATTCGAGCTTTATTGAGTCACTCAGTGAGGAGCCCCGGTCAGCAGCTCAAAATAGCTTCTTTTTGCCGTCCATAATATTGCACCTTCGTCGCAGTAGCGTACCTTCTGCAAACTTTTTGCTGTTCATAATATTGTATATGCCGTCAGTTCCTGTATTTCGCTTCCTCAAGGCTGCTCCTACCGTAAATAGGGCCACATTGCATCACCGAATTGCTGAATGCAAGTCGCATACTCTTAAAGAAACATTTCTTTTTTCTTCGTTCGGCACACTCGGAGTTTGGTTCCTAATTACAAATATACAATCAAAAGTAGCATAAATTGAAAAAATTTTTTTTCTTCGAGCTCACAATCGCTGATTACATTATATGCGTTTCTTATTTTCAATGAAATATGTGGCAATTTATTGAAAGGAGATGCAGTTTAGCCTTTCAGTTTATTCCACCATGATATGTTGAGAGATTTTAACGCTGGTCTCATCTATTGTATACTGGTGCGTGCTGTTCAGACAAATAGCATTTCAAGTCACTAATGAGCTATCGCTGCGAGATTGCTGCGTGGCATCCTGAGCCAGAATTGTTGGCCAATTTGATTCATTCCTGCACGAGTTGTCGGATCGTTTGCTTATCCAGACATGTATAAGTTGTTTATCTTTGGCGATATTTGTTGCAACAAATACCCTCTCCTTAGTGTCATTAATGTAGGAACTGCAGCTTCTTTGCAAATTTATTAGCCTCAGGCAATATGAAACTGAGGACGAGACCTTTCATTTTAGCTGATTTTGTTTCGATGTCGATAAAAATTCGAATTTTTAACGAACAGTTCATATGTAGGTGGTGGCTGATTTATAATGACGCCTGATAAGGATTTGCGGCTATTCTCGTCATTGTTTCAAGGCATTTTGTGCTAGCATTCTTTGAGAAGGATATTCACTGCCACAATTGTTGTGTTGTTATATTTTGATTACTTTCAGAAATTCATTTTCCAGCACTTTGCGGCCGTTTGTTGTTTTTAAAATGTGTTCTTTTGAGTTGAACGCTGAAAGGAAACGGTAGAGATCGTCAAGCTTTTACGCGTCAACATTCGTTGAATAAACGAATGAGATTTTAGCTGTAGGATTCCTAACATATAACGAGTTTTCAAACAAGAATTTGAAATAACTACTTCACCTCACATCACATTCCCAATAGTGTGTGATAAGTATCTTCTGTATACCGTTTTGTTCCTCGTAAAACTTAACGATGTTTCCTGTGACATTCTGAGCGGTGATGATTTCAGAATATATCGTCCACTCCACGATCTTGTCTACAACTCCCAAGTTCTCCAAAAGACCTTCATGTATTCGCCTGATAATCGGAATCATGGCAGTGATATGTTTCTCAAGAAGAATGCATAATACATTTTGAGTTTTACAGCATAGATATACCAGGCACTACCGAAGTTGCATACTGCTGACCTATTAAAAATATATTCCTGTATGACCCCTTTATTTGATTTCTGGTATCAGGCTAATAGAGAATGGTCCGAAAAGCTTTGTTTGCACTGCTTGTTGTGGAGCTTACCGGCACACACACAACAAAAATTACACTATCAAACTGAAAATCTTAAATCTGAAATTAATGGGATAACTCGAGCTTAATTTGACTTGATTCTCTGATAGAAAAGTGTATTCGACTTTCCTGACGTCCCACTCTCAGTAATGTTTCACTTCTTTACTCCACAGTCGACAAGGATGTCAGATTTAGCCCGTTAAAAACCTTAACAGCACAAATAATATTCTGCATAACATGTATTTTAGCGTTGTGTGAGTTAGGAGTCTGCTTCCGCTCGATTTCCTTAATTCTTTTACTCTTGCAGCTTTCCAGACTGAGTTGGCTCGACCATTCATTATTGTTGATCTCAAGTGTTCCTCTCGATTGGAACTGCTCTTTTTTATTCATGCTCACAGAATTTCATACGTTTCTCCAATCCTAGGCTTTGATATAGACCGCTTATTTAACAACGCATTATGCACCAAGTACCATTTATCAGATTAGGTAATGATAAAGTTTAGAGCGTCAAAAATTTCACATTTAATATCGTACAAATGAATTAAAAAGAGAATCATTTCTAGTTCAGAAGGGCTAAAATAGCAGAAGATCTTTGCGAATTAACTGCTTAAAATGAACGGCTGTGACGACATCTTGTGAATGAGTGATATTCGATGGTTGAATGAAGATTCAACAATTATAGGGGAAAAGGAATGAGAAAAAATGAAGTTTAAAATTAATGGGGGAAATTTTCGTTGATGAAATTCGATAAAAATTTTCTAATAAACAGTTCCCTGAAATAAATATCTATTTTTACAATTTCTGTGGTCGAGAGATGAACGTCGATCATCCGGAGCTGTGATGGAGAGAAAATTTCTGAAAATGTCAGAGAGGAGGACTAAACGTGCTAGAAGAGAAAATAGGTGCAATGAAGAGGAGGGTGGAAATGAGAACTTTTACACGTCGTGGTTCGAAGAAGCAGCTCGGTTAAGCATTCGGACGGAATTATACGGGCCAGAGAATAGAAACGCTTCTCCACTTCTATCAAAAAAAGTAACTTACGAAGTCTGTAAACGAAATCAGCATCTGAAGATGGCAAAGCGGCAGAGATGCATCCAAATATTGCGACAAGTAGCAGAGGAACGATCACGAACGTCGTGCAAACGGTACGCATCGCAGATGAACGACTAAATGGTGACGTCATATGAGTTGGCTTGTGCTTATATAGAGAGACCAGCCGTATAGGCGATTGAAACGGTGGTGGATGATTGACATACTCATCGTCACAAAAAGCAACGAAGCCACTCTTTTGGCCTCAAGAACAAATGCCGCTCAATGAAGCATAAACCCGTATTGCCAACCTGCACTGCCCTTCATGACTATAATTCGCCGTTAGGATATGCTTCAGAAGCTCTGAATTCAGTAGACAAGCTTGACGCTTATCCTCATATCTCTCAAGAGACTTGAGAGACGTAGCTCATTGCTACGATAGAATATTTCTGTTTGTGTACTGTTTCTGGAAAGTTTTAACGAGTTTTTCCCGCGATCAATTCCTTCGTTTTATTGGAAGAAGTTACAAAAACGACCATTCAATGGAAATTTTCAAAAATAAATTGTATAGCTCATATGCAGATTAGACGTGCTGAATTTTTAACTGCTATAGAAGAGTGAATTCGCGCAGTGCATTGCGCGTCGCCCCCTACAACTGTGTCACTGAACTCTGCGTTAGTTATATGTATTTGGGTATTTTGGTGAGAAGAAGCCATAGGTATTCAAATGTAATGAAAGATCTGGGCGAATTTTATATGGTTAGATTTTGATTCCTGCAACTTAGATTACACAAAAAAGCCAACTTCGCGAAATTTTTACGAGCGATCGGATTAATGAAAATGTGAAACGGTTACTAGTGTGGGACATAACATTCGTTGGCAACATTTGAAACTCCTTTAACAGTGGATCGACTCGTGCTCACTTTTGGCACACCTTTCTTGTTGCTGATCCGAGGTGCAATGAATGAGCGTTTGTTGTTGATATAAGTAAAGAATACTCGTAGAAGTTTATATATGTGGATTTCTCTAAATAACATTTTATTGTAGCGTTTTTCTGCGCAAGACCAGAATATTATTCCGAGCAATAAATCGCCATCGATGAGTTCAATCGCTCTGAGGAATGTTTGATGGATAAAATGACAGTGCGAACTATGATTTCGTTGGTACTCGGCTGTACTAAATGCATTCCGCATTTTTTTGCTCGTGAGATTTTTCCTAACCTCGAAGCCTTTGTGTTAGATAGATACAACATTCTTTTGGGAAACAATAACAATAACACAGGTTGCAAAGACAATATGTGTGGAGGATTTACCTCTAAATATTGCGGAATACGTAGGGACTGCGAGAACTGCCACTTAAGACTCCTTATAACCGATAGTAGAAGGTACCTTGTAGAAAAAGCAACACTGCATAGCTTTCATGCATTCAATGGTGCTTAGAAAATTTCATTCGAAAGCATAAGAAAGCATGCACTAGTGATCAGCCTTCAATAACGTGGTCGTTTGACGGTGACAGTTCTGCGCAATACGAAAAACAGCAGGGCGAACACGGTTGCCTAATACGTTCAGGTGGAGGCAGTAAATATCTAGTGGCGAAAGAATATGCTCAGAAAAGTGCTCGTTAATTAAAAAGCCGATTGGAAGGTATAAAAAAATCGCTGATTTGGATATATATAGACTAACAAAATACATCAGCAGCGCTTAGATTTTAGGAAATGCTTCTAACAAACGAATGGCGATCACCTCTTTGGGAATCTTCCGTGGATTCAAGGGATCCCACTAGTC
This sequence comes from Parascaris univalens, assembly GCA_037576465.1. Classification (NCBI taxonomy): domain Eukaryota; kingdom Metazoa; phylum Nematoda; class Chromadorea; order Rhabditida; family Ascarididae; genus Parascaris; species Parascaris univalens. The sequence goes on from CM075173.1 coordinate 4,853,286, forward strand.
TCATTACTAATCCAATAATCTCGTGTGGGAACTCTATTATCTTTAAGGGAGCGAAATCTGCTGAGCAGAAATGTAAAAGCATATATCGCCCTAATAGCATGCAGTTTCATTCATTCCAAACATTCATTAAAATTATTTCAACTTTGTATGAGGACATTCACTCAATTTTTTTTGCAGTGAGGAAAAATAAACAAACTTTCTCAGCTGATGTAAATGCAAAATCATTATGGATAAAACGAACAGACGCATTTTTCACACCGCCAGCTAATCAAACTCGGCCATGCTTCTGATATGTCAGCTATGAAAGTCGAGAGCCATGAAGGGGCTACACGAAGATCTGACTTTTCTAGAAATTCGGTTGCACAGCTTGTGCGAATTAAATCTGTGGGCCATGAAGCATTAAAATGCGCCTCATCTCTGGAAGGAATGGGATTGACTGCAGAATGCTATGTCTCAGACCATACCCTTTCACTACCTTCTGTTCACTTTAAGCTGAAGAGGAGTTCTGTTGACCTTGCATGCACATCGTGTTTCATTTAGAATCACTGCTTCAACCAGTACTAACAACGGCTATGCCATGATTTGCTTTAGCTAGTAAATACTTCACGAATTTTTTACTGCATACTGCTTCCTTGAATGTGTCGAACTCAGACATTTATGCATCACGCTCCACACTTCGATAATGCGTCATCCACCTCTTTCTTTCATATTTCACGAAGCTTGCAATGCTATCGCGTGCATTCTTGCAACACTGTTGCGTAAATACGGCGCTGCTCAAAAAAGTTAAAATAACGTTACTGATGTGCCTACTTAGAATGCGCAACCGACCGATCCACTGTTATTAAGAGGCCAGTAGAGATCGACATTTTCACTTCGTCCAGACGTTTAGCCGAACGCATCAACTCGAGCGGTAAAAACAATATTTTATGACGTGCATCAGAAAAGTAAAAATTGCAGCTTCCTCCCGCCCTCCAACGGATCCACCTCTTCTCTCCATCTCGTCCCTGTTCCTGTTCTCAGTTTAAGAGATCTCCCTTTAGCTATAAATCTTCAAGTGCAAAGACATTTATCTGAAGAATTCTAAAACAACGATTCTATTGCGCAGTTCCATTTGAGCACGAAAAATGACCATGAAAAAGAACATCAAAATCCTCAGCGTGAGATGGAATTACTTTAAACGATCAAAGACGCCGTTGTAGGCCAAAATTCAAATCCAAATTTCCCCATCGACCAATCTCATAGTCGCGTTTTTCATTTATAACAGCATATCTATAGCAGATATAAGTGAGCCTAGTCGTGCGGTTTTTTGAGACTAATTTTGTAGGCATCCCTACGCTGACATTCAATAGATTGATTGCCCCACTGATTAGACGCCTCCATAAATTCTGTATCGAACGATCATGGCTCCTTGAAACTGTGGATGAGTACATTGAGTAGAGTATGGAATATAAACAAATCACTACTCAGCACAGATGACGCTTCTGAATGTCGCAACAACTTTGCAGGATCGTTTGGGGTAAATGACCTTTAAAGGTGAGAAATTATGACGATGGGATTTTAGCCTTTTTCTAGTCAGTAGGAAGGCATACAGAATTTGGGAATTAATTTGTTCAAGAAATTGTTTGCAATAGCTGCAGTCAACAGAGAAACAAGAAAAACTGAAACGAATCAATGGTTTGCTTGTTCAAACTGAGATTCTGAAAATAATTCCCTTTCCTTTCGTTAATGAAAAAAATATTTGCAACTTAATCGAATATGATTCTTGCTCAACAAAAAGCGTCCCTAAAAGCGTGTAAATCGAAGCAGTGCAACCCTAACTACCTCGCCATAGCACAGGACTACCTACAAGTGTAGAAATGTAGGATTGCTATAGCATAAAACAGTGCACGTGAGCGAACAGAATGCTGTGGATCCAAGCGTCCAGGATTTGCTATAGAACCTGCTAAGCAGTAAGGCGCCAATAGTTGGCTACGCTGTAGAAAAAGAAGACAAATACAGCATGAGAACGTCGATGTGCCTCAAAAGTAGCAAATGAAGTTCCACGCCAGACATTGCTCAATTTACTCTAGTGTTTTTTAATTGAGTCATATATTTTAACGCACATTTCGTAAATACTGCGAAAGTGCTTGCTTTTTTTCGACGTATCTTCATCATTCATGAGCCATTTACGATCCCATTGAGCGTCTTCAAATCCCTGATGGTGATTTTTATGATACCACTCTTGGTCAAGTGATATTTCAATGATTTGGAAACGATTTCTGGACCACTTCTATTCATAGCAAAAATCATCTCTCTTATATCACAACCATTGTTACCCAACTAATATTTTACGATAAATGGGACTTTTATGGAAATTACCGAGGTCATCCAGTATTTCCTATTTTAGATTCGAGTTAAAGTCCATACTGTTCTTTCGATGCAGGTGTATTTTTTATTAGGGAAACTAAGAAACCTTCACTGGAAGCTTCTATAAAATTGGCATATATTCTTGCATCACGAAAGCACTTCAAGAAAACACATCTTTGCGGAAAACTGCTTTATTGGAAAATCCCCTCGATTTCTCCTAAAAATTGAAAACCCTCTCATGTGATTTAATTTGCTGAAACAGACGTTAAGCCGTACTGACTAATTCTGTTTTAGTTATTATCACATCAGAACTTGCAAGTGTCCCTCAATACCGGTTCTACAGGTGCCTTTACTACAACTTCCACACTAGACCATCATATCCATGCACCAACTTGTTTACTATATCATCCCTTATTGTGAAAAAATGGATATTCGTCCATCAAACTTTTATTGAGAATCGCGTCGACGTAATCACACTTCTGATATTGTCCGCGATTTTTTTACTTCCGAGAAAATTTTAAACGAAATGCCACAAAAACGGAGCTAAATTTTTAGGAGCTTATCTAGTGGATTACACTACGGCATCATTTTTACTAGAAACAAGCCTAAATTCGAAAGACGTTTCTCGTTTATTAGTCAACCACATCAATGAAAAGATGAACTGTAGCTTTATTTGTAAGCTCTTTTATTTTTCACTACCTTCCATTTAGGCGCCATTCTGCTTCCGATTTCAGATCTGCAGAAGTTGGTCGACACTGTTGCAAAACGACCAATTCGCTGGTCATAAATTCCGGAATTTCATGTCATCCTTCAAAGAGCATCCTTCAATGTGACCACTCAAGTTATGTAAAAGACGAATGCAGCAATGCAATTTGTGTAGAAACATTACAATGGCGAACAAAAACGAGAGTATATTCAAGTCAAAAAACTGCAAAAATCCAAATGGATGCATTGCAAAAACCGATCACCACATTAGTTACTTTTGCAAACAACTAAAAACAACAAATACTGCGATGTGAGATCCTCCGCTGAGCTTCTTACTTCTTCAAAATATTAAAGTACTTTTTGGAGATGGGATACTTAAGGCGTTTAGTGAAATAAACGCCACTGTGAGGATTTTATAGTAGCTTAAGATAAGCAAAGTCTGTCTTCAAAACCACCCCAAATGAATGAAGAAATATGATATCCCATATAAGAAATGCCAAGAATAAATCTTTCAAATGCCCCTAATGTTACCGAACGCCAGGATAAGTCCACGAAATGCATATAAAGGATGAGGCTATCAATTTCCACAAATACAATGCAGTCGTATGGTCATAGCTCCACCTTCATATCCTCCCAAATATACCTACAGATTCTAAAATAATGTTATGAAAAACTTCTGCATTAAACCCTAAGTAATTTAAATTCAAATACGTTTCGTTCGTTAAAATTTTAAAGTCTGTGAAATTTGCATCTCCATTACACCTCTCATTATTTAGTCAAATGTTCCCTACATCCTCCTTCATTCTCCATCTTTCTTAATCCAACACCTCAGCTTATTCAAGGCAAATCATAACCAAAGTGAAATCTCCTAATTCCCCCATTCCCTCACCATTATGAATTTTCGAAAACGTTTTTTATGAATAATTAAATTTTTCTGAAGAGTAGAAATCGCAAGCGTCGAACCTCCCAAACCACTTTCTCATCGGACCAATGGCAGCGGAAGTTTAACGACCAACTCGTCTCATGAAATGAAAAGTAAATCAAAACACATATGCTGATCACTCCCTCTCTCATAAAACCTAGCACGATTACCACGGATGCCGATCATTAGAAAAAGTCACAAATTTATGTCCAAAAACAAAAAAATACATTCCCTGACAAATATGCAAATGAAACATGAGTGATTTGATCATACGTCAGGTCCTTCACCACCCGGCACAAGCATTGTGATATGATTGCCGTTTAAGAGGATCGTGTCCAACTTGGTTACGCGTTTCCCATCAACAGTATTCTCATATTCGACGACATCCTCCAACACCATATTCACGTAGTCATCGAAACCCGTTAATGTGCCAACTATTTCCTTTTCACCTAAAATATCATTGTTTTCGTCACTTCTTCTCCCACTTTAGCAAAACTGAAACGTTGCGATACTGCAGCATTTATAGATTTTCCTCCTCTTTAAATTGCTCCACTCGTCCGACTATATGCTGCCATGCTGCGACTCTCCAGTTACGTTATCATCCATCTGATAAAACACAGCTGAGGGAAGCATCCCTCTTGTACACTCTCAAACTGCTTGCGTGTTGATAAACGTCAATAATACTACTATCGTCAGATTGTATAAACAAATGTGCCAACAATTGTCGAAGAGCTTTCAATTCAAAGCCCGAATTGAACGAATGCAAAGAGCTGCATCTTAAATGAAAAGCTCTGTTTCGAGGTTATAGCTCACTTACAATATCCATAAAAACCAATAAAATGCAGTAAGTTATTTCACTAGGTCAATGCAGTAACATGGCCGCCCCATTAAACTGCAATCGACGCCATCATACCGTCTCTTTTCGACCATTCACTATTTCTTCAACTTCAGATTCGTTATCTTCGCCCATATTGGAAAGCACTGCCTTTTTCCTTTAAATCTACGCCACTTCCGAAACGCACAATGCAATCAGCTCAAATGATGAGTCTGAAGAAATACAAACCTTTCATGATGACCCAAATACGCGAACCGATGCATTTATCAACCAACTCCAACGGCAACAACGTTGATGGATTAGTAGCCGTTGAACTTGCCATATCACCTAAATTGCTCCAGCATTAAAAGAAAATCAGCCGGGAATAATTTTACTCGTATGCATTAGAAATTCACCTGGCCAATCAATGATGTTCAGGCTACGCAAAACGCTCATAGAGGAGTGTCAAAATTGCATGGATTAACCCACTTCCCGAGTCGAACAACCCACCAAATATTCCAAGCCATGTGTCATCAAAGTAGAAATGCCCTTTTCTTTTGAGTCTCAGGCGAATTCTAGAAACTCAGTTGGAACGATTATGATTAAATAATATGATTCCCCTCTCCTGTTCCACATCTGCAATGACCCCAGTCGACCGAATACTTCTCTTGCATAGGAAAATCGGCTATTTTCAAGAAAAAAAAAACCATCGTTCCCCTGAAACTTTGCATCCAAGCCGACCTCAAATACCGTTTTCACTCTGGAAGCAACCGTTCGGGTCAGAGTGCCACTTCCTCGTTTCACTTTGAGCAGAAGCAGGGAACAAAAAGACTACATGATACCGAAGGTGCGGAGTCAAGGAAAATAAACGCGAATACAACGCAGGATGCCCTACTCCTGAAGAGAACGCAATTCACGTTCTTCTAAACAAGCATTACTGCGTTAAATCGAGTGGTTGCAGGATAAGTTATAATCCATTGCTATTCATGTCAATGCATTTGAAAAGTCCTACGAAGCAAACCCTTCTACCAATCCCGATCTGGTGTAGTTGGAAAAGTGAGGGCTTTAGGCCCTAAGACAGTGCACATTCCCTTTAGAGAGGACAATCTCTACGCAGCTTTGAGAACAAAACATTCAAACGACAACGACTAGGCCCACTGATCGAACGCATCCGTTTTCCGCCGCGGACTCACACACCCTCTGGCTAAAACGTCTCAATGACCACCTCATAAATGACAACAGTTGTTCTCCCCTTGGTAAAGAATACGTAAACATTAAAAAATGCAGACCTAGCAAGAGAAAAACGCTCGCAGACGTGCTGAACTGGCATTTGGTCCAACCACCCCGACCAACTTGCCTCACGTCTTCGCGCAAGGCAATGTAACTAGTTACTAGTACTGCCACGATGCTCTACACTTCTGAGGAAAGAAGGGAAAGAGTGGGAAAAGAAGCCCGTCCTCAGATGCAGTTTATTCTAACCCATCCTCAGCTGATGAGCTTTTTAATCCCCTGGACCATACACACGATCGTTGAGATGAAGTGACTAAAATAAACAAACAACTGAGAGTGAAGTAGTAAGTAGCATGATGCGAACAAGAATAATCGCTATCGATGTCCTACAAAAAATGAGAGAGCAAGAATGCAGCAAACTTTTATGAACACGATTAGTGCGCAATAAGAGGGCAAAACACGGAAGCCATACACTCAAAGGAACCAATTAAAACAATGTGAACACCGATCAACAATTCCTACATCGCCAGCAATGAGCCAAGTACCCTCCACCATTAAGCGATCCAATTATGAATAATATAAACAATCTAATTCAAAAAAACCCAACAACAACCTAGAATCCTTCGTGATTTCTTAGAATTAACGCTCAAAAACTTCGACTAATTATATCAATAAAGCTAACGACATAATGAGGAAGGAAAAGGATGATAAGAAGGAAGAAGTGGGAGATGGAGGATGCACCCTCATCATCGATAAGTCAGTCGATCACACAAGCTCAAAGCTGGCAGTTACGCAATCTACAAACACAGATGAACAAATTAAACTGATGAGAGACAAGCAATGATTCCACTTAAGCAATTACGAATCATGACGCTTAGATAAAACCGCTGAAAAACATTCGAACAATGCAAAAACCTTCATAAACGTTAAAAAGGAATAGTCTCTTCATTTCGAAAAGCCATACTGCTGCATAAGTGGTTAAAATACGGCTGATAGCCCGCAAGTGATAAATGGACGGCTCGATACCCGGAAATAAATGGAAATGACTGATGGCCTGCCTACAGATGGTTGTGAGCTTGCAAACTGCAGAAAGGTTACTAAAGAGTTAGCATTAAGTGGAAATGAGTGGCTAGCAGCCCGATGAGCAGCGATTGAATCACGAGCATCTCTTATTACCCACACTCATTATGGACACGAACCAAAGAAAACAAAACATTGTTGTAATAACGAAAGAGAATTTATGAATATCGGTGCAAATGTCAATGATAATAAAAAAAGAACAGAATCTTCGACAAGTAAAGCAATTAGTGAACATAAAGCGCAAAAGCAAATGCATACGCCTTCTGCTTAGCTTATAAAAGTAGGAGAGCACAAACAGTTGCATGTATTAGCGCAACGCAGCTTACATACCCTCTCCAACTCCCATTAAAAATGAACTCAAAATATTGTGCCTCTTCGAAAGTAAGGATAGATACTGCATATGCGGCCCTAACTCCATAGAAAAAGCCCTGGAGAGCACTCGTCAACCTTCTAAATACCTGACTAAGCATTAAAATTTGTAGTTCATTGATGCGAATGGATCCCACTGATTCGAAGAGATTCCTCATCTGGAACCTATCTACTCGAACATCACTCTTTCGACAATACGAGACAATCCTCACATCTACACTCCCTGTAAATAATTAAATACTTTATACAATTTAGTATTTATTAATAATAAAGAAGCATAAAAGATCAGGGAAATTTCAACAACATCAACTATAGGAGACATCGAACTTCAATTTGAACAGAATCGTCGTGTTTGTCAGCCGTCATTTATTAGTTGTTCAGTTCACATCAACAGCTCAATAATCACTGCGCATAAAACGACTCCGATACTTGGCCGAGAACGCTTCCATATTACAATTCGAGTGATGAGCGAAACATTTCACAGCTGCGAGAACGCCGACATTATTCTATGCATAGTGCCACATAAGTAGACCTCCCTCCCGCAAGTACTTTCTCGCCTTTTCCTCAACCACTTCTGCTAAATAAAAAATCCCTCACAAAATGCAGCGCTGAAACGTTCTGTGTGCCCATCCTCCGTCGAGAAACGTTACATTCATTGAAAAATAGTCGTTATTCAAAAGAGGAGGCAAACACAATTCATAACCTCACACACTCCACAACAAATAAGATCATCGTCAACATAGTAGAAATCAAGGGAAGCAGGCAAATTCAAAATATAACATTTTACAAAAATGTTCTTTTGGAAGGATGTGGAAAACCCCTAAAAAACGCCCTTAAATAAAGTGAAATAATTCGGAATCCAAAACGAATTTTAGTAAATTTCGAGGATCGAAGATCTATTAACCGCTAGTAATTAATTCAGCCATCCAGATGGTAACAACTCTCAATTCCCTTTAATCCATAATATTTCGAAGTGAATTTGAATAAACCGAAGGAAAAATCGCTATGCTGAATATGCCTCGAATATAAAGCTGCCTGGCTGCCCGATTTCTGACCATGCAAGGTGATATTAAAGAAAAAATTTAACCGCATAACAACAATTTATCTAACGGCGATTCTGCTCGATGTTACATATTGTGGCCAATCACCTGAAAATCTCATCGTGAAAACTAGAGTTCCCATCGCCTAACTTCTCACTTCAGAGAGATCGCCAATCGAAACACATGAGCTAGTACTTAGATGCCGATGGAGTTCCATAATGGAATACAGCAACGTCACTCACTGAGCGCAGCACAAAAACAGCAGACAGCAAGCGTAAACGAAATGAAGTGCGGGCTACAACCTGTGCACAAGATGAATGCTGTTGCTAGTCAGTTTAATTTATTCTGCACAGGCTAACGTATACGTGCGTGTTGCTGCACCGATACTGCAAATAAACGTAAGCATCGTCAGGTGGCACCGGGCTTGAAGCCGCTTACATCGCTTGATTATGATGGAAATAAAATACTAGAGATAAGTTAATAATGCAGCAACACCTCCTTAGTAAACCTCCTCGCCATTCTCAACGTCGTTTTCATCCGGCGGAGCGAAACCCTCTTCGGTCTCATATAAGATCTGAATGAAATACATCGATTAAAATAACGGCGTAATGGTTGTGTTACTGGTTACTACCTCATAAGCCAAACGATCAAATTTCTTCATTCAAACCTTTGAAGTTAATCAAAGTTGGCAGGCTGAACTTTCTGGCAAACTAAACCTATATTCTACTGCAACAACAACAAAACCAGCACCACTAACGACATTCATCATCGATGATGCAAGAAGGATATCGGGAGGTATTTCGGTGCAATCGCAACGATAAAAAAATAGACGGAGAAGCGCATTAGCACATTTGGCACGATACGCGTTTTCGTCTTTCCTTACCTGACCATTTACTAATAAACATTGAAGATGCGAAAAAATTCACGCAAAATCCAACTTAAATGTTTGCTAATCCCATTTTAGCATGTCCCCAAGCCACAAATATTCGAACTTGAAATACAATATGATTCCATTCCATGGCATATTCTACATTCTACAAATTTCCTTCCTCTGCCAACAGTGATTTCTACATTGAAGCTACTCGGGCAGACAGACAGACATATACACAATAAGCACAGAGAGGAGGTAAGCATAACGCGTTCGCTGAAAACCAACTTCAAAAGACAAATAATTCGTTCCATATTTTAAACACAAATACACTACTCACCTAGCGGTTCTACTCAACTAAACACAAGTAATTCATATAAAAGTGAAGATGCAGGAGATTTCGAGAACGTAACAGCACAACTGCAACCCCAACGAAGCGACTGTCGAAAAACAGCTGCCGCATGCATAATGTCCGTTAAATTGCTTTCCACTAACGCCGACTAACCAATCTGATAACTTTAAATTAGAGACTTTGTGAGCAGATCGGTGATCATTATTCAATCACTCTATATTCTTTTATCACTCCCTCAAAAAAGGATCTATGGAAGTTGCACAACAAAAACGGGAAATTGAAAAAAGAGCTTACATCAAGAACTCTCGAAACTTCGACGGTACCTATTTGTTCGTTGTCCTGACAGATCACCTCGATTTGTCGCAACTTTGAAAAGTAAAAATCGCGTTCCTACAAGAATTAAAAGTTTCATTAAGGCAGGCCTTAAGAGTGATAATAATTCAACTAATTCATAAGAAAAGACCAAAAATCGACTAATCCATCGAATCACACCTTAAATAAACACAAAGCACAACGTGTTCTTCAAACACGACAGCCTTCATATGCGGCTTTCCCTTACACAATTTGATATCACCTCATAATTTACCGTTATTAGGAGATGATGTCAAAGCGGCATTCCCATCACTATGGAATTAAAATCAAAATAAATAGTAAATTAACTTTATTATTTACGTATAATAAGAATCACAACCAATACTCAGTTACGTCCGATATAGTTCACTGCAATGCCTATATAATCGAGAGAAGAGAATACAAGCAGCAAGCACGAATGTTGTGAAAAAATTTCAGCTAACATTTTCACCACAAAATCTCATGAGACCGATACATTCTTAGTAACCTTTTAAGTATAAATCTCAGCTTATAAAAGAACTTACAGCTATTAATTTCCAGCATCAGCATAACATCCCCGCCGGAATATATTCCTTCTTTCTAGTAATCAAACAGCTCAATGCATGATACTGCATTTCCAGCGTTAGCAAAACAAATATAGCACTTCCAAGCTAACAATAAACGTGATTTAAAATCTCTGAACAAAACGGATGAGATTACCTTTTCGAGACTCACAATAACGCCATCACTATCACTCAGCTGCTGTTTAGCCTCGTCCAGCTCACGTCTCAAATTTGCAATTTCCTAAAAACCACCAGCTGATTCAAATATATAACGATATGAGTACTTTCTTGCACTACTATCCATGGCTTCCCGACCTTTAATTAAATTAGCAGAAAAAAGAACATGTAACATCGAGATTACAGCACAGTGCTTTTATTGTTTCCACCCGAGACCACCATTTTCCAGGGTCATCAGATTGTTTGGAGGAAGTAAAGGAGCCAAACCTCACATTATCAGCATTTCTCAAACGAACAGCACATGGGACGAATGAAAACAAATTTGGATTTCCAACTTAATATAGTGTGGAAAGCAAAATTCGCTATAAATACCTGTAGATCAGCAGCCGAATGTGCAGGTGCGGGTGTAGGCGATGTGGCGGTAGCATGAACAGCTCGAGCAGAGCCACCTATCGATGGAGTCGCATGGGATGGTGCCGTACGTGCCGGAGTGGCTCTTGCAGTGGGCGCTTGAGCGCGTTTCTGATCCTTATTCACCGATACATTCGACGTGGAACGCACAGGCTGCCTGAAAAAAAAAAGAATCTCACTCATGCAACCGGCAGAGCGGTTATAAATTTTTTGCTCCCAACAGTAGAAAACTGCATGAATAAGAAATGTCAACAAGCGGTCAGCCATGTTCAGAGAAAGAGCCTCGGATCCATATGGTCCCATCACGGTGGATAAGATAAAGTGCAGCAAGAAGTGAGATGCTTGTATCATATGTGGGGTGCTTGCCATTTCCGACGTTAAAAGTGTGGAGACTATTACCACTATCAATGCTATCACGTCAATACTATTACTACATGTTGATTTCAGCCAATACCACTTAATTATTGCTGCGGTTTCGTAAACTGCTGAATTGTTCCAAGCTGACCACGACAGCAAGCACAACCACTCGTCTTCATTCGCAGGGATTTTCCACTCGAAAGAATATTAGCACTAGCGATTTAAAGAACCTGAGAAAGGGGTGGTGGACGAGAGATTGCAAAAAACAATAAATCATAGTCGAGTACAAAATCAAACAACAAAAACTCAACTGCTAATTATGAACAGCTACTGTGCATAAAACTACTCCTTTCCCGTTTCCCATCGTATCTCCTATTGAAAAAGAAAATTTCTAGCGTATCGAAGAAAAACACAATTAATATTATGTTTATATGGAAGTGAGAACTTCGTACTTAGTAGGCACAGTAGTGCGTGCTGGCATTCTCGATGCAGCACCTGGTTTAACGTCAGTCGGCAGCGGCTCTCCACCTCGTGCATCTAGTGGATTATATTCGTGACCATCGAAATTCGCATCAAAGAATTTCTTGAACCACTGGAGGAATTCGAAATTATCCTGAAAACTCGTTAATTTTATCCAACTTTTAAAATTAAACAAATGTAAATCTATAGCTTCTTGCATAGGATATCACGAGCACAACTTGACAAACAAAAACCCAACTTTCCCTAATTATTTAAGAGTACAGGACACGTTTCTCCATTCATCCTTTACACGATCAAAACGAGTCGAACATTCCATGCAAGCTTCATTTCTGCACTCTTTACTAAGTGTTTTCAGACTAGCGGATGCAAACTACTCATGAGCGCCTATACGAGCTGTATTCTGCGCTTAGCAAACAAGAAAGTAACAAGCGGATCGAACGATAGTATGCAAGCATAGCAAACCTGAAATTTGCCTTTTATGAGTCTCTCGACAGGCACAATCTTATCAACGCCGAGTGTCTTCCACGACGTTTGCAGCAGTTTCCAGTTGCTTAGCCAATCCAACTCCAAATTGCTGTTCCACTTCACTCGACGCAACTGGATAGACCCCGGGAATAAGAAGTCGGTGAACTGAAATAGAAATATCACTTTATTTGATTTACAACATTTTACGATCTATATTCTGGACGTGGTCATTGCATTCGACGAAGGAGAAAGGAGGGAAGGATGAATGAATGAGAAGAAAGGCACACGACTAAGCACTACTTACTTGACAGTATGCAGCACCAGTGTGCATATCCTCGATCTTCCCGAAGTTCGACTGCAAGCAATCATTCACCCACATCAACATCTCATGCCGCGACATGTTGTCCGTCGTCGCCGACGTCGCGTACACGTTCACCACCGACATCCTTCCTACAAAACATTCATCAAGAGTGACAAATCACTCTTCTTTATTACGTTCGAATACACTGCAAACAACACCGGATAAATATTTGGCACCGATGTGTAACCAATACAAATATAATCACACCATGGAAACGTCTCTGCTCCTTCAAAATAAACTACGCAGTCAGAAAAGAAGTAATAGCCCCTCAACGACCCGTAATGGTCCCGTAACACAACCTAAGAACGACGAGAACAACAAATGATATATGCCAGGAATCACTTATTAACCACATCTCAAAAATCCCCACATTTGAGACATTCCGACAGAACTTAAAATATAAAAGTTGCTCCTGGAGCACAATCTGCATCGCCGCTGAGTGAAAATCGGCTCCTACAGAAAAAACAACCGATCGCCCTCAAACTTTTCAGCCTTCATATGAGTTCGCCTCTTATAAACTCAGCACCCGCAGTTAGTTCGTTTTCAGCGGCAAAACAAGGAATCGTCCCCTCTCTCTGAAGAGTAGCGATGGAACCCATCCCTCTCCCTCACTTTCTTCGTCTATCGTTCCCTCTCTCTGAAGAGTAGCGATGGAACCCATCCCTCTCCCCCACCTCCTTCGTCTATCGTTCCCTCTCTTTAAAGAGTACCGATGGAACCCATCCCTCTCCCCCACCTCCGTCTACCGTCCCCTTTCTCTGAAGAGCAATATGGAAGTTTTCGCGACTCTAATGTGGGATTTTTCTCACGAGACAAACCCATCACGTCTTCTTCGAAAGAAACCTGCACCCCCGCAACAATAGGCAACATTCGAACATCAATTAAAATTAGAAGAAAAGGGTAGAAGAAGGAAAAGCTTTCTATCATAAATCAACAAACGGCTCATTACGCTTGTGGCAAAGAGTACATCGCGCTAAGAATATACGATGTCGTATAAGTTATCTTATATCCCCCAATAAAAAAGAATAATATGGCGAGTAAAACGGGAGAAGATGAAATAATATGCGCTTTCAGAGTTGAGTAGTTGCTTCGTTAAGTGCGAATGAACTTTGAGACGCGTCTAAGAATGCATTTGAGTGACCCGGCCATCTCGTATAAGCCTCATCGATCTCCGCAAGCTAGTCTCAACATTGAAAAACGGGATTGGGAAAGTCAACATACCCCATTATATGCTCAATGAGTATAATAAACCTGAAGAAGTGTCTAGTAAAGATCCAACTGAGATGAAACACAGCTCCCCCCGACAAGTCTATAGCCGAAAAGCGAATATCCTTTCGTAGCTGCTTGCGTGATTGGATGCTTTGATGAGGCATGCATAGGCAAAAATGGCATAAAATAACGCCGAGTGCACCGAATTTGTGGCTGCCAGTAATTCGTCGACAATGGCCGAGAGAGGAGCGCAACCGAACTTATTGACTAATCTCCTCACACCCTATCTTCTCGTTTGTTTCCATTTGCAACACTCCATTCAATAATAATATTGCGTTCGTTGACTTCCCTTCTCAAATATTCGCTTATAAAACGCGAAAAACGTTTACTATCATTAAGTGCAATCCATGGACGATTGAATGCGACGATACGGAGAAATGGAGGAGGCGAAAATAAAATACAAATAGCTGAGAGAATTATAATTCGGCTTCATTCCCCTCCGAAGTCTTCAAAAGCCCTTCGGAAATGCGAATACTTCGATCGAGAAGCTGAATCTCATCGTGAAACTTCAAAATAAAGCAAGTAAAACGCAACTGCCGCACTCAGCATGAATCCACCTAGTAGAGTGTTCTCTCATTCTTTTTTATCTATTAAGATTTTTCCCTTCAATAAAACAAAACCGCAAAATTGCTATCAAACATCGCCCCCTATGAAGGAAATAAGCTCCCCCCTAAGGTCACATATGATTCTCTTCTTAGCTATCATCGAACCTCGCATTCAGTCGACTCTGACGTTTTTACCACTTATCACCTTCAAGTTATTAAAACGTCGACATCAGCGTTTAACGAGTTGAGCCCTTAGATGCGAAATTACCACCCTCCCCTTTTTAAGACTTATTTTGTAAGTACAATAGCTCACAAACCTATAAGTATAACAACTCACGATTAGACCTCAAGTCCAACTTCACTTCTCTCATAATCCGTTATCCTACCACGGTGACTTTCAAATAAACTGCAATTTCCCCACACCGTTTCAACTGGAGTTTATCATCACACGTTGCAACAGTTAATACTTCAATATCCCTAGTGAGAGCTACAGTTAGCTGCAATATAACCCCACCACTTGTAACGCCTATGCATACTGCGATGTCATATCTACGCCGTCCTATCGACACGCCAAATATCGAATGATCGCAGTAATTTTTCCTAACAATCAATGACGTCGCCCGTAGAGAACGAAAGCTTTCTTTCAACAATACAAACCGTTCCCATCGAAATATCCGATGCAATTAAACTGAGCAATTAACAAATCGAATAACTGAGCAAACTTAACGACACCAAGCGAACGAGTCAAACCTCAAAAAGCACACAGATCTGAACTATTCGGAGAGTTGTGACAACGAAAGCAGCACATCACATACTCTACAAAATAACGGCAATGACATCAACTCCCTCAATAACTCTCACAACAAATAACATATGACCTCTAAGTGCTCAACAAAGCACCACCACTCTACCCTCAACTATTACGAGCACTGCCTACTCACCTACCTTTGCGCCACATAAAACAACTGCGACAAATCTAATGTCGCCGTTGTCGCCAAAGTGAGCAGCGAGGAACGTTATGCGCTCGCCGCATCTCCCCTTACTGATAAGACCAAGACGAATACGCGTTTGCAATGTTTCACCTCTTCTAATATGAATAATCACAAGATATCAATCAATTTCACACACTAAAAGTTTCAACCTATCAAACTGATATGATAAAAGACCTCTTTAAGGAAACCGATACGCTCAACTATTATAATATTCTATATTTAATTACTATTATTAATTCACTAAATAACAACAAAAAAAGCAAAACATCACTTAACATCAACGAAGATCTAATGCTCATGCATTTACTCGATCATCTTACCTGGAAGAATAGTTAAACCTTTGCCGATACTACAAACGTGCCTAATGGACGATATTCAAATGATGTATCATAGAGGCACCCGGCCATTGGGTCGATTCAAACGATTCGAATGCCCTTTGCGATGAGCACACAAATCATTTCAAAACGAGAATTTCTCAAATTCTCACACCGCATTCGAAAACAATTTTATTCTCTATCATGTGCGCATATCTCTCATTTAATATATACATAATTACGTGAACAGCAATATAGTAACTCAATATAGGAGAGCTCTATGCGATAAGAATCTCTTCGAAAGAGAGAGGAAACGGCAAAAGTGAGGAAGAAAACAAACACAACATCTCTCGAAATAATCGTCCATCCTAAAATCGACGAATAAGAGCACTTCAATCTGGCTATCTCAGCCAATCTTCCCTCTCGATTCTCAGTGAATCCCACCAAAGAGACCTAAATCGGCTCTTTAATTCTACTACACCCTCAAGCCAGCCTATGAACTAAAGCACTGTGGCATTTGAAGAATAAACGTATTCCATCTACTGCTGCGAGTTTTGTGCGATAAAATAATAAACACAATAATGACAGCTGAGTGGAAAAAATATTGGATGTATTTCGGATCAAAGAACGAAAAATTTTCAAAACGCCTTTCAGAGACAATCGAATAAAGGATCGAACCTAGAAAGAAGTACACTGCAAATAGACGAATCAATAATCTCTCGACTTGCGCCGATAAACGCTTAAGATTTGAGAGAGCATTCACCACAACACTCATAAATGCTAAGACATGCACTCACTGTCACCAACTGATCAGACAACGAGCCATCCTCAATATGAAGCCTGAAATCTGTTAACTTTTCGCTCTGAAACATTTCATCGCCTCATTTCAGTGAGAAACTTCAAATGCTTCCAACAAAGCTTGAGCATATCTTAATGGCGTCCTATTCACCTCAATCTAAACCATCGTTTCTCATTTCTTAGTGATATCAAACATTAAGAAATAACTACAATTACTGCAACTTTAAATATTTCAAATGAAATCACTAACTATTAATGAAAATAAACAATAAAAACCCATATTTTATGACCCAAAATATTATAAAACGGACATTTACAAGCAATGTGGCCAGACGATGGAAGTTATGGAAAAAAAGAGTTCACAAAAGGAAGACCTTTCAACTTAAACAGATCTCACTAGTAACCTCGAATTAAACACATAAATCATGCGATCGTCCGTGATTCTATATATTCCACTCCACTTCTACGACATCAGTTGGAATTCCTCTTTATAAAAACTTGCCAGTCCACAGCATAAAAACCTTTCATAAAACGAAAATAAGAGACTGCAAAAGTTATACAATATGAGGAATGTACAATCTACTGGTGAAAGGGCCAACTATTCAATCTTTTTCTTGCTTTCTATGCCACTTTAATAAAATTAAAGATGGAGGCTGGGCAGAGGTAGGATGGAAGAGAGAGCACACCATCATATAATAATTCCATGCTTTTGCCCCACACAAAAATCTGTTCGGCGTAGAAAATCTCAATCAATAAAAGGAGTATATCCAAATAATCATCCGCGAAACCATGCTATGTCGTAACCTTTAAATCATCGAAACACATGAACCTTCTATCAATCGTGCCATAATAAAAAAGTCAACTATAAACGGCACGATCGAGAATTAGTCAGTCAAAATCGAGAATAAACAGAAACAATAAAACGTTTCAGAAAGAGCAAACTTCAAAGAAATCATCCATTTTTGGGCATAAACGATGAGGCTGCATTCGTAAGTCCCAAGGGTGGCGCAGAATGGATCCATAAATTTTAGGTGAGACAGAACTGCTGACGTAATCTAACTGCAAACATGACGCAAGCTTCTATCAGTTACTTCGGCGCAACTGAAAAATCCCCTGCTCCTCAACGTTCTATAACCTTACTGATTAACTTATACTCATTACTCACCTCTATTAATAATTCCAACTCTACGAACTCAAAAAGTATTTCCTTGCTTGTTTATGTGGAAAGGAAAAAATTTAGAAAGTAACTAACACTACGCACGCAACCGAGCAGCCAAACTGCCAAGAACTTCTGAAAATGGAGAAGAGAAACGAGGATAAAAGGGCAAGAGAAACAATGGGAAAGTGCAAATATGAGAAGAAAAGGGGCGCGAGAGAATTGGTTGATTTCCCACTATGGCACAGTGGCAAGCTGCACCGTTACGGCGATCGAGAAGAGCCCATACACATCGACAATCTGCAATGCAATAATTTATCTGTTATCATCGGTCATTCCTATACTCATTTTGTGCGTCTCAGAGGCCTTCTGAAATATTCTACGTAATATTTCATCTATAATAACATCACTAGTACATATTCTGGAATAGAACAATCCCTGCCAATATGTTACTTTTTGATTTTTAAGACGGACCACTGTAAATTCGACGGCTTTTCAATAAAATAAATATACATCAACGCCACTACTCCACCTTACATAAATATGTATATATTACTCGGCTAGTTTCCGGCAGCCTAATGCTATCGCAACCTTTGTTTCTGCTTGTTGCAAATGACGAAACTATTCTCATTTGGCCGCAATTTCACATGAATGTTTCAGCTTGCTTTCCACTATCGCTCCTCAATGCGCCAAAACCAGAGGAAAAGTCCATATAAACGAGAAGCCGAAGAACTCATAAAAGAACGAAATGGGCGGCATTCGTTGAACAATAATCCCATCCACAACTTTCCCATTAGAATAAATCCGATGCCTTTTTGTACTCTTAAAATCAAAAGATTCTCACATGCTCCGATTGCGTTTCGACTCATTTAACGGCACAACAATGCCATTATCCCTGCTAGCTGGTAACATTTCTTCGTCCTCTGCCGGGAATGTGACCACTCGCATCGTATCACCCATCGATTCGTCGTCTACTATAGCGCTCGCAGTACTTTCTTCCATTGCACCTCCATACATCCGCTCGAGATGCGCATAAACGCTCAACGGTCGATGAGCAGGCATGTTATTGCATACTGGCACCGCGACACGTAAACACTCATCCTTTAAATAAACGCTTCCTTACTATCAGAATTCATTTTCAATGCCCTTGCCGGGAGATTAAAGAAGCCTCATCGCCAACAAACTTCACTTAAGACTAACTAGGACCCACAAGAAACGAGTGGAAACTGCAAGTGAAGCACTCGCTGTAAATAACCAACTTCATCGAAACCTTTCTCGATTGCCGTTTCCTCGCCGCCACCCGACACATAACTCTACAAACTTCGAATTTTCACCAATTCCGTAATCTTTCCTTCAGTGCAGAACTGTTCTTAAAATAGGCACCTTAAGTTATGATGACTGAGTCAACAAAACTTGAAATGCACCTAGGTGGAGAATTTTATAAGATCAAAAGCAGTACAAAAGACTAAGATGCTCATGACCTGGTCATTGCTACAGAAAAAAAAAACATCCTCAACTTCAGCCTCAGGGAATGACGTCCCACATGAATTAAACGTCAAAAAGCGACATCAACAATAAAGACCTACAGGGAGGTATTTCTGTTTGTACCAATCACATCGTCGTATATCATGCATATTTATTCTCTTCACTGGATCCTTTTCCAACATCGCGCTCAATAGTTGCCTTAATGGCTCAGACAACTGCACGCTTCGAGGCATTTGTAACGGCTGCGTGGCGATATTCTCGAAGAGACGCATAATGATATCTCCTTCGAACGGATATTCACCGCTCACCAAATTATACAAGGTAACACCACACGCCCAGATATCCACTTTATGACCACTGCAAAACACTACGCATTCAAACTTTATCAGTCGCATAGCCAGAAGTAAAATACACCTCGGTCGATCACCTGCGGCCAATTTCATTCCGACGCTATACAAAAACCTTTTGTGTTGAATTCGTTTTCCTCATAAGCTCAGCTGACATTTCAGACGTTAAGCTAATTAAACGGCGCCGCAGTAGACAAACTGCATCATATTCAAACATTTATACTCTTCCGTTCTACTAACCGACCGTTTCAAAAACAAAAAATCTGTGCCTGAAATACGTCAAAACGCTCAGAATCTCGTTTGCAATCGATAAATTACAACGGAGTGCCCACTTACACAACAACTGCCTAGTTAAATGTAATGCTCGACTGCCTAAAAACATAACAAATATGGCTACTGACAGTATTAGGGATAAACTCCCTACATAAAAATATAGGATTGAGTCTCTTATACCAAAAAAAAAACTCTCCATACAGGCTTGATTAGTATCTGCATGTTCTACCATTGACGCCTACATAAACTATTATAATAAAGTTAGGAAATAATCGCAACAAAACGTACTGATATCGTGCGACGGTTCCTGACACGATTTCAGGAGGCTGAAATTTGGGTGTACCCTGACCGATTGTACACCAATCATCACGGTCAAACCGATCGAGCATCTCAGCAACACCAAAATCGCTGATTTTTAATGTATCGTCCAATGTGACGAGCAGATTGCCCGGTTTTATATCATTGTGGATTACACCTAAACGATAGCATTTTAAAGACCAGGTAAGTTTGCTGCAAAGCATCGCACTTTACTTAGAAAAGCCCATTTGCCCACTGAATACAATCAAAAACCCTTTTCTCTTCCTCTCATCTAAACTCTTCAGTGTGCGATCTCTTTTTCTGAGTTCCCATTAAATCGGGTCCGCCGCCACAGATTTCTTCATATCCCACGGTTCTCGCAATCACATTCGAAACCGCTGAACAACCTCTACTTCATACCCAACTATGGAGTTCTGAAGTGAAATTTCTTTCATTCCACTGGCACACCACAAAATGTGCACACCCAAACACTCATATCACATCGCGCAATCAATCTTTTTAATAATTGCATATGAACTAATAATTTTGAAAAAATATACATAGAAAACAATTAACTGAAGTACTATACAAAGAGGAGCGTGACCTTTATCGATTAAGCCTGATAATAGCGCGACCACTGACTGAGACCTGCTTTTGTTTATAAAAATTAGAGAACTCCTCAGGTCAAGAACAATCGCAGTGAAAATGGTTCACTGGAAATATTTAAGAGACTCGCGATTCATGAACTGAAATTCATCAATAACCTTTAGCATGCAAATAGCTGAGACCATCGGTTAGCTGCGTGAAATAGTGATGGGCCTGGAAAACTGGAAATTTCTTCTCCTTCGACCCGTCAAGCATCTGTTGCAGCGAACCCGTGCAATAATCCATAACCATATAAAGTTTCTGCTTCCGCTCATCTCGGAATACATCACGAAGTGCAATCACGTTGCGATGATGCACGCGTTGCAATATCTTTAGTTCTTGCTCAACATTTGCCTGAAAGGTTGCACTTAAACGATGCGATGAAAATGACTTCAATCACAGTTTGAGATTCCAAAGTGACAATATCACCATTGCAGAACTTTCCTTCAGAGAAAGACTTTGCACTGTTCGCTGCATCTGCAATGAATTCCTCATGAAATCCCAGCAATTCTCAAAATCCCCGAGCCTCCCCTTTATTCTCAGATACGATTATTTTAAAACGTAATTTCGTTGCCGATTCTTCCCGATACCTCAAACCCGCGATCGGTTTTCTTCTTCATCATCACTAAAAACTGCCCAGTCGTGTTCCACTCTTGCAATATTTCCCCATCAATGCGCTTTCAACGTTTGCGGATAATAACACCTCCATCTAACAAGATATAATGAGTGAAGGCATAGCCAAATAGGACCTTAAAATCCGCTTTTCACTTAGAACTAAAGAACAAATGAAAAGCATACTCTTCCATTTGGAATTTTTCGGAGCCGAGTAGCTTTGATGATTTTGACAGCACGTCTTACGAGCGAATACTCTTCGAGAACCTCCTTCACCTTTCCATATGAACCTTCCCCGATCGTATCTCCAAACAGATACCCATGTAATATTTTCGGCTTCTTCTCTGCGAACACCTCATCAACGAACTGAAAATAATATTTGTATGTACACTCAAGTACATGTATACTAATAAGTACACAATTGCACTGACACGTGCGTACATTTTACATACAAACATGACGACATATGCATGCACATGCATACATACACCTGAAGTAACACATGCCTACGTACATTAAGCATATATTATTGACCTTCTAATATCTATATATATATATATATATATATATATATAGAAGGTTAACGAGCATCAGTGCACATCAAAGATCACATAAAAAAGTGAAGTCACTGCCGACCGAAATCACCTCAACTACGGATCAGGGTGGTAACACAAAAGCGGTCCATGTCTCACTGTACAATCGGGCACATAAAAAGAGGGGGGTTTCCACGTTTAAAGTAAACCCAATCAGCCCAATCCGACGTTGCAGTAGGTTAAAGAAACGAGAAGTGCAAGCAATTTCGATTTTTCACAGGCTCATTTTTCGGCATGTTTCGTTCCCCTGCACCCCACGATCCCACTATCGTTGTCACCTAAAATAGTCCCATGGGAACAAACTGATAATTTCCATGCCACTTACACCAATTCTCACTTCTACTAAGAGCTTCAGTATTCATTACTCGAACATAATTTCTGCCGATATAGCAAAGTTAACTTCAACTGTTGAAGAAGACAGTTTAGATTATCGTTAACTACGAATGACATTCATCGCCATTCCACATAACTTCGTTAGACACCAGCTGGAGAGTGCATTCTCATCTCTCTCTCGCCTTGTTAAAAGGTTATGCTGCTATTGAATAAACATACAAATAAACCACTGGGTTTAGCAAACACAAGAAAGGACGGAACTCAAATACTCCGATGAAACTTCACAAAAAACTGCCATAACATGTTAACGGGCAATGAAGCATTCGAAGAGAAGATATTCATACGTTATTATCAGCGAGTGGTTGAAAGAGACGATTGCCATCTGCAAAAAGGTCGTTCAAAACTGAGGTAAAATCTGCGTCGCATGGAGTACCCAACTGGTTTGATACTACCTGAAAAAACAATCAAGTAAGAAAGACTAATTAAACAATAGGTAGAACAAACGACGCCAACTGCTGAGGACATTGAATAAGAAGGTTGGCATCAAATTTTTTTCCAGAAATCGAGAAAGCGGAGCTGAAATCGAAATATTTCTTCAGGTCAGATAAAGCAACAGAATCCACATCACTGTTAAAACATTATCAGAGTGATGCAACAACTTGATGGATAACAATCATTACTACAAAACAACAAACATCGAGGTTTGCCCGTATGTCTTCTTTCTTTGTTCTTATCAACAAATGAAAGTGTCAATAAAAACCATGTACTTTCTTATTAATGAGTATACCTGAGTGGCAGCATCGGGGAACTGCCGATCGAGTTCGTCTTCGACGGTGAAAGAGGAGGGTCCGGCAATGGTGTTCCACGCTCGTAAACTGGCCCTCAGATCGTCAACCTCGCTCTCCTCATCACCATCATCCGCACCCACTGTCACACTCTGCAACGAACAAGCCACTTAATCACGCCACATCGCATGAGCTTGAACGCATCTATCTCCTCCCCCTCCCCAAAATGAGTATGATTTGCTGCTCAAAAAAGACGAAGGAGCCAACCGGATAGATAGATCCCGCAGCAACTGTCACTGCTAGCTCTGTTCTGTTACACGACACATATTACACATACAAAACACACTTATTTGCAAGGGAAATTACATGTTGCTCCTCCTAGATTGACAGCTGTCCGACGACAATCAGCGTGGCAGGAGGAGTGGGGCGAAGATGAAGTGAAAATCAGAGGATCTTTGATTTCAAACAACAGAACTCTGCGCTTCAAAGGCACTCTGACTGACGATAAGATGATAGAATCGGAATCTTTTCACAGAAACCGTTCACCTTTCGTCAAAATAAAAAAGCACAAAGCAAGCACCTGAAGATTTCAACAAATCAGATAGAAACACATCACTGTGTCGTACAAATAAAATGGAGTGCACGGCCTTCACTTCGAGTCAACAACCACAATCTCCCCTATGCTCAGACGATCAACGAACGAAATACAGCGACGACTTTCAGTCGACAATAAAAAAGATGGAAAAAATAAGACGAGAAAATTCCGTCTCCGCATAATTCCTCATAGAAAGAAATTGAATTGCGAGACTGGAAAAGGCATCAGATCCAAGTAGCACTCCATCACATAACGGAATTGAGGTCGACCGTGCATGCATTTCGAGCAAATGCTCAAGTATCCCTCAAAAATGGCCAACTTTCATGATATAACAATACAAACTGAAAACAATGGAGGACTTAGAGCTCATCGCAATATCCTCAGCGAGAGTTAAGAAGAAAAAAATGAGAAAATAGAGGAAAGAGGAGGTAGGAGACAAGAGAAAAACCTTCATCCCCTTTCCCTAACGACCTAGAATATGTTCGGGAGAATTTGACTGATTTCAAAATGAGGGAATAGTCATAGTTAGAAAAAAAGTACAACTAGAAAGAGTATACCAACATACCGCATAATAAGTACCACAATAAAGTAAAATGAGGTGACAACGAATAAAGCTTAGTGCATCAAAAAAAACGGACCATCTACTTCTCACAATAGGCGGATGCACCAACAATTTCGGCAGGAAACATGCTTGCGTCGACTCGTCAACAGCACCGGAAGTAATTACATGTTTCGGACCAACGTAGAGATACAACGAGGTGGAACGATTCTAAGCGGTGAACCGAGAATAATGGCCCGCTTAAGCAATCCTTCACAAGCGTTACGCTACTACAATTTTGCCAAATCACTACATATAGGTGGTTCATATAAAAATTCAGATGATTTCGTCGAACGTCGTATATCGTGGCATCACTATTTCTTCAGGCAATAAATGATATACAGAGAGGAAACGAACCCGAAGACCGCAAAACAAATCTGTTACCTCTTCCATAAAGCCGCTTTTTGATCTATTCTCTTCATCTCAACAGCCTTAAACCTCATTTCGACAACTCATTTTCGAATTAAAAGAATTCCACATGGAAATATCTCAAAATAGCCTTTCTAACATTCAACATTGTCAAGAACAAACAACAACTAAAAGTTCTGCGAAATAAACCATCCAATACTAACGAAGAAAGAATAGCAGCAATCGAAGTTTAACATAGAAAAGAATCGATGAGAAAGCGAAATGAAGAGTTCGGGACCTTGCTTAGTGCCTTTATTGTTATTCTTTGACAAAACTGCAAGAGTCGATTATGCTTGCTCAAAAATGCTCTTAACTGGCTTTCTTATTCTCGGGGTATAGATGCGTCCACGATAGAAGCTAGCAGATAGAGATAGGAAGTTCGCAATTTGAATCGCTGCATGTAGGCTCGATTGTCAAACCTTCCTCATCGACGATAAGAAAAAAAATCTTTCAAAAATGCACTCAAAACCACACAGTCTAAGTGACAGCTGCTTCAAATCCGCTATCAGTAGTAGCGATCCAAGAGCAAACTATCCCAAGTATCATACGAATCACATCATTCCCAGTTTACAGCCACCAATAAAGCATCCTTGACGCAAGGCAAGCAAGCAACTCAATAGTATCTCATAATAAAACTCAAAAAATAGAGCAGGGAAATTGATATAACAACAGCCATGATAAACGAAGCAGAAAGCATTTCCAATGAGCATGCTGCTAGTGCCCTTTCAAGCCAATATGAAAAACCTGGTAGTGCGACATTTGCGCCATATCACGAATGTCTGAAGGTCTCCGAAATCGTACTCTCCGGTGAAAAGATGATTTGAAAGCTTTCGACAAATTGTTTGCGTAGAGCTATCTAAGACAATAAAAGATCGCAATTTGCAATAGGGGACAATTTCTGGTTATGAAGACGCAACATTAATGATAAATATGAATAGTATGTAAATTCGGACGAAATCAGCCAGTAGAAGGAAGCTGTTAATAACGAACCAGATTTGCAGCGTGCCAAGGGGCGCTGTCATGTTTAGCGCGAATCGCGGTGCTCACCTGCGAACTCATCGGCCCAACCGATACGTCTTATAGAAGTGCGATGCTTCCTCTATGTTCGCATTCCGATACTGCACACCTTAACTGAAATACTTTCAGCCTTGGGGTTACTACAACAACGACTCATCATCGAGTCACCTCAAAATTCATCCACCGAATATTCAACGAACAAGCATCTAAAGGATTCGCAAGTAAGGGAACAATCACGCAACTGACAGCCAAAGCTGCCTGCCCTTTATCATTTCCTTTCCAGCTTATTTCATCCTTTGGACATAGTCGATTAATATGGCCATTATTACGTTTGATTCTCACCGAAACACATAGCGACAACAAGAAAATAACATCTAAGCAACCATGGTGTGGTGTCCTTTCTCAACTAGCACGCCACCTTCTTTCCCACAGAAAGATACTTAACAAGAATAAAACCAGCAAGAGAGAAAACTGTAGAGAACTTGAGAGAATACAGATGAACCTATCGCCATCATAGTTCGACCTCTCCTCACAAAAACTTCATCGCAAACAACACTGAATATCCTAAAAATCTGAATCAATTCTGGAACTTACAAATTCCTCACTCTAATAGTTTACATGACATAGCGTCCCCTTCATAGCGGTCAACTTTCAGATTTTGCTGACGACAAATTACTCCTTTATTCAGTCTCCTTGAAGAAATTCACATCATCCACTTATTTGAAGTTAAACGCCTTATCATACAACTAGTCAATTCCTCTTCTATTCTGTGTATATTAGGTCACGTTTAGATCTAAATAAGTATGTGCGGTAGAGGTTCGAATAGCCTATGAAGTGCTCAACGCATCCCACACAACGACAATACTGAATTCATCAAAATGATAGCAGACTGCCCACAAGTAATATGGCGAACACTGATTACAGCCGAATTCCTCATTCACTTTTTGAGGATTTACTACGAAGAAGGTGAAACAACCCAACGAGTTACACGTTGATCCTCAAACAGTGATGACCTTATCGACTCGATTCGAGGTGCAAAAGCGCAACTATTCTCATCACAGTCGGCTTCGTCAACACGAAAAATGTGCAACGGAGTCAATAAATGCGGAAAGAACGGTCTCGTAAAGTTTCACTGTATTCAACGAAGTCTCAATCAATATGGAAGCGAGGAGTGCCACGAGGAGCAGAACTCCGAACTCTGACCTCAGATCTATCTTCACTGTTCACTGCGCTTCCCATTTCCGTTTCCACCTCTTCCCCTCATGCTGCCATGACAATTGATTTAATATATTTAAAGCACAGCAACAGATCAAGGACACAGTATAATACCTCATTATTTATAAAGTAAATTCAAGCCTACATAACAGCGCTCAACGACTATGAAAAAAAGCCGATGCAAACTGAAACCACACAGTGAATATTCCGCACTCTCATCTGTTTAACTTCATTAACCTCTACCCTCAACCGATACGCCAAAAATTCTCGACTGACGCTCGATCATCGAGCCTCTGCGCTCACTCGCATATTGAAGTTATTCAAAACCCACACTTTCACTTGCATCAACCCAACTGCTTAGCCGGCAGAAAAACTGCATAGTTGATATAAACAACCGAGCAATCGATCGCCTACATCTAGTTGCCGTTGTAAATCATTTCCGTTACACTCCTCCCACCAATTCCTCACTTCTAAATCAATGAAACCAGATCTGTTCGATCCAAATATCATTAAAAGTCGCAGCAATGTGATTGAACTATGTGCGGAGATTCGAGCTCCGATGATATTACCCTCGTATCCTCCAGCCACAACAATGCCCTATCGTTTCTACGGTCGTCGACCCTAATATAACTTTGGTGACTCGAGATTTGAGTCCACCTGCCTCTATCCCAGCAACAAAACTAATAGAAAAATCACGCTAACAGTATTCGAACTGAATAGCACAAATAGCTGTGGGCGGAAATTCAACCGTTCATTCAACAACTCTCTAATGAGCACTTTTTAGAAGCATTTATTCAAATAAATTCTCTTGAAGAACGAGGAAACCACAACCTCGAAAACACATAGAAACGAAAATAACAATCATAGAATTCTTACAAATCAAATCAACTAAAAAGAATGGGAAATATCGGAAATCTGATCATACTGATTCTCTTAAAGGCCCGCAAAGAATATCACAAATCTGATCACATTGATTCTCTTAAAGGACTGCAAAAGAATATCGCTATAGAAGAAACGTAAGCGGCAGAAATAAATCTTAAAATTCTATAAATATAAATAATAAGTGAACTCAAAATAATATACGTAAAGAAATAAATGAAAACAATTCTCAAAAACTCGGGAATTCAACGAGAGAGAAGAGGAGAAACAACTCCGACATCCGAAATTCTCCGTATATAAATAACTCCCATCATAGAAAGAATTCTCCAACTTCCACAAGACGATACTTTCATTAAGCATCCCACAAATATCACATCGCTATCAGTTAGCGAAAAAAAGAGATCACAGTGGATCGACATATCTATTCCTTTCATATGATCGACTCTCAGCGTAATAAGTAAAAGAGACAAGTATTTGAATAAGACTCGAACTAGAAAAAACCACTCATCTGATTCAAAAAAAAGGTGTAAATCAGAAGAAAACTATTGCTGATTACTGAAAATAAAAGAAAAGCGAACGAATAAACACTGAGAACTATCTGAACAAAATATTTCCTTTACTTGCCGACTACAAAACAACCAAGAATATCTTCATTACGAAGAGAAAGAGGAAAGAAGGTCTTATAGGTGATGAGAGATGCATGCAAACTTCAGAAATACCAAACTGCCCTCACAAATAATCGCACAAACAAATCGAACATCCCAAAATGCGTTTCGTTGAACCGAATGACGAGGATAGGCAAATCCTCACACTTCGATTCTTTATTAATCACAGATTAGCACTTCATTTCTATAAATTATCAATGATGACTTCGTTATAACTGCACAACCTCTAATTCTCTCAGATCAATTAGAGACTCTTTACTATAAACCTCTCTGAGTTGAAGCTTTCGCTAATAATTCAAATTGTGAACCTTCGATTGCAAATAAACTATGGCAGAAAGATCAACTCTAGTCTTTCTCTGCAATCAGTTTCAACTAAACTTTTAGCGAATTTAGTAACTGCCAGAAACATGAAATGAAAAGAGGACTCCCCGTTTTCCCAAAGAAAAGGAATATGCACTTAACAGATCAACAGCCACCGACTTAGTCGAGTTCGGGCTCGATCATGCCTTCATGTAATACTTTAGGAGCATTCTGTTCCTCATCTACGACTACCTCAAGGCAGTCTACATCCTCAAGAATCCATTGCTCTCCATCGAAAAGAGCATAAGCATTGTCCGATGTCACCTCGCCTTCTACCGGCATCTCTTCGAATGCTTCAGCTGTCTCGCTCCACAAAGCATTTTGTTTTTTAGCGTTTGCCACAACTCGACTTACCACCTAAAAACATTCTTATTTAACAGATTATGACTGAAAACATCAAAGTGATGACTTCAGGATACACGCACACCCCGAAAACACAGGACAGCACGGAGGCAGCAATTGCATTTATAATGTCTTCAGTTTAAGCTCGTATAAATGAATTCATGATAGAACGAAAACTTCCAGAGATATCTTTTTTAATGAAGGCAACGACAAAAATAGAATAACATCAGCATCAGCCATGAGTTTCTTCTTCCTCCCCCTCCCAGATTTTCCTCCTAACCTCCTTGCTTGCCTGAAGCATATGAGTATATTAAACCATATTTTGCATGCGGTGACGAATAAAGGAAGACGGATAAGAAGTAAAAGGAAAGAGCAGTGGTTATCGTTGGCAACTCAAATAACAAAAAGATCGGATTAACGCATACGATTAATTTTGTCAACCAAAGCACATAAAAGCAGCCGCAACGGTAACGATACTAATTGCTAAGTGAATTGTCGCCTTAAAGCCAGTTTGCACCTCCGTATCAAACGAGCCATTCCACCGAAAATAATCACCTCTCTTGAACTAATCACTCTAACTCTCCTCCAATATAGCACTTTCTACAGCTAAACAAAAGGTAACCAACTGCAGTTATACCTTTGCGAAATGGCGTATAGCGTATAACAATGATGCATAATAAAACAAATAATTTGATGTGACCACTCCCATTAGCGTATTTAAATCTGATTTATGCGTTCGACAATCGCTGCAAAACTAAATGAAGAGCAGCAGAGTAAGTTGCAAAAATCCAAACGTGTAATATCGAACGACAGATATGGCAAATGAAAAATTATAACATCCCTGCAACAGTTTTAATGAATACCTTGTCACAGTTTATTGGCGTTTTCATATACTCCTGATAGCGTCTTTCCTCCTCGATAGCTTTGGTTAAGAAGGATGGTCGAACGATCTGCTTCAATGGGCGCTTCCCAAAACCTACACCTGCAAATAAGCGAAATAAAATACGAAGATTGATGGATAAAGTGGAAAACCTCTAAAGAATGTCCAACGTACCAAAAAGAGAACTTAGACGATTTCACTTAAACTCTCTATTTCTCTGTAGATGTCAAGCCAAACGTTGCGCTGACAACGTATAATCTCCTTGTTGTATCCCACTGGTGGTAAATTTAATTTCGCTAATTAAAAAATAGAGGTTAAATTAGAAATGCCATGTAAACATGGAGTTTTGCACGTGCATAAGCAACCGCTAGCGCAAATCTTTCCTCACATAACCCCTGCGATAAACAGATGAAGGCCGTAGCAGTAGCGATCGACAGAAGAACGAAGCGATTAGACAGGGCAAGATAGCTTTTTTGGATAAAGCAATAAGAGAGCCCGATGAGCTCTAAGCCTCTCTTTCGTTTCTGATCTCTGTTATTCGCACACCGTAAATTTAGAGTGATCTTTGCTGCTCGTTCTAATGCCCCTCTGCTTAACGTCGCGAATCTACAAAAAGACAAATCAAACAATAAACCTAATTTATCTTCAACAAGAAATCGATTTAGCGAAATACTGCCGAGTGATGAAAGGCCAAAATACGGTCGAGGTAAGTTTCTGTGCTTGGAGAGATGATCTCTAAAGTGTCCAGAGCATCGAGTCGTGAACGAACATCCTGCTAGTGGACATCCAAATGTCGCCGATTTCCCGAAATGACGTGACCTTCAACGATCTTCGATTGCAATCTATCAATATACAATATATATGAGCACCATATATTGGAGCATGAGCAACAGCACTCGAGGAATTATTACAACTAGAGCAGGAGCATGAGCAACAGCACTCGAGGAATTATTACAAGAGCCTTTTTAAAGACGTTAGTGTCAACTTGATTCTCCTATTGCTCCAGTAGCAAACTTCAGCGTGATAGTTTCAAGAATGAATGACTACTGAACCATAATCACCTTACATTGCCCAAAAATGCTTAAATGCACATATCACTAGATTTCCTCAGGAAGGAAGATTTTCCGGTCGACTGCTGCACAGCCTTAACCCTCTTCCCTTCCCTTTAATTGCAAAATGAAAAGAAGAAACTGCAAAATTGCATAGCTTCTCTCAAAATTCATTTTTTGACACGATATTGAATTCAGAAAAGACCGTTGGCGTATTATTTAGAAGTACTGGTTGATCACGTTCGAAGAAAATCCTAGTTGTAGATTCACTGAAGAAAGTTACTAACGCAACATGCTGCTGGTAACTTGCTGGCTCCATGTAGAGTTCAGGACAGTAAGGACACTGATATCCCCATGCCTGTCGTGGTGTGTGGTTGCGCAAGTTGTGCCGCCTTAACGTCATCTGACTTGCTTAAATAACCAAACCGTTTTCGAGGAAATCGATAGTGCATGTTTGCACGTCCGCCACGGATAAATAAACGGGAGCCTCAATCTACTATCGTGACTACCATGGCATATCTTAAGTAAATGATTGAAGTCACCACCATCCAAGGTAGAGCGATCAGGATCGCTTTTTTCACCACTCGTAACATAGCCAATGCAGACGACCCGCGTTATATAACTCAGCAACGAACCTAAGAGGTAGAAAACTTGGTAATATTCAGTACATAAGTTGAGTACAAAACGTTTACTACCAAAGAATTTTTAAAGAATATGCAAATATAATATCTGTTGCTTTGATGAAACTGTAGATTTTCCTCTTCATAATTCACTTCTTTCTTTTGAGTAAATGCAAGTAAAAATGATTTATCCATGTTTTTTCAAATTTTATAAGTCCAATAGGGGCGACTGGGAATCGAATCTCCCTCCCCCTTCTTCCAATGCGCTCCTTTTAGCAACCCACGGAAAAAGAATTAGCGCAACATGGATACACCCTGGCCACTATGATTATCACTCCAACTCGTATCCACAACTAACCTTGTATATGTGGAATTTATCTACGTATACGACTGCACTCACCGTCCGTCCACTCGTCGTGATTGAGCTGGCTGATTCTTTCAAACAGTGACGTTGAAATACATGTTAAGTCCTTGCAAAACACCTTTCAAATGGGAACTTTGAATGAAAGAAATCAGCCTATCGACTCCAACGGCAAAGTTTAAACAAAGAAAGGCCAACCAGCAGCGTAGTCGCAATGCTCACATGCGAATGGTCTCGACTGATTATGTATGTTGGAATGCTCGTCAAATGACCTTTTCGAAGAAAGCGTTTTACCACAAACACGACACGTCCACCTCGATTTGCTACTTGTGAGCATTATCCTTGCATGGCTATTGTTATCCTTCAATGAAACACTCCAGTATATTACCGAAAGCATTTTCTAATCATACGCAATAGTAGTTTTTGACGGCATAGGCTAACGCGTTTCCGGTTTCAAGTCCGATCACCATCCGATTTGGGTTCAGCTCATACTGGCTCCTAGAGAACTCCTACTGTACTCACTTAATTCAAGTGTTATGTTCGCATGCTTGCATAATCACAGCTCCACTAGCATAAATCTTCATCTACAAACCATCATTATCTCCCCTCAGTTCTGAAACAGCACTCCAGACATCCATCAATACTTCGCAGCAATCCAACCCACGCAATCTAGTCAACGACTAACTCAAATAAAATGCCGATAGCCACAATAATGTGATCAATAATAAAATCAAACTGAAATAAATCTGCAATGAAACAGTTAACTATATAAGGCAAACAATAGTCCACTGTAGCAGCGTCTCATTTCGTCGCTAACTGATAAGAAGCGTCCACTCATCCGCGAACTCAACACTCAGAAAAGAAATATCTCCCAGATTCCTCACCTTGATTCCGGCAAAACTTCCCGTCAACTGCACTGTCGTACTTGTCGACGCAATTCGACCCGGCAAGACCTCACTCCTTGGCACATTGCCAATAACATACCCGTTGTGTAATGACATCACCTCACCGATGACTTGAGCAAGAGTACGTGATATCAGCTGGATTTGCAATCCGTTGCATAAACTGTAAATGCGACCGACTGCATATTATATGAAAGACATTTGCTATACGCGAGAAACGCTAACATTCTCTGAAGGATGAGGTGAGCAGTGATCGCTACGAAATGCTGAGAAATATTCCACAAATAGACGGTACAATTCCGCCGTGCAGACGCATCTTTTTATGCGGGAGCCGCTGCAAACACCTTTCTCAGTGTGCTCTCTTACCGCCGAAACCCATCAACGGTTGTAAATGACGACACTTTTCCAAGGCAGAATTCAATTCCACGCCGTTAAGAGCATTTTCAAATTGTCTGCGATCTATGTGGATCACTAACGAACAAAGGACTCATATCTTTTCCGCAGGCTGCTGTAGATTCCCCTTCAAGAGAGTAACATCTCGCTTCTTAATTTATGCTGAACTTATCCATGGTGTGGATCAGCGGGGGAAATCAATCATATTGTTGCAGTAAAGTAGGTTGCAGATGCAGCTAAGCCAATTCTAGTAATACGGATCATCGTGGTCAAGAGAATCACATGCCTCATAGTTAGCGAAGAAGACAACCTCACGTGCAAGAAAGCCCACTCACCAATACCGTACATCATTTACACACTTCTCCTAGCTTCACAATCTTATTTTCTGTTTATAGCTGCATGCTAGTGACGGGTTTTTTTTGTTTCCTCATGGGAACCTTTGGAATAGAAAGAAAAAACCACTGCAACAGTAAAATACGCTAGGCGACTATAAATCCCTCCAACTAATAAGCCTTCTGCAGACCAAACACAGCGAGTTTAAAGTGAATCGCTACTTTCAGATTCAGCGATCATTGATACTCGGTCACACCACTGTCCTTGACTGTCATCTTCTCACGAAACTGCTGTCTGGCCGACCGATGAGCAGGAAAATCAAAAGCAAATTGATCGTCAGAATACGTCAAATAACAACTTATGCGGTGGGATGGATTATAACTTGTACATTTTCAACTACGTCTTGGGTCTATCTTAAAAAGTCTTGAAAGCGGCTACTTACACTCAATAATCAAGCTGGCAAATGGTTTGACCCATTTTTATACGACCACTGACTATATCTGTCCTGATGAGGTTCTTACTTGTGAGCTAAGCGGTGACCGTGCGCGGATTTAAACCAGCCCATGGCATTTTGGCTTTCAACGACTGCAAATTCAACAGCTCACCGAAAGACTAGAACGGACGAGCGTTTGAAGCCATCGAAGCATACAGAACGAGTTTACTGTCATAGACTAGAAGAGCTTTTTTGGGAAATCGGTCTTTGAGCTGAAGTGTTCCTTTTGGAATACATATCGCTAGGTAACATCTTCCCTCTCTTCAATAATACGGTTTCCACCTTGTATATAACGCTTTCATAACTCGGAATTGAATACGCCTACCCTGTTCAGCCCTCCAAGAATATTACTTCTAACTCTCGCCCCTATCGGCACTCGCTACCGCTGTCAAAACGCTCCCGCTTCGTAGCAATCCTTCAGCGTCCAGAAATTATTCACTACAACAACCTAAAACTAAAGAAGGATGGTTTCAAAATAATGAAGAACGAACCGAAGGCAACACCACCCACCGGCCTACCGAAGACGATGTAACGCACAACAGAAAACTCTACCTCAAGCCACAAAAAAGGACGAACAAAACAGCTTAATCTACGATCCAGTAAAGATATTTTTAAATGGGCCTTTGGCAACGATCCATCATCCATTCCAACCTTTCCATTCAAATTTCTTTATTGTTGCATCTAATAACTCAAATTTCCTATAATGGTACTACGCATTTGAACGACACGGAAAATGCGTCATGAGGTGTTGGAATTCCTCTTTGTTTTTTTAGCAGAATGGTCCATTCAGCTGATGGATTTATCGATCGGACTATGCCCATTGTTCTTTCAACTGTTGGCTGACACAATATCGCAAACACCTTTTCTGCTAAAACATGGGGAATTTTCTTGTAAATTTCAGAGCACCTTTAGGAGTCCTTAATTCATTCGAGATTCGCGAAGCTAGGATCAGATTTGGCCGCGAGGCAATCACTTATATACAGAAAATTAGTTCCGATGAAGCTGCTCGATTCTAAGATAGCATATGCAAAAGATTTGATATTTTCATGCTTGTTTAGTGAAATAAACAATGAAAACGGAGAATAAAGATAAAGAAAGCGAAGTAATAATGAGCAATAAAATATGAGCACAACTGTATTAATTTGAGCCTTTCTTTAAATTCTCCAACGGTCCTCTCAAATGAGTTAGCAATATTTCTAGCATCAAATCACCTAATCTTCAAAGTTCTCGACCGAGCCAATCCATTAAAACCATTCTGCCACATATGTGAATGCATAGAAAGCCATAGCAAATCAAAGTACCAATAACACTAACTGCATTTCTCAATTTCTGCACGAGCATTCTACCCATTGCCGTTCCAATAAACATTATTTCATCTTATGGAATCTTCGAGGAAAATCGTTTGGAAGTTTTTGATGTTGAGGAAAGTGTAAGGCGAAAATCGACTTATGCTATTTTACTGAACTTTCTACTTATAGCGATTTCCCAGCGACCTCATTTCGATCTCCTTTCGTCTTGTGGCAAATATCAACGAGGGCTACCTGAACGATTGCAATCACTTGTCGTTGTTGGATTATGCAAATAATTTCAGGTTTTGTATCATTGGTTCAGTCGAAGCGCACTGCCATTCAACTCTTCAAGGTGTCGTGTTCTCATTTACCAGTATCAAAATTAGTATTATCATTACCGTTCATCGATCCTCCACCGAACAAAACTGATACCGCTGGCGTCCGTTTTCACAGTTCTGTTAACGATTCCTGTTAACGATTCCTTATGACCAGTTCAAATTTTCATTTTGGCGAGCTTATAAACACCATCAAAGAACATATGTAAAAGCACAGATTCAAATCGATTCCCTCATAATTTGAGCCATCGCCGTCTATAGTTTACCATTAAAAAATACAGTGCACCACATTAAATGTACTCCTAAACTGTGATCGAGAATGAATTAATAAACACAGAGATTGTGGCTTCATAGAAATAATGCGATAAATATTTGTGCAAGTATTGATAAAATATTATACGCTATCCATTGGGTCAGTTATTACATGACTGCATCACTTGGAGCCATCGAAATTCGCCCATTTGTTATATGACTCTTGAAATCCTATTCAGTTTCTTTCACTTTCTTCAGCTCAAATATATCATTTTTGCAAACACCAGGCTTTCCAAAGAACTATTTCATCAGCATACCCCCATTGGTGGCCGATACTCGTTATCTCGCGAAGTAATTCAGCTAAACAACTAATTAGCATTTAAAAGAAACACCGACTGGTTACTACTTATCTACTTTCATCATAATTGATTCGTTTCCTTTGCGCATATGTTTCACCAACTATTATATCTCAGTGACAGGCAATGCTCGACGATGATTTTAGCCACCTCCACTCATATAAGTCAAATATATATATATATATATTTATATGTATATTTGTATATTAAGAGGGCTCCGAACAAACTCTTTGGCTCTGTAGCACAGAGTCATTCCGACCAGTGGTCTCATTCAACGAGGATGGTGGAGCAAGTCGCATGGAACAATGATGAATCGACACGTCGGTGTCCGATGGGCAGGAGATGAGTCTAGGCCCTCACCTTCAAGCTACCTCACATCTCCAGCGTAGCGGAAGTGGTAGTGATATGAAGAGGCATTTATTGGTAACGAACGCCTTGTCTATTCCAGTAAACTATATATGCCTTCACTTTAATAATTCTTAGTGGCTGCACTTAATGCGTCTGTTCTCTCGTTGCATTGATTTTTAGCTCTTTATTCATGCACGCATCCATAGCGATGTCTCCCTGGAAACTTTCTGTTTTGATCAATAAACAACTCGCTCATAGAATTGTGTGCCGGTATGGTGACTCGTATGAAGTCAGTTAGGTAAACCCCTAGAATATGCACTATTGTTCCCATGCTTTCAGCTTTTACACGTCTCCTCACTTCAGGAGGTCGAGATCAACAAGTAACTAGGTGTGCGGTAAATGAATATGCATTAACAAAATGCTGATAAATCAAGTGGTCTTTCTAGAATGCACTGAAAGATGAGAACATCAAATAAGTCAAGTTATCTCTCACAAATTTTCCGCACAGAGACACCAAATATCGGACAGAAAACATAAATAATTCTTTTCACGTTTCGATATGAAACTCTGCAGTAATGCAGCTTAAAACAGTTTATTTATTTCAATAAATAAAGCATTCTTTACGAATAAATAATCTCTTCATATCGCTTTCACCTGCCGCAATTCAGCGCTTTTTTGATCCAATGTTACCTCCGGTCTTTCTCTGAGAGTAACTCCATGTCATTACGGGTGGGCATATTCTTCTTGCAGGTCTCTCGCACGAAGGTTAGGCCTTAGGCTCTATTCTGCTCTTCTACTGCTGACGAGACAATTCACGGTGGTTTCTCTTATGACCGTGAGGTCTTTTTCTACTCTTTTCGTTCCGATTCGGGTGTGATGATCCGCCTAAGCGGAGCTGACAAGTCCGGTCGGACCTTACTTGCAGCCGACCGGGGAGTAATCAGTGGAAAACATTCCTCGTTTTCATCGCCTTCGAAACAAATTTTGCACGAATAGTTTGCTGAATTTTTGCGGGAAGAAAAGAAGTGGAGAAGGTTCTTCTAGTTATTTTGAAAAACTCGAAATGTGCAGTTTTGCACTTTAGTATGAGAACGCTGCACAGCTGAAACAATTTTGCCAATAGATAAATGATGTTGAATAATTGCCCTGTCATCGAGTGTAGTGCCATTAGCAGGTAATTGTTGGTGCTCATGAGATCATTGACTTTTCCTCATTTCCTCGACCACCACTAGCCATCGTCCCCTATTACTCTCTGTCCTTTTACTCCGCTTCCCTTCCCCTTCCTCCTCTTTCCACTTCCTCTTAACCTTCGCATCCCTTACTCTCCCCCTCGCCCGTTGCAGGAAAAAGGAGCTGCGAACCAGCGTTACTCCACATGGTGTTTCGTGCACAATGTGCGTTAATTAAGCACGCAATATTGCCTCTTTCGTGCACAAATCGAATTTTTTTTTGCATTCTCTACGTGCTTTTTCGTTTATACCATTTTTCAGTGTCATGTACCCATGATAGGCCACATTTTCCTGACTATATCTTCTCACTTCAGTTCGAGATATGAATCCAACAAAAGCCAGACTACAAGCGGAACCGAGCTCCAGCTCTGTCGGTAACTAAAAAGCGTAACTGTTTCCTCCCATTCTCGAGGCATTCCAACTTACGCAGAGCGCATATTTGATGAATGCAAATTAAGACTAACTTATAATGTATTTTCAAGCCACAGTCATGTAATAGAGTTGCACCACGCAAATGTCCCACTCTTTCTGCAAATACGAAAAGGAAAGTAGTCAATTAGAAATCGTCTAAAAACTTGTGTTTGACAGGAAAACGCAATAATGGCTTTTATTATTATCGCACCATAAGACGTCGAGGAGTGCAATTGAATGAATAGCTTCATTTAATGGCTTCTCAGTTGCTCTAAATTAAACAGCTTGAAATCATAACATTCTCTTATGTCCCTCTTTATCTGCTCGTATTATTTCTAAAGAGAACTTCGTAACTTCTTCAGATATTATAAAGCTGTTATAACTGCCTTGGAATGTTGTTTTTTGTGAAACATTCTTTAGCTAACATCCAACTTCTTGAATATGCGTTAATCTATGCAACTTTTTCAATTGTGCCAACAAAATATTGCAGTCAACTTTGCGATAATAAATTCTCTCTTAATTAGATGATAATATTTTAGCGGTCGTAAATCGACTGGGAATGGATTGCGTTTCGTGAACGTTAATTGCAGTTCTCCCAAATTGCGTTCTCTTTTAATGGCACAACATTGGCAGTCATCATCCGAGGCACTAAAGAATTGCAACGGATTCGGTGACTTTTCTTTCATTCATTTTCATTGATGCCGCGAAGGCATCAATGAAAATGATCATCATCATTTTCATTGATCATCACTTTTCTCGAAGATCAGTTTGTGCAAATTTTCATGCATATGAGTATTTCAATTTCTTTCATGAAAAAGTTCGCAATATTCTTTAATATACTTTGCGAAGTCGTAAAAAGCGTTTTTGCTTTGAATATCTTCACCATTCCTCATAGTCTCATTTTTACGACAATCTTGCATTAGCACAGTTACTTGAATTCACTCTAATATGTGATATTTCTATATATAACATAGGAAGCAAAAAATGCATTTATATACTATTTAAGACGGATTTAGTCTAGTAATGATCTGTCTCACGCACACAGCATTGACCAACTGACTTCATTTTCTCTCCACTCAGCTGTGATATGAGAGTTTTTTCGACTTTAATTAGGGCGTATTTGCGGTGGTGGTATGTGAGATCGTCGTTTTATATGGCGCTAAATCTGGAATAAGCTGGATCGGTTACATGGATTCATCAAGCAGCCAATAGTAGAGCTTTAGAGGACTGTGCAGACCCTAAAACGTCTTGGATCTTTGCACGCAAGCTTAAACCTAATTTATACATGTATGCTAACAAATCATTTTAATGA
Organism: Parascaris univalens; assembly: GCA_037576465.1. Taxonomy (NCBI): domain Eukaryota; kingdom Metazoa; phylum Nematoda; class Chromadorea; order Rhabditida; family Ascarididae; genus Parascaris; species Parascaris univalens. Next base: position 4,893,242 of record CM075173.1, read on the forward strand.
GACAGTCGTGACCGCATAGGTTCTATTTGTAAATAAGCAATGTTGGCACTCTTTCGCCGTCAATAATGAGCAATAATAGGCTTAATTTTGTGGAGACTATCTTAATTTCAGTATATTACATCACATTACACACTGCTATTTTTGCTGAAATGAGAATTAAGCGTTCGCTTCATTATTCATATCAAAAAGCTTCGGCTGTGAAATTCTTTAATTCGAAGTAACCTAAAAGAGCGATAAATTTTGCTTTTAAATGGCGATTTTGATTGTAGTTTTTGTCATTTCGGAGCTTTTCTTCTGCTAACTTGAAAATAAAGTAATTTTGCAATAAGAAATAAAGCTTTAACAAATAAGCGTCGATAAAACACTGTTCACTTTTTGGGTTTTTAGAAGAGAATTTCAGCATGAAGATGGCAACGAAATTAAAGCAGAAGGAAAAATTCAGCGGAAATTTAACTTCGGTTTTACTATTCCATGAGGAGTATGGGGTTGGGGTGATGGACGAGGGAATTAGTACATGGTTAGGTGTTCGTTGCAGAATCCGTCCCATCTGCACTTTGCATCAGCAAATCGCCGCCCTCCTCCTCGCTCTATCCACTTCCTAATACTTAACAAATAATCCCACTAGCGCACTGAAAAACGTGTTGAATATCACTAAAGAGGACGCATGACAAGCATAAACTTTCTTGCTATGCTATTACTGCGAATCGTTAATGAATGTAAACGGATAAATGAAAACATTTGTCTTAGGCTTATGTCCGTTTGCTGCATTATTGCGGATGCAACACATCGCGCCTGGTCTCGTTCTTGCTTTCCTGTTTATTTCTCTTTCAATGAGCACGAAAAATTTGGTCACGTTTTATCAAATCTGATGAGGGAAATCATCCAACTATATGCGTGAACAAGTGGTTTAATTGCCCAAATTTAAGGAGCAATATTTATCGTAATTTAGTGGTGCTAATGGATAGTACTTCCTCCACATTTGTGACGTTATCAGTGCAAAAAAAGCTGAACAGTTTTCCTGTTATTAGTCATCCGCAATATCGGCTGAAATAAAAAAAGAACCGTTTTGAGGGATTTCATTCAATGCTGCAAAAAATATTGTGTTAGTGAATTTCGAATAAAAAAAATGCATTGAGAAGGGTAAACAGATTTTTATATAGCATATAGGGCAAATAGACAAGAGCACATTCACAAAGAACGAGCCAGCCGGGTATGCGTGTTGCAACCAGCTGCTTTATTTGCGATTCATTCGGCTATTTCAGTGGTGTTGCGTTTGGCTGCTAAGCCCAACCGAAGTGCCCTTTACACCACAGATTGCTCTCTTCTTCTTTACTTAAATCCCTTAAACATGCATTCAACAATCAACAAATTTCTCTTATTTTATTTTAGTATCTCCTTTATAGTCATTTTAATGTGCAGTTTATATTTCCATAGGCAGACCATAAGTTTTCAAGGCCTATAGTGAGCGATGGGAAGAGATAATAATTAGTCTCAATGGGCTGATAAAATGGATATCAAATGCTTGCTATCAGAAAATATTCATCAGGCTGTAGTCAGTGCACCTGGTGTAGAATCAAGTCTTGTTCCCTGTGATGTCATTCACATTATCTCCCACTCCCTATAGCTCTTCTCCTCTTCAATTCACATAGGCCAGGTGACTATAATGGTGGTGGCCACAATTACATGTATGTGGCCAAGCATGTCGGGTGTTACGGACTTAACAGCTCATAGGACAAGCTATGAATCAAAAGAACATGGATCAAAAAATATGGGAATGGAGTGAAGTGCACGTTGACAAATGTTATCCATTAATCTATGGAAAAGAACTTCTCAAATAACCGTGCATTAGCCTCTACTAGACAGCATTTACCACTAACCTAACCGCATAAATTTTGCGATTAAGTGGCTATAATTCAAACCTCGTCGCCAATACGCCATTCATCCGCAGTTATCAGCAATCACTTATGTCTATAAGCGAAGGGGAAAAATACTCGTTTGAACGACCGACGTTGAAATGTTTAATTATTTAAGTCATCTGAGTTCATTTTACAATGGTACTGTTCAAGATGCAGTGACGTTTGCGCCGTTATGGAACTGCTTTATTATGCTAGTGGTTACTGGTGCTCATAGTCGCTACTTAGCGACGATAGAACTTAGTAGGCGCTTTGAAGACGTTTGTTGTTGCGAAGACAGCAAGAAGTGTTTCGCTTAAATTTAATTGATTTCGATCACATTTTGTTGCCTAGTGCCTCTTAACCCTTTTGTCTCTAAAGGCAACATGTAAAATGATAAACGATAAGTGTAAGATGATTATCTCTAGTCTAATAGATGCCTTTAAGGCGTTGTTTTGTACTCACTGATATATTTGTTGATAACGTTATTACGTGAGAGAATTTTTCATAAAATCAGTGTAGAAAATGTTTCACCGAATTTAATTCTTTATTTAATGAAGTTTGGAAGTCACCACTAAAAGGCTACAAAAGATGGGATAAATTAGAAGCTGTGAACTTATAGAGTTTAAAATGTTCACTCGAGTGCTTGAATGTGGTGATTTGTACTAAAGACCTCATTGTGTGTCACCATCCCTGTGGCTTCGACTTGGGCGTAAAAGTTTTCCGTCCGTCTCTGATTCCTTAAATTGGGCATTACTTCTAGAGTAGTAGGGTATTTGTTCATATATTCTTTAATTCTGCATAATGTTCGTCTAATGGTACAATATAATGTAATTTATTCGATGTATTAGGCATTTTTTTCACCGCTCATTCACTCATTTTGCTTTCGACATCCATCCAAAATTGTCCTTTACCAATTTAGAGTCACTCAATCGCATATTTGCTATATGAAGCACATTTTTCCCCTTTTAAACTTTAGAAAAATTTCGTGCATGAACATATTTCAATGTCCCAGCCGTCCCGCCTATGCTCTGCTTCGAGTATATAAGCTTGTTGTAACAATGTACAACTTCATAATGTGCATCGTCACTGATATAGTAATCTAATCTATTATAGCGTATTGTATCCATGTGTAATATATATTCAAAATATGGTGTTTATTTATTTCTTTCCTTATGTGTTTATTTTTCATTTTTTTATTTATTAATATTTTATGATATATATTGAAATATTGACTGCTCATATTATCACTATTGAAAGAGCAATTTTAGCCTTCGCAGTCCGAATTAGAGTTTTACAATGCAATATCACCATATCAGTAAGAAATTGCAGTCGGTTTTATTTGTAGCTTTTTTCCAATTTCTCGTTGAGAAACTGGAAAAATTACGGATAAATTTGCACGAATTACTGATTCTTGAGAATATATAATCAACGTCTAAATTCCTCTATTTAATTCTTTCTTGGGAACGTTTTTTTTAATTCTCTATAAATTAGGGAATGCTCAATAAGTTGTAAAGGAGCGAATCCTTAACAAGCTCTCTGATGTGGTGATTTCATGGCGACGGTGGCAGTGAGTTGCAGTTGACAGAAACGACGCTCGCGACACTTTACTGAGAAATTCCTCTTAATTTTGTTTCTGAATCGTTTTGTTCTTGCAATGATAGAGAAATGTTTCATTTTGCAAACACAAAGTTGTGAAGATATTTATCAACCGATTTATGCTACCGCAAGCGTGTATTTTATTGCCTTTTCGCTGTTTTCATATATTCGATGTTTTATGTGTATGTAGAATTACGGCTTCCAAGAGATGGGCTAAGCGTATCCTAAAATTCCTCATCCCTCCGAATTTTCCCGACCATTCGTGTTATGGAATATCACACTCCCACTTACCGGAATCTCACCTACTGCCGTTTTACTGACGTTCACTGCGACGTGCTTATGGCCTATGAGCTGCTCTCGAATCGTTTATCTCATACATGCTTCTTCCACATTGGTATACATTATTTTTGAGAAAAGATCTGCGCTCGCTGTTGTTGGTGATGCTGTAAATGAAGAGAATCCATTGTGGTTGTATGGCATCGATCGTGTTGTATTGCTGTTGTCTGCGCTACTGGCGTCGTTTAGTTGGTTGTTGGCGTCATTGCAGTTAAATTATTACCGTTGCTGTAATTGTGGAACTCGAGCAGCGCAACCGAAATGTACAACGTCACGTTGCATAGAATGAGATGGAAGTTGAGTGATCGCAAGAAATAGTTGTTTTGCGCAAAATCCTTACAGCATCGTAGGTAAGCAGTTGTTGGGAGGAGGCACTGGGAGGAGCGGATGTTTTGCGTATCTTCCGAGCGCGTCCATCACCGTTGCACCCCTCACCCACTTGCTTTACCATCGTCATCTGCAGCCAACCACTACAACTCCAATACGCCTCTTTATCTTCATTTATTTCGTTTCTGAATACTCCTTTGAAAGCGAATATTATTTTTCGTTACTTTTTTGCAACTGCATTCATAATTTTTCCGAGAATTTTTTAACCGAATATGTAAATTCACTTTAATTTTTCAGATATTCAGGAGTCGACTAAGTGTTATACAAATGATACGTCGAAGTTAGGCATCGGCATTTGGGGAAACACAAATTGCGTCCACCGTTGTCAGCATAATCATTCAAAAGTAAGTATTTCTTCGAGAATTTATAATGACTCTTCGAGAGTTTTTCTATTTTCGTTCACTGATACAGAGTCGTTCTAATCTCATACTTAATAAGATCGATTTCATAAATGAGAAATGAGTCGACATTATTGGAAGCTATTATTTACGTACTCTTTACTATTACCTATATAAGTCGCCGTTAAATCACTGGCTACTTGAAAGCGAAACTTTGACATACGTTTCGGTTGTGTGCTATATAACGACTGCAAGTCATATATGCTGTTAAGGGAAGTATCGAAAAAAGACGCAGCGATAAATCTCTAGGAAATGGTGCAGAGGAGCAAATTTCTATATAAGTATATGTAAACCTTTCAACTGGAGCGCATAGTTTCAGATCCAGCAATAGATGGATGACTCTTCTAGAATCCATTCACAAGACACTTCAAATTCAAACGAGCACTCGTCTGTTTTTTATGAAATAGGAAATTACATGATATGATCAGCTGGCTGAACGCAGTTTTGCAATGTAAATTAATTGAAGCTGAGATGAATCATGAAAGAAACGTCTCTTCACAAATAGCATATGAACTGCATTTGTGTTCACTGCTTCGTGACATTTAGTGCTGTAAAAAAATACTTTCAACGATCTAAGCAAAACACTCTGCAACCAGTTTCGTCTTCAATGCTCTCGAAATGTTTTCTGAGCGTAGGGAAGATTCGTTGACAGAGTTTGAGTGCCAATAAGGAATTCACCGATATTGCTAAGTGGTGAGAAAGGATGTGCTCTTTTTATGTTATTATTTTATTGATATGATAAAACTGAATTTTTGTTTCTTCCAAAGTTTATGATCAAGTCATTAGAAGACAAGTGCCCAACAGTTCATCTATCATATTATCACATTTTTCATCAAATCAGTCGAACGCATTCTTCAGTGATTAGTGGCTAAGCGTCTTCTTTTACGTCGAATTATTTTCCACCTATTTTTTAATAATTTAAATTTCGGCTCTTATTTCTTTCGAATTCATTGTATTCATATTTTCATTTAATTCAATTTTTGGGGCATTTTTCCACTTAGACTGAATGATTCAACCTTCGAAATGTTCTAAGTTATTTTCAAGCACAAACTGCTTGATCTCCTAACTATCGGTGCTATTAACGATGGTTTCGATTGTCTGCTATTAACGGATTACATTTACGAAACGAATTTGGGACTCATTTGCTGAAATGATCAATGCAAATTTTGATCTTATTTTCTTGTTTTTTTTTTGGTATTTATTCGCATATGGACATTTTACTTCAAATTGTTGTATGGCGTTTATAGTGCTCGCAAATAGCAATTCGGCGGACCTATAGGTAGATTTTTGCTGTAGCAGCGAATTGTGCGCTTTTCTTTTGCTCAAATATTTCTTTAGCTGCGCTAAATTGCGACACGAAAAGTGAGCGAAAAAGGGCGAATGACGCAATATTATAGCTAATAAATGTTTTCTTCTCGATAGAAAAAATAATGCAGCAATTGCTATGCTTAGCTAACGCCTCTTAAAGAACTTCTCCTATTTTCTACATTCCAACTGTCGGCCGCATATTTGAAACATTCAAAATGCATTCCAACATTTCAGTGTCAAGGAAAAAAGCAATAGACCCCAGTCATATTAAGGTATAATCGAATAGAAATCATTAGTCCGAACATGCAATGGGTCCAATATCAATCATTCTTAGAATAGGCAGGACGATCTCTCCCATCCTCAAATACAGCGGGTCCGTCTTTAACACGCGAGGTGTAGGTCCGACTTCCATCGTCTTGAACCCTTCTTCAGTCACTGTGGAATATAGCAGATATGTCAAACAGTAACCCATAGGGTCAAGGAGGTCTGGTCGTTTATTTAGACGTGGCCGTACTCCGCACGACCACTAGCGTTACATATTTGAAGGAAGGCACCACAAGATTTTGGTGGTGTATTGTGCCAAATGTCGTTGTCTCGGTCGGTCAGCGGTGATTTGTTCCGAATCAAGTGTAAATTTATCAGTACAATTCGTGTAAACCATTGCCTCAGATGGATAGATGAGAGACTTCAACAAAAAATGCAAAAAAAAATTATCAGTCCACAAAGTGAGATGTGGCGAATTTTTCCCGACTTTCGCATTCAGGAACGCACACAGCAATGAAGCGATATTTTTTGTGGTTGGTCTGCATCACAGCCAGCTGTGTATACAACATTCGCAGGTAGGTCCTCAACATAGCGCTTTTCAACAACCGCATCGCTCAAATGCTTCATTGTTTGCATATGGAGCTTACTATGTGTTAACGACAAATTGGCTGACTTACTTACTTCCTTGGTTATCCGTACCGCTTATCCATTTTACTCGCGTGCAAGATTATAACCATTGATTGTCTGCAGTCAGGTCATTTATCAAAATGATGTTTTTTGGATGTTGGTTGAAGATAATGCCAATTTTGTTCGATAGAATAAAAGCCATGGGACAAAACTGTGAGAAGGAAGATATCGACCAACATGTTTTCTCTATAAGAAGTGATGTTAAATGAGAGATCTAAAAAGTAGCCGATATGGCACAACAAATTTGCTTTGCTAAATTTCCATTCATCTCAATACAGAGAGCAATATATATCATCTAATCCTAGCGCTTGCAATGTTCATCATTAGATGTAGTGATGTGCCCTCCTGTTGAGTCCATTATGCGTTAAAAATTCACGAGAATATGGTGATGAGAATTTTGAGCATCACAATAGTAACGACAATAGTAAATATAATATTTAGCAGGATTTTTTTGGTTTCCTTATAAGCCGCTAGTGCTAGAGCAATGTGAAAGGGTTTTTCAAAGAGTAATTCATGCAATAACTTTCCCACAAAAAGGTATTCGTAGTTTGCTCTTGCCGAACGTTTAATGGCTTTTTTTCACGCTGCCAAAAATTCCTCCTGCAAGAAAACATTCATAGTTTGGAGGCATGAAGCGATGATTTAATAGTGCGCTCTTTTGTGTCTTTTTAAATGAGATATTGAAACGATTTCACACGTCAACTGCATTGTCGTTCGTCTTTCTAAAAATGTTTGAAAAGAGCACTGCAAAGTTTCCGGCGCAAGTAGTCGGCGATCCACTGTCAACACGTTAGTGCGTAATTGTGTGCACAAAAAATCAGCGCTATTCGTATCCCCACAACGTATAGGCGCTATCACTTAGTCGCTGTCTGCCTTTGACTAGTTCATCTAACAAGGTAATTCACTCCATAGATTATATACCAAATAAACTTAACTAGTTTCTCTATTATTTTGAAACTTAACGTGCAAAAAACAAGCCCACGTCGCTCATGCAATATAATTTTTCCTGCTTACAGCACCACACAATTTCGAATTTTTTTGCCGCAGTAATAGTTCCCATAGAATAGAAGAATAAAATGCGCTCAGAGATTTTCGAAAATACATGCGCATCAAATTTTCGTGTAAGAATATTCGATGAAACAACTTTAACAGCTTGCTTCGTTTAATTCACCTCAATATATGGTCCAACTTTGCAAAGTTGCCGTTGTCAGAGCGCCACTTGTCACGTGTTGCATCACTTACTGAAGGCCTCAATGTCGTTTTTCTTGATTCCACTTGTAATCGAACGATTTCAAGGTCACAAGAATGAAGTCCTAAATAACCAACTATTTGTCTTTCTGAAATTTTTTCCCGCAGTCAATGACAATGTGCAGTTGAAGGCAAGTTGAAGGGAAGAGGATAATTAAAACAAATGGAAAGTGAAGGAGGAATTAATTTATTTTCTGCACACATCACCTCGTATTTCATTGAATTTTTTGATAATCTCATGGAAATTCAATTGCGTTATTGTTTCGACAGTTGAGCCCAACCAAACGTCCAACACCTGCTTGATGCTTAAATCTACTTTCATCTTCCAGCGGTCACTAAACCGATCTGATTTCCGCTTCAGCGTCCAAAAAATACAATTAATGTCATCCTTATCGATTTCATTAATATTCTTCATAGAAATAGTGACGTCATTTAACAGCCACCTTTTCTTTTCATCAACAACGGCTCCATCCGATGCTCTCTTAAGTTTGAAAACAGTAAGGGATCAAAGGAATCGGCCGCTTTGTGTAATATATCATTTTTGAACAAATCACCTTTAACCTTGCTTATTATTATTATCCATTCTTGCATTATTTTTGAAGAATATTTTGCCTACAATTGATTTAATAAATTGAGAAGTTGCATTTTATTTAAAAAATTCAAACTTTAATGAGAATGAATGAAGCAAGTGGACAGATCGATGAATAAATAGTCCTACTTTTAATATTTCTAGGCGTTAAAAATGCATAAGGAGGGCTATTTTTGATGGTTTCATCTGGTATGTGCTTTTTTAATATGTAAATGCGATCGACTGGGATCAAAATGACTGTCAGTAAAATAATCAACAGTGATTAACAGAGTTCTTATGAGTTCTTATGAGTTCTTATTAACAGAGTTCTACGTCGAATTCCTCTTATGTTTTCCAGTTCTGCTTGTTAGTCAATGAAAGTAATATGATCGATTATGTGCTGAATATTCGCAGTAGGTAGGTTCATCACATCTTAAAATCACTTCTATAACGTCATAGTCATAATCGCGTACTCAAATAAACGACGGCAAATGAATACTAATGGTTCACTGTCTATTGAGCAAAGGCTATGGAAAAGAAATCTCGATGTGGCATGAGGGATGAGGAAAACATGAAAAGCTTTGCATGGGAGAGAAAAAAAGAATGGGAAGAGAGAAGCAAAAGAGGAAGAGGCAAATTTTTTTGCACAACAATCAGAGCCTTAATTTATCCCAAAGAAATCAGATAGAATGCTTTTCAAAAAAACGCTTTAATTCAAGTCGATGAACTGCCCTTTTTCCTCCTCATTTGACCAGTTTATGCGCTGAGCTTTATTACATTGTGTTTCAACTTATGATTTCGTTGATGGTCGTTCTTTCATGGACTGCTACGCGTATATTTCTTTGCCATGTGGAAATGGAGAAAATGGTTTCGAAATAAATCCACTCGATTTAAGCGATTCGTTTGTTTCCGTCGTTTTTCTTTTCATTGTACGTTCCATTTCCACACTGTTATTACTGCGTTGGATAATTCTCGTAATTTTATTACTTTTTCTTAATTCTTTAAAGTTCCCATAAAATAAATTTCTAATTTCCGTCATGTCGCCATTGCAAAACTATTTGCGTTCTTCCCGTTATACATCCAGTAAACGTTTCATAGGGTACCTCACCAACGATAACACCATTCAACTAAATGGCACGTGGTGTACATTTGAAGCACCACTGACGCTTTTTAAAAGCAGTGCAGCGTGAACGTTGATCACTACAGTCAGAGAGTGCATTAAAAGCATTCTTAGCAAATGTCGTATTGCAGTATGTTCGTTGAAGCGTCTACTGTATGTATGCAGAGTATTTGTGTAAGTCCAAATATAGGCTCGCAATTGCCTATTCAAATATAGCGGCCACCGTCAAAAGACAGCAAAAGATGTGTGTAACATTAGTAGCGAAGCTACAAGTATGGTCTATAGGCGTGCTAAGTTGTGAACGACGCTTGTTGCATCGAGGTCTGTGCAATTACAGGATGAGTTGGCAACGAGAGTCGATTGATACGTTCCTGATTATCTTCACTCTTGTCGTTGCTCTAATAGCTCTGCTGCTTGTTATATTCGTCTTCTTCAAGGGTAAACTATGTCCTCGGCGAAGCATTTATGCATCGCAGTCAATAATCGCAAATGATACCGCAGCCAATCTTTCTCCTTCTAAAGTCCCTCTCAGGTGAGAATACCTTTAACAATTTTCATTCCTGATTATATCGGTATTTTTTTGATTTGCTTTTTAGTATATATTGTATTTGGAAGTGTTTTTAGAGCATTTGTCATATTCTGGGTATGTTTTTAGTGTATAGTGCACTACCGGCATGATTTTTAGTTCATCGCACAAAGCACAGTTTACGTTGGTCAACCGCTGAATATGAAACCACTTTTAAGCTTACTCGTATGTTAAACTGCAACCTATAGCGCAGATTGCATCGTTTGCATTGCAATCACTGAAACGTGAAAGGCTGTGTCTTAGTTTTGCATTCACCATCTCTCTTAGGAGCGTTCATTTTAGGCTTAGCTTCATTTGTTTTTCTGGTGAAGTTAGGTTTTAAAGAACTCTAGAAAGTAGACTGCGGTGTTTTAAATTAGCAAAGAACACTTTTCAATTAGCTTTTCAATAAAAGATCTTAGCTTTTAAAAAATAAAACATGAAAAACTTATTTCTTTCACTCACTCAAATTATTTGCGTTGAATTTCGCCGCAGTCAATCGCGTTTACAGCCTTTTTCAACGCAAGAAATGTTAAGCGACAGTTGCTTCGCAGTGATTGCCTCAGTCGATAGTTAGGGAAAAACAATCCGTTCAGCAGTTCAGAGTGCACTCTTTAAAATTCATTCCTCCCTTTTTTGGTATCTCTAATTGCATATTTGCCCAATAAGCAACATCTCCACTTCTAGAAAACAAGCAACTGCTTGCAGCACTTATCTTTTGATAGTTTTCAAAGAAGCTGCAAACTGAATTCGTTAAATGATGTAATAAATCAGTCGAAGGAACGTTATTAATTAAAGGAGCAATAGAATAAGAATTGAATGAAAAATGAGGTGACGAAACGAACTTCGTAAGTGAGCTGATAGACGATCTGAAGATCTGTTTGAGTAACAAATCAACGGCAATATCAACTTATGTTTGATGAGTTTTCAACAGCATTCAAATGAAATAATTTCCTGTAAGAAAATTCCTCAAATAGGCCGCTGCAGGAAACAGTATTTGGTTATGCGCAACAATGTACCATTCTCAAACATCTCGTCAACCATATGCAATTTGTCAAAAATAGTCAACAAGAAATTGCTTTGCAGTGTCATATTACTTAATTAGCTGAACGCACTTCTGAGGCAGCATGCTCATCGATATGTTAGAAAGTACTTTTTGCATAGATAAATCAAAATAAACTTCTAATAGTTTTCTCCGGTAGGATCACAAAGAGAGGGATGAATCCAACGATGCACGCCTCCAAGGATCTTCCAATCGCTCATGTGACATACCTATTATTATGTCAACGTTTATGAATGCAAATTTAAACACCTACGACGGATTCTTTAAATCATTTAGTTTAGTACAGACAGTCGCAGCTCGCACACAGTGATATGAAGTAAATAATTTGCTATGTTTATAACACCTGTCCACTAATTAAACCTTTGGGGTAGGAAGAGATCATCTGGTATTATAGCTGGAACCTTTCGTCTGGATGGATTCAAGGGCATTTTCCAAAAAAGCAGTTTCCTGAGCTGCCTCAAGAAATTTGAAATTCATTACGGCCGTACAAATAAAATTAAATAAAACGGCATTACCCTTACAACCCTTAGGCGATCGGTTGATTTGCCGATTTATTTCTGTCCCAAAATTCTAAGCAATAACGCTGAATTTATTAAACTTCTGAAAAAAAAATTGTTGAAAATAGATAAATCTTCAAATGAGTAACTGGCTGTGTAACTGGAAACAGAATAGAATAAGTTTCAGAAGTGATGAGGGCCATTGCGTGGATCTACCAGAGCTGGATTATATAGACGAGAGGAGTACTCATTTGATCTCATCGACAGTGATTGTCAATTCGTTGCACAACTCGCCCATACCAGTTGTCTTATAGTGTCGTTGGAAGCTACTGGGAGGATATTACTGCCCGCATCCCATCCCCCTTATAGCCCTCTGCTACATCTACAATTTGCGATGCTCACAGATTCTTTTATACGTTAAAGCGCTTTATTCTGATTGTTTATTGTATCATTCTGTGAACAAACTCACTCTTTTTATAGTCAATCTGAGAAGTTATGCTAACGCAAAGAGAGAACTTTCAGCGTAAGAGTGACTCGTATCATTAATGATGACTCAAAATCTCTTTAACACAGCCGGTTACTAATTTCGTATGGTTCGTAAGTGGGATTTCAGTTGCCGAACGCGGAATCGCTCCGAAGAATTCCTCAAAACCTCAGTCACGTCTTGTTAATGACTGCTAAAACGGGTCTAAGAAATCACTGAAGACTCATTCGCATGTCCTAAAAACATCGAGATATGGTTCGCTGTCAATGGCTATTGTTTTGTAGGTTTAATTTTAACCTAAATAAACATTCCGCAACGTCAGCTTTTATTTTTTATCCAATCGAATATGCTTCCATTGCAATTCATTGAAGTGATATTTGACTGTCATTATTTTATCGATTGAGGTGAAAAAACTTCAAGCCTTCAGCCGTGGCGAAAAGTTGTGCGAATTTCAAAGGTTAAGGATGGAACGTATTCGAGTGGTTTAACAATAAAAATTGCCTACAAAAACCATTTCGGCACATTATTTCCCTGCATGCTTTAAGCCCCTCAAATGAGACTGCGAAAGGGAACCTCTATTATTTGATGTTTTATTGAGTGCAATCGAAAACCGGCTCGTGGAAGGATATCGAAACCTCATTGTTTTCAGTCGTGAAGTTAAGCCGGAAATTGTTCCTAGAAAAACATTTTGGGTAGCAATACCTCGAATAGGCAACTATAGGAAATAAAATATGCTTGCAAAAAAAGAGATTGATAAGTTATGTTATAGATAAGTTATACTTATGTTATACATAAGTGATTTATTTATATGCAGAATATATTTAAGGCCGTGAAGAGTGCGCTTATACGTCATGATCATAGCCTCGAGAAATAAATTGTCTTATTGTTTGCTGCCTGGAGTTAACTTCAGCCAAATTCATCACAACAGTTAATCGCGTCTAACGATCAACTGGAGAACGAGCCTGCTCTGAACAACAGAGGAGGGGGAGGGGAAGGAATTAAAATATTGAGAGACCATATCGTCCGTTCTTGAAAAAAACTTCCATACAACAACGATAGCGGAAGGCCTTGGGACTATGGGCAAATGAAAAGATGAGCCGGACGCGACTGATTCATTTGCTTGCTCACCGATAGGCTCAGCAGAATGTTAAAAATGATTTTTGCATTGTTAACTAAAAGTGAAGTCCGAGTTTGCGGGCTAAAAGAAGCATCGTAATCAGGGATTAAACTATTCAGAGCCGGAATTCTAAGAAGAATTGAGAGTGCAGAATTATTTCACTGGTTTAGCAGTATCGCTTTATTGCGCTGTTTGAAGGTGTCCACTAATTAGGCAATATTGCTTTATTAGCGAAGCGTATCAATGATGCAGTATGTTTCATTGCCCACTGAGAGTAATCGTGTCATCGACACATTATGATTGCCGAAATATATTCATCTGAAACAATATAATAATTAAACATAATAAATACTGTGTTTATGTGTAGGTTATAACAACTAAATTAGAGTCTACTAGTTCATTTTTTGAACAACCATCTGAATTAAAAATTCACAATGATTTCCTAATAAACAGTCTTCGCAGTTTACTGCCACCATTTTAATTCACGTAGAGTCAGACTATGTGAGGGAGTACCCAGACAGGCGAACACTCGTAATCGACTTCATTCATCTCATCAAACTGTCATCAAGGTTGCAATTAAATTTATAAAATTCACCTAACAACTGCGTACCTATATTTCTCTACCAATATTCTTCAAAACAGCAGTTGCATTTCACTAGTTATTGCATTTAACTGTCTCTAAAATGCAAGCGAAGACTTGGAATGATAGTCACTAAACAGTTGCTGTACCCAATAATCTCGCCGTTTTAGGAACTGCATTGTTTGGCCATCAAGCCCACTCGGTTAGGGCGTCACCTACGGCGCCAAGAAATTCGGGTTCGCATCTGGCTGGTGTGGCAATTTTATTCGTTGATACCCGTTGTTATTAATTGTTCATTTGAAATGAAACCGCTAAGAGAACGCATTCATCCAAGCGAAATGGTTGTTTCGAATCCTATAAGCCACGGTGTTAGATGACTTACCGCATTAATTGACCGGTGTTCGGAAAGCGAAGCGCGAATTGATTTTAGAGGTAAAATTGTGATAGGTAATCGGCGGTAAAGCGTTCTCAAAGTATTTCCACTGCTGTGTTATCGATCGTTCGAATACAGCTGTTGCACAAAATGGATAGAAAACACCAATATTGCGCAGATCTGCAGCAGACGAGCGACGAATTTGCTCTCGAAAGGCTCCAATTGCTAGATCTACTGTTGACGCATGTCCAACAATCTGTCCAAACAACAGCTCCATTGCAAATAAAAATTTCACCCGGAAAACACAACACGAACCAAGGAGCAAAGCAACTAGAAAACTTCTCATCAACGAAACTGAACCCGTCGATTCAAAGATCTTAATCGGAAATGCAAACCCTCATCGATCCTTTGGAAGAAACACAAGCTGAGATTTTGCAAAATTGAGCTATGCGTTGCATTTTCCTGCTCTTCATCTAAACTGCCGATTTCGTTAATGGCATTTGCTCTGCTTCATTTCTGGCTCATTCATGACTTTCGTTCTTCGATTCTATTCATTTCTCCTACACATTTCGATGTCTTATCTGAATGCTATGAGCGCCAATGCTAAAGTACTGATAGCATTGATGCGTCAGGCAAGGGCTACTAAGCAAAACCTAAAGTTCGGAGTCGGACATATGATAACCGTCCTATCTATCAAAGGTCTGATTAGCGCTTGTTAGAGATGATACGGAATACTGATGAAACAAATATGACAACATCAGCTGGATGGAAACAAGAAACCGGAGCGCTGGAAGTTCCGGATACAGACCGGAGGGTTTAATTAGAACGAGGCAAATTATAAACTGAAAGTAAACGGAGATCACAAGCTCTCAACCTGTCAGAAACCGAAAAAATCAGAATGTTCGAGTTCGGAAGAAGACAATCTCACTTCTACATAGAATGAGGTAGGTTTTTCTGTTGTAAAAAAATCTCATGCTTATGTCTGATATAAGTGAACTTCGATATGTTGCGCACTTTCAGAGTGAAATATGGCCTGTAATATCGTAGTCACTTAAAATAGCCAACATCCACATCCAAAGCTGACTTAGAGTGCCCAAACAACACTTCCTATCACCAGAATACATTCAGACAGGCTCATCGACTGGTTTTCCAATTTCTACGCTGTTTCCCATCTCGCTTTACTCGAAAATAATTATATTTCTTGGGAAGTATGTAATACTTTTGAAAGGATTTTTTTTTGCAACATCTCCTCCATGGGTTTATATAACTCACCGTTTCAGAATTTCATCTAATTCTCCTTCTATATGGGTTAAAAATTCAACCTTTCTTCACATAGACTAAACAAAATTGTTATATTGCTTGCATTTAAAACTTTTTCAACTTGAATTGAATAACCTCGAACACTCGAAATATGCAACTAACCATTATAATTGGTCCATATGGGTTGGTGGTTGCTTCAATATTTTCAGCAAGTTGCAGTAATGTTTTCTGCAGACGATCACCATACTCCTCGATACTCTCTGGTCGACTCCATAACTGAAATATGCATCCAACTCATTCAGTATCTCCAAATGAAATAAAAGGAAAAATTTCTAATGATTCATAATTTTTTGCAGAGTCTTTATGAAAATATAACATTCAGAACGGGAATGAAGTGGAAGGAATATTTGCAATGATTCTTTGTTTGTAGGGCATTGCAGTTTTTGAACATTCAACTGAACATTCAAAAACGATTGCGTTTGCACATTCAAACTGAAGTGTACGCTTGAAAATCACTTCATTGAATAGATATGTAAATCAGAAACACAACTTTCCTCTTAGTTGCCTCCTGTGAAACCTCACTGGACGACAGAATTCAACGTCAGTCATTTTTTCTGAGATTTTGCGATGAGAAGTGCACATTTCTTATTACCTTATCAGCGGTCATGATTGGCTTGTAATTAGTGTCAACATTGAACTCTGCGGCCGTAAGTTGCGCTGGAGTTGCAAATTTGGGTTGTCCTTCCGGATATAAAGTCGTATTCTCGAAAAGTGCTGGTTCAATTCGTATCTTTACTTGGTCATCATAGCCAGCAGCCTTCAATGCAAACGAAGCCGTTTGCACACAACGTAGAGCCGGCGATGCATATACAACATCTACAAATCATGCGCCGAAATGCGACTAAAACACAATTCAAATAAAGAAAGGAGAAAGGAAGGGAATTTCAGATTCTGCACGGAGTTCCCTAGCTGAAACTCTAATTATTCTCTCAGCTGTGCACCAATAAAAATCACAATTAGCGAGCAATGCAAGCACTAGAACTTCACAGTGTTTACGACCTTGCATATCGGTTCACTTCGCTAATTTATAGCATCTGCAACAATATTATTTTCAAAAACATCGTGTCTTTAATACTAAAAACGCTGGATCTTGGCAATGCACTGGAAAAAAATTTAAATAATAAATAAAATGAAGAGACGAGCAAGAGGCACTTTCATGCCGAGTGTAGACAGTGTTCCTTTCAGTGGGACTTCTTCCAAGAATTAGACAACTCCTTCCCAAAGGACTCGTCCATTCCCCCTCATTGGTACTAAAAAAAAACATTGTACAACAAACCAGGAAGAGTTTTGTTGATGAGTAGACCCCTGCCGACCATTTGCGCTAGTACTGTACCCATCTCAGTTAGTACGGTATCGGCATCGAAATGCGCCATCGGGCGGTCCAACTGAGGCAACACTAAAGGCTGAAAGTATTTTCATCTACCGAAAAGCGTTCAGATGATCATTAGTGCAAAGGATATCACGTTTGTTGCCGGATATTCACTTCATCTACGCCTATTTATCCGCACTTATTGATAAGCTAGTTAATCAGAGATCGATTTTAATTTATCAACGCAGTCTGTCGATCAATGAACTTATCATCTAACGCAGCTTATGAATTTATCGAAAGAAATTGAAATCTTTCTAAATAATTTCTCTCATTTGCTACTCTTTATGAATTGTGCTGTCTGTACGGCATAAGAAGCGTTCATTTCATCGAATGATTTTGCTCATAGGAGTGGGAAAAATAGCACAGAAGCAAAAATATATAAGAACTAATGAAGAAATGATTTCCATCGTATACCATATTTAAATCATACGCTCTATAGACTCCACTTAAACATGACTTTTCAATCCATCTCGGAAATAGATCATCCAGTCGTTCACCGTGACGCATCACAATCACGCGACGAGCTGCACTTCTTCTCGTCTCTGGTGGAGTGCTGCTAAAGAAATTAGAGGAATCTAAGTTAGGAATGATTTCACTTGAACTGACGAAGGAAGAACTATCCGGAAAGCAATCCGAGGGAAAGGGAGAGACGTTCCATAAAAATATCACGTAGACGAATCTATCTGTGCATCGTGGCTCAGTTATTTGTGCAAGATTATTGGATCGTCTTCCTTCACTCCTTTCCACCCATCTCCTCCCTTTTCCTCTTTTGAATTCGCCTTATTGCTCTTGGCTTTTATTGATGAGTTTACTTTTCTATCGACTCCTTCCTTCACCGATGCATGAACGAATCTTGCAATTTCAACTGCTCGGCTTCAAATGAAACGGCCAGAAAGCGAGTCATGCTCACATCATTTTAGCTATGTAGCACATCATAGTTTGAGGTCATAAATTACAGCGATACTAGCATGGCCTGCTTCAGGAATCATGACCTCAATGTCGCGTGCAGTAATCTACCCCACACCGGTACCCACATACCGAATACTCTGTGCAGCGTCGCAAGAAGCAAGTTTAAGTGCGCACTTACGCAGTACATGAAACATCACTTCTCGCTGTTCGTAGCACGTCTGTTGTATCTTCGAGGTTAGCGAAACCTATAACTCTCATTGGCAAATACAGAGGTGCATTCCAAACGATATGATGAAGAGAATGCGGAACGTATTAGGAGTTATATGGATGAACAAAGGTGACATTTTCTAGCCATCGACTGCAACCGATGAAATGAAAGTTCAAGCAAAAGGGTATCGATAATCTGAAACTGATCCATTTTTGGCTGCAAGGAAAACGCTGTAATAGTGTTTAGAATTTGTATTTGCAAATTCACTTTAAAAGGAATTTCTTCTTGCGAACAGCAATGCATTTTCTTAGCTGTCAACTTGCATACGTCGCGAGTCAACATAGATAAAACGACTCCCAACTCCCTTCTCCTTATTTCGATCACCCATCGCTTCTCAATAAATGCAAATAAAGATGACCATTGGATGTAACTGAAAACCGCTGACCGTAGCTTGATGCTACACATTTCGGCGACACTACGGCATCATGCACCGGAGAGCTACGACCTGAGTGCCGCATCTTGCGACCCACCAGACAACCTTCCGACAGACCCTCACACTAACGTCTCCCATTTCTTCTGCATTATCATGCCAATATTCGGCAGATTATTCAGATTGTTATTTCTTGCCTACTAATCAAAAGAAGTCGGCAACGACATGCTAAATAATCACAAAACTTTTCACTATTATAGTTTCCCCAGTAGATTGCGCAGCAAATGAGAAGGCAAACAATCATAACAAACCCTAATTAAGCGAACTTCAGCGACTTTGCAGAAGAACCTCATTTTCGTGGTTGGCTACCTTTATTGTACAAACAGACGGATTTAGAGCCTACTTTCCTAGATTGCTTGGTTCTTAGACCACCTCGTCGTTTTGTACTTGTAATCCTGTAAAATCTCTCTGCCACTATTCGACCTGCAACCACCTCTATGTAGACAACAAGCGCACACACCAAATGCCCAGCACCAACTGGTGTTAAGCTGATGGAACACATTCACCAGCAATCTTCACACAGCTCATCAAACATGCGTTCGAGATCTCCACCGTTAATGTGGCCATCAAGACCAAGCCGTGAACGAAAACAAATCGCCTCTTGCATTCATATTTCCACTACGCCAATAAACACTCGAAGGTGCTGCTCTACTGCAAACAGTTCGAGACCTTACACGCAATGCCCGCATCCGCAAAGTATGCCCCACCAGACACCCGCTTGGATATCTACTCATTCACAGATGTACGGACATTACATACCAACTTGACTTTTCGATAAAGTCATGAAACTATTGTTCAATATTCCCTTCTGTAAAAACAGATAACACAGCCAACTGCAGTTAGAATCACATTCAAAAAAGTTCCGCACTATGCGTTACTCATTAAAAATCTTCAAATCCGATCCACTGCCCGCATATCGTAAAGCTCTATCCAAGCTTACCTATCCCCTATCACTCTAGCACTGTTAGCTTCTTCATTTTACACTGAGCAAAACTCAACTGCATAACTACACCCATCAACATTTTTCCATAACTCCCAACTTTTCGCGATACAAAAATGAACTGCAACGGAAAGTAAACAATACTGCGACACAAACATCAACAACTTTCATTTGACCGAAAAACGATAACAACACAAAAGGGAGTGATGTCTGCTGAGTGCGAACACGGACCGGTGCATGAGGAGAGTGGCGCAATACGATGAGAACCAGCGACACCATTTTATACGGCTTCCTCCTTGCCGTGTTTCTCGGGCTTGCCACCACGAATTCTGCCCGTTCTACGAGCCGCGATGAGACCGACCTTGCGACCCGCACTCGTACCTCTCTTAACGGTTGAGGGGTGACCGATGTGTTGATGGTTACCACCACCATGCGGATGCTCTACCGGGTTCATCGCCACACCACGCACCGTAGGCCAGCAGTTGCGCTTAGCCTTATATTTGTGATAGGCACGACCTGCCTTCAGGAGAGGTTTATCCGTTCTGCCACCACCCGCAACAATACCTAAAACGTGGCAGCAACTGGAAATTGTGCGACGAGCTCACGATGCCATTACACATCTGCAGCTACAATCTGAAACACCTAAACTTCGTGTTCACCTTCTTCGTTTAACGATGGGAGAATGGGGCAACACTTTAGGAATCAACGATGGAAGGAAGCTTCCTCGAATGGAACTAAGGTAGGAGTGAAAAATCCTATGAATAAGTGGAATTTGTCAAAGGTGAATTCAGCGACGGACTGTTAACAGCACCCGAATGTGCATCCCTACAATAAATTTTTCACTTTGACCAGTGAAGTTCTCCAACTTTCGAGGAATCGGACGCAACCCACGTTCTTTCTTTTTCACTTCGATGCAACTAAGTGAAGTCTCCTCCAATATATTCAAATTTACAGAGAACAAGAAGGGCGTGACGACTGACAAAACATTTCATGGAGTTACTTGCAAAAGAATTCTAAAATGGCAGAGATCACGTTCTATAGGAAAACAACAAGGCAAGCTCCTCCTCTTAACCCTACAAGAACAATTTAGAGTGCAATGTTTTCGAAGCCAATGAAAAGAAAACACTGACTAAACGCACGAACACTGACCAATCATAGCACGGTTCGACGACTGCACAACCTTCTTAGCTCCCGAAGGCAAACGAATACGAGTCTTCTTGGTTTCCGGATTGTGAGCGATTACCGTGGCGCAATTTCCTGAAAGCAGTAGGCAAGTTACCAAACAACCTGTCAAGCATGAAAGAATAATCGATAAGAAATACTTCACTGCAGCAGTTCTGAAATACGAAGTGTTGATAAAAAGTGAGTCGAGACGGGAATTAAAACTGCCTGTGCAGAGGACTCGCGATGGAGGCTGAGGTAATTCTTTTTTCTCGCCTTTCTTATTCAGAATAAGAGCAGAAGCGCACCGAACTAGACATCGTGTCTTCTTTTATATTTCATCCATCTCACCAACCACTTTCAAAAGTTACCAATAAAAAGGAAAATACGTACAACAATACTCGCACTTTTATAGCTGCAGTTATTCACACAAATGCTTCTCAAACAGCTTAGTTCTTTTGGTGATGCGGCCGATGTAAACGCACCTTTATCTTTCAGTGACTCATTTCAAATGGATGGGCCAACATGAAGTATACCAGAAGCTAACTCAGACGCTAACCTCTAATTTTGCCCAAAGTGGTAAAACAAAACTAGCAGACAGACAACGAACTCATATAATTCCACATAGCCTGACGCCTCAATGGTTCACTTTTGCTAAGCAAAACTCTAAACGCAATTTTTAAAATATCAACTAATGTGGTTCGAAATTTGAGTGGGAAAGTGCTCTCGAGATGTTGGTACAACCGGTACTATTCGCATTAGTACTCTTTATATTATCCAACGCAGCTAACCAGAGGTTCGGGCAAGTCGTCCGCGATCACCAGTTTTCTCTTCTAGATTGCAGACCGTCGTACCTTCAGGTAACTCAGCCAATGGCAAAACATTTCCCACCTGTACTTGAGCTGAAAATATTTAAATGTGCAGACCGATACGACAGAATGATAATATATTAGAAAAAGTGGTTGAAATAAATCGATCATCTTGCCGAATTCAAAGAAATGCAAAACGTAAACAGAAGAAAAAGCTTAAAGAAAAACTTGTGACGTGGCTGAAAAAAGTGCCCAAATTTAGAATTATATGCGATTAATTCATACGGGAGCTTTGAGCTAGAGATCTTACTTTAACGTGGAGCATTTATGGAATGAGCTCCACAAATGATCGCAACGATCGCTAAATTGGTAGTGGCCGCTTCAGCGACAAATCTGCCAAACATGGTGCCAAGCAGGATTGAAAGGAGACGGAGGCGATAGGAGGACAAGCGAGTGGAGATAAGATACTCGTCAACGTCCATAAACTCCCCTGTTGCCAACCATTAAAAAACCACGACAGGTGACTCAGGCAAAACGCATAACGGTGATATGCAAAACAATACTTCTTGGCCCATTTTTAATGAAGATATATTCTTGAACTCAGGAAAAAACAAGTACAGCAACGGATGAAAAAAATACTTCGAGCACTAGAGAATGCGGAAACACCAACCTTTGCGACCACAGTAGATGAACTGACCGGTGTGCATACCCTCCGCAGCGATCATCGTACACTTATTGGTCTTATACTTGTACGGGTCGCGAAACTGCACTATCGCTAAAGGTGCACCACGACCAGGATCATGGATTATGTCTTTGACAACACCTTTGATATAACCATGTCTTTCGGCGTAGTCAACTGGCCTTAGTTTAGCTGCTCCTTTTCTATGCTTGTTGTGAGCCTTAAAGATGCCTCCGGGTCCCTTACGCTGCACGCGAATACGTCGACCCATTTTTGACCCCTCCTTGCTTCTTCAGCTGCAAATCAAATCCGGCATTCTTCTCACCAACAAAACACAGTTTCCAACAACGTTGTGGCTAAGTTTTGGAGCAAAAAAAGGCAACTTCCGCCTTCGATATAACGAAAAACGAAGCAAAGAAGAGAACAGAACTCTGGCTGCACAATTAGATAAACGGATGCACTAAGGGAGCTAACTAAAGAATATGTATTCCAATGCCTCGAGGCCTCTTTAGAGTTCCTGAGAGCAAAATCACCCTCCTTCCATTCCAAAACATGAAAATGTTTTCACAGTTCGAGACTCGTCTTCTGAGAATGCAACACAAAAAAAATTAACACATGTCATTCGGTTTCCAATCTTTCCTCCTTTCACTTCTGTGCAAAAAAATGAGTGAGATGAGGTCTGACTAGGAAGCCGGACCTTTTGTGACCTCAACCAATTCACGGCGTGAAAGTGCTGGACTCTGTCCGATACAGCCTCCTCTCTGACCGCAAAAGGAAACTGCTGTCATGCATTGTCGAATGGATTGATGGTGACAATTGAAAAATTTCTCTTACATTCATTGGATATGTGGAGAGCAATTTCTTATTTCCCAACAGAATATTATCGCCTCTTCTAAATGTGCGGCACGTTAAACTGCTCTCTTTGAGGACGTTAATTATGCGTTGCAATATATTTCTCGCCCAGCTACCTAATCGCATTCTCATCTATCCGAATGCATTACCCATGAAGCAAGAAATAAAGCAATTCATTTCAAAAATTCATAGCTAAAATATACACATATGTATCTATAGGTGACTAGAGCAGTTGACTGGGAATAATGTGAGCGTCGCGTGGGAACAACCTGCCTTTGCTGTGCTAGTTTCTGTTACTTCTACGAATGGATCGATACTTATACTCTTCAAATTTGCAATTTCCTCATTAGTAATCATAAACGAACCCTTCATTATCTAGCATCGTCGATCGTTACGGATTTGTACCTTGCCTTTTTATATGGATAGATGGAGTGATGAACGGATCATTGCAAGAAATTATTTTCGAGAAAGACACATGCGAAGAGAGCGAACGAATGAAAGAAGAGGCCAAGAAATTAACTTCAACGAGTCAGAAACTTAAAACGGCATTACTGTCAACGAAGTCGATTTCAGAATCAGCCACATCCTCCGCACATTCTCTGCTCACTAAGAAAACATTGCACAAGGCTTATTCTACTTTAACATCAAAATTAATTAAATGAGCGAGTAAAAACGACAACAAAACGTACGCCTATCGCAAAACGATCAGCCTCGAAAAGCGGAAAATTTCCTGAAGCAAAGGAAGTGAATCAGACCGGGGCACCTTCCGTAACCGTATGAGTACAATTTATGTGCAGCCCCGCTATCGCTCTGACTAAAAGACCGAGATCGAGTCTCATTTAAAGCACGTTCTATGAAGATATCGAAAAGCGGATAAAACTATCACCACTGCAAAGTGCTGCCTTAAAGAACCGATCATTCAACATTGATCCGATGCAAATGACAGTAAACGGGTCACCTCGCAACCTCCCTAAACCTAGTCACAACCACACAACACCGCTACTGATCAACCACATATGATACGGCCATTCGAATTCATCAAAACATCGATGCCTCAACGGTGGTCGATGCCTAAGCCTCGACGGTGGTGGTGAAAGCTCGAAGTTGTGGATTGTTGAGTAGCTATGCCAGTTTCAAAGAACCACACCTAGTTCTCGATCTAAAAGTTGGAACTATTCACGCAGAGAGTATAACATCGCATAACCTTCACTCAACTACTGCCAATTCAAACGTACTCAATATCCATCGGAAGCCGATTCGCAGCTACCCTTTAAACCACTTCCACTTATTACTAAAATTAGTCGAGCAACGTTAGAGGATACTACCTCAAGACTTTATTGATATGCCCTGAATTTAGAGTTACTGTAGTGAGATTTAAATATAGGCAATTTTCCAAGAATAGGAAATGACTGTCTCGCAACTGTACGGGATGGAAATTCTCATCAAATGCAATGAAAGACATTAATAGAAGAGAGGAGGAGGTCGAAGTGTGTCGCATAAATATGAGTGCTGAAGCGGGGAGGGTGGGAATGATGAAGAGGGGTTTCCGTCGAAGTAAGCGGTGAATCAATGCGATTATCGATTCGTTTCGATGTGGAGACTTGATGGCTTCTAAGGAGCAACACACAAGGCGAAGAGTTTCCACGCCTCCCGACGTTCGCTTCGTTGTTTTGTTTGGACGCCTCAATGTTGCTCACAAGATTCTTGTTTCCTGAGGTAGACGTTAATTAAGAAAGTTAATTAAGAGTTAATTAAGAGTCAGTAATCTGATAACGAATTAATTTCGGTGTTTTATGGTTTTTGTTTTCGACGCTTCATCCGCTCAATAGTAATTCAAAATAAACGACTAAGGTAATAAATGAATATGAGAATTTGCAGTTAACATTGAGTGACGAATGAATGTAGGCAAAAATCAAACACAACGAATGAGTGCATCGAAGCAATACTTCGTTCCTTCTCCCGACGTTGTCACATCGATAGTGTTGCCGACGATATTGTTCTGTATAGCGATGGTGATAGCGATGTTGATCGGTATCAATAAATGCAAGCAATGGGAATTGGATAAAATCGTTGAAATGCGTCGAACGAGACGTGTCCTTCAACGGATCACCGCAAGACTAAGGGAGAAGAATTTCCGCACGATTCAACGTTAGCCGACCTCCTTCAAATCCTCATTCACTTTCTTGTTTCGCTCATAACGTTTCTATCACTGAAGAGAATCGTCGTTAAGCTGATCAATTGCTCTTTTGTTCTATTATTTACTCTGTACTTTTTTCAAGAAGTGGAGATATTGTTAGTCGCTTGCTGTCGACATCATACGCTTTAGCATTCATGCTGATGGCGTTTACTTTTAAGCGCTACGTTACATCACTTTCTATAGAGAAATTTCGGTTACACACCGAATCGATGACAATTTAGGGGAGTATTTGATGAGGGCATGGATCGTTTCCTTAGCGAATATAACACTTCAGCCCACCAACAACAAGTAGATTTGGGTGGCAGTGAACTTAAACGTGGAACACTGCTATGAATGGGGATTTGCGGATTTCAATATCGGAAGGTGAAAGTATTTCGAGACTGAAGAGCCATCGATGAAGTATTACGAAAGCAAAGTGCTCGAATCAGATTGAAGTCGATCATCGCCGAATTATATAAAGCGAGTATACCACGTTCTGAAACTAGTTATTGCAGTTCTCCTCAATTATGAGATATCATGAGAGCCGTTTTTTTAATTCAGGTGCTCGAAGTATGCGTCAAAGGAAGCGAGCGTTGGCTGCTGAAGGTACCGTTACATCAAGAACAAGAAATACCGTTGGTGTACCTGCACCACCGTTATACTCAACGAATCCACCATTTGAAAGCGGTGCCTCTCCACCACCAAGCTATGAGGATGCACTTCTTGACCAATTCTTCCTTGAATGTGTCCCACCTCGTCATAGGCCACAATATTCATCCTTGGAATGGAAAACGCAACAGTAGTTGAAAGCCAATCACTCGCTGCTATTATACGTGCCAGTCTTCGTAAATTTCATCTTCAGTCATCGTTAGAATAAAGGGAACAAGCTCAGGGAGAATCCATGGGAGGGTCGAGGGAGAGGACAAACGCTACTCGCGATCGTTTATTGCCACATTTCATTCGCTAATAATTGCTTCACTTACTTAATTTGTTCATAACAAACAACTTGTAAGATGGTATTTTCTTCCTAGAAGTTGTTCGACATTACTCTACTGCTTTTAAAGAATAATCTTCGAAAATGTTGTATGATATTGTGTCTTGTGAATAAAGGCCAACTGGGCATTAATGTAGACCCGAGACTGCAGTTGAACTAATCAAACGAAGGAATTTGTCTCACCGACTGGGTCCATCTTAATATTTGTCATCCGATATGGCCACTTACTCGGATCAGCTATTCGAAGTAAGCAAAAAGCCGTCATTGCCTCGTCTCGGATACAACGCCACTGCACTCGTAAGTGTCACTCATTTACAATTTGGTACCAATCAAACTGATCATCATAACTCAGTAGTTACCAATATCCGCTGCGTTTTTCCCAACCACATCAGCTCGGCCCTTATTCCCCGAAGCCGAGGATAATGTTTACTGGTAATGGAATTATAAACCTGAAAAGATCTTTTAATATCGCAATATCGAATGGCAACTTCCGAATAATTTTTCAAAATTTCCTTCAGATGCTCTCATTAGCTAAATCATTCTATGAGGATATTGAGAAGAAATTTTGTAGGACTTCTCAACTTAAATCTTTTATTTAATGGAAATATTGTGAATGCACCGCTTAGATTATAAAACGATATTTAACGACATTCACTGAAATAACGATGAATGCCGTAAATATTACTCGAATGATAATTAGCTTTAATAAATAAACCAAATTAAATATAAACGGTAATAATAATTTATCGCTTAATTTCCGTACAAACAATATATCAAATGGGCCAAATATTGGCACATTAAGTTAATATGATGAGGAAATCAATTGGGAAAAACATTTCTAAGATGGATTTCTCGATTTCATTAGCAATGATCTCAATCGAAACATCTCTACGTGAAAAAGAATTCGAATAAATATAACGCCATTGGCTTGCCAGTAAGACAAGCAAACTTCGGCAGATTCCTATCGGAGGATTGCAGAAAGGCTTCACAGCGGCTTCTTAATAATCCCTTTCTACGCATTTACAGCTGACGGTAGCCTTTTGTGCACCAGTGAAGCGTTTCTACAAGCTGTTGCGATGGGACTTCAATTACATCACCTTGAATTGGAAGGGTGTGACAGATAGGTGAACTATACAAACACCAGCACAGCCTGTTCTATAACAGGAAAACAAACCCGGCGCGCAAATGCGCTCAACGCTAAAACAACTTTACCTGTTCAAATGAGCAAAATTCACAAGGCTTTTTCAGCATCTGTGATATTAGAAAGCTTAATGACCCGAAAACTCGAGTTCAGAAATTTCAAAGCTCGGAAACCCTAAAATTACTCAAAAAGTACCAATTTTATATCGAGTTCTCGAAACCATTTTGACAGAAACAATGTAATCTACCGGGAAAAAAATGCAATTCCTTCATTGCCTCTCTCACCTTCTCCTTATGTTTCAAATCATCCAAAAATAATGCGAGCACAGAGATAATTCGTAAAATTCAGCCAGTAGGACTCGCTTATACTTTCGCTTTTGAAAAAGAAATTTCCCTGGAATTTAGGATTTACTCTAAAGCAATTTGTCCATGTTAACCCGAATCATCGACCATTCACAATGGAATCAACCGGAGAACAAACACTGCGGCGGCCTAAGTCTGAGTGTCAGAGGATGCCGTATATAAACAATCATCGGAAAACAAATTACACACAATATCATCTTCATTCGGGAAGAACAACGGCGAACTGCGAATCGCGTTTTGCTGCTTCCACCTCGTCACTGGTAAAAAGTGCTTTGAAACGTCGCAAATACTCATCGTATTGTTCGGCTACAATATTCAAACATTACGATAGATGGCGCAAATGTCTGTCAAAATTCACTCTCAACTACCAAATCTTTGAAAATTCCACTTTAAAAAGTTTCGTCTTCCACAACAATCATCGAATTTTTAAGCAATTAACTGCACATATATCAATTCATATCGGCGCTGTCAAGAAGCGGATCTACGAAGGAGATATTATTCTCCATTTTACTGCCAAAACAACCACTCCTTTGACATTATGCAGATAACTATGAGTAGGAGAACTTCTCTGATGAGATACATAGCAATTATTGCACAGAAGCTCTTCCTAAGAAAAAGTAACGACGGATAAGGATGGAACGTGGAATCATAGGTCGGAATGCGCGAGATCGGAGCAACTGCGGTCTCCGTACCGAAACCTTTGGGATATCCACGCGATAGATTATCCCTGTCAGCAAGAAAAAGATGAGTATCGTCAACGTTTGAGGTTCCGACGATTGCCTGGCTTTGTTTTGCTTCGGCAAAGTTTAGAATAGACAACATACTACTCAGTGCAATGATCTCATTCAACGCTAAACTGATAGATGTTTCGTTAACTCACTGTGCATATGTTAACAATATACTCAAAGAACGAACAATTTGTGAAGTTGCTGTATCGTGATCTGATAGAACGATCTTGAAAGTAGGAAAATACAGCATAACGCACTCGTCGATCTTGCTTCCAAGCACTTTCCAATAACTTCATACTGTTGATTTTCTCAGAAAGCGATAAACCATCCAGAAACCTTAATTCATCCGGAACAGAATAAAAACACTATATACTAATTTTATCGACATGTTTATACGTAGCTGCTGCCAACTGAACGCATTTAAGTTCTCATTTACCATACTTAATAATTGGAGAAAACATGAAGGTGAGCGATATACCTTCATAGGAACTATTAATAAACCTGTAATTGTACAAATAATCTGACTGAACAAGGCAACTGTTTTCATCAGACAGATTTCTTCAGGCACAAATTCCCAAGAAAGTAGAAGGAACATCATAGCAGCATAATTACTTCCGTCTGTTATACAGATTGAAAAATACCAACCTAATAGCATCAACAAGTTGTCCCCTTGACAGCAACACCTCAACAATCTCTTCAGCCGCCGTTCCCAACCTTGCTAGCATATCGACCGCCAACTGTATCAATGGGGCATGTTTCGCTTCATGTGACAGCAACTGGAATGCCTATAAAACACTGGTGATCTCAATCAATAAGTGATAATATGCTAATGAAAACAATTCGAAAGGCATATTCGGATAGGCGCGTAACTACTGATCGCAATATCCAAACATGACCGCACTAATGCAGCAATCTGGCATTCCAGCTGCTGTTATGCCACAACCAAAATATTACCTTCTATTTTGTGCAGAGATGGAGTTGATCGTTGTCGATACGCTTGCATATTGCATTGTCCACAAGGTTATTCTCAGCGAACTTTGATCAAAAACTTCATCAACTGGCAAGAGTAGCGTAAAAGAGGCTGCACAACTACTTGCAAGCATAACTAATCACGAGATGGTATTCATGAATGAATTTCAACCATAACACCTACTTTGTTAGCATTCTTGAAAACAAAAGATTTCAACGCTCAGTTAGCTCGGTTTAAAGCCCTCGTTTCCTTTTCCCAATTTTTACCTCAAAGATGTAAAAATTGGGAAGAGGAAACGAGAACGTAGGCCGTAAAAACTGAAATAAATGAATGCAACAATAAAAATTCGAAATAAATAATATTAATTATCTTATATTCTTCAGACAAAAGCGAAAAGTGAGTTTTATTGAAGTGAACAATGCAGCTCAAATTCCATAAAATGCGGCGATAAAAAGAAAGATCCTACGAGTTGCTTTGCATCCGGAATAACTCGATAATGCAGGAATTGTTGCAACCGATTTAACTCTCCAGCAGCAACCATCGCCGGCACCAATATTTCGTTCAAAAAATATGGCTGAAAATAAATCGAAATTTAAAGAGTTCACTCATAAACATCGGCGCCATGAAAAAATTTTCACCATTCGGCCGAATTATTAGAGGCTAGACAAGAAATTCGAACTGAAACATGAGGAGGTAGAAAGGGCAAGAAAAGATCAAGAAACGAACAGCACGATGACATTAATTGTTGCTGTCAACGGTAAGTTGTAAGATTCAGATAACATGTATTCCCCAAAAAACCCAAACGGCATTAAAAACTCATCCAAACCTCAGGATCGATGGCGTTCTCTTGTAGACTCAACAGATATTGCAGCATGCACTGTACGAAGCGTTGCTTGTCAATCGAAGGGCATTCGTTGGCCAATAAAAACACACGACTCACCATTTCAGACTGCTCGATTATCAACGGTTCATATGCATCAGCTATCAATGCATATTTCGATACATTTTCTGAAATAACGAAAGAGATTTTTGAGCTTAACGAAGTTCAACGAAATTTCTTAGATTTTCACAATTTTCACAATTCCATTCTTCGTTTAGATTTTCACAATTTAATCGTACCGCGATGTATTCAACACTTTCATTGAGAGAGATAATATCGAGGCCTCCAAAATTCTATTACTTTCGTAATGAAAGCAAGCCAAGACATTTTTGCTGCTCCTACTTCCTCTTCTGTTCACTTAAGTAAAAATCTATTAGAGGATGTTAGTTTGCACAAATTAGTTGACTAAACTACATAAGCTTGAGATGGAGATGAAAGAGGATTAGATCCTAAAATAAAACTCATATATAATGAACTTATGGCTGTTCGAAGCTCAAAAGCACAAAAAGCAGATGTCGTTGAAAATCACTGACAAGTTCCGAGTCATATACGTATCGTGCACTGAACCGCTAACATCGATCAACAAAAACGACACGTTACGAGGTGTGCAACCGTCTGTGCTGAACGAATTATTGGCTGTTACACTTGAATGAGTTTCCTTATCTTTTGCAATCCAAGACTAACCAGTATATTTCAGAGGAGATATTAATCGCTGCACATATGGTTCCACAATCCATGAGAACACCTTAGAGATTTCCTTTAGCGTTAACTGATTGTCAATGAGTAACGATTTGAACTTCTCCAAGAAGAGATCTTTGGTGGACCGTCTGTTCAGAATGAATTGAAGAAAATCACACTGCAATGTGGGATAAGTTCAAGATGAACATACTCGTGTACTTTAACTCAAAAATTAAGTCACTAAATTGTGCAAAATTACTTCCATAAAACAATAAACTTCTAAAGTGAGATTGTATGCGTGAAATTCAATAATATTCTCCTGTTGTAACTAAACAAAACACTTATATATTAACTATATAATAATGGATTAAAATGAAAAAAACAATAAAATAGCGAGAGGAACGAAAGAATGAAGAAATAAAAATTTCTCTATCTACTAGAGCAACGAAATCGAAGCACACAGATTTATCACATCCTTGAAAATCAAACTTTAACTCCTTAAAACATAGAAAACAGCTTTTAATAAGAAATCCTCGTTTTCTAAGACATTCTCGCCTAAAGTGATCTCAAGTAATCTAAGGTGACGATGAAACGCTCTTTCTCAAGACGACTCGAAAAAAAGAAAGTGAGGACCTTATTTGTGAATGCAGATTCGGCATATTCCACATATAGAGAGACGGTCGAAAATATCCCAATACTTGCATCAACAATCAAATTCGGTGCGAATATCACCCAAGAAGGACTATAGAGAGGAATTTCACCGTGATATTCACTCGCCAGTCGATCACAACGTGTCAACGAAACACTCATTAAAGGCCTATGCATAATCACACCAGATCGTTGCATATCACCGACGCGTATATCGAATAACAGAGAGGTGGCCGACGTCTGAAATCATTGAAAGATTACGAGCAGAAATCTGGAATGACCTAAACGTCAATCTTTAAATATCTTGAAGCACAATCTTAAAATAAGATATGGGAATTACAAGATATCTCACTTAAAAAGGTTAAATAATATTACATGTGAACATCATTAAAAAGAAGAGTCAATAACAGTTTTGCATTAAAGAAATGACTCCACTGAAATTTATACCTTACACTACTTTATCCGCTCCGGTTCTCAGTGAAGAGGGTAGGAGCTGTAACTTCTCACCTTATCAGACAACCAATAATTTCTTCGATATTTTGAGGGTAAAATGAGAAAGAAAGAGAGAAACCAAGCGATTTGATGAATTTCTTCGTTAAAATCGGTAAGAATACAATTGCATACTCTATAAAAATTGTGAGGAAATGCGAGCAACAATAAGCTTTTAGCGATATTGCCCACGAAATTCTATGATACCTCATCGATATATCAATCTCTTTATGCAATATGCATTTAAGTCGTCAATATTTCATGCAAATAAAACGCAATATTTCTCGAAGTACATAACCGATCTTTTCCTAATACTTCAATATCAATGCATTCTATTGATCTAAATCTAGCTTTCCATGTTGCTAATGAAAGTAAAAAGAAAACTTGCTGAAGATTATGCAGCATTCTTATAGATTCCATGACTAAACCGAAGAGCAAAAGCACTCAAAGAGTACACCGCTTAATTTACGTACCTGATGATGAACGACAATAACGTTATCGATGACATGTATCGCAAATGCACCTGTGCGTGCCAATGCAAGCGTGTGACTGAGTGGACATTCCTCGTTGCCCTCTCCTCCTCCAAGCCTATACATCGCCACATCCGACGTACTTGAGTCACGTAAACTATACCGTAGCACCATCACATATAACGATCCATAGCTAAAATCTGAGCATGCTCAGTTGTTCCACATACACAAAATATATTAATGTGAGTGCTGTTAGAGTTGTGAAGATAGCTATTGCGCTCAGTAATTCAAAGACGATTAGTATAAAAAAAGCGGAATTTTAAAAGAAAATAACCGAAATTTGTTGGTAAATATAAATTTTCTGTATCTCCTTCCGTTACTCGCGAAAAATACAAATTTCTGCATACATTGAAGAAATTCAGATATGGAAAAAACCTCTGAAATTCATTGAGGGATAAAAAAATTACACGGCAATAGTTAAAAATTAACAGCTAAGTAAAGAGAAGACGAACACCGATGCAATAGTCACTTCGCGTTCGATGAGATTCGTCTTTGCATTTGAACATCCAAAATCTACTTCAAACTTCGGCAAACGATGCAAAATACCATTCTGTAATGAAAATTCTCCATTTCAGCAAGAAAAAGTTGAACTTGAGGTTCTACATTTCCCAAACAGACGGGAAGCCTTCGAGCTAGA
This sequence comes from Parascaris univalens, assembly GCA_037576465.1. NCBI lineage: Eukaryota > Metazoa > Nematoda > Chromadorea > Rhabditida > Ascarididae > Parascaris > Parascaris univalens. Next base: position 4,926,698 of record CM075173.1, read on the forward strand.
GTCGAACCTCACTAGAAATGGCTTTTAGCCGAGTGAAGAAACAACTAACGTGAAAATGGTGCGACCGGCGCCTTCAAAGCAACAATTCATTCCAACCGACGTACGTGTTTTAATCGAACCTATTTTTACCAATCTTTCTAACAACCCCCACTCTTTTCATCCCTCTCTTCATCGGTTCTGATCAAATGCATCAAAGCGGTCTTTTACTTTATTTTCTTCCTATCAGAGCAGAAAATGTTCAATACACTTGTCACCTCCTATAAGAAAGGATGCTTGCTAACGATTACTTCATGAGATCTAGCTGTACACTGCCACTTCAGGTCAACCACATCGCCTTCTCCAATGCCACTTTCCCTCTCGATCTTTGCGAACAGAAACTTTAGAACTAATGTTGCGATCACCTCTTCGCTCACTCAATAACGTAAACTTTCACCGTTTATATGTTACAGACAATGGAATTAAATTACTACTTATTACAATATAAATACTATAAGGAATTAGTTGGTGAACGAGAATCAACAGTGTATAACAAAAATGCAAAAAATTAAAGATGGAAATGGGGATAAACCTGTATCACAAAAGGATTGAGAAGAGCACCACTAGCGCCCGTTGAAGCGATAAGCAGCTGAGATTTCGGCTGAAAAGTGTGTAAGCCTTTCGCGATCAAATAACTTAATCTCTTGTTTCAGGCAAAAGGTCTGAGTAATTACCTATCGTTCTCCTTCCCCTTTCCATCCTCTATCCACGCAATAAAACAAATAATCTTAAATGTTCAGAGAAAGAGTAAAGGAAGAGAGGGAGAATAGAAACGAATGTTTGATGGAGAGAATAAAAAACGTGAAAAAGAGGACGCTTTCCCATTCCCAAGAAGAAAATTTTCCCTTAAAATAAACATAAAAATTTACGCCAATATACGGCTAGAATATAAACAATAGAAAACTTACGTAATAAATAAACCAATAAAGTGAAATATTATAAGTTTTAAGAAGTTTAGTGTTCTTCTTCTCCACATTCACTTGGTAAAGTTCCAGTCCCTGAAAAGTTGTATCCTCGAGAAAAATCAACGGTCCCCGCATGAGAGATAAGGAATTCATAGGAGAAGATAGATGTGATAAACTTCAAAGCCTACGGATTGCGTTAAACTACCTAAGAGAATGTAGTTTTTCCAAATAACCCCGGTGATCCTATAATAACTCGGTCAATAGGAGCAGATTAATTCTTTGCGATGAGTGACTTCCCGGTTGGATATCGTGAAAGTTATTGCGACGGAGCGTTAGACTCAACGAAGATTTGCGGTGAAAAATGCATACGAATAGAAAGATCGTAGCATTCGTATTTTAAACAGTGTCATTACTCACATTACTAATGATAAGGTCTATTTTTGCACTGTGAAATCCAATCGTTAAAGCTGCTCCTGTATCCGTTGAAAATATAACATTCTGGGAGGAAGACGAGAAGGAAAAGAAGTGAGTAAGGAGGAGAACCTAAAATAGGGTTGCCAGATACAACAGAAATTAAAGTTATCAAGTGCATGTTTGACGAAACCCTAGCAATTAATGTGGATAAAAACGTAGGATTAATAATATTCTGAATCAAAACAACGGAAAGTACTCGCCTGATTTGTAACGAAGAGTATTTGATTGTTGGATACCCATTCGAGACCGACGATTCGCGCGGAACGCATTTTTGTCGATTGAGAAAATTGAGCACATACTGTACCGTCACCACTCGGTGATACACAAACAAAATCCTTAAATCTTGTAATTTTTTTTAGCTCCTTATAATAATTGTAAAAACAATTGAAAATAAAAATATTTCATGGAACTTAAAGTGAGTAAATCTGAAATCCATAAATATTAATATAGGAAATATTAGGTCGTTTAGCTACTCTATCGAATTTTTCCCATTAAATGAACAATTCAATGGGAAATTATACTTGAAATTCAATGGGAAAACAACGGATAATTATACTTGAATGAACAATTCGAATATAATTATCCGTTGTTTAGAAGGTGTTTGATATTTCGACTCCGAATAAAGTCATATCTAGAATAAAAGCTTTAAAAATTGCTTTGAAACTTCCAAAAAATTTCTTCCCTTGGGAAAAGATGCTAAAATTCTCATTCAAAATCAACTCAAAATGCTTTGAAACTACTGGGAAACACTTTTGTTTAGAGAAGTGTAGATGGACGATTTTGAGAAATGATTTAAAAACGGAAATAACGCAAACGGCCTACAACAGATGATTCCTCACACTGAACACTTGCCACACGTTGATCCGGTGAAAATTTCATTATCTTTATTTTCCCACTGTCCTTCATCCTGAAAAAACTATTCCGGATAACGTCAAAGGCTCTCAATTTACTTCCTCTCATTTTCAAGTATATATTTTGTAAGAGGACACGCAGTAGAGTGAAAAACTCTTAATGTATATCACCTCTATAAGAAGCAATGATGACCTTGAGCTCACTGCTAGATTCTTAGAAATACGAGTGCATAATCACTATTAGCTTATCCTCGATATTCCTATAAAACAAAGAGGAATTTCACCTTCATTTTGTTGAATTCCTTCACAATTCAACAAATAGAAGAAAGTCGATCTTAACTCCACAATATGGCGAGTCTATAAACCGTTTGAAAAACCTCAGAGAGATTACCTGAACGAAACGACATCTCTTGAATAGAGTCCTTTTGCTGTTACACCTAATGCGCCATTTCCACGCACTGTACATATCTGCAAAATATGAACTGATTAAACTTGATGAAGAGCAAATGAAATTGAAATCATCACAAGTCGACAAGTGAACAATTGTGAGAAAGGCTGTAGGGCGATCGATCAATGAACGAGGAGGGCAATTTCTTGACGGTGGAGATGAAATTTGATATGATAAGTTATATAAATCCTTAAAAACACATCCATTCATAGTGAAAATGCAATTTTTAGAAAATGGAACACTTGAAAGGGCCTTTTTACTGCGAAATATGTGAAAAGGACACCACATCCAAAACACTTCCCCTTTACCTTCCGTCTTCACCCATCGCTCAGATGTGTGGATACAATGCAAAAGAATCAATGCTCATATTTTTCATCCAAAATCAAGGTAATTAAAGGGTAATAATATATGCGGACTGAGGAGGAGAGAGGGCAGCGCGAGTGAAATGTTGATGAAACATTCTCTCCACGCTAGTCAGAGGATGTTGCGAGTGCAAGCCAAGCGTTAATTGCTACTGCCAAATATTCATTCTTCAACTGGAACTCCCAGTCGTGTTTGACGGGGATCTAGAGAGGATCCATATCGAAAAAAGGGAAAGCAAAATGATACAAACCTTTTGATTAACATCGTCGAAGAAGATGTCGGAAAGAGTGCTACTCGCTTCGAATGCGACCCATTGCTCTCCGAGGCCAAGCATCTTCTCCTCTCGAATTGTCAAATCACAATCCGTTCACTTCCTCTCAGCCATATGAAATCCGCTCGATCTTTAAATCTGTGATCCGGTGATCGATCATAATGAAGCGATCAAACAAATTACCTACTACGACGACCTAGACTTGTCTCCTTCTCAGCACTAAATAACGACGACGTGTTGTTGTTAACCTACGAGAAGACGGCTGATGATTAGAATTTCACATCCCATCTATGAATATTAATTCAACAAATATTGTCGGATTTCATCAGTTTTCAAGCTTTTTTTTGTCTGGAAATACAAAAAAGATTCAATTGTGGGCGGAGAGCAATATCAAATCGACGCATCTCAGGTTACCTATCGGTTTTAATTACTACATTCGACTCTAGGAAACTAGGGAAGGTCATTCGAGTAGAAGAAAATGTATCGTTGCTTCGACATTTAGTACCGTCGAGGTCGAAGCGTGACCTCAGGCGAAACATCTTGACAACGATAGCAATCTGCGATGAAAAGAAATGTTGGAAAGTATTTAAAGCTTGCAAGAACGACATCGACGAAATTTCATGAAAAACGGCACTTCTGCAACGAATGAGAGAACCAGGCTTGAGGAGAAACGAGTGAAGTCCCACAAACTTGCAAATCCAATAATTCCCTAAAACTAAGACAACTCGAGCATTGATCCTTTTAGAAAATAAATCTGAGCAAATAACAGCGGCCAATTGCGGAGATCTCGCAAATTGCTCCCTCCATCGTGAATCATAGTTCTCGCGCTAGAAGCTCTACGACAAAGTTCTCGTCAAATACTCTCACTCAATTAGGGAGCTGTTTGTTGCAGAATATCCCACGAAATTATTAATTATTCCATTAATGTCATATTCAGGAAGTGGATGAAATGAAAACACGACATTTGCGCCGCTAATTTTAAGTAAAATGTGGCGAGAAAAAGTGAAGATTTTGCCGCTCCATAGAGGATGTAACTATTGCTGCGAACGCTACCCCATCAAAGCGTGCTCTCGAAGGAGCGTGCTTGTGTCGATCTTCTGTGAAGTGATTGGAATGTTCGCTTTCGATAGCAGAGAATTTGTCAACTTCGGCTGCAACTTGTTTGTTATATTCTTTCACAGTTCACTTTCATCTCCTTAAAATATGATATATAAATGTTTAATCCTAACCGGCAATTTAGCAGCCTTATTGGAGGGTTCTTTGGTTTCACCTCTCTCCACCTTTGTTTAACTCGACTCACACATCGAAGGAATGACATGAGCGCTTCGTGCACCACTGAAGCTTATATGGAAGTGAACTCAAGTATACATACGCAATTCTTCTTATGGGATAGGGAAGGGGAGAGATAAAGCTTGATCATTGGCTCTCCACAGCTTCTAGGAACGAAAATAACTTTAGCACAACGAGGTATTTTCTATCACCGCATCGGGAATCGCTTGAAACGATCGCTCGATCAATATACAACGGGTATTCTACGTTTTGCAAGCATTCGCCACGCCGTTATCTACACGTTTACGATAACTCTATGTATGCCGATGATAACTGGAGGAAATGGACATGCTAGGAAATGACGTACCCGTTATCAAAGTGGTTGGCACGAGGGTATCGTGATAGATGGAGGACGGTTATCCTATTACAAGGAACACGGGCGCTGTGGTGGATGACGTATCGAGATTATCACTGATAGCTCAGAGTGTTATAGTACATAGCACGCCGATACTGTGGCACATGACAAGTAGTGAATATAGTAAAGTTATAGGCCTGTATCACAATAAACAGCAAACAGACACCGTATCGCATATTCACAATAAACGGTGTAGTGGTATGACGGCTGACAAATGCATCTCCAGCGCATGAAGCTTCTATGCTGTTCGTCAAATTGCTCGTGTCACCGCAAAGGCACTCGTATTTTGAGTTTAGCGTTGATACCTTTGAAGTGATTTCGGGATCTCAAGACTTCATTCGCTCCCAAGAAGCTCTGTTTCCCGTATTTGTCGTTTTGTGTTTTTTGGGGATTGCAGTGAGACAAACTATTCGAGTCTTTCGTTCTTAGCTCGAGCTTCTTGCCAGAACTCTTGTCATTCATGATCTTTTATAGCACTAAAAAATTTGCATATATATATACTAGATACATATATATAGTATATATATGTATGCTATGTATATATACTATATAGTATATATATACTACTATATACTACATAGTATATATAGTATATATGTACTATATATATAATATATATAGTATTAAATGTTGTTTGGAGTTTGTTTGTTTATATATAGAAATATATATAATAGAAACAGTTGGCATAGTTTTGCACTTTCAGTGTTAATTAATGGTTGTGTTGGTTCGTTTCTAAAATTCGCACTGAGCGTTTGAAAAACGCATTTAAATATTTTGCCGTAAAGAGTGTGATTTCTAGTGAATATAATGATAATATTAGCACTGTTCGAGGAGGAATTTGTTTCGCAGTTTCAACAATGAGAATGACGTCATTTCTTCCGTAAATTAATTTTAGGTTCTAATCAGTATCAGTACATAATGTGTTCTTTATTGGTTAGAGAGTTCAGTCTCAGTCGCATTTATCATTTATGATCGGTCGTCATCACATTCGCTCGCAAACGATAAAACGCACAACAGTGAACACCGTTCGGTACGAATCGATTCGAAGGAGTGTTCCATTCGGTCGGTGAAATTATTCACAATTTGCAGTGAATGTTATCTGACAATACGTGAATCTCCGCTTTTCGCCTCTGTTTTGTCAGTATTGTATAGCACATCGATGTAGTGAATATCACTCCGATCACAACGTGGCAGCCGGCGTAGACCAAATACTGAAATATTCACTTACTTCAATTAATCGGTTTTTATTCGCATAGAAAGCACAGAAGTGCGGACAATTCTGCACATATCACTGATAAATGATTATTAATCAGCGATTGTTAATTGAGCAAAAGCATCGCAGAACCGAAGAAATGAACTTAATATTAGGAGCGTCCATGCAGCTAAAAAAATAATTTCTCTTCACTTAGCATAGATCCTCGGATAGGAAATGAAGTGCGCTCCGATCAGACGTGGAAATTACGTCATATGAGTATCCGCTACAAGTGAAAAAGCTGCCTAGTCGATAAAAATGGATCGAGGTGTCCCTTTAATTGACCACTTTTCACCTTTATATCTCAGTTTATTTTTAATTAAACACGAGTCGATCTCTTTATTATTTTCACTGGCGGTTATTTCATTCCATCGATATTTAAATAGAACAAATCGGTGCCAGTCGTGTCCTTATTCGCCATGAATACGAATTCTACGATAATCAATGCACATATAGAATTACCTGATTCCTAACATTCATCCCGAGACCCCGTTTATCACTAACAATCAAAGTCAACGCAGTTTGCATGGCAAGCGCAATGAAGGTGTTGAGTCCAAAGACGAGTCCATACGATTCCTCAATCATCTTCCTTGCTAGATTCCATCTGAAAGCAAACGAAGTTTAATTATTTGTTGGAATTCGCCCTAAAGAAATAATATTAGCATATTGGGTTTGTTTTCTCCCTCTTCAGGTGTTGGAAACTGCACGTTTATTCTATCAAACCGCTAAAGATAGAGAGGGATGTATGTTTTCTCGGCGATGCAGAAACGTCGTTGCGTTCCAACACTGTATGTGCGCATTTGTCGAAATGAATTCTATGCTATTATTAAGATGCTGAACGAAGCGCATTTCGCTGACATGCATATAAGCATTTTTGTATTGTAGTAAGGTAAGAAAGTATATGGGGGTGTAAATTATTCAGACTTTACAGTGGACTTATTCAAGCTGTAGAATGGATTATTCAGTTTGTAAAAAAAGGTGAAGAAGAAACAACAAACTGCGCAATGGTGATCATCACTTGATAGAGACTTCTGTAGGCTACATAGCACGCATACATCACATAGATGGATTGTGTTTGCGAGTAGAGCACGAGAATGCTACTGTGGAGTGCAGAAATCAGCATGAGAGCAGCTTCACCCCATTTGTCCCAATTTATACTTACTGCATTCATTAATAATATCGCTGCTGTTGCTGAAACAAAAAGAAATCTTTATTCTTCAGGCATGAGTTTGTGTTCCTTCAAATGCTCGAGCATAATATTCGACGTTTAAAACAATATACCAATTTTAGCTTGAAATATGATTTCTATCCGCAGTGTAATGTTATTAAATTAAAGCTTCCTAGAGGCTCTACTTTTAACGTCATTTCAGTGCGCATATCTCCTATTTTCGAGAACTAATAAGTAATACGAAGAAATGAATGACTTTAGTCATAAAATACTCCGCTCATATATTCTAATTATAATGCGCATTATAAAAGTTAATTAGATCGAATTGAGATTTGCGGTGCAACCAATAGATACGACCATAAACGTACATATAGCAGTATAAGCCGCTTCAGCAAATCCATTTAGCGATTGCCCATCATGTCGATCTGCTTCACCCCACAAAACCTGTGCGTATTGCGCAACCTAGAATTCCCGACAAATTATGAAAAATTGACATTATTTTATGTAAATTACACCGATGAGTGCTTTAAGTGTTGCAAAATATGTAAACGCCTTTTGTCAATGAAATAAATTCGGCGCTTACAGATTTGTTCGACGACAGTGGATCGCAAAATATGTGCTGCACTCATCAAATGTTATGAGGTGTTCGTTTGCTATAATCGAATAATTTTTTACGGCGCACGGAATGCGGCATTCATCTCCAACTACAACAGACGGATAGTTGTAATGTGCACTACGAAATGGCCTTCATGTGAACATTTCACACTGGTCCACCATTTTCGAAGGCAATTATAGGTACTTTAGAGAGATGAACGTTCACCTGAATCTTCAGATTAAAAAAAAGACAAATTTCGGCATTCTTGAGGTCTCCTTAACTGCCTTAGAATACACTTCAAGTCGAGATCGCTACTTATGGCAACTCGACCATGAAATGAAATTTCTAGCAGCAGTGGAAGCAGCATAGCGGATAAGGGTTTTGCGAGAGCAAATGTAAAGCATTGCCTGTATCGACATCGCCGTCGTCATTGCCCACCACACAGACCATTTCCTTACGGAACGAATCGAATAGACATGCAGTAATCCAGAGCACATATTACGCAGCCGAAATCGAACGTAGTCTCCATATGTCTCGGGTTCCGTAAATTCACTCCTCTGATGGTTCGTCGGCCGTACAGAGGAGTGCCCTGCAATTTTTAATCTTTAAACAAAATGTTTTGGTGATCAATTTGTTGACCATCTTTTTTCGATGAAAATTGATTGCTAATGAAGAAATTGTTGAGAGTTCCAACAATAGTAGCTTCAAGTTGAAGCCTTTAACGAAGTACGGAAAATTATGCATTAAACACTCATTTGGACTCTGCAATTTTCAGGATCCATAAAGTTGAAGTTCTGTTCTATCCTTAAACCCTGTTCTATTCCAACAGCCTAAGCTCACTGAGGTCCACATTCAGGATCGAATTCTTCATTCTTCATCAACTCGGCCTTACGCTATGTGGAAATCGTACACGGTAGTTATTTAATTCGTTTGCAAGAGAGCTAAAAGCTCATCCAGTTGGCGTCATTTTGAGGGCGACTTTATTGTGCGGCGAAGCCGTTTTGGTATCAAACAATACCACAATTGTTGGCTTCTCGAATCCGCTCTAGCACTGTTTTCCAGTGTACGGGTGGCATGAAGATGGCCAATGCCAAAACGAAACACGCCAGTCCGCATCCAATATATTGTAATAAGAAGATATCGCCGAGATGTGTCAGTACCAATGTCTGTCCGAGCATATAGGAGCCACAACGACCGGCCATAAATGCCGCACGGGTCCAACTTGTCACTCTGAACGTCAGCCTTCGTCAAAATTTGCCCTTCGAAAGTTTATGACTGAGCTTTGCAAAACGAAATACGATCTCTATATTGCGTGCAAAGATTGCATAACAACACTTGTCTTGATTCCCCCATTTGCCGAGAAGATAAAGCCGATCACACTTATAAATTACCCAAAGTGAGCTTCCTTAACAGTACGAATAGCAATCTCACTAACAGACCTGACAAATTCAGCACTGATTCCCCCCTTTCCCCTTAGTTGTTCAATAACATAACATAAAACTTCTGAAAACTCAACGAAATGCATCGTCTCATCATCTGTTCATTACCGACTTATTGTCCTTTGCTGTCCCAGTTTTACTCCTAACATATTTATTTGTTACTTGATTCTTTGTGGACCATTATCTTATATATTTCTGTATATTCAGTCGTCGTTCATATAACAAAAAACACGACTCTGCAAACATTGCTGATTACACGTTTCATTCGATATTTTTAGTGCAACTATCCTACATTTTCTCATACAACGTTGTTTATTCAGTTATATTAAGCAGTAATTTTCTCACCTGATATTATGACACTCAAATATATCTTATTGGCACTTTTTAGAAATTCTTAAACATGCCACTGAAGACAAATGTGCATATTCAAAGAACCAAACTTTCTACTAACTGCTTCTGGGAGCAGATTGTAGACATTCATGAAAGGTCGCTAGAGAACTTACTCGCCGTCTAACATCTCCTTTCATTCATAACGGCAAAATTAGACATCGTTGAAGTCGTCTCCGACAGTTTCGATTCCTATTTTTCGGTTATTTATGAAACTTCTCAATTTAATTCACTCGAGATATAGTATATCTCATTTATGTGCACATATAGCAGACATAAGAATTGTGCATGACAAGCGCTCCAGGTTTCATTACTACTCCTGCACACCTTCATCCTGAATTGTTGGTTTCTGCCATTTCTTAATACCCCGCGAAAAAAGTCCCTTTCCCTTCCTATAAACGAAAATATCAATTTGTGAAGATTAAATTACTTCTTATAGTGAACCTTTTCGAGTTTTGCGTAAATATACGAATAGAATGCAACTTCCGATGCCGACGCAACGCCATAGGCGAACATTCCAATCTTTTGCATATACACATTTGGATCAAGCACTACAATTGCTCTGAAAAATAAATCAGTGAGAACTATTAGAAATTATTAATGATGGTATGACGTTTTTGGTGAATATACGTCTCAATAAGACGCAGCTTTCACTAGTAAGGAGAGCGATTACGTTTGCGTGATGATGTTCGAAATCGTTTGTGCTTGGTTCGACTCAGTTCATTTGTACATGTTTCTGCGAGTATTCTGAATCTTATAGAAATACCATTATCAATATCGAAAGGATGACAATGTTATTATTTCCGATTTGCGCTCTCTGAAGTGGGTAACTCTCAAAGGATATACGAATAGCGATCCCGTGTGTTACAGATGCTACTGAAAATGTGTCACATCGATTGCGAATTAATGAAACTCTATCACTTTTGTGTTTATAGGTGCCGTCATTGTTATGTTGCTTGTTTCTCATATGATTTGTCTAGATAAAGTAGTGTTAATGCATTAGCCTCTTGTATTTAAATGCTGGAAATGCACATTCAGTAGAACTTAATTTTGATGGTGTAGATGGCGTAGAAATTTTGCATAGTGTAGAACTTAAAACATGCAATTCTTAATGACGTTGCGAAAACTGCAGTGAGCGACGCTCCATCATTTAAAAAAAAATATATATATATATATTTATATATATATATTTGCACATACAGATGCAATATATATATGCATATATATACATATATATATATATATATATATATATATATATATATATATAGAGAGAGAGAGAGAGAGAGAGAAAGAAAGAGAGAGAGAGAGATAGATATGTATATGAGGATATTCTTTCTTAGTTAAAGCAGTGAAACATTTTTCATTTGAAGGAGATCATCTCCGCAACAGCTGTCATATAAAAGCGACTTACCGATAAACAACTTGAGCGACCATCTCAAGGATCATTGACGGCTTATAAAGAAGCAGATCGGTGAATAAAAACACCGGCACAAGTATAACAAGATATGAGTATGGATATATCGGATATATCTGTAAAGGAGATTGTATTGTGTTGTTGTATGCATATGGTCTGCACTGAGAATTTAGTGGACATAATAGGCCGACTATATTACTTGAAATTTGCAGGACAAGCAGACTCTCAGATAAGAGTGCAGTCAAGAAGTCTAAAGAACTCTGCAGTTTTAGTGAAAACGGAATCTCGGAAACAGAACATTTGTTCGCAGTATAAATTTCCTTTCCTGTTGAAACTGATTAATGCCTTGGTTAAACAGCGTTTGTCAGCAATAATGTATCAAGGCGGCAATAATGGCTCGGATGACCCCCACTTCTGCCCTCAACAAACTTCTCCCTCCGAATGAAACCTCTCCAAGCTTTAGAGAACAAGTGTATTCGCATGTCCATGTCACTAACTGAATTGGATGGTTGGAACATATTCTTTGAGGCAACCTTCGAAGAATATTTTTCTACATTTAATATCATCTTTGCGGAAAATAGTGAAAATGACATGAGGTGCATTCACTACACCCTTAACTGATCAACCGGTTTCATAAATTGCTAACATATAATTCTTTCGCGAAACAATATCTCAATTTTTTAATTCGTCCAACAGATGTGCAATTTTTTAAACGTTTTGAAGTCTAACACTTTTATAAAATTGCT